>CM033028.1:17272893-18011839 GCA_019207045.1 Branchiostoma floridae x Branchiostoma belcheri | reverse complement strand
ATTTTTGCGGTTTTCACCTTTCTATTCCTTGCTAATCGACCCTTTCCAACCATACCAAGTGTGCCAGGCCGAAACTTGAACCTAGGCTACAATCGCGTTATTAAGTCATCACCCTACCCGTTGCCGTGACAGGCGGTGTTTCAAAAACACGAGCTAGCGGTTGCGCCTAAACAGAGTCCATATGCTCAAGATATCTCCAGAAGGAATCATCCGACAATTTTGCGGTTTCACCTTTCTATTCCTTGCTAAGCGACCTTTCCAACCATACCAAGTGTGCCAGGCCGGAACTTGAACCCTAGGCTACAATCGCGTTATTAAGTCATCACCCTACCCGTTGCCGTGACAGGCGGTGTTTCAAAAACACGAGCTAGCGGTTGCGCCTAAACAGAGTCCATATGCTCAAGAATATCTCCAGAAGGAATCATCCGACAATTTTGCGGTTTTCACCTTTCTATTTCCTTGCTAAGCGACCTTTCCAACCATACCAAGTGTGCCAGGCCGGAACTTGAACCCTAGGCTACAATCGCGTTATTAAGTCATCACCCTACCCGTTGCCGTGACAGGCGGTGTTTCAAAAAACACGAGCTAGCGGTTGCGCCTAAACAGAGTCCATATGCTCAAGAATATCTCCAGAGGAAGCATCCGACAATTTGCGGTTTTCACCTTTCTATTCTTCTAAGCGACCTTTCCAACCATACCAAGTGTGCCAGGCCGGAACTTGAACCCTAGGCTACAATCGCGTTATTAAGTCATCACCCTACCCGTGCCGTGACAGGCGGTGTTTCAAAAAACGAGCTAGCGGTTGCGCCTAAACAGAGTCCATATGCTCAGAATATCTCCAGAAGGAAGCATCCGACAATTTTGCGGTTTTCACCTTTCTATTCCTTGCTAAGCGACCTTTCCAACCATACCAAGTGTGCCAGGCCGGAACTTGAACCCTAGGCTACAATCGCGTTATTAAGTCATCACCCTACCCGTTGCCGTGACAGGCGTGTTTTTCAAAACACGAGCTAGCGGTTGCCTAAACAGAGTCCATATGCTCAAGAATATCTCCAGAAGGAATCATCCGACAATTTTGGCGGTTTTCACCTTTCTATTCCTTGCTAAGCGACCTTTCCACCATACCAAGTGTGCCAGGCCGGAACTTGAACCCTAGCTACAATCGCGTTATTAAGTCTCACCCTACCCGTTGCCGTGACAGGCGGTGTTTTCAAACACGAGCTAGCGGTTGCGCCTAAACAGAGTCCATATGCTCAAGAATATCTCCAGAAGAATCATCCGACAATTTTGCGGTTTTCACCTTTCTATTCCTTGCTAAGCGACCTTTCCAACCATACCAGTGTGCCAGGCCGGAACTGAACCCTAGGCTACAATCGCGTTATTAAGTCATCACCCTACCCGTTGCCGTGACAGGCGGTGTTTCAAAAACACAGCTAGCGGTTGCGCCTAACAGAGTCCATATGCTCAAGAATATCTCCAGAAGGAATCATCCGACAATTTGCGGTTTTCACCTTTCTATTCCTTGCTAAGCGACCTTCCAACCATACCAGTGTGCCAGGCCGGAACTTGAACACTAGGCTACAATCGCGTTATTAAGTCATCACCCTACCCGTGCCGTGACAGGCGGTGTTTCAAAAACACCGCTAGCGGTTGCGCCTAAACAGAGTCCATATGCTCAGAATATCTCCAGAAGAAATCATCCGACACATTTTGCGGTTTTCAACCTTTCTATTCCTTGCTAAGCGACCTTTCCAACCATACCAGTGTGCCAGGCCGGAACTTGAACCCTAGGCTACAATCGCGTTATTAAGTCATCACCCTACCCGTTGCCGTGACAGGCGGTGTTTCAAAACACGAGCTAGCGGTTGCGCCTAAACAGAGTCCATATGCTCAAGAATATCTCCAGAAGGAATCATCCGACAATTTTGCGGTTTTCACCTTTCTATTCCTTGCTAAGCGACCTTTCCAACCATACCAAGTGTGCCAGGCCGGAACTTGAACCCTAGGCTACAATCGCGTTATTAAGTCTCACCCTACCCGTTCCGTGACAGGCGGTGTTTCAAAAACACGAGCTAGCGGTTGCGCCTAAACAGAGTCCATATCTCAAGAATATCTCCAGAAGGAATCATCCGACAATTTTGCGGTTTTCACCTTTCTATTCCTTGCTAAGCGACCTTTCCAACCATACCAAGTGTGCCAGGCCGGAACTTGAACACTAGGCTACAATCGCGTTATTAAGTCATCACCCTACCCGTGCCGTGACAGGCGGTGTTTCAAAAACACGAGCTAGCGGTTGCGCCTAAACAGAGTCCATATGCTCAAGAATATCTCCAGAAGGAATCATCCGACAATTTTGCGGTTTTCACCTTTCTATTCCTTGCTAAGCGACCTTTCCAACCATACCAAGTGTGCCAGGCCGGAACTTGAACCCTAGGCTACAATCGCGTTATTAAGTCATCACCCTACCCGTGCCGTGACAGGCGGTGTTTCAAAAACACGAGCTAGCGGTTGCGCCTAAACAGAGTCCATATGCTCAAGAATATCTCCAGAAGGAATCATCCGACAATTTTGCGGTTTTCACCTTTCTATTCCTTGCTAAGCGACCTTTCCAACCATACCAAGTGTGCCAGGCCGGAACTTGAACCCTAGGCTACAATCGCGTTATTAAGTCATCACCCTACCCGTTGCCGTGACAGGCGGTGTTTCAAAAACACGACTAGCGGTTGCGCCTAAACAGAGTCCATATGCTCAAGAATATCTCCAGAAGGAATCATCCGACATTTTGCGGTTTTCACCTTTCTATTCCTTGCTAAGCGACCTTTCCAACCATACCAAGTGTGCCAGGCCGGAACTTGAACCCTAGGCTACAATCGCGTTATTAAGTCATCACCCTACCCGTTGCCGTGACAGCGTGTTTTTTCAAAAACACGAGCTAGCGGTTGCGCCTAAACAGAGTCCATATGATCAAGAATATCTCCAGAAGAATCATCCCGACAATTTTGCGGTTTCACCTTTCTATTCCTTGCTAAGCGACCTTTCCAACCATACCAAGTGTGCCAGGCCGGACTTGAACCCTAGGCTACAATCGCGTTATTAAGTCATCACCCTACCCGTTGCCGTGACAGGCGGTGTTTCAAAAACACGAGCTAGCGGTTGCGCCTAAACAGAGTCCATATCTCAAGAATATCTCCAGAAGGAATCATCCGACAATTTTGCGGTTTTCACCTTTCTATTCCTTGCTAAGCGACCTTTCCAACCATACCAAGTGTGCCAGGCCGGAACTTGAACCCTAGGCTACAATCGCGTTATTAAGTCATCACCCTACCCGTTGCCGTGACAGGCGGTGTTTCAAAAACCGAGCTAGCGGTTGCGCCTAAACAGAGTCCATATGCTCAAGAATATCTCCAGAAGGATCATCCGACAATTTTGCGGTTTTCACCTTTCTATTCCTTGCTAAGCGACCTTTCCAACCATACCAAGTGTCCAGGCCGGAACTTGAACCCTAGGCTACAATCGCGTTATTAAGTCATCACCCTACCCGTTGCCGTGACAGGCGGTGTTTCAAAAACACGAGCTAGCGGTTGCGCCTAAACAGAGTCCATATGCTCAAGTATCTCCAGAAGGAATCATCCGACAATTTTGCGGTTTTCACCTTTCTATTCCTTGCTAAGCGACCTTTCCAACCATACCAAGTGGCCAGGCCGGAACTTGAACCCTAGGCTACAATCGCGTTATTAAGTCATCACCCTACCGTTGCCGTGACAGGCGTGTTTTCAAAACCGAGCTAGCGGTTGCGCCTAAACAGAGTCCATATGCTCAAGAATATCTCCAGAAGGAATCATCCGACAATTTTGCGGTTTTCACCTTTCTATTCCTTGCTAAGCGACCTTTCCAACCATACCAAGTGTGCCAGGCCGGAACTTGAACCCTAGGCTACAATCGCGTTATTAAGTCATCACCCTACCCGTTGCCGTGACAGGCGGTGTTTCAAAAACACGAGCTAGCGGTTGCGCCTAAACAGAGTCCATATCTCAAGAATATCTCCAGAAGGAAGCATCCGACAATTTGCGGTTTTCACCTTTCTATTCCTTGCTAAGCGACCTTTCCAACCATACCAATGTGCCAGGCCGGAACTTGAACCCTAGGCTACAATCGCGTTATTAAGTCATCACCCTACCCGTTGCCGTGACAGGCGGTGTTTCAAAAACACGAGCTAGCGGTTGCGCCTAAACAGAGTCCATATGCTCAAGAATATCTCCAGAAGGAATCCCGACAATTTTGCGGTTTTCACCTTTCTATTCCTTGCTAAGCGACCTTTCCAACCATACCAAGTGTGCCAGCCGGAACTTGAACCCTAGGCTACAATCGCGTTATTAAGTCATCACCCTACCCGTTGCCGTGACAGGCGGTGTTTCAAAACCGAGCTAGCGGTTGCGCCTAAACAGAGTCCATATGCTCAAGAATATCTCCAGAAGGAATCATCCGACAATTTTGCGGTTTTCACCTTTCTATTCCTTGCTAAGCGACCTTTCCAACCATACCAAGTGTGCCAGGCCGGAACTTGAACCCTAGGCTACAATCGCGTTATTAAGTCATCACCCTACCCGTTGCCGTGACAGGCGGTGTTTCAAAAACACGAGCTAGCGGTTGCGCCTAAACAGAGTCCATATGCTCAAGAATATCTCCAGAAGGAATCATCCGACAATTTTGCGGTTTTCACCTTTCTATTCCTTGCTAAGCGACCTTTCCAACCATACCAAGTGTGCCAGGCCGGAACTTGAACACTAGGCTACAATCGCGTTATTAAGTCATCACCCTACCCGTTGCCGTGACAGGCGGTGTTTCAAAAACACAGCTAGCGGTTGCGCCTAAACAGAGTCCATATGCTCAAGAATATCCCAGAAGGAATCATCCGACAATTTTGCGGTTTTCACCTTTCTATTCCTTGCTAAGCGACCTTTCCAACCATACCAAGTGTGCCAGGCCGGAACTTGAACCCTAGGCTACAATCGCGTTATTAAGTCATCACCCTACCCGTTGCCGTGACAGGCGTGTTTTCAAAAACACGAGCTAGCGGTTGCGCCTAAACAGAGTCCATATGCTCAAGAATATCTCCAGAAGGATCATCCGACAATTTTGCGGTTTTCACCTTCTATTCCTTGCTAAGCGACCTTTCCAACCATACCAAGTGTGCCAGGCCGGAACTTGAACCCTAGGCTACAATCGCGTTATTAAGTCATCACCCTACCCGTTGCCGTGACAGGCGGTGTTTCAAAAACACGAGCTAGCGGTTGCGCCTAAACAGAGTCCATATGCTCAAGAATATCTCCAGAAGGAATATCCGACAATTTTGCGGTTTTCACCTTTCTATTCCTTGCTAAGCGACCTTTCCAACCATACCAAGTGTGCCAGGCCGGAACTTGAACCCTAGGCTACAATCGCGTTATTAAGTCATCACCCTACCCGTTGCCGTGACAGGTGTTTCAAAACACGAGCTAGCGGTTGCGCCTAAACAGAGTCCATATGCTCAAGAATATCTCCAGAAGGAATCATCCGACAATTTTGCGGTTTTCACCTTTCTATTCCTTGCTAAGCGACCTTTCCAACCATACCAAGTGTGCCAGGCCGGAACTTGAACCCTAGGCTACAATCGCGTTATTAAGTCATCACCCTACCCGTGCCGTGACAGGCGGTGTTTCAAAAACACGAGCTAGCGGTTGCGCCTAACAGAGTCCATATGCTCAAGAATATCTCCAGAAGGAATCATCCGACAATTTTGCGGTTTTCACCTTTCTATTCCTTGCTAAGCGACCTTTCCAACCATACCAAGTGTGCCAGGCCGGAACTTGAACCCTAGGCTACAATCGCGTTATTAAGTCATCACCCTACCCGTTGCCGTGACAGGCGGTGTTTCAAAAACACGAGCTAGCGGTTGCGCCTAAACAGAGTCCATATGCTCAAGAATATCTCCAGAAGGAATCATCCGACAATTTTGCGGTTTTCACCTTTCTATTCCTTGCTAAGCGACCTTTCCAACCATACCAAGTGTGCCAGGCCGGAACTTGAACCCTAGGCTACAATCGCGTTATTAAGTCATCACCCTACCCGTTGCCGTGACAGGCGGTGTTTCAAAAACACGAGCTAGCGGTTGCGCCTAAACAGAGTCCATATGCTCAAGAATATCTCCAGAAGGAATCATCCGACAATTTTGCGGTTTTCACCTTTCTATTCCTTGCTAAGCGACCTTTCCAACCATACCAAGTGTGCCAGGCCGGAACTTGAACCCTAGGCTACAATCGCGTTATTAAGTCATCACCCTACCCGTTGCCGTGACAGGCGGTGTTTCAAAAACACGAGCTAGCGGTTGCGCCTAAACAGAGTCCATATGCTCAAGAATATCTCCAGAAGGAATCATCCGACAATTTTGCGGTTTTCACCTTTCTATTCCTTGCTAAGCGACCTTTCCAACCATACCAAGTGTGCCAGGCCGGAACTTGAACCCTAGGCTACAATCGCGTTATTAAGTCATCACCCTACCCGTTGCCGTGACAGGCGGTGTTTCAAAAACACGAGCTAGCGGTTGCGCCTAAACAGAGTCCATATGCTCAAGAATATCTCCAGAAGGAATCATCCGACAATTTTGCGGTTTTCACCTTTCTATTCCTTGCTAAGCGACCTTTCCAACCATACCAAGTGTGCCAGGCCGGAACTTGAACCCTAGGCTACAATCGCGTTATTAAGTCATCACCCTACCCGTTGCCGTGACAGGCGGTGTTTCAAAAACACGAGCTAGCGGTTGCGCCTAAACAGAGTCCATATGCTCAAGAATATCTCCAGAAGGAATCATCCGACAATTTTGCGGTTTTCACCTTTCTATTCCTTGCTAAGCGACCTTTCCAACCATACCAAGTGTGCCAGGCCGGAACTTGAACCCTAGGCTACAATCGCGTTATTAAGTCATCACCCTACCCGTTGCCGTGACAGGCGGTGTTTCAAAAACACGAGCTAGCGGTTGCGCCTAACAGAGTCCATATGCTCAAGAATATCTCCAGAAGGAATCATCCGACAATTTTGCGGTTTTCACCTTTCTATTCCTTGCTAAGCGACCTTTCCAACCATACCAAGTGTGCCAGGCCGGAACTTGAACCCTAGGCTACAATCGCGTTATTAAGTCATCACCCTACCCGTTGCCGTGACAGGCGGTGTTTCAAAAACACGAGCTAGCGGTTGCGCCTAAACAGAGTCCATATGCTCAAGAATATCTCCAGAAGGAATCATCCGACAATTTTGCGGTTTTCACCTTTCTATTCCTTGCTAAGCGACCTTTCCAACCATACCAAGTGTGCCAGGCCGGAACTTGAACCCTAGGCTACAATCGCGTTATTAAGTCATCACCCTACCCGTTGCCGTGACAGGCGGTGTTTCAAAAACACGAGCTAGCGGTTGCGCCTAAACAGAGTCCATATGCTCAAGAATATCTCCAGAAGGAATCATCCGACAATTTTGCGGTTTTCACCTTTCTATTCCTTGCTAAGCGACCTTTCCAACCATACCAAGTGTGCCAGGCCGGAACTTGAACCCTAGGCTACAATCGCGTTATTAAGTCATCACCCTACCCGTTGCCGTGACAGGCGGTGTTTCAAAAACACGAGCTAGCGGTTGCGCCTAAACAGAGTCCATATGCTCAAGAATATCTCCAGAAGGAATCATCCGACAATTTTGCGGTTTTCACCTTTCTATTCCTTGCTAAGCGACCTTTCCAACCATACCAAGTGTGCCAGGCCGGAACTTGAACCCTAGGCTACAATCGCGTTATTAAGTCATCACCCTACCCGTTGCCGTGACAGGCGGTGTTTCAAAAACACGAGCTAGCGGTTGCGCCTAAACAGAGTCCATATGCTCAAGAATATCTCCAGAAGGAATCATCCGACAATTTTGCGGTTTTCACCTTTCTATTCCTTGCTAAGCGACCTTTCCAACCATACCAAGTGTGCCAGGCCGGAACTTGAACCCTAGGCTACAATCGCGTTATTAAGTCATCACCCTACCCGTTGCCGTGACAGGCGGTGTTTCAAAAACACGAGCTAGCGGTTGCGCCTAAACAGAGTCCATATGCTCAAGAATATCTCCAGAAGGAATCATCCGACAATTTTGCGGTTTTCACCTTTCTATTCCTTGCTAAGCGACCTTTCCAACCATACCAAGTGTGCCAGGCCGGAACTTGAACCCTAGGCTACAATCGCGTTATTAAGTCATCACCCTACCCGTTGCCGTGACAGGCGGTGTTTCAAAAACACGAGCTAGCGGTTGCGCCTAAACAGAGTCCATATGCTCAAGAATATCTCCAGAAGGAATCATCCGACAATTTTGCGGTTTTCACCTTTCTATTCCTTGCTAAGCGACCTTTCCAACCATACCAAGTGTGCCAGGCCGGAACTTGAACCCTAGGCTACAATCGCGTTATTAAGTCATCACCCTACCCGTTGCCGTGACAGGCGGTGTTTCAAAAACACGAGCTAGCGGTTGCGCCTAAACAGAGTCCATATGCTCAAGAATATCTCCAGAAGGAATCATCCGACAATTTTGCGGTTTTCACCTTTCTATTCCTTGCTAAGCGACCTTTCCAACCATACCAAGTGTGCCAGGCCGGAACTTGAACCCTAGGCTACAATCGCGTTATTAAGTCATCACCCTACCCGTTGCCGTGACAGGCGGTGTTTCAAAAACACGAGCTAGCGGTTGCGCCTAAACAGAGTCCATATGCTCAAGAATATCTCCAGAAGGAATCATCCGACAATTTTGCGGTTTTCACCTTTCTATTCCTTGCTAAGCGACCTTTCCAACCATACCAAGTGTGCCAGGCCGGAACTTGACCACTAGGCTACAATCGCGTTATTAAGTCATCACCCTACCCGTTGCCGTGACAGGCGGTGTTTCAAAAACACGAGCTAGCGGTTGCGCCTAAACAGAGTCCATATGCTCAAGATATCTCCAGAAGGAATCATCCGACAATTTTGCGGTTTTCACCTTTCTATTCCTTGCTAAGCGACCTTTCCAACCATACCAAGTGTGCCAGGCCGGAACTTGAACACTAGGCTACAATCGCGTTATTAAGTCATCACCCTACCCGTTGCCGTGACAGGCGGTGTTTCAAAAACACGAGCTAGCGGTTGCGCCTAAACAGAGTCCATATGCTCAAGAATATCTCCAGAAGGAATCATCCGACAATTTTGCGGTTTTCACCTTTCTATTCCTTGCTAAGCGACCTTTCCAACCATACCAAGTGTGCCAGGCCGGAACTTGAACCCTAGGCTACAATCGCGTTATTAAGTCATCACCCTACCCGTTGCCGTGACAGGCGGTGTTTCAAAAACACGAGCTAGCGGTTGCGCCTAAACAGAGTCCATATGCTCAAGAATATCTCCAGAAGGAATCATCCGACAATTTTGCGGTTTTCACCTTTCTATTCCTTGCTAAGCGACCTTTCCAACCATACCAAGTGTGCCAGGCCGGAACTTGAACCCTAGGCTACAATCGCGTTATTAAGTCATCACCCTACCCGTTGCCGTGACAGGCGGTGTTTCAAAAACACGAGCTAGCGGTTGCGCCTAAACAGAGTCCATATGCTCAAGAATATCTCCAGAAGGAATCATCCGACAATTTTGCGGTTTTCACCTTTCTATTCCTTGCTAAGCGACCTTTCCAACCATACCAAGTGTGCCAGGCCGGAACTTGAACCCTAGGCTACAATCGCGTTATTAAGTCATCACCCTACCCGTTGCCGTGACAGGCGGTGTTTCAAAAACACGAGCTAGCGGTTGCGCCTAAACAGAGTCCATATGCTCAAGAATATCTCCAGAAGGAATCATCCGACAATTTTGCGGTTTTCACCTTTCTATTCCTTGCTAAGCGACCTTTCCAACCATACCAAGTGTGCCAGGCCGGAACTTGAACCCTAGGCTACAATCGCGTTATTAAGTCATCACCCTACCCGTTGCCGTGACAGGCGGTGTTTCAAAAACACGAGCTAGCGGTTGCGCCTAAACAGAGTCCATATGCTCAAGAATATCTCCAGAAGGAATCATCCGACAATTTTGCGGTTTTCACCTTTCTATTCCTTGCTAAGCGACCTTTCCAACCATACCAAGTGTGCCAGGCCGGAACTTGAACACTAGGCTACAATCGCGTTATTAAGTCATCACCCTACCCGTTGCCGTGACAGGCGGTGTTTCAAAAACACGAGCTAGCGGTTGCGCCTAAACAGAGTCCATATGCTCAAGAATATCTCCAGAAGGAATCATCCGACAATTTTGCGGTTTTCACCTTTCTATTCCTTGCTAAGCGACCTTTCCAACCATACCAAGTGTGCCAGGCCGGAACTTGAACCCTAGGCTACAATCGCGTTATTAAGTCATCACCCTACCCGTTGCCGTGACAGGCGGTGTTTCAAAAACACGAGCTAGCGGTTGCGCCTAAACAGAGTCCATATGCTCAAGAATATCTCCAGAAGGAATCATCCGACAATTTTGCGGTTTTCACCTTTCTATTCCTTGCTAAGCGACCTTTCCAACCATACCAAGTGTGCCAGGCCGGAACTTGAACCCTAGGCTACAATCGCGTTATTAAGTCATCACCCTACCCGTTGCCGTGACAGGCGGTGTTTCAAAAACACGAGCTAGCGGTTGCGCCTAAACAGAGTCCATATGCTCAAGAATATCTCCAGAAGGAATCATCCGACAATTTTGCGGTTTTCACCTTTCTATTCCTTGCTAAGCGACCTTTCCAACCATACCAAGTGTGCCAGGCCGGAACTTGAACCCTAGGCTACAATCGCGTTATTAAGTCATCACCCTACCCGTTGCCGTGACAGGCGGTGTTTCAAAAACACGAGCTAGCGGTTGCGCCTAAACAGAGTCCATATGCTCAAGAATATCTCCAGAAGGAATCATCCGACAATTTTGCGGTTTTCACCTTTCTATTCCTTGCTAAGCGACCTTTCCAACCATACCAAGTGTGCCAGGCCGGAACTTGAACCCTAGGCTACAATCGCGTTATTAAGTCATCACCCTACCCGTTGCCGTGACAGGCGGTGTTTCAAAAACACGAGCTAGCGGTTGCGCCTAAACAGAGTCCATATGCTCAAGAATATCTCCAGAAGGAATCATCCGACAATTTTGCGGTTTTCACCTTTCTATTCCTTGCTAAGCGACCTTTCCAACCATACCAAGTGTGCCAGGCCGGAACTTGAACCCTAGGCTACAATCGCGTTATTAAGTCATCACCCTACCCGTTGCCGTGACAGGCGGTGTTTCAAAAACACGAGCTAGCGGTTGCGCCTAAACAGAGTCCATATGCTCAAGAATATCTCCAGAAGGAATCATCCGACAATTTTGCGGTTTTCACCTTTCTATTCCTTGCTAAGCGACCTTTCCAACCATACCAAGTGTGCCAGGCCGGAACTTGAACCCTAGGCTACAATCGCGTTATTAAGTCATCACCCTACCCGTTGCCGTGACAGGCGGTGTTTCAAAAACACGAGCTAGCGGTTGCGCCTAAACAGAGTCCATATGCTCAAGAATATCTCCAGAAGGAATCATCCGACAATTTTGCGGTTTTCACCTTTCTATTCCTTGCTAAGCGACCTTTCCAACCATACCAAGTGTGCCAGGCCGGAACTTGAACCCTAGGCTACAATCGCGTTATTAAGTCATCACCCTACCCGTTGCCGTGACAGGCGGTGTTTCAAAAACACGAGCTAGCGGTTGCGCCTAAACAGAGTCCATATGCTCAAGAATATCTCCAGAAGGAATCATCCGACAATTTTGCGGTTTTCACCTTTCTATTCCTTGCTAAGCGACCTTTCCAACCATACCAAGTGTGCCAGGCCGGAACTTGAACCCTAGGCTACAATCGCGTTATTAAGTCATCACCCTACCCGTTGCCGTGACAGGCGGTGTTTCAAAAACACGAGCTAGCGGTTGCGCCTAAACAGAGTCCATATGCTCAAGAATATCTCCAGAAGGAATCATCCGACAATTTTGCGGTTTTCACCTTTCTATTCCTTGCTAAGCGACCTTTCCAACCATACCAAGTGTGCCAGGCCGGAACTTGAACCCTAGGCTACAATCGCGTTATTAAGTCATCACCCTACCCGTTGCCGTGACAGGCGGTGTTTCAAAAACACGAGCTAGCGGTTGCGCCTAAACAGAGTCCATATGCTCAAGAATATCTCCAGAAGGAATCATCCGACAATTTTGCGGTTTTCACCTTTCTATTCCTTGCTAAGCGACCTTTCCAACCATACCAAGTGTGCCAGGCCGGAACTTGAACCCTAGGCTACAATCGCGTTATTAAGTCATCACCCTACCCGTTGCCGTGACAGGCGGTGTTTCAAAAACACGAGCTAGCGGTTGCGCCTAAACAGAGTCCATATGCTCAAGAATATCTCCAGAAGGAATCATCCGACAATTTTGCGGTTTTCACCTTTCTATTCCTTGCTAAGCGACCTTTCCAACCATACCAAGTGTGCCAGGCCGGAACTTGAACCCTAGGCTACAATCGCGTTATTAAGTCATCACCCTACCCGTTGCCGTGACAGGCGGTGTTTCAAAAACACGAGCTAGCGGTTGCGCCTAAACAGAGTCCATATGCTCAAGAATATCTCCAGAAGGAATCATCCGACAATTTTGCGGTTTTCACCTTTCTATTCCTTGCTAAGCGACCTTTCCAACCATACCAAGTGTGCCAGGCCGGAACTTGAACCCTAGGCTACAATCGCGTTATTAAGTCATCACCCTACCCGTTGCCGTGACAGGCGGTGTTTCAAAAACACGAGCTAGCGGTTGCGCCTAAACAGAGTCCATATGCTCAAGAATATCTCCAGAAGGAATCATCCGACAATTTTGCGGTTTTCACCTTTCTATTCCTTGCTAAGCGACCTTTCCAACCATACCAAGTGTGCCAGGCCGGAACTTGAACCCTAGGCTACAATCGCGTTATTAAGTCATCACCCTACCCGTTGCCGTGACAGGCGGTGTTTCAAAAACACGAGCTAGCGGTTGCGCCTAAACAGAGTCCATATGCTCAAGAATATCTCCAGAAGGAATCATCCGACAATTTTGCGGTTTTCACCTTTCTATTCCTTGCTAAGCGACCTTTCCAACCATACCAAGTGTGCCAGGCCGGAACTTGAACCCTAGGCTACAATCGCGTTATTAAGTCATCACCCTACCCGTTGCCGTGACAGGCGGTGTTTCAAAAACACGAGCTAGCGGTTGCGCCTAAACAGAGTCCATATGCTCAAGAATATCTCCAGAAGGAATCATCCGACAATTTTGCGGTTTTCACCTTTCTATTCCTTGCTAAGCGACCTTTCCAACCATACCAAGTGTGCCAGGCCGGAACTTGAACCCTAGGCTACAATCGCGTTATTAAGTCATCACCCTACCCGTTGCCGTGACAGGCGGTGTTTCAAAAACACGAGCTAGCGGTTGCGCCTAAACAGAGTCCATATGCTCAAGAATATCTCCAGAAGGAATCATCCGACAATTTTGCGGTTTTCACCTTTCTATTCCTTGCTAAGCGACCTTTCCAACCATACCAAGTGTGCCAGGCCGGAACTTGAACCCTAGGCTACAATCGCGTTATTAAGTCATCACCCTACCCGTTGCCGTGACAGGCGGTGTTTCAAAAACACGAGCTAGCGGTTGCGCCTAAACAGAGTCCATATGCTCAAGAATATCTCCAGAAGGAATCATCCGACAATTTTGCGGTTTTCACCTTTCTATTCCTTGCTAAGCGACCTTTCCAACCATACCAAGTGTGCCAGGCCGGAACTTGAACCCTAGGCTACAATCGCGTTATTAAGTCATCACCCTACCCGTTGCCGTGACAGGCGGTGTTTCAAAAACACGAGCTAGCGGTTGCGCCTAAACAGAGTCCATATGCTCAAGAATATCTCCAGAAGGAATCATCCGACAATTTTGCGGTTTTCACCTTTCTATTCCTTGCTAAGCGACCTTTCCAACCATACCAAGTGTGCCAGGCCGGAACTTGAACCCTAGGCTACAATCGCGTTATTAAGTCATCACCCTACCCGTTGCCGTGACAGGCGGTGTTTCAAAAACACGAGCTAGCGGTTGCGCCTAAACAGAGTCCATATGCTCAAGAATATCTCCAGAAGGAATCATCCGACAATTTTGCGGTTTTCACCTTTCTATTCCTTGCTAAGCGACCTTTCCAACCATACCAAGTGTGCCAGGCCGGAACTTGAACCCTAGGCTACAATCGCGTTATTAAGTCATCACCCTACCCGTTGCCGTGACAGGCGGTGTTTCAAAAACACGAGCTAGCGGTTGCGCCTAAACAGAGTCCATATGCTCAAGAATATCTCCAGAAGGAATCATCCGACAATTTTGCGGTTTTCACCTTTCTATTCCTTGCTAAGCGACCTTTCCAACCATACCAAGTGTGCCAGGCCGGAACTTGAACCCTAGGCTACAATCGCGTTATTAAGTCATCACCCTACCCGTTGCCGTGACAGGCGGTGTTTCAAAAACACGAGCTAGCGGTTGCGCCTAAACAGAGTCCATATGCTCAAGAATATCTCCAGAAGGAATCATCCGACAATTTTGCGGTTTTCACCTTTCTATTCCTTGCTAAGCGACCTTTCCAACCATACCAAGTGTGCCAGGCCGGAACTTGAACCCTAGGCTACAATCGCGTTATTAAGTCATCACCCTACCCGTTGCCGTGACAGGCGGTGTTTCAAAAACACGAGCTAGCGGTTGCGCCTAAACAGAGTCCATATGCTCAAGAATATCTCCAGAAGGAATCATCCGACAATTTTGCGGTTTTCACCTTTCTATTCCTTGCTAAGCGACCTTTCCAACCATACCAAGTGTGCCAGGCCGGAACTTGAACCCTAGGCTACAATCGCGTTATTAAGTCATCACCCTACCCGTTGCCGTGACAGGCGGTGTTTCAAAAACACGAG
This sequence comes from Branchiostoma floridae x Branchiostoma belcheri, assembly GCA_019207045.1. Classification (NCBI taxonomy): domain Eukaryota; kingdom Metazoa; phylum Chordata; class Leptocardii; order Amphioxiformes; family Branchiostomatidae; genus Branchiostoma; species Branchiostoma floridae x Branchiostoma belcheri. Next base: position 17,996,844 of record CM033028.1, on the reverse strand, counting down.
CTAGCGGTTGCGCCTAAACAGAGTCCATATGCTCAAGAATATCTCCAGAAGGAATCATCCGACAATTTTGCGGTTTTCACCTTTCTATTCCTTGCTAAGCGACCTTTCCAACCATACCAAGTGTGCCAGGCCGGAACTTGAACACTAGGCTACAATCGCGTTATTAAGTCATCACCCTACCCGTTGCCGTGACAGGCGGTGTTTCAAAAACACGAGCTAGCGGTTGCGCCTAAACAGAGTCCATATGCTCAAGAATATCTCCAGAAGGAATCATCCGACAATTTTGCGGTTTTCACCTTTCTATTCCTTGCTAAGCGACCTTTCCAACCATACCAAGTGTGCCAGGCCGGAACTTGAACCCTAGGCTACAATCGCGTTATTAAGTCATCACCCTACCCGTTGCCGTGACAGGCGGTGTTTCAAAAACACGAGCTAGCGGTTGCGCCTAAACAGAGTCCATATGCTCAAGAATATCTCCAGAAGGAATCATCCGACAATTTTGCGGTTTTCACCTTTCTATTCCTTGCTAAGCGACCTTTCCAACCATACCAAGTGTGCCAGGCCGGAACTTGAACCCTAGGCTACAATCGCGTTATTAAGTCATCACCCTACCCGTTGCCGTGACAGGCGGTGTTTCAAAAACACGAGCTAGCGGTTGCGCCTAAACAGAGTCCATATGCTCAAGAATATCTCCAGAAGGAATCATCCGACAATTTTGCGGTTTTCACCTTTCTATTCCTTGCTAAGCGACCTTTCCAACCATACCAAGTGTGCCAGGCCGGAACTTGAACCCTAGGCTACAATCGCGTTATTAAGTCATCACCCTACCCGTTGCCGTGACAGGCGGTGTTTCAAAAACACGAGCTAGCGGTTGCGCCTAAACAGAGTCCATATGCTCAAGAATATCTCCAGAAGGAATCATCCGACAATTTTGCGGTTTTCACCTTTCTATTCCTTGCTAAGCGACCTTTCCAACCATACCAAGTGTGCCAGGCCGGAACTTGAACCCTAGGCTACAATCGCGTTATTAAGTCATCACCCTACCCGTTGCCGTGACAGGCGGTGTTTCAAAAACACGAGCTAGCGGTTGCGCCTAAACAGAGTCCATATGCTCAAGAATATCTCCAGAAGGAATCATCCGACAATTTTGCGGTTTTCACCTTTCTATTCCTTGCTAAGCGACCTTTCCAACCATACCAAGTGTGCCAGGCCGGAACTTGAACCCTAGGCTACAATCGCGTTATTAAGTCATCACCCTACCCGTTGCCGTGACAGGCGGTGTTTCAAAAACACGAGCTAGCGGTTGCGCCTAAACAGAGTCCATATGCTCAAGAATATCTCCAGAAGGAATCATCCGACAATTTTGCGGTTTTCACCTTTCTATTCCTTGCTAAGCGACCTTTCCAACCATACCAAGTGTGCCAGGCCGGAACTTGAACCCTAGGCTACAATCGCGTTATTAAGTCATCACCCTACCCGTTGCCGTGACAGGCGGTGTTTCAAAAACACGAGCTAGCGGTTGCGCCTAAACAGAGTCCATATGCTCAAGAATATCTCCAGAAGGAATCATCCGACAATTTTGCGGTTTTCACCTTTCTATTCCTTGCTAAGCGACCTTTCCAACCATACCAAGTGTGCCAGGCCGGAACTTGAACCCTAGGCTACAATCGCGTTATTAAGTCATCACCCTACCCGTTGCCGTGACAGGCGGTGTTTCAAAAACACGAGCTAGCGGTTGCGCCTAAACAGAGTCCATATGCTCAAGAATATCTCCAGAAGGAATCATCCGACAATTTTGCGGTTTTCACCTTTCTATTCCTTGCTAAGCGACCTTTCCAACCATACCAAGTGTGCCAGGCCGGAACTTGAACCCTAGGCTACAATCGCGTTATTAAGTCATCACCCTACCCGTTGCCGTGACAGGCGGTGTTTCAAAAACACGAGCTAGCGGTTGCGCCTAAACAGAGTCCATATGCTCAAGAATATCTCCAGAAGGAATCATCCGACAATTTTGCGGTTTTCACCTTTCTATTCCTTGCTAAGCGACCTTTCCAACCATACCAAGTGTGCCAGGCCGGAACTTGAACCCTAGGCTACAATCGCGTTATTAAGTCATCACCCTACCCGTTGCCGTGACAGGCGGTGTTTCAAAAACACGAGCTAGCGGTTGCGCCTAAACAGAGTCCATATGCTCAAGAATATCTCCAGAAGGAATCATCCGACAATTTTGCGGTTTTCACCTTTCTATTCCTTGCTAAGCGACCTTTCCAACCATACCAAGTGTGCCAGGCCGGAACTTGAACCCTAGGCTACAATCGCGTTATTAAGTCATCACCCTACCCGTTGCCGTGACAGGCGGTGTTTCAAAAACACGAGCTAGCGGTTGCGCCTAAACAGAGTCCATATGCTCAAGAATATCTCCAGAAGGAATCATCCGACAATTTTGCGGTTTTCACCTTTCTATTCCTTGCTAAGCGACCTTTCCAACCATACCAAGTGTGCCAGGCCGGAACTTGAACCCTAGGCTACAATCGCGTTATTAAGTCATCACCCTACCCGTTGCCGTGACAGGCGGTGTTTCAAAAACACGAGCTAGCGGTTGCGCCTAAACAGAGTCCATATGCTCAAGAATATCTCCAGAAGGAATCATCCGACAATTTTGCGGTTTTCACCTTTCTATTCCTTGCTAAGCGACCTTTCCAACCATACCAAGTGTGCCAGGCCGGAACTTGAACCCTAGGCTACAATCGCGTTATTAAGTCATCACCCTACCCGTTGCCGTGACAGGCGGTGTTTCAAAAACACGAGCTAGCGGTTGCGCCTAAACAGAGTCCATATGCTCAAGAATATCTCCAGAAGGAATCATCCGACAATTTTGCGGTTTTCACCTTTCTATTCCTTGCTAAGCGACCTTTCCAACCATACCAAGTGTGCCAGGCCGGAACTTGAACCCTAGGCTACAATCGCGTTATTAAGTCATCACCCTACCCGTTGCCGTGACAGGCGGTGTTTCAAAAACACGAGCTAGCGGTTGCGCCTAAACAGAGTCCATATGCTCAAGAATATCTCCAGAAGGAATCATCCGACAATTTTGCGGTTTTCACCTTTCTATTCCTTGCTAAGCGACCTTTCCAACCATACCAAGTGTGCCAGGCCGGAACTTGAACCCTAGGCTACAATCGCGTTATTAAGTCATCACCCTACCCGTTGCCGTGACAGGCGGTGTTTCAAAAACACGAGCTAGCGGTTGCGCCTAAACAGAGTCCATATGCTCAAGAATATCTCCAGAAGGAATCATCCGACAATTTTGCGGTTTTCACCTTTCTATTCCTTGCTAAGCGACCTTTCCAACCATACCAAGTGTGCCAGGCCGGAACTTGAACCCTAGGCTACAATCGCGTTATTAAGTCATCACCCTACCCGTTGCCGTGACAGGCGGTGTTTCAAAAACACGAGCTAGCGGTTGCGCCTAAACAGAGTCCATATGCTCAAGAATATCTCCAGAAGGAATCATCCGACAATTTTGCGGTTTTCACCTTTCTATTCCTTGCTAAGCGACCTTTCCAACCATACCAAGTGTGCCAGGCCGGAACTTGAACCCTAGGCTACAATCGCGTTATTAAGTCATCACCCTACCCGTTGCCGTGACAGGCGGTGTTTCAAAAACACGAGCTAGCGGTTGCGCCTAAACAGAGTCCATATGCTCAAGAATATCTCCAGAAGGAATCATCCGACAATTTTGCGGTTTTCACCTTTCTATTCCTTGCTAAGCGACCTTTCCAACCATACCAAGTGTGCCAGGCCGGAACTTGAACCCTAGGCTACAATCGCGTTATTAAGTCATCACCCTACCCGTTGCCGTGACAGGCGGTGTTTCAAAAACACGAGCTAGCGGTTGCGCCTAAACAGAGTCCATATGCTCAAGAATATCTCCAGAAGGAATCATCCGACAATTTTGCGGTTTTCACCTTTCTATTCCTTGCTAAGCGACCTTTCCAACCATACCAAGTGTGCCAGGCCGGAACTTGAACCCTAGGCTACAATCGCGTTATTAAGTCATCACCCTACCCGTTGCCGTGACAGGCGGTGTTTCAAAAACACGAGCTAGCGGTTGCGCCTAAACAGAGTCCATATGCTCAAGAATATCTCCAGAAGGAATCATCCGACAATTTTGCGGTTTTCACCTTTCTATTCCTTGCTAAGCGACCTTTCCAACCATACCAAGTGTGCCAGGCCGGAACTTGAACCCTAGGCTACAATCGCGTTATTAAGTCATCACCCTACCCGTTGCCGTGACAGGCGGTGTTTCAAAAACACGAGCTAGCGGTTGCGCCTAAACAGAGTCCATATGCTCAAGAATATCTCCAGAAGGAATCATCCGACAATTTTGCGGTTTTCACCTTTCTATTCCTTGCTAAGCGACCTTTCCAACCATACCAAGTGTGCCAGGCCGGAACTTGAACCCTAGGCTACAATCGCGTTATTAAGTCATCACCCTACCCGTTGCCGTGACAGGCGGTGTTTCAAAAACACGAGCTAGCGGTTGCGCCTAAACAGAGTCCATATGCTCAAGAATATCTCCAGAAGGAATCATCCGACAATTTTGCGGTTTTCACCTTTCTATTCCTTGCTAAGCGACCTTTCCAACCATACCAAGTGTGCCAGGCCGGAACTTGAACCCTAGGCTACAATCGCGTTATTAAGTCATCACCCTACCCGTTGCCGTGACAGGCGGTGTTTCAAAAACACGAGCTAGCGGTTGCGCCTAAACAGAGTCCATATGCTCAAGAATATCTCCAGAAGGAATCATCCGACAATTTTGCGGTTTTCACCTTTCTATTCCTTGCTAAGCGACCTTTCCAACCATACCAAGTGTGCCAGGCCGGAACTTGAACCCTAGGCTACAATCGCGTTATTAAGTCATCACCCTACCCGTTGCCGTGACAGGCGGTGTTTCAAAAACACGAGCTAGCGGTTGCGCCTAAACAGAGTCCATATGCTCAAGAATATCTCCAGAAGGAATCATCCGACAATTTTGCGGTTTTCACCTTTCTATTCCTTGCTAAGCGACCTTTCCAACCATACCAAGTGTGCCAGGCCGGAACTTGAACCCTAGGCTACAATCGCGTTATTAAGTCATCACCCTACCCGTTGCCGTGACAGGCGGTGTTTCAAAAACACGAGCTAGCGGTTGCGCCTAAACAGAGTCCATATGCTCAAGAATATCTCCAGAAGGAATCATCCGACAATTTTGCGGTTTTCACCTTTCTATTCCTTGCTAAGCGACCTTTCCAACCATACCAAGTGTGCCAGGCCGGAACTTGAACCCTAGGCTACAATCGCGTTATTAAGTCATCACCCTACCCGTTGCCGTGACAGGCGGTGTTTCAAAAACACGAGCTAGCGGTTGCGCCTAAACAGAGTCCATATGCTCAAGAATATCTCCAGAAGGAATCATCCGACAATTTTGCGGTTTTCACCTTTCTATTCCTTGCTAAGCGACCTTTCCAACCATACCAAGTGTGCCAGGCCGGAACTTGAACCCTAGGCTACAATCGCGTTATTAAGTCATCACCCTACCCGTTGCCGTGACAGGCGGTGTTTCAAAAACACGAGCTAGCGGTTGCGCCTAAACAGAGTCCATATGCTCAAGAATATCTCCAGAAGGAATCATCCGACAATTTTGCGGTTTTCACCTTTCTATTCCTTGCTAAGCGACCTTTCCAACCATACCAAGTGTGCCAGGCCGGAACTTGAACCCTAGGCTACAATCGCGTTATTAAGTCATCACCCTACCCGTTGCCGTGACAGGCGGTGTTTCAAAAACACGAGCTAGCGGTTGCGCCTAAACAGAGTCCATATGCTCAAGAATATCTCCAGAAGGAATCATCCGACAATTTTGCGGTTTTCACCTTTCTATTCCTTGCTAAGCGACCTTTCCAACCATACCAAGTGTGCCAGGCCGGAACTTGAACCCTAGGCTACAATCGCGTTATTAAGTCATCACCCTACCCGTTGCCGTGACAGGCGGTGTTTCAAAAACACGAGCTAGCGGTTGCGCCTAAACAGAGTCCATATGCTCAAGAATATCTCCAGAAGGAATCATCCGACAATTTTGCGGTTTTCACCTTTCTATTCCTTGCTAAGCGACCTTTCCAACCATACCAAGTGTGCCAGGCCGGAACTTGAACCCTAGGCTACAATCGCGTTATTAAGTCATCACCCTACCCGTTGCCGTGACAGGCGGTGTTTCAAAAACACGAGCTAGCGGTTGCGCCTAAACAGAGTCCATATGCTCAAGAATATCTCCAGAAGGAATCATCCGACAATTTTGCGGTTTTCACCTTTCTATTCCTTGCTAAGCGACCTTTCCAACCATACCAAGTGTGCCAGGCCGGAACTTGAACCCTAGGCTACAATCGCGTTATTAAGTCATCACCCTACCCGTTGCCGTGACAGGCGGTGTTTCAAAAACACGAGCTAGCGGTTGCGCCTAAACAGAGTCCATATGCTCAAGAATATCTCCAGAAGGAATCATCCGACAATTTTGCGGTTTTCACCTTTCTATTCCTTGCTAAGCGACCTTTCCAACCATACCAAGTGTGCCAGGCCGGAACTTGAACCCTAGGCTACAATCGCGTTATTAAGTCATCACCCTACCCGTTGCCGTGACAGGCGGTGTTTCAAAAACACGAGCTAGCGGTTGCGCCTAAACAGAGTCCATATGCTCAAGAATATCTCCAGAAGGAATCATCCGACAATTTTGCGGTTTTCACCTTTCTATTCCTTGCTAAGCGACCTTTCCAACCATACCAAGTGTGCCAGGCCGGAACTTGAACCCTAGGCTACAATCGCGTTATTAAGTCATCACCCTACCCGTTGCCGTGACAGGCGGTGTTTCAAAAACACGAGCTAGCGGTTGCGCCTAAACAGAGTCCATATGCTCAAGAATATCTCCAGAAGGAATCATCCGACAATTTTGCGGTTTTCACCTTTCTATTCCTTGCTAAGCGACCTTTCCAACCATACCAAGTGTGCCAGGCCGGAACTTGAACCCTAGGCTACAATCGCGTTATTAAGTCATCACCCTACCCGTTGCCGTGACAGGCGGTGTTTCAAAAACACGAGCTAGCGGTTGCGCCTAAACAGAGTCCATATGCTCAAGAATATCTCCAGAAGGAATCATCCGACAATTTTGCGGTTTTCACCTTTCTATTCCTTGCTAAGCGACCTTTCCAACCATACCAAGTGTGCCAGGCCGGAACTTGAACCCTAGGCTACAATCGCGTTATTAAGTCATCACCCTACCCGTTGCCGTGACAGGCGGTGTTTCAAAAACACGAGCTAGCGGTTGCGCCTAAACAGAGTCCATATGCTCAAGAATATCTCCAGAAGGAATCATCCGACAATTTTGCGGTTTTCACCTTTCTATTCCTTGCTAAGCGACCTTTCCAACCATACCAAGTGTGCCAGGCCGGAACTTGAACCCTAGGCTACAATCGCGTTATTAAGTCATCACCCTACCCGTTGCCGTGACAGGCGGTGTTTCAAAAACACGAGCTAGCGGTTGCGCCTAAACAGAGTCCATATGCTCAAGAATATCTCCAGAAGGAATCATCCGACAATTTTGCGGTTTTCACCTTTCTATTCCTTGCTAAGCGACCTTTCCAACCATACCAAGTGTGCCAGGCCGGAACTTGAACCCTAGGCTACAATCGCGTTATTAAGTCATCACCCTACCCGTTGCCGTGACAGGCGGTGTTTCAAAAACACGAGCTAGCGGTTGCGCCTAAACAGAGTCCATATGCTCAAGAATATCTCCAGAAGGAATCATCCGACAATTTTGCGGTTTTCACCTTTCTATTCCTTGCTAAGCGACCTTTCCAACCATACCAAGTGTGCCAGGCCGGAACTTGAACCCTAGGCTACAATCGCGTTATTAAGTCATCACCCTACCCGTTACCGTGACAGGCGGTGTTTCAAAAACACGAGCTAGCGGTTGCGCCTAAACAGAGTCCATATGCTCAAGAATATCTCCAGAAGGAATCATCCGACAATTTTGCGGTTTTCACCTTTCTATTCCTTGCTAAGCGACCTTTCCAACCATACCAAGTGTGCCAGGCCGGAACTTGAACCCTAGGCTACAATCGCGTTATTAAGTCATCACCCTACCCGTTGCCGTGACAGGCGGTGTTTCAAAAACACGAGCTAGCGGTTGCGCCTAAACAGAGTCCATATGCTCAAGAATATCTCCAGAAGGAATCATCCGACAATTTTGCGGTTTTCACCTTTCTATTCCTTGCTAAGCGACCTTTCCAACCATACCAAGTGTGCCAGGCCGGAACTTGAACCCTAGGCTACAATCGCGTTATTAAGTCATCACCCTACCCGTTGCCGTGACAGGCGGTGTTTCAAAAACACGAGCTAGCGGTTGCGCCTAAACAGAGTCCATATGCTCAAGAATATCTCCAGAAGGAATCATCCGACAATTTTGCGGTTTTCACCTTTCTATTCCTTGCTAAGCGACCTTTCCAACCATACCAAGTGTGCCAGGCCGGAACTTGAACCCTAGGCTACAATCGCGTTATTAAGTCATCACCCTACCCGTTACCGTGACAGGCGGTGTTTCAAAAACACGAGCTAGCGGTTGCGCCTAAACAGAGTCCATATGCTCAAGAATATCTCCAGAAGGAATCATCCGACAATTTTGCGGTTTTCACCTTTCTATTCCTTGCTAAGCGACCTTTCCAACCATACCAAGTGTGCCAGGCCGGAACTTGAACCCTAGGCTACAATCGCGTTATTAAGTCATCACCCTACCCGTTGCCGTGACAGGCGGTGTTTCAAAAACACGAGCTAGCGGTTGCGCCTAAACAGAGTCCATATGCTCAAGAATATCTCCAGAAGGAATCATCCGACAATTTTGCGGTTTTCACCTTTCTATTCCTTGCTAAGCGACCTTTCCAACCATACCAAGTGTGCCAGGCCGGAACTTGAACCCTAGGCTACAATCGCGTTATTAAGTCATCACCCTACCCGTTGCCGTGACAGGCGGTGTTTCAAAAACACGAGCTAGCGGTTGCGCCTAAACAGAGTCCATATGCTCAAGAATATCTCCAGAAGGAATCATCCGACAATTTTGCGGTTTTCACCTTTCTATTCCTTGCTAAGCGACCTTTCCAACCATACCAAGTGTGCCAGGCCGGAACTTGAACCCTAGGCTACAATCGCGTTATTAAGTCATCACCCTACCCGTTACCGTGACAGGCGGTGTTTCAAAAACACGAGCTAGCGGTTGCGCCTAAACAGAGTCCATATGCTCAAGAATATCTCCAGAAGGAATCATCCGACAATTTTGCGGTTTTCACCTTTCTATTCCTTGCTAAGCGACCTTTCCAACCATACCAAGTGTGCCAGGCCGGAACTTGAACCCTAGGCTACAATCGCGTTATTAAGTCATCACCCTACCCGTTGCCGTGACAGGCGGTGTTTCAAAAACACGAGCTAGCGGTTGCGCCTAAACAGAGTCCATATGCTCAAGAATATCTCCAGAAGGAATCATCCGACAATTTTGCGGTTTTCACCTTTCTATTCCTTGCTAAGCGACCTTTCCAACCATACCAAGTGTGCCAGGCCGGAACTTGAACCCTAGGCTACAATCGCGTTATTAAGTCATCACCCTACCCGTTACCGTGACAGGCGGTGTTTCAAAAACACGAGCTAGCGGTTGCGCCTAAACAGAGTCCATATGCTCAAGAATATCTCCAGAAGGAATCATCCGACAATTTTGCGGTTTTCACCTTTCTATTCCTTGCTAAGCGACCTTTCCAACCATACCAAGTGTGCCAGGCCGGAACTTGAACCCTAGGCTACAATCGCGTTATTAAGTCATCACCCTACCCGTTACCGTGACAGGCGGTGTTTCAAAAACACGAGCTAGCGGTTGCGCCTAAACAGAGTCCATATGCTCAAGAATATCTCCAGAAGGAATCATCCGACAATTTTGCGGTTTTCACCTTTCTATTCCTTGCTAAGCGACCTTTCCAACCATACCAAGTGTGCCAGGCCGGAACTTGAACCCTAGGCTACAATCGCGTTATTAAGTCATCACCCTACCCGTTGCCGTGACAGGCGGTGTTTCAAAAACACGAGCTAGCGGTTGCGCCTAAACAGAGTCCATATGCTCAAGAATATCTCCAGAAGGAATCATCCGACAATTTTGCGGTTTTCACCTTTCTATTCCTTGCTAAGCGACCTTTCCAACCATACCAAGTGTGCCAGGCCGGAACTTGAACCCTAGGCTACAATCGCGTTATTAAGTCATCACCCTACCCGTTACCGTGACAGGCGGTGTTTCAAAAACACGAGCTAGCGGTTGCGCCTAAACAGAGTCCATATGCTCAAGAATATCTCCAGAAGGAATCATCCGACAATTTTGCGGTTTTCACCTTTCTATTCCTTGCTAAGCGACCTTTCCAACCATACCAAGTGTGCCAGGCCGGAACTTGAACCCTAGGCTACAATCGCGTTATTAAGTCATCACCCTACCCGTTGCCGTGACAGGCGGTGTTTCAAAAACACGAGCTAGCGGTTGCGCCTAAACAGAGTCCATATGCTCAAGAATATCTCCAGAAGGAATCATCCGACAATTTTGCGGTTTTCACCTTTCTATTCCTTGCTAAGCGACCTTTCCAACCATACCAAGTGTGCCAGGCCGGAACTTGAACCCTAGGCTACAATCGCGTTATTAAGTCATCACCCTACCCGTTACCGTGACAGGCGGTGTTTCAAAAACACGAGCTAGCGGTTGCGCCTAAACAGAGTCCATATGCTCAAGAATATCTCCAGAAGGAATCATCCGACAATTTTGCGGTTTTCACCTTTCTATTCCTTGCTAAGCGACCTTTCCAACCATACCAAGTGTGCCAGGCCGGAACTTGAACCCTAGGCTACAATCGCGTTATTAAGTCATCACCCTACCCGTTACCGTGACAGGCGGTGTTTCAAAAACACGAGCTAGCGGTTGCGCCTAAACAGAGTCCATATGCTCAAGAATATCTCCAGAAGGAATCATCCGACAATTTTGCGGTTTTCACCTTTCTATTCCTTGCTAAGCGACCTTTCCAACCATACCAAGTGTGCCAGGCCGGAACTTGAACCCTAGGCTACAATCGCGTTATTAAGTCATCACCCTACCCGTTACCGTGACAGGCGGTGTTTCAAAAACACGAGCTAGCGGTTGCGCCTAAACAGAGTCCATATGCTCAAGAATATCTCCAGAAGGAATCATCCGACAATTTTGCGGTTTTCACCTTTCTATTCCTTGCTAAGCGACCTTTCCAACCATACCAAGTGTGCCAGGCCGGAACTTGAACCCTAGGCTACAATCGCGTTATTAAGTCATCACCCTACCCGTTACCGTGACAGGCGGTGTTTCAAAAACACGAGCTAGCGGTTGCGCCTAAACAGAGTCCATATGCTCAAGAATATCTCCAGAAGGAATCATCCGACAATTTTGCGGTTTTCACCTTTCTATTCCTTGCTAAGCGACCTTTCCAACCATACCAAGTGTGCCAGGCCGGAACTTGAACCCTAGGCTACAATCGCGTTATTAAGTCATCACCCTACCCGTTGCCGTGACAGGCGGTGTTTCAAAAACACGAGCTAGCGGTTGCGCCTAAACAGAGTCCATATGCTCAAGAATATCTCCAGAAGGAATCATCCGACAATTTTGCGGTTTTCACCTTTCTATTCCTTGCTAAGCGACCTTTCCAACCATACCAAGTGTGCCAGGCCGGAACTTGAACCCTAGGCTACAATCGCGTTATTAAGTCATCACCCTACCCGTTACCGTGACAGGCGGTGTTTCAAAAACACGAGCTAGCGGTTGCGCCTAAACAGAGTCCATATGCTCAAGAATATCTCCAGAAGGAATCATCCGACAATTTTGCGGTTTTCACCTTTCTATTCCTTGCTAAGCGACCTTTCCAACCATACCAAGTGTGCCAGGCCGGAACTTGAACCCTAGGCTACAATCGCGTTATTAAGTCATCACCCTACCCGTTACCGTGACAGGCGGTGTTTCAAAAACACGAGCTAGCGGTTGCGCCTAAACAGAGTCCATATGCTCAAGAATATCTCCAGAAGGAATCATCCGACAATTTTGCGGTTTTCACCTTTCTATTCCTTGCTAAGCGACCTTTCCAACCATACCAAGTGTGCCAGGCCGGAACTTGAACCCTAGGCTACAATCGCGTTATTAAGTCATCACCCTACCCGTTACCGTGACAGGCGGTGTTTCAAAAACACGAGCTAGCGGTTGCGCCTAAACAGAGTCCATATGCTCAAGAATATCTCCAGAAGGAATCATCCGACAATTTTGCGGTTTTCACCTTTCTATTCCTTGCTAAGCGACCTTTCCAACCATACCAAGTGTGCCAGGCCGGAACTTGAACCCTAGGCTACAATCGCGTTATTAAGTCATCACCCTACCCGTTACCGTGACAGGCGGTGTTTCAAAAACACGAGCTAGCGGTTGCGCCTAAACAGAGTCCATATGCTCAAGAATATCTCCAGAAGGAATCATCCGACAATTTTGCGGTTTTCACCTTTCTATTCCTTGCTAAGCGACCTTTCCAACCATACCAAGTGTGCCAGGCCGGAACTTGAACCCTAGGCTACAATCGCGTTATTAAGTCATCACCCTACCCGTTACCGTGACAGGCGGTGTTTCAAAAACACGAGCTAGCGGTTGCGCCTAAACAGAGTCCATATGCTCAAGAATATCTCCAGAAGGAATCATCCGACAATTTTGCGGTTTTCACCTTTCTATTCCTTGCTAAGCGACCTTTCCAACCATACCAAGTGTGCCAGGCCGGAACTTGAACCCTAGGCTACAATCGCGTTATTAAGTCATCACCCTACCCGTTACCGTGACAGGCGGTGTTTCAAAAACACGAGCTAGCGGTTGCGCCTAAACAGAGTCCATATGCTCAAGAATATCTCCAGAAGGAATCATCCGACAATTTTGCGGTTTTCACCTTTCTATTCCTTGCTAAGCGACCTTTCCAACCATACCAAGTGTGCCAGGCCGGAACTTGAACCCTAGGCTACAATCGCGTTATTAAGTCATCACCCTACCCGTTACCGTGACAGGCGGTGTTTCAAAAACACGAGCTAGCGGTTGCGCCTAAACAGAGTCCATATGCTCAAGAATATCTCCAGAAGGAATCATCCGACAATTTTGCGGTTTTCACCTTTCTATTCCTTGCTAAGCGACCTTTCCAACCATACCAAGTGTGCCAGGCCGGAACTTGAACCCTAGGCTACAATCGCGTTATTAAGTCATCACCCTACCCGTTACCGTGACAGGCGGTGTTTCAAAAACACGAGCTAGCGGTTGCGCCTAAACAGAGTCCATATGCTCAAGAATATCTCCAGAAGGAATCATCCGACAATTTTGCGGTTTTCACCTTTCTATTCCTTGCTAAGCGACCTTTCCAACCATACCAAGTGTGCCAGGCCGGAACTTGAACCCTAGGCTACAATCGCGTTATTAAGTCATCACCCTACCCGTTACCGTGACAGGCGGTGTTTCAAAAACACGAGCTAGCGGTTGCGCCTAAACAGAGTCCATATGCTCAAGAATATCTCCAGAAGGAATCATCCGACAATTTTGCGGTTTTCACCTTTCTATTCCTTGCTAAGCGACCTTTCCAACCATACCAAGTGTGCCAGGCCGGAACTTGAACCCTAGGCTACAATCGCGTTATTAAGTCATCACCCTACCCGTTACCGTGACAGGCGGTGTTTCAAAAACACGAGCTAGCGGTTGCGCCTAAACAGAGTCCATATGCTCAAGAATATCTCCAGAAGGAATCATCCGACAATTTTGCGGTTTTCACCTTTCTATTCCTTGCTAAGCGACCTTTCCAACCATACCAAGTGTGCCAGGCCGGAACTTGAACCCTAGGCTACAATCGCGTTATTAAGTCATCACCCTACCCGTTACCGTGACAGGCGGTGTTTCAAAAACACGAGCTAGCGGTTGCGCCTAAACAGAGTCCATATGCTCAAGAATATCTCCAGAAGGAATCATCCGACAATTTTGCGGTTTTCACCTTTCTATTCCTTGCTAAGCGACCTTTCCAACCATACCAAGTGTGCCAGGCCGGAACTTGAACCCTAGGCTACAATCGCGTTATTAAGTCATCACCCTACCCGTTACCGTGACAGGCGGTGTTTCAAAAACACGAGCTAGCGGTTGCGCCTAAACAGAGTCCATATGCTCAAGAATATCTCCAGAAGGAATCATCCGACAATTTTGCGGTTTTCACCTTTCTATTCCTTGCTAAGCGACCTTTCCAACCATACCAAGTGTGCCAGGCCGGAACTTGAACCCTAGGCTACAATCGCGTTATTAAGTCATCACCCTACCCGTTACCGTGACAGGCGGTGTTTCAAAAACACGAGCTAGCGGTTGCGCCTAAACAGAGTCCATATGCTCAAGAATATCTCCAGAAGGAATCATCCGACAATTTTGCGGTTTTCACCTTTCTATTCCTTGCTAAGCGACCTTTCCAACCATACCAAGTGTGCCAGGCCGGAACTTGAACCCTAGGCTACAATCGCGTTATTAAGTCATCACCCTACCCGTTACCGTGACAGGCGGTGTTTCAAAAACACGAGCTAGCGGTTGCGCCTAAACAGAGTCCATATGCTCAAGAATATCTCCAGAAGGAATCATCCGACAATTTTGCGGTTTTCACCTTTCTATTCCTTGCTAAGCGACCTTTCCAACCATACCAAGTGTGCCAGGCCGGAACTTGAACCCTAGGCTACAATCGCGTTATTAAGTCATCACCCTACCCGTTACCGTGACAGGCGGTGTTTCAAAAACACGAGCTAGCGGTTGCGCCTAAACAGAGTCCATATGCTCAAGAATATCTCCAGAAGGAATCATCCGACAATTTTGCGGTTTTCACCTTTCTATTCCTTGCTAAGCGACCTTTCCAACCATACCAAGTGTGCCAGGCCGGAACTTGAACCCTAGGCTACAATCGCGTTATTAAGTCATCACCCTACCCGTTACCGTGACAGGCGGTGTTTCAAAAACACGAGCTAGCGGTTGCGCCTAAACAGAGTCCATATGCTCAAGAATATCTCCAGAAGGAATCATCCGACAATTTTGCGGTTTTCACCTTTCTATTCCTTGCTAAGCGACCTTTCCAACCATACCAAGTGTGCCAGGCCGGAACTTGAACCCTAGGCTACAATCGCGTTATTAAGTCATCACCCTACCCGTTACCGTGACAGGCGGTGTTTCAAAAACACGAGCTAGCGGTTGCGCCTAAACAGAGTCCATATGCTCAAGAATATCTCCAGAAGGAATCATCCGACAATTTTGCGGTTTTCACCTTTCTATTCCTTGCTAAGCGACCTTTCCAACCATACCAAGTGTGCCAGGCCGGAACTTGAACCCTAGGCTACAATCGCGTTATTAAGTCATCACCCTACCCGTTACCGTGACAGGCGGTGTTTCAAAAACACGAGCTAGCGGTTGCGCCTAAACAGAGTCCATATGCTCAAGAATATCTCCAGAAGGAATCATCCGACAATTTTGCGGTTTTCACCTTTCTATTCCTTGCTAAGCGACCTTTCCAACCATACCAAGTGTGCCAGGCCGGAACTTGAACCCTAGGCTACAATCGCGTTATTAAGTCATCACCCTACCCGTTACCGTGACAGGCGGTGTTTCAAAAACACGAGCTAGCGGTTGCGCCTAAACAGAGTCCATATGCTCAAGAATATCTCCAGAAGGAATCATCCGACAATTTTGCGGTTTTCACCTTTCTATTCCTTGCTAAGCGACCTTTCCAACCATACCAAGTGTGCCAGGCCGGAACTTGAACCCTAGGCTACAATCGCGTTATTAAGTCATCACCCTACCCGTTACCGTGACAGGCGGTGTTTCAAAAACACGAGCTAGCGGTTGCGCCTAAACAGAGTCCATATGCTCAAGAATATCTCCAGAAGGAATCATCCGACAATTTTGCGGTTTTCACCTTTCTATTCCTTGCTAAGCGACCTTTCCAACCATACCAAGTGTGCCAGGCCGGAACTTGAACCCTAGGCTACAATCGCGTTATTAAGTCATCACCCTACCCGTTACCGTGACAGGCGGTGTTTCAAAAACACGAGCTAGCGGTTGCGCCTAAACAGAGTCCATATGCTCAAGAATATCTCCAGAAGGAATCATCCGACAATTTTGCGGTTTTCACCTTTCTATTCCTTGCTAAGCGACCTTTCCAACCATACCAAGTGTGCCAGGCCGGAACTTGAACCCTAGGCTACAATCGCGTTATTAAGTCATCACCCTACCCGTTGCCGTGACAGGCGGTGTTTCAAAAACACGAGCTAGCGGTTGCGCCTAAACAGAGTCCATATGCTCAAGAATATCTCCAGAAGGAATCATCCGACAATTTTGCGGTTTTCACCTTTCTATTCCTTGCTAAGCGACCTTTCCAACCATACCAAGTGTGCCAGGCCGGAACTTGAACCCTAGGCTACAATCGCGTTATTAAGTCATCACCCTACCCGTTACCGTGACAGGCGGTGTTTCAAAAACACGAGCTAGCGGTTGCGCCTAAACAGAGTCCATATGCTCAAGAATATCTCCAGAAGGAATCATCCGACAATTTTGCGGTTTTCACCTTTCTATTCCTTGCTAAGCGACCTTTCCAACCATACCAAGTGTGCCAGGCCGGAACTTGAACCCTAGGCTACAATCGCGTTATTAAGTCATCACCCTACCCGTTACCGTGACAGGCGGTGTTTCAAAAACACGAGCTAGCGGTTGCGCCTAAACAGAGTCCATATGCTCAAGAATATCTCCAGAAGGAATCATCCGACAATTTTGCGGTTTTCACCTTTCTATTCCTTGCTAAGCGACCTTTCCAACCATACCAAGTGTGCCAGGCCGGAACTTGAACCCTAGGCTACAATCGCGTTATTAAGTCATCACCCTACCCGTTACCGTGACAGGCGGTGTTTCAAAAACACGAGCTAGCGGTTGCGCCTAAACAGAGTCCATATGCTCAAGAATATCTCCAGAAGGAATCATCCGACAATTTTGCGGTTTTCACCTTTCTATTCCTTGCTAAGCGACCTTTCCAACCATACCAAGTGTGCCAGGCCGGAACTTGAACCCTAGGCTACAATCGCGTTATTAAGTCATCACCCTACCCGTTACCGTGACAGGCGGTGTTTCAAAAACACGAGCTAGCGGTTGCGCCTAAACAGAGTCCATATGCTCAAGAATATCTCCAGAAGGAATCATCCGACAATTTTGCGGTTTTCACCTTTCTATTCCTTGCTAAGCGACCTTTCCAACCATACCAAGTGTGCCAGGCCGGAACTTGAACCCTAGGCTACAATCGCGTTATTAAGTCATCACCCTACCCGTTACCGTGACAGGCGGTGTTTCAAAAACACGAGCTAGCGGTTGCGCCTAAACAGAGTCCATATGCTCAAGAATATCTCCAGAAGGAATCATCCGACAATTTTGCGGTTTTCACCTTTCTATTCCTTGCTAAGCGACCTTTCCAACCATACCAAGTGTGCCAGGCCGGAACTTGAACCCTAGGCTACAATCGCGTTATTAAGTCATCACCCTACCCGTTACCGTGACAGGCGGTGTTTCAAAAACACGAGCTAGCGGTTGCGCCTAAACAGAGTCCATATGCTCAAGAATATCTCCAGAAGGAATCATCCGACAATTTTGCGGTTTTCACCTTTCTATTCCTTGCTAAGCGACCTTTCCAACCATACCAAGTGTGCCAGGCCGGAACTTGAACCCTAGGCTACAATCGCGTTATTAAGTCATCACCCTACCCGTTACCGTGACAGGCGGTGTTTCAAAAACACGAGCTAGCGGTTGCGCCTAAACAGAGTCCATATGCTCAAGAATATCTCCAGAAGGAATCATCCGACAATTTTGCGGTTTTCACCTTTCTATTCCTTGCTAAGCGACCTTTCCAACCATACCAAGTGTGCCAGGCCGGAACTTGAACCCTAGGCTACAATCGCGTTATTAAGTCATCACCCTACCCGTTACCGTGACAGGCGGTGTTTCAAAAACACGAGCTAGCGGTTGCGCCTAAACAGAGTCCATATGCTCAAGAATATCTCCAGAAGGAATCATCCGACAATTTTGCGGTTTTCACCTTTCTATTCCTTGCTAAGCGACCTTTCCAACCATACCAAGTGTGCCAGGCCGGAACTTGAACCCTAGGCTACAATCGCGTTATTAAGTCATCACCCTACCCGTTACCGTGACAGGCGGTGTTTCAAAAACACGAGCTAGCGGTTGCGCCTAAACAGAGTCCATATGCTCAAGAATATCTCCAGAAGGAATCATCCGACAATTTTGCGGTTTTCACCTTTCTATTCCTTGCTAAGCGACCTTTCCAACCATACCAAGTGTGCCAGGCCGGAACTTGAACCCTAGGCTACAATCGCGTTATTAAGTCATCACCCTACCCGTTACCGTGACAGGCGGTGTTTCAAAAACACGAGCTAGCGGTTGCGCCTAAACAGAGTCCATATGCTCAAGAATATCTCCAGAAGGAATCATCCGACAATTTTGCGGTTTTCACCTTTCTATTCCTTGCTAAGCGACCTTTCCAACCATACCAAGTGTGCCAGGCCGGAACTTGAACCCTAGGCTACAATCGCGTTATTAAGTCATCACCCTACCCGTTACCGTGACAGGCGGTGTTTCAAAAACACGAGCTAGCGGTTGCGCCTAAACAGAGTCCATATGCTCAAGAATATCTCCAGAAGGAATCATCCGACAATTTTGCGGTTTTCACCTTTCTATTCCTTGCTAAGCGACCTTTCCAACCATACCAAGTGTGCCAGGCCGGAACTTGAACCCTAGGCTACAATCGCGTTATTAAGTCATCACCCTACCCGTTACCGTGACAGGCGGTGTTTCAAAAACACGAGCTAGCGGTTGCGCCTAAACAGAGTCCATATGCTCAAGAATATCTCCAGAAGGAATCATCCGACAATTTTGCGGTTTTCACCTTTCTATTCCTTGCTAAGCGACCTTTCCAACCATACCAAGTGTGCCAGGCCGGAACTTGAACCCTAGGCTACAATCGCGTTATTAAGTCATCACCCTACCCGTTACCGTGACAGGCGGTGTTTCAAAAACACGAGCTAGCGGTTGCGCCTAAACAGAGTCCATATGCTCAAGAATATCTCCAGAAGGAATCATCCGACAATTTTGCGGTTTTCACCTTTCTATTCCTTGCTAAGCGACCTTTCCAACCATACCAAGTGTGCCAGGCCGGAACTTGAACCCTAGGCTACAATCGCGTTATTAAGTCATCACCCTACCCGTTGCCGTGACAGGCGGTGTTTCAAAAACACGAGCTAGCGGTTGCGCCTAAACAGAGTCCATATGCTCAAGAATATCTCCAGAAGGAATCATCCGACAATTTTGCGGTTTTCACCTTTCTATTCCTTGCTAAGCGACCTTTCCAACCATACCAAGTGTGCCAGGCCGGAACTTGAACCCTAGGCTACAATCGCGTTATTAAGTCATCACCCTACCCGTTACCGTGACAGGCGGTGTTTCAAAAACACGAGCTAGCGGTTGCGCCTAAACAGAGTCCATATGCTCAAGAATATCTCCAGAAGGAATCATCCGACAATTTTGCGGTTTTCACCTTTCTATTCCTTGCTAAGCGACCTTTCCAACCATACCAAGTGTGCCAGGCCGGAACTTGGAGCTATGTCCAGTATCAGGGTGAAGTGCACGAAGTTAGGGTGTACGAAGTTGTACGAAGTTGTACTAAGTTACAACCGTTTCCCACTGGCTTTGATGCTATATCGGGAGTCACAGATGACGTCAAAACATTTATTGGATGACGTCATCTAACTTCGTACAGTAGGCAGGGTAGGGTGTCAAGTGTACGAACTTGTCCGAAGTTGTGCAAAGTTACGTGACGTCATCTAACTTCGTACAGTAGGCAGGATAGGGCGGCATGTGTGCGAAGTTGTCCTAAGTTGTGCAAAGTTACGTGACGTCATCTAACTTTGGACAGTGGGCAGGGTAGGTCAACAAGTGTGCGAAGTTGTCCTAAGTTGTGCAAAGTTACGTGACGTCATCTAACTTCGTACAGTGGGCAGGGTAGGTCAACAAGTGTGCGAAGTTGTCCTAAGTTGTGCAAAGTTACGTGACGTCATCTAACTTTGGACAGTGGGCAGGGTAGGTCAACAAGTGTGCGAAGTTGTCCTAAGTTGTGCAAAGTTACGTGACGTCATCTAACTTTGGACAGTGGGCAGGGTAGGTCAACAAGTGTGCGAAGTTGTCCTAAGTTGTGCAAAGTTACGTGACGTCATCTAACTTCGTACAGTGGGCAGGGTAGGTCAACAAGTGTGCAAAGTTGTCCTAAGTTGTGCAAAGTTACGTGACGTCATCTAACTTTGGACAGTGGGCAGGGTAGGTCAACAAGTGTGCGAAGTTGTCCTAAGTTGTGCAAAGTTACGTGACGTCATCTAACTCTGGACAGTGGGCAGGGTAGGGCGGCATGTGTACGAATTTGCCCAAAGTTAATTAATACATAGTAAAAACTTATATATGTGTAAATAAGATACACACCACTCACGCATATAAACAAATAATATATAGATGCACATTAATCAGCACAAAATCAATGTTCATGCATTGTAAAAAATTTCATTTATTTCACTTTTTTTTTTGTCTTTTATTTCTCCTCTTAACGTTCGTTGTAACAATGCGCACAAAATAATTTAAGCTCACTCTTAATATTATATTTCCCTTTTTTTACGTCACTTCTAAATACAAGTACCTGAAAACATCTCCCCTATCTATTTATAAACTACATGTATTGCAGTCATCTTTCACTACTTTGTATCATAAGAAGTAGTAGTTGTTATGTTATTCCTTGTAATTTAACAATTAATTGAAGTACTTCCACCATTTAGTACATAAGTAAACCCAGCAGACAGACTACCACTGTCCGTATGGTCTTTCCGCAACTTCGTGTAAACATCAGTCACAAGTTCTTGAATCCATTTACAGATAGTAGATTTCCCAGCGCCTGCCAAGACAACAGGTAAATGTCATTTTGATCCCCGCTAATAGATGTTTAAAAAGAATAGAACAAATGAAATAAAAGCAGCCGTGGCGCAATACAGAGATTGAAAAACGACACCATTCTACGAACGCATTCCAGGTTCGAATTAAAAAAAAAAACACCTGAGCAAATGACGTAAATGTCTGTTGGTGACGTTAAGCAAAAGAATGTTTGACAAGGTATGGTTCTAGAAATGACGGTTGTAAATTTTGAACATATAACGTTATATCTACATTGAATCAAACGTTTGATTTGAAACAATAAAAAAGGTGTTTAGAAGTAAATCTACCTGTTGGCAGACAGATGGCTGTCGACAGAAGAACATTTTCCCTCCATTTGGTGTCAGGTGGAGAGACTTGTGCATGGCTTACAGCAAAAGCCGCGACCGTGATAAGGCTATATAAAACAGCCACCGTTGGCACGCACAAAACAGATGCAACAGCACAACATCCCTGTGAAGAATAAGACAAATCTTAATAAAGATAAGTAATCTGCATTCTGATAAAAAATATGTTGTTTTGTAAGATGTAACTTCTAAAGAATAGAAGATTTATGAATCAAAAGTCAGAACTCAAAACATATCAAGGTGCGATTAACGTTAATACGACTAACCCACCTGAACAAGTTCTTCCGGAAAATCCTTCCAGTCAAACTCGACTTTCCAGGACGAATGGAGATCTGTAGCCTTCAAAGATTTACTGCACGACATGATATGATATACTATTGTCCGTAAATCCCCCGTTAAAAAAGTCTATTTCGTCAAAGACACGGACTAAAAAGTAGCCGTGGCGACTTCATCGCCACACGGTTTCAAACTGTTAGACTGAAAAACGACACC
The DNA here is from genome assembly GCA_019207045.1 of Branchiostoma floridae x Branchiostoma belcheri. Classification (NCBI taxonomy): domain Eukaryota; kingdom Metazoa; phylum Chordata; class Leptocardii; order Amphioxiformes; family Branchiostomatidae; genus Branchiostoma; species Branchiostoma floridae x Branchiostoma belcheri. Next base: position 17,974,836 of record CM033028.1, on the reverse strand, counting down.
GTTCGAAGAACGCATTCCGGTTTCGAATTACGAAAACACCTGAGTTAGTGACGTAAACGTCAGATTGTGACGTCTAAGAAGATGAGAACATTAGAAGAAAGGTTCTAGAAATGACAGTTGAGACATTTGAACGTAACACAGAAAACTTGTAGACGCGTAGTGGAGTATATATATCGCCAAAGTCAAGCTAGGCGACATCTTCCTAGGAATACGCGACCTGATCAGTACACCCGGCTGACTGTCCAAAGTTTAGATGACGTCATGGTTAGCGTGACGTCATAACTTCGGACAAGTTCGTACAACTCCGTACACCAACCGGCTGACTGTCCAAAGTTTAGATGACGTCATGGTTAGCGTGACGTCATAACTTCGGACAAGTTCGTACAACTCCGTACACCACCCGGCTGACTGTCCAAAGTTTAGATGACGTCATAACTTCGGACAAGTTCGTACAACTTTGGACAACTTTGGACAACTTCAGACATCTAACTTAACTTAGGACAACTTCGTGCATTTCACCCTGATACTGGACATGGGTGGGAACTTGAACCCTAGGCTACAATCGCGTTATTAAGTCATCACCCTACCCGTTACCGTGACAGGCGGTGTTTCAAAAACACGAGCTAGCGGTTGCGCCTAAACAGAGTCCATATGCTCAAGAATATCTCCAGAAGGAATCATCCGACAATTTTGCGGTTTTCACCTTTCTATTCCTTGCTAAGCGACCTTTCCAACCATACCAAGTGTGCCAGGCCGGAACTTGAACCCTAGGCTACAATCGCGTTATTAAGTCATCACCCTACCCGTTACCGTGACAGGCGGTGTTTCAAAAACACGAGCTAGCGGTTGCGCCTAAACAGAGTCCATATGCTCAAGAATATCTCCAGAAGGAATCATCCGACAATTTTGCGGTTTTCACCTTTCTATTCCTTGCTAAGCGACCTTTCCAACCATACCAAGTGTGCCAGGCCGGAACTTGAACCCTAGGCTACAATCGCGTTATTAAGTCATCACCCTACCCGTTACCGTGACAGGCGGTGTTTCAAAAACACGAGCTAGCGGTTGCGCCTAAACAGAGTCCATATGCTCAAGAATATCTCCAGAAGGAATCATCCGACAATTTTGCGGTTTTCACCTTTCTATTCCTTGCTAAGCGACCTTTCCAACCATACCAAGTGTGCCAGGCCGGAACTTGAACCCTAGGCTACAATCGCGTTATTAAGTCATCACCCTACCCGTTGCCGTGACAGGCGGTGTTTCAAAAACACGAGCTAGCGGTTGCGCCTAAACAGAGTCCATATGCTCAAGAATATCTCCAGAAGGAATCATCCGACAATTTTGCGGTTTTCACCTTTCTATTCCTTGCTAAGCGACCTTTCCAACCATACCAAGTGTGCCAGGCCGGAACTTGAACCCTAGGCTACAATCGCGTTATTAAGTCATCACCCTACCCGTTGCCGTGACAGGCGGTGTTTCAAAAACACGAGCTAGCGGTTGCGCCTAAACAGAGTCCATATGCTCAAGAATATCTCCAGAAGGAATCATCCGACAATTTTGCGGTTTTCACCTTTCTATTCCTTGCTAAGCTGGCATCAAAATTCTTTTCCTGCGCAGGTCTGTAATTGTGACCTTTCACCGCCCTTCAAGGTAGCAGAGTACAGTTTTCGGCCTATGGGGATTTCTATAGTTAAGGACCGCAAGGTGACTGACATCGACGCGGATAAAATCATACCAGGGTGCACATCTGAAGCACGACAAACTCATATGTTGAAGTCGAGGATATAACCTACAAAATAACTGAAAATTTAAAAAAAGCTGTCGTTTTTTTTTAAATTCCATGCAATCTTTGAAATGGGGTCATGCGGGGACATCCGGAACTGCAGCCGACTCACCGAGGTAGGTAGCTGTAAAGGTCACGCGCATGTATACACGAAATGAACAAACATCATAAACTTACACATACCACCTGAAAGTCGACTCCTTATACTATGATATAGCAAAGCTCATCCCCCGCTGTCTTTCACGTTACAGTGTTTACAGGCGCTTCCAGATTTTGGCCGCACTACTTTTTTACTCGGTCGCGGATAAATACTAGTACTGTACTCTGCGGCCTTAAATCCATGTACTCTAATCCGATCAGACATGTATTAAAACTCCTACCGGTCTTACACCACTGTTTGCAACAGATAGGCGTGTAAGGCAAGGATGCAACCTAAGTCCTACTTTTTTCAACTTTTTTATAAATGATTTTGTTAAAGATTTGGATAACCTCGACTGCGACCCACCTTCTCTACGCCACCTTCTCGTTTCCTGTCTACTTTAAGGAGATGATGTTGTGCTAATTTCAGAGTCTGAACCGGCTTACAATGTGCCCTTGACAGGCTTCATCCCTTCTGTGAGAAATGTAAATAGAAACAGCAGGTGAATTTAAAGAAAACTAAAGCTGTAACCTTTAACAAATCAGGGAGACTCCTCAAGAACATCAATTTTTCATTTGGCGTAGATAACATCGAAATCGCAAAATCCTACCCTTACCTAGGCCTGACGTTGTCCTCGTCAGGTACTTATTCCTTAGCTAAAAAGAATCTGTCTCTCAAGGCACGCAAAGCTGTATTCGGCCTCAAACATCTTACTCTTTCAACGCTGCCCCCCCCCCCCCCGAGACTCTACTTAAGCTATTCAATACGTGTATTAAGCCCATCATGTTATATGGTAGTGAGATTTGGGGTATAGACTGTGGAAAAGACTGACCAGTGGAACATATCCAAACCCGCTTTAATAAGAAATATCCTAGGCGTACACAGGAAATTCTGTAACTCTGTATATAGAGCAGAACTCGGAATCTACTCAACACAGGCATAGATATAGCAACCCGCATGGCTAATTTACTGACTACGCCTTAAGGTTAAATTACTCTATACACCCTTTACAACTAGACACACTACTCTGTCAACAAAATATACCTGTAAACAATCATACGAAAACTTGGCTCCACCATGTTAAACAAATGCTTGATGATAATGGTTACTCCTACCTATGGAACTATGATAACTCTAGAATAGACAAAGATAGAATAGACAATAGAATAGCGGCGCAAAAAAATTGATACGCGTGGATGTCATCCATACAATCAAATCAACATGGCCTAACGTAAGGTAGCTAACGTGTTATTATTAACATGTGTTATTATCAATTTTAACTGCCCTTTTATCGCTATTTAACAAATTGTAACGAGTAAGCCACCCACCTCAGACATTAGTGTAGTTCTAGGCGGCCAGCAGTCCCGCAATCTTCCGTAGAATATCCCGCGCGGAATCCCCAAACTGCGAAAAATATGGCAAAACACGAACAAGGAACCAACCTCCATGACACGAAAAGACAAGCACCAGTAATTGACAATGTGTCTTCCTGCACGTGCAGTTTGATAATTTGATTATCAAAATGCAGCCAATCAGCGAAGAGGAGCGCTCAATGATATCTTCCTATGTCGAATACTGAAACGACACCATTGGTCACCGATTAGGGCATTTTACTCTAGATATCATCCAATTAGATAGCGCGTTTTAGATTAGCCATTAGCATCCCAAATCAAAGTTGATTGGTTAAAAAAAGTCGTGTGATCTTTTCTGATATTTTCCATATGAAGCGCACCGGATTAAATCGCACGCCCAACTTGCTATTATTTATGTTTATTTCTCTTGCCGAATCTGAGCTACTTACTGACAACAACAGATAATTCGTCAGATATCAGAAAATATACTCAGGTAAGACCAAGGACGTTACATATAATTTGTCTGACTGGCCTTCAATTGTTTATATATGTAAATAGCGACATGACAGCGACATATCTAAATAACGATTTCTAGATGAACTAGCTCTTATTAGAGTGTGAAATATTGTCATTTATGTGTCACGAGTAGAAGATGTTGTGGACATCTGCGATTGATTTCGACAGATAGAAATGCATATATTTACGTCAACACGACTTAATTAGATTTATTAAATGAATGAATGAATGACCTTTAATGCACATTTGTGCTCAAACAAGCTAAGTACAGGTCGTAGCGCTAATGATAAGGTACAATTTTGACATAACTGAGAAAAAGGTATCTTATCATCTCTACATATTCTAATACATTCTAGTATGTACAAGTTCAGCTTCTTTTCGCTTCTTAAAACAGTTATTTATTTACCAGACGTTACCGTCTAAGAGTAAGATTACAAGGAAATTGTTGCTATATTTTATAGGGACTGTACATTATACATAATGGGGTGTACATATTCCCCATAAGATTTTTTAAAATCTTTACACAAAAAAATGCAAGATAGTTTTGTACACCTACCCTATATGTAACGTTACATTACTAGTCTACATACACACTACAAGACTTGCTTACGTGGCGGTGCAAATGTACAAGCGAATATACAGCGACAATATTGTGTTTCATCGGGTATAGGTCAAAGGTGAAACTACCAAGCGGGAGGCGAGGGAGACCGAAGAAGAGAGAGATAGAAGCAAACCAACTTCGGTACTTTCATAACTCCGCAGAAAACAACAACATGGACTCAACCTCCAGTCAGGAGCAACCTCTTGGATTGCAAGGTAATAATATCTCACTGTTTGCTATTTTACGCAACGATTTTGTACGAAGGAATGTGGGTTTCTACGAATGATAGGTGGGGAGGGGGGCAGATAAACAGACGTGTCGAAAATGGTGAATTTGTTTATTTTGAATGAGAGAGCGCTACACTACAGCCAACATGCATAAGAAGCGATACAATATTGTTTCTCTAGACACCGTTCCGTTAGTTCCAGTATTCCGTCCTATTGTGGTACTGTATATGATAATCTGTTTACCCTTTAAGTTCAAAATACTAATTTAAGCGTTACGTTGGTGGAATCTAGAAGGCGCCATTGGCTCAAGGTCTTATAGATTGTATTATACTGATGTCTCATCCACGAACTTTTAAACTTACCAGCATTTAGAAACTGCAACTTGGGAATCAAGCCGTTCCAAAGAAATTATAAAAGGTTTCCAGTCAACTGCCTGAAAAAGAAAATAAAGTAAATAAAATTGAAAAAGATCAATTCAATCATTTATTTATTTATTCAAAATGCAACACTACATTACACAGACCTGTAGGTAGCACAAGCTGATTACATAGGTCTACAAATAACATAACAATGACAAAGACAGATTCACATGAGATGGTATACAGTATACTGTACCTAATATATATATAATGAAGCTCTTCCCTTCAGTCTTGCCTCCCACAAGGTCAAGATGAAAGCTCTTGAAAAGACACACATGTTCTATACTTGAAATATTGAAATATGAAATATTGCCTGATCAATGAAATTCCCTCATTCTACAAGTCTGAATTAAGTTTGAATTCTGGTTTGAATTAAGTTTGTATGAATACTTAGGCACCCCTAATGAAGTTGTTTTGATATTTAGAAGATAGCAACACTTGGATGTTGACATTTTACACATTCAACAAGATTTCTGTGTTCTGTCTCCAGGTCCGATGAATATAGCACAGGACATCCATATCTGTGGTATATGTAAACACCAGTTCACAGACATCGAGGTGTTCCTCGCTCACAAGCGCAGCTGTACCCCGCCGAACGTCCGCGTTTCTGTCGAGAGTTTGTTGCAGCAAGTACCGACCATCGCCACAACTCCGGTCAGCCTCACGCAAAACTTTACCATAACGAACAACCTGCCTCCAGCTGGTAGTGAGACCCTTTCTACTGCAGGTAGTACAGTACCTACAATATATCTCACTACCACGAATGGGACAAATCACTCGTCAGCAAATGTGGTATCGTCTGCAAAAACTCCAGCACGGACTAAACCAGTTGTCGAGAAGAAATTTAAATGCCAGTACGAGGGCTGCTCGTTCACAACGGCATACAATAAGGACTTGGATCGGCACGTGAGGTCACACACGGGTTGTAAACCATTTTCTTGTAGCGTCTGTCAGAAGGCCTTCAATCGCAGGGACAAGTTGAAACAGCACCTGAGGGTACATAGCGGGGAGAAGCCATATGCCTGTTCACGGTGCAGCTACGCAGCAGCAGATAGCAGCAGCCTTAAGAAACACGTAAGAACTCACACAAACGAGCGACCGTTCAAGTGCCAAATCTGTCCGTACGCAAGTCGGAACTCGAGTCAGCTGATTGTTCATTTGCGTTCGCACACGGGAGACTGTCCCTTCCACTGCCAGTTGTGTGAGGCTAAGTTTAAGATAAAATCTGACCTCAAGCGACACATGAGAACACACACGGGGGATAAGCCCTATAAATGTGACCTGTGTGACTACCGCTGTGCCATGAAAGGCAATCTGAAGGTTCACGTACGGAACAACCACGGTCCGTGCACGCTCTCCTGTCCGCAATGTCCGCAGACATTCCAGAACAAAGCCCAGCTACGTGCACACTTAAAGACACATCAAGAGGTAAGGACGGAAACATCTTCCCTTTCCGTCTCTGAGAAACCTACCTCCAAAGAGCACCAAAGGGAAAGACTCTTTAAATGCCAGTATTGTAGCTTCGAGTCAAGACATGCTGCAAATGTGAGAAATCACACAAAGAAGCATCATGGGGACACAACAAGGCATAGTCAGAACAAGGGGCAGGGGAAAAACAGCACGGAGTCTAACAATGTCAAACAGGTGAAGACAAGACAGGGAAGTGCCAACCTCTTAAGATGGGGGAGTAAGAAGCCATTCTCTTGTAGCATCTGTAAGGAGTCGTTTGTGAGAGAAGATTCCTTGAGGAGCCACATGAACCAGCACAAGGAGGTACAGGACACGCTGCAGACCACAGCTCTGGCTGTGTTAAAGCTTCAGGAGGTACCATCGCAAGGCAGGGGTGGGCAGGGTAGGGGAGAGGAGGAGGAGTCTAGAGAGACTGAGGAAGGCTCTGAAAACACACAGCCCTGCTCTAAAGGTATGGGGATAGGTACTAGTAGGGTGATATCAGCTCTTATGCAGCACGGCCCAAGCTAATTTTATGAAACACTTACCAATGAAGCTAGCTTTTATTACATTGATTTGTCTGGGATGATAGTGCATACAGGTTACATTGCACAATTTGAAGACAATTCAAGTACTGATACTGGTCATACCTGACTACCCCCAAAATTATCACCATGATTGTGGGTAGGGCTGGGTAACAGTACGGTGCACCTGTACAAAACCGTTTTTTTCTTAATGGACCGGTCCAGAAAACCGGACCTGAAAAAATTCAGTGGACCCGATGTTGGACCTATTGGAAAACGAACAGATTATATGATCAGGCATTCACACGATTTGGGGCTTATCGGTCGAGGAAAATAACGAGCGAACGAGAGTCTATAGTCATATCTTCTAAGTTTTACAGTCAATAGTACAGAGGCAATCAGCCTTGTGGGATTTTAAAATGCCAGTGGGAGTCGAATACTCCACAAAACAGGTTTCTTTGTAGTGAAGTGGACCATTGTTTTGAGTATTGTCCATTCACAAGTTTTCACATACTGAATCAGGTCCAGGTTCAGGTCTGGACCTGAATTTTCTGGAATTTTCTTTTTTTTAAAGGCAGCATGTGAACTACAGTGTACATCACATTATTGTGTATAAAAACCCCTCTACACACATAAAACAGAAAAGATTTGAGTAGGAAAGCATTTCTATTGCACTTTTTCTACGAATACTACTACTTCTACATTTGAAGACTACGATATTAAAAGATGTGGTCCAGTGACTGAGTGTACAATGTGTGGAAACAAAATGATCATAGTTAGCTGGTCATATTTTCAATGGTTGAAAATGTTTCTCCTCCCTCAGATTCCAGAGGTTTGTCGTTTGTCACCACGTCAGGCAGCAGCCGTATGTCCGTCCCTGAGAACGAGCCGGCCGTGACAGTCCAGCCAGCCAACACTGTCACCATCCTCACACCTGATGGAGCAGCAGAGATTGTATATCCAGTCATGACTACCTACATGGAGCAAGGTACCATTATTATTAATATTACAAAAGGGTTGTTAACTGGTACCCAGTATCAGTACACAAACTATAAACATTTTTTTAAATAAAGGTCCAAAATACTGGAACATCACTGTACCAGTACTGTACCTGAAAAGATAAATTTATGGGTTTTTTTGTACTAGAAATTTGCTATTCCTACCAAAATGATGAAAATTCAAGACTACAAAGAAAAAGAGCATTGAAATCAACAAGACCTTTGAAATTTGATTTTCAATTCTTATTATGTAAAGTACAAGCTGCATAAGACCAGACAGGTTTGATCCACACCAGGAGGGACCCCTTATCTTGTATATGTAAGTATGATGGGTTATTACATATGCTCGAGGTCTGACTCTTCAAATATTGCAGCTTTACATACCATCCAAGAAGACGTAGGTATTTTTCTTGAGTCAAGTGATGATTGCGGGTAAGGCAGGGGGTTATGGGTAATCAGACTGAAATGATTTTGAGACCTGAAGATCGTTGTCAGTGTCAAACTGAGTACTAATATAAAGACACTGACAACGCATCTAATGTTGATATGTTGTTGCCACCCATCCAAGTACAATGAAATGATAATGCTTTTATTTCTGTTTGTGAAACAGATACCCCACTGATAACCCTGGACAAGAGAACAATAGGCATCAGTAATGAGCATCTCCCTCCCAGGATAGAGAGCTCCCAGCTGCTCCCAGCACCTCTAACCGCACCTGGCATGGAGAACACCTATCAACTCATACAGGTGGAGACTGTGCCTGTAACTAAGGAGGGTGAGAATGCACCACGAACCAGCCACTCCACCCTGCCTCATAGCAGCAGCTCAGGACAGACTACAGTGGAGAGGCTACAGCTGTCTGTTTCTTCTTCTGATGCTGATTTTATCCAGACAAGTACAAGACGGCTGGTCACAAGGACTACAGGTTTTGTGCCACCTCCCCATGGCCAGTCCTTTGTCACCACCCCCAGCACGTCGGAGAGTTCCGGTTTACAACAACAAGGGATTGTAACAAGTAGACAGATGAGTGAGGTCAACAACCTGATATTACGACCCTCTGACATCAACAGGTCCATCTCTACGACTAGTGTGCATGATCAGGGGGCGTCGAATGTCATGACGATTGGTCAGCAGTTCTCGGAGTCTATCGGTGCACATCCACGGAATGGCGGTCACTCCGTGATGTACACGCCCGCCTTGAGCTCTGTGATCACGGCGCCAGTTTTTACACACGTTCCCAACTTCCAGTCCCACATTGGTACGGAGCACTCGAGAGTGACAAGGTTTGTGGAACCCAGTCAGACAAGACCGCCACACTCAGACTTGGACATCTTCCACTCGGGGCTTGTCTCAGCACAGCTGCACCCTGAAAACTCTGCCACACACTTTACAAACATCACACTCTCGCAGGAGTACCTGCCACAGATCATTCCTGCACAGTCCGTACCGCTACACAACACCACAGACTGCAGCCCCCCCACCTCACGGGGAGCCTCCATCTTGAACTTGTCTGTCATGCGGGAGGGGGGCTTCCAGGAAGGAGCCGTGGCCGGCCAGGACCAGTCTAGTCACCTGCAGAGGATGGGGCATGCAGGTGGAGACGTGCACCAACAAGCTGAGGTCAACACCGACAGGCTGCAGGGACAGATAAACAACAACAACTTTGTCGTGATCACGTCACAAGCGAGACAAGGGAGCCACACACTTGGATAACATGGTGAGCATTTTCTTGTTTGGTCATTTGTCATTGAGTAGCAGGAGACAAGGCATGCAAGGTTGGACAAGTTTTCTAAAATTCACTTGTCCTACCGAGCGAGCACATAAAAAATTTACTTGCCCGAACCAATTTTTCACTTGGCCCGAAATTCAAATGTCACTTTTATATGCATTTTCACTTCTAGTAAAGGAATTCTTACTATTGCCTCTATTTTTCTATGTTGATCATTGCTGAATGTCATGACTGTAAAAAGTAAGAAGTTCATGAAGTAAGAAGTACATCAAAATCTCACTCAATGGAAAAATCTTACTTGCCCAGGACAATAAGGCTAGTGGACTTGTCCAACCCTGGCATGAACCTATGATGGCCAAGCACATCGGGCCAGCAGTACTTCTTGATAAGTGTGTTGGCTTCTTTAATGTGCAAGGAATTGATGCCTAAGGCTCATCAAGTTCGACCAATACACTGGAGGGCTTTACTGTTAACATCCTCTGCGAAGGACGATCTGATCACTGTTGCAACTGTTTCGTGTTTGCTACCAACTGTTTGGGAATCAACTTTAGTTGGGTACTTTTTGTTGAAAAGTTGATCCTGTTCAAAGCGCACCTGCAAAAAGACGTGTTTTATAAAATTCAGGCAAAAGTCTATTGTCTGAAATTATCCAAGACAACACATGTATCTGCTTGTAGGAAACACAAGCAGGCAGAGACTTCAATCAAGCAGGCTTTTCCATGCAGTATTAACAATGATCACTAGAGGGTGTTGTTGTCACTTCTTCCCTTAGCACTCTGAAAAAGACTCAGTTTCTAGAATGCTTTTCCACATCTCAGTTGATTTGATCTACAGAAAAACTACTATGAAATTAAGCTTACCACCTTTCTTTGCAATTTTGTGGTATTTGCTAAGTTATAGAAGGAAAAAAAGTTTTAGGATGCTAGTTTTGTATACATTACGGTATCATACAAGTGAACTTTTTAATTCGTTCCATCAAATCCTTTCATGGACACTCAGGTCACAGTGTAGAAAGCTATAGTGCTTTGGTATCATTTCAACAAGACCCTTTTACGGACATGTTTAATTTCTTTCTTTCTAATTTCAAGTCAAGAGACAGGTGGTTCAATGTAGCATATACCTAGAACAGAGAATTGAGAAATTCTAAACAATTGACATCAGTTATAATAATAATATCGGGTGTATTTTGCAGCCAGTAGGTACCCAAAGTGTGGGTAATGAGGCTGTTTAACGTGGTCGAGTCACCTCCTCGAGGACGGGACCCCCGTTTTATATTTGAACATTAAAAGTTACATGCCAAGCCCACACAGGTCTCCTTGCTGTCATGAGTGAGAGTGTAGATAATTCTAAACAATTGACATCAGTTATGATAATAATATTGGGTGTATTTTGCAGCCAGTAGGTACCCAAAGTGTGGGTAATGAGGCTGTTTAACGTGGTCGAGGCACCTCCTCGAGCACGGGACCCCCGTTTTATTTCCCTCACGGAAGACGATTTCGTGGAAAGCTTCGTGAGGCTACAGCAATCCGAACGTCCTTGGTTGGGGGACTCCCATCCAAGAACTGTCCGGACCGCGCGTTGCTTAACTTCCGAGATCGAGGGATCGGTTGTACCAACGTGCCACGCTATTTAAAGGACACTTGCCTAGTCCCCGTATTCAGCATGCTTTTGCAAATATTAAGAATTTGAATTGATTGGTAGTAAGAAAGTTCAGCAGAAATTCCTCCTGCTCTATGTTTTGACATGCAGTTAGGCAAGGCTACCACTGTGCATGACATCAGGAGTTAGGCAGAAATAGTTTTCATACTCTTGAGGTGTGGTCTAGAAATGAAGAGGGGTATGGTACAACTATGTGGCCATCTAGCAGAAAGTTCATGTGTTACTGTCATAAGTACTGTAACTTTTGAAATTTTGACCGTGTTTTGGAGTTTGTGCTCACTACACTGCAAACGTAGAGTCAATGTATGGATGTTGTGTCTATTCCACCACCTGGTGTTTCAAATACAAACTCAAAGATACTGCACCTCTTTATTTTCACCCTGTTACGAATTGTAAGTCCTTTGAAAAAAAGGGGGATAGTCAACTGGTATACTGTCTAACATATTACAGTTTATTGTCCCAAACCAGCAAACTGTTGTTGACCTTCAACGTCTGTGCACATATTATGTAATTTTGTACTTTGCAAAAATTGGTTGAAATATGCTACAATACTCATCGCTACTTGACCGAGACCAGATTAACAAACAGCACAAGGTGTGCACGGGTCGTCTTTGTACCAAGTATTGTACCTTCAGAGCTCATGCCCCACCGGATTACAGCGGATGACTTGAACCATACTTACAGCAGTAAAAAGAATCACCTTGTTATGGCCCTACATAATTTTTACACTCTAACCTTGGAGTCGTTGGAGGACCACCTCATCTTTAATACAGCCGTCCGTACGTGGGGCTCATTTCCATGGAACGACCGAGCCTCCCTACCCATCGTTTATTCCTGACACAATCATCGGCAGGCTCATATGAACTATTTTCAGAAAACAAGTGCCCATTACCTGGTACATTACCCATCATACATGCCATCAAGTTGATGGAGGTGCTCTGAGGGCAGGAAGACTTTCACCTACTTGTACATGTACAAGGTGATGGCCCTGAATGGTGTATTGTTGTTAGTCATTATTATTACCTCCATGAAATGGGAGGTATTGTTTTGAGTGTTTATGTGTGTGTGTGTGTCCCTTTATCAAAAAATCTTATCTTATTTCCACTTGAATACACACTGTAACTGGATGCGGGTAACAGGACACTTTTAAACGTTGTGCTTATGTTTCATTATAGTTGATATATGTTAAAAGAGGACTCCTGGAAGATTAGTATGTGTTTCACTAAATGTAGATTCTTAATAAACAAATGAACAATCCTAGCTGTTTTCTGATGTTTTGGATGGAAATACTACAGTTGGATGACAATATAATGAAATTTGGCCAACCATGTTGATTTGGGAAATGGCTGCTTTCCTACTGAAATTTGATTAGACTTCTAAATGAATTGTTACAAGAAGGTGCTGTGAATGCCACTTATTCTCATCATTCTTAAACATTTCTAATTCAACATCTTAGATGAGACTAGAAGTATGTTTTGGTAGATCTATTCTTTAAGTAAGTGCAACTCGTGTAAAGTCTCTTCAAGTTTTGGCAAACTGTGTCTTGGTTCTTGAATTGCCATTTCCTAATCTGGATATGTAAAGATGATATGTACATGTACCATTGAGGATATACAAAATGTAAATCAACCCCAAAGATGCCCATATTGTGGCACCTCAACAGTTCAAGGCAGTGTTTTTTTTCCCCTACAGTTACAGTTTGTCCATTTATCATTGCATTAAAAGTTGAACATTCATCGTTTGGAAGTTGATGGATTTCCTTTATCTTTATTTGTCACTGTGAAATATAAGCTGACCCAGAAAACGTAGGTCCCGTTGGTTTTTCAGATATTTGGGACAGATATGGTCCCCCGTATATCCAGTGGTCAGAACACTTTCCCGGGCAGGCATTATGCTGATGGTATCGGGATGCCGCAATGCTGCGTACTTCTGAATCCTGATACCGTTTCGTGTTAAGCATTCTCTGAATACACACACAACCAGTCTCCTGTGTGAAATGCGTTCATGTTTTCTGTTTGGGTGAAGAATAATAAGGGAAGAGATAATCGTGTCCGTGGGGACAGTTTTATCAGGAGTGGTCAATTGTAGGCCAGGTTGTTTTGCCCGGGGAGCCTTATCGGACGCAACCTCGGACTACAGGTCATCAATAACACTCATATCTGTATTATGAAAAATTAAGTGTTCTCCGGGAGGATTAAGTCTGGCCGTGCAGGGAGACACCGGTCATATATATCAGTGTTTATTATGCATTCTATGGTATTTGATGTTACCAGTGGTGTAGCTTTGATGTGCAGACTGCAAATGGATGGCGAGGCCCGAGAATTTCTGTTTCGGGTAGAGATTTTATTTTGGTATGAGTTAAGCATAGACAATGTCGAAGGTTTCGCCAACTTCAGGTCTTGTGCTTGTTGCTGAGCACCACAATGCTTGTTAATATGAAAAATTTTATGTTTGATTTAACAGTCATAGAATATTCATAAAAATTATATCAAACAGCCAGTGCTGAAAATTGATTCTGAAAGTTGAGGTACATGTAATACCATGATTTGGTATTTTTCAACTGAACTGGTATTTTTAGTTTTACCTTCACCAAGAAGGTATATGTTTTCGGTAGTGTTTGCATGTATGTTTGTAGAAATCACAACAAGTTGAGAAGGCTTGGATGGAAATACATTGATGTTCGGTATGTTGGTAAATGTTGATGAGACATGGAAACAATCAAATTTTGGGCCCCTAGTGACTTGATACGGTACTGCAACAGAACTTCCTTTTTTGATATGTCAAGTTCTGGACATGCTATGGTTGTGATATTGGTGTGGTAGATAGCTCGTGGGACCGCGTGGCGCAGTGGCAGCATTTGCGGCTTGAGACCGAGAGGTTGCGGGTTCGAATCCAGCTGCTGTGTCACCGATCTTGGGAAAGGCACTTTACACGACTTTCCTCACTTAACTCAGGTGTAAATGAGTATCTAGTGGCCTTGTGTGGCTTGGTGGGGCTATGTGGCCGAGACAGGCCTTAGGGGCATGTTCGGGCATGAGCGGCACCCGCCATGGCACACGAGTCGGGGGTAGGAGGTACCCCGTACATCCTTGGTCGGAAGTCCTCCTAGGAGACAGATCTGCTGGAGCCGCCTCACACGTTGCATACAGTTGCCCCTGTTAGACTTAGTGCTCCAGTAGACCAGAGGGTAGAGAAGGAATTGCACACCCCTCCTTCACCATAAAAAAGTCATGTGCAGGTCAGGCAAATAGCCTGTCTGCCTATCTGTCCAATCGACAGGAGAAACCAAAAAAAAAAAGATAGCTCTTGGGACCTATTAAAGTAAGTGGTGTAGGTTTGGCCCTCCTTGTGGCTTTTTCTGGAACTGCAGGGGCCGGTTTATTGTCAAACTTTGAAAAGGAATAAGTCGCTTCATATAGTAAAATGCCAATTATGCAAATCAGAGCCTACTTTGCTTGCTAATTTGCATACTTATTCATGAGAAATTGTCTAAACCTGCTCAGGTCCACTATAGGGCAATTCCAACATGTCACATTTGTAACTGAGAAAGAGAAGAATAATGATAGATAAAATTATGTAAATAAATACCTAATTTGCTTAACTTATCAGAAAATCCTATAATCCCATTGTGGTAAATGAAGGGAATTTCTTACATGTGACATTTGGAAGTTAGGTACAGGTGAACATCATTGAACATCAATTATGCAAATGAGTTCCTCATTTGCATAAATTGGCAGAAAATGCTAGAATAGCTTTTATTTCTTAAGGTCGAGTGTGTATGTCTATTATTTTTGTGAAGGAGATGATCAACTAATATGATTTATGCAAATGAGAACCTTGTATACTTACTGACAAACATACATACATTTGTACATAAAACACCCGTTGTAAAGGTTGAAATCATTTGGCAAAGGTATGGGGTTGTGGAACTCTAGTTTTGTTTATGTAACAGATACAGATGTTAATGTTGCTGCTGGTTGAGTTTGGCAATTGTCAGTTCTTGCAATTGCGTTAGTCTGCTTGTGCTATTGTGATGATAGTATTATTCTATTACGATGGATTTAAGAAGTTCTTTTAACAGATTTGCGAGATTTCTTTGTGTGTAGGTATTGATGGTGATAGCTTTATTTTAAAACATTGAGTATGTTTTTTTTTTGTTTACAGTTGCCCCTGTTAGACTTAGTGCTCCAGTAGACCAGAGGGTAGAGAAGGAATTGCACACCCCTCCTTGTGCTTGTGATGATAGTATTATTCTATTACGATGGATTTAAGAAGTTCTTTTAACAGATTTGCGAGATTTCTTTGTGTATAGGTATTGATGGTGGTAGCTTTATTTTAAAACATTGAGTATGCTTTTTTTTTGTTTATAAAAATCATGTCCCTGGTAGCAAACAGTGTGGGCCACACCAATTTAATTTGTTGGTTGACAGATTTTTAAGAAATAAACTAGAAACATAAAAAAACTAGAGGGTAGGGAGGAAACTTGAATAATAATATTATTAATATGACTATTCACTTAGTGCACCAAGGCACGAACCTGGTCCTCAGGATATGTTTATAATATTTTTCCAGTTAAGCATTTTTTTCTTTAGTTTTTAAAAATCCGTGAACCAAAAAATTGAATTGGTGTGGCCTAATGCACAGTGACTACTGTTTCCCACATTGGTAACTTATAACACTGTCAAGAGGGTTGTAGTGTATTGTGTATTTTCTATGTGTACAGGTGCCATTTTGTTCAGGACTTCTAACTAAGTTAATGCCCTTTCCTTGGTTTTAACACTGCATGGTAGCTGGTGTAGGGTGTGAGTAGATGATTCAAACACTAATAATCAGACTTACTCATTGTAAAGGAAAATCGCTACTCTGGAACAAGTCTTCAAAATGCTAATTTCTGACCCAAAATATGAATATAACATGTCATCGTATAAGACTGCTTTGAGTCTTACTATTTGATGTAAAAGCTACCGTATAAAGGATTCTAGTAAATTCAGAAGAAAAATAAAAGGCAGCAAAAACTTGAAGTCATTCTGAAACAGCTTCATATATTGACTGTTTTGGGGGCATATTGTACACCTATCTCATGTACAGATATAATGTTATAGAGTGAAAATGTCAAAGTTTTTGCATTTCAATTATTTCACAAAGCCCCCAAAGGAACCCAAAATGAAGTAGAAGCTCGGGTAAGTACAACCTTTTAAAAAATCATTGACAAGGAAAATTTACATCAAGCCATTAAAAATGGAGGGCACCGTTAATAACGACTCATCGAACACAGGATTAGCAAAAAAGGAGGAAAAATGTGAAGCGAGATTCAATTTGACAGGTAATTTATCTTCCATTGAGCAGTGGTGGGATGAATGTACCGGTGTCCACACAGGGTGTCGGGGTTAAAGCACCAGACTTGGTGGTCAAGTTAGGAGGTTATTCATTTTGTTTTGTTTAATTTACCCAGGCTTATTCATATTAGGATTGGACATAAAGCATCTTGTGCTCATAAAGATCCCTCAGCCCCTCCACACCAACAAATCAAACATTGTAAATTCGAAGTTTGCATGAAGAACAGTAAAACAACAAACAAAAAGCAGCTGCAAGAAGAATAATCTATAAAAAATCTATCCGTGCAGTTAGTATTTGTATGGATGATATCATGAATCTAGCAGTTGGATAAGTGCAGTGGAGCCTGGAAGTGACAAAGAACATAAAGGTAGTTATGGTGGTGTGGATCCATAGTTTTAGACATTTAGAAAGCGACAAGGTTGTTTGCAGCAACAAAATACATTTTTCTTCTTTAGAAGTACTCTCATTTTGGATTGAAACACTTGAAATATCTTTGGCGAAATATTAGAATATACAAAGATTACAAACAATGCCTCACGTAAGTAATGTGCATAGCAAGGGCCAAAATTAGCATCTACATGTACAATGTATGTTATGAAGCTTGATCAAACTACATGACTGGTCTTATTTTCACCAAGGAGCCTGGTTAGTCTTTGAGTATGCTGTCCAGAATATAGTTTTCAGAGATGAACTTGATAACTACTGACTTCTAAAGATATATATTGAAATATTTTGCAGAGGTTTTGTTTTTGCAATAACCTCTTAAAAAATTCTGTGACATCAATATCACACGATGCCCTACCAGTATATGACCATGGCGTTAATCATGATACCGCAAATATGTATTGTTTTATTTCTACTTTGCTGTACAGAAGGTGAACTTCAAACAATGCAAAAACCTCCTTTTCCATTCCACAAAACTAAGGGAAAATAACTTAATTGACACAATAATAGCTTTGCCAATGGCATAGTGTCTCGTGCAATTAAGTAATAACTTAAAGGTACTTTACTTGCCAGGGTATTTGTAGGAAGTCTCCCCAAATTCCAAGTAAAATTCCTGACAACTTACAATTTATTTCATGAAATAGAAAGAAAAGATGCTGAGCCCTGTCATGTGACTGGTTAGCCAATCAACATGGTTCAAGGACAGGCCAATTACAATGGACAACCAATCGAAAAGCCACAAGGAGGAGTTTGTCATTTTCACTCCTGTCCGCTTTCTTAATGAATCTTTTACCAGTTCAAGGTGAGAGGTCACAAGTGGTGTAAGAATTTCAAGTAGTTTCATCATCATCATTACTCTTCCTTTATCTTACAGAGGAGCTGAACTAACCGAACTTGCTGGTCACTACAGTTGGCCGTTCGTCCTGTCTTTTAGCTCTTTGA
This sequence comes from Branchiostoma floridae x Branchiostoma belcheri, assembly GCA_019207045.1. NCBI lineage: Eukaryota > Metazoa > Chordata > Leptocardii > Amphioxiformes > Branchiostomatidae > Branchiostoma > Branchiostoma floridae x Branchiostoma belcheri. The sequence goes on along the minus strand of CM033028.1, from coordinate 17,956,720 downwards.
ATTTGTCTCCTTTTCAATAATAAGTTTCTTTATAGTTGAGCTGGTCATCCAATTATTGTAGTGTCAGGGGCAAGTATAGATATGATAAACATCTAAGAAGAGAGATTGAAAAACTAATATTTCATCAGAATGTGGTCTTTTTTGGAATGAGGTAAGACGTTTTAGTAAAAAACTTCATATGCTGATTCCTTGAAGGTTTAGTTTGTACCCACATGGAAAAGCATACAGGTGGTTAACTGTGAAGATGGAAGGTGCCAAAACTTCCACTGAATCTTTTTTTTCCTTCAAATTTGCCTCAACTAAGCAAGAAATGAATAAAATACAGTAGCTGCTGTCATACATATCAAAAACGTAGTAATTCAAGTTTGGAGATAAAGTTCCCCACTTTCCCTGATACAGACACTTTTCCCAGAGACACAGTAAGATGTTATTTTTTGTAAAAGAATACCAACTTTTTTAAAATACTGCAAATTCGAAACTTTATATTGTCTCAATCAAACATTTAAAAATTTGCCAAGCAAAATGATCATTTTCTCTAGCGGTGATGCATTTCTGGGTAGGTCTTCAAATACTGTATGCCCACAATGGATGTGAATTGAAAATCTAGACTAATTTCCTACACATTATGTACCTCATCAGCCATCTGTTCACTACACAATAAATGTTTTCTTTCATAAACTTTTCATGATGTAAAAACGTAGGCATTGCCCCAAGTTATAGTTGAGTTGAGTTTATCAAAGGTAATCTTCCAGTGGTTGGCCAAAAAAGATGTATAAATTGTAGAATTACATCAGCACAACATGAATATTTAGTAATACTATGAAACATTTAATATATGTATACATATAGAATAGCTCAAGTCTTCAGTATTTAAAAAAAGACTGTCTTGTCCTAAGACGTATGTACCATTGAGGGCCAACTTGTCTTTCTGTACAACATGCCTCAAGTTAGAAAACGAAGTTGTACTTGTAGGCCATGTTGGGTAGTCCCATATGCACAGTGGTACCTCAGCTATATTTCATAGCTGCGCGATGTGTCTCTGATCCCAGTAGATATCCCACACTCTTTTGATCCCGCCAACCGGCCAGGGATTTTCCGTGATCGATAGAGGAGAGAGCACCTCTTGGCTAAAGCCTGCCCACGCAGGCCTCGATGAGCGCAGGCCGTCCACTTTGCTATTCTTGTACACGCGCGCACATTAATCAACCCGGTCGTCCTTACTTTATTATACACAATTGGCATTAGCAGGAGAATAGAAGCTGCAATCCTTGTGATGTATGGTTATAATGAGGCGAGCTGGCCTCCCGGCTTTCGCAATGAGCCCTGGACACAAGCCTTGACCTTGGGCGTGACTTTCAAAAGAAACTAAGTTGCCGAGACACTATTGTCATTTCTATTGTCATATGATACAGTATGATTCCATGTGAAACCATGATATGGTAGTTATAGAGTCTATGTGTATCTTTACTGAAAGGTATTTTACACAAGATACACATGTATGACTTCAAAACCCAGAAGTTCTTATGCAGTACCTTAGGAAGACATTAGGGGGCCAAAATCCTAGTATCATTTTTTAGATCTCATACCATATGAAGACAATCCACCCAAGCCTTCAAGAGTTATTGTATTGACAGATTAACACACAGATGCACACATGTGCACACACACATACACACACACACAGACAGACGGACACACAAAAGTTCCATAAACATAACCACCTTCAACTTGCTGAAAGTAAGTAATAAAGATCATCATGAATAATGGAGACATACAATGTCTGTACATATAGATTTTCTTTAATTCAAATGCACAAAATAAGTTGACATTAAAAATATGTAGGCAATGTGGTCATACACAGTGGATTCTATGAAAGGAAGTTGTTGGTTAACTTTTAAAATTTTATTCTCTACATGTCAAAACAAAGACACTTGGATTGCAAGTAAATACTACTGTAGTATTTTTGAAAGCAAATCAGGAGAAATTAGGAAAGAATGTGCATATACGATGTAGTACAATTTGTACTGTACCCTTCCACAAACAAGTACAGATACATGTTGATATCCAATATAAATGTATTTAGTAACAGTATCCTTATTCTAGTACAAAGTAAAAATATCATTTCACAGCGTGACTTTTTAAAATTCTTCCAATATGGAGATGTATTTAGTCTTTTGTTGTGCTCTAATGATCAGCTGGCAAAGCCCAATATCACAAAGATGGAAGAATAAAAGGTTTTCAGATGTTTCCAGCGGCGAGGCTGAAGCTCCCAGCATGGGACCTGGGTTGTCATTCAGCTCACGTTGGCTGTGTATTGATATTGAGGGGCAGGGGTCAATTTGGCATTCAATCAAGCAGCTTAAGATATGATCAGTAATACATCGGGCCGCCTTTGAAAAGGCTGGTGCTGGGAAGGCCTAGCGTGGAAAACCTAATGGTTCCGCAGGAAGACCGCATTTACTCTCCTATTCAGCGCTAGCTCGCAGAGCGTGAGGCGAGCGGGAATCCGGATATTTTAGCGGTTTGGCGGGGGAGTCTGGCGTTGACTACATCATAACGACTCTCCCGTGTCACCTGTGCTTGACCTACGTTTGACCCGTGCACACAGGCAATTACTTGTATGATTCCGAATATCCCTTGTACTTATCATTTAATACAGGGAATATCGACCGCACATTGTAATGGTGTGTAAAGATATCATATGCCGCGAATCAATCACGGCGGAATATGAATGGGGCTTGGGAGATGGGCGCTATTAAGCTGCCAAATGAATGTGACAAGCTGCTCAGTGTGGCGTGCACAGGTCAAAAGGCAGCAATAACATCATGTTCCACCATCATCACTACATCAGCCCCAGCGGGGTGCTGGGGGGCCTTGAATGGAGCATGCCCAGCACAGCACCAATCATACCCACATCAATAATTTCACAGCGGCCGGGCTGATAGAGCCAATTTGGTGGGGGCAGCGCGCCCTCCCGACTGTCAACCCGCTCCAGACGCCGACACCTGGAAAGTGCCCGCCACCACCCCCATTGACCCCGAAATGAAGTTTGATGATACGGGGAGTGAGCAGGGCAAGCCCACAAGGGCTGGCTGGGATCTCACCACCTAAACTCTGTACTGGGGAGGTCTAGTCTGCCTGCAGTTTGGGTGGGAAGAGTTAGGGGGAGGACTGCCTCCTGCACTGCTGTGGAGCAGAATATAAAGAAGTTACCGTAGGAGTAGAGACGAGATTGCAGGGGGTTTTCCAGAAGAAGAGAAGTTTGGAATGGGATCATAGGTTTTGAAATAAAGAAATACAAATCAGAATATGAAGTAATTGGGGTGGAAAGGAGATTATCTAATGACTACATTGTACCTCTGTATAAGAAGTGGTCACAATAGCCAGGTGGTTCATAAGATAATTTTTCCCATCAACCAAAGCATTAAAAATTCTGTCCAGAGTAGGAACCTACTTGCTGTGACCATTTTCTTCAAGTCTCATAGACTGGATACTGAAGATGTATGTTAGAATAGAAGGGAGAGTCTGAAACATGTGAAAGGATATACCATGATTATTGTATTCAGTTTGTCCTCCCATATATACTCCATAGTGTTCTTAACATCCCAGCAATGAGCAAATTAAATATGAATGGAGTGATGGATAAACTTAAGGTATTGGACATTTTCTTGTGGTGGGAACAGTAAACAATCTGCTTTCTTATATGGATCAAATCCTGTGCAGAGGGTCTAGGCTGTCAGGGGTTGCATTAGTCATTTCAGATGGGGATGTAAAGCCAGGAGGCATGTGCATAGGGAAGCCTCAGGTATCAAACATCACTCAATTGTAAAAGACCCCAACATATTCACAGAGAAAAGTAGGGGTGACCCAGTGTGTTAAACTGAAAAGATGAGCTGTAGCAAAGCCATATTGTACTACAGTCAGTACATTTGTAGCTGCTTGAGAAAGAATCATACTTTAGCAACTCATGTAGCTGGATGTCATACACTTTGGCCTTTAACCATCTTGGCCCATGGCTAGACAGACCAACTCATCCCAATACCCTGGTCAACTTAGCTCAACACCCTGGTCAGCTCAGCCCAACACCCTGGTCAACTCGGCCCAACACCCTGGTCAACTCGGCCCAACACCCTTACCTAATCTTGGCCGAGTTTATCAGGGTGTTGGTCAGAGCTAACAGGACTGAGATGGTAAAAAGGCTGACTGATCCTAGCCTGGTATCCAGTTGTATTATAGCTCTGAGTCTCCTATGTCCTCTCTGCAAATGCAGAGACTCGGGAGCTATAATATGGCTTGATATCAGGCTAGAATGATCCTGATCCCTTCAGTTGAAGATGACTGCTTTACTTTTTTTTTAGATTAGCTAGGTTGCTGTTTCTAAAATTAGCATTCAAAAACCTTCTTTGAGACTAATGGCTTAATTTTCATGCCTACTTGGGCATAGTGCTAATAATAGAATTAATTTTTCAATCACAATTCTGATGAAGATGAAATACTAGTCAGGAAATGAGATCACAGCCCTGCTACCTTGTCTGAGGAGCGGGCAAGTTAGTCACCTCGCTAATTTCTCATCCCAAGGGACTTGGCACAGCTGGCCTTCTCATTGGTCAAGTCTTGTAGACTCTCTAACCTAATTATAAGTCCCAGTGGTCCCGCGGGGGTCAGTGGATCAGTCTGTGTGATGTCACCAAAATAAACCCAAATAAGTCATTTGGGCAATGTAATAGACTCATGGATCAAAACTGCCAGCAAGGTATTTGAATGTGGTGATGAGGCATTATAGAAACTGATGCATCTATATATGGGTAATTGATAAGTAACCGTTACTGTCTTAACAACCTGTACAAAATATTTTAGTAAAAAGTCATGATCTTCTTTACTTTTGCTTTCTGAAACTGCATGATGAGCAGCATTTTGAAAATATAGTAAAGTTCTTAAGGCACAACCAAGGAGAACTTACTTTCAATGTTTCGATGTCTGTCAGACATCATCATTTTGAAAATTCTATGACTATTCCTATTCTATAGAATGCAATGTATCAGTCTATTTTCTGAATTGTTGAATTATCTTGCCAATGTTATGTACACTTCATTGTTTAGTTTCCTTGAACGATATTTTGCTACTGAAAGCTCTTGCAGAAAGTACATGTATCAGGAATAGGAAAGCCGTTATTGAGAGAAAATGAAGCTGTTGCGAGTAGTATGGTCTGTAACACTAAGTTCAGCCATCTCAAGCTTCATTAGGTATAATCACTACACAAGGGGGAGGATCAGTGGGAGGGCCCGCTATAAGTGGGATTTAATCAGGCTACTACTACTCAGAGGGAGAAAGGCAGAATACAGTAAATTTGGAAACTTTTGCAGTGCTTTAATTTTCACGGTTTTCACAGTGACTTCTTACAGTGTGAAGTCAGAACACTGCAGATATTTTTTTTTTAATTTCACTGTACTACAGAATTGTATCAACCACCATCTTCAAACACCACAAAGACCTCCTCAAAATAAAACTACCATGAGAATAAAAAGAATGCATTGTTTTCATACACATGTCATGTACTATACACCATTAGCTAAAGCAGTTACTCATGACAAGCAACTGAATATGATACCGGAAACGGTCAGGCATTTTAGATAGCATCCACTATCTTTCGTCAGTAACACTGAAAAAAATCCAAAATTTTATTCAGCTTGACTTTGTCTTACCTCGTTTCATATTGCTGTTCAATTTAAAATTGTCTTCAGCTTGAGTTTTTCCTACCTTGTTTCCCATTGGACAATCCCAAACTGTCTTCAGCTCTTTTGTATTCATAGTTAAGGTATAAATCCAGTTTCTTCCAGACCTCTTCAGTGTTGCTGACGAAAGGTAGTGAATTCTATCTGAAATGTCTCATTCTTTCCAAAGTTTCCAATATCATATCCAGTTGCATGAGGAATTGCTTCTTATTACCTGGACCATCATATACTATACACTCCAGTGAAACTTGCAGGCTTTCATTTCACTGAAAAGCCATTGGGTTAAAATTGAGATACAGCACTCGACAAAAAGAGAAGAATCTAGCAATTGTGTGTTGTCATCTAACTATTTGCAGACTAGGGTAGATCTCTGTACTGTTAAGCAATTTGCCATACGTTGAAAAAATCAAATATGCCAGATTCACACAACACATTAGCTTGAAAGTTCCTGTGTGGGAGGAATTGATTTTGTACAGGAGAATTTAACTGTTCAGTCCAACACAAAGTTGCAGAAAGTTCACTTTACACATCACTTTCCTCCCTTCTAAAAAAAAGGCATCATTTACCTCGTTCACAGGTGGTTTGTTTATTGTCTCACTGTGGCCATTTTTAATTGTCCCTTGAGTTACATCAATTTCTTGTAAAAGAAAAGATGTGATACATTTATGTAAGTTTGTGGAAAACAAAAAAAGCTGGAACAACCAGGAAGTAGACAAAAAGAATATACCGATGAGTTGGATGAAATTCCTTCACGTTGATTTTTTTGTGCCTATGTTTGAAGTCATGGCGGATGGGGTCCTGCAACATAAAACATTATAAGGTACGTGCTGCAAAAACCGTCAAGTCCGTCATCTTTTGCATTACTTCTCTGATGGGGAGCTTGTAGGTTTTTTCTTTCACAGCTAATGAAAATGGTCAAGATCATACATGTAGATGATGTTCTGCGCCATTTTTTGGGCGTTAATTGTAAACCAGGTTGCGCAGAGCCGCCGTGCTCTTTCGCTCGCGTTGATCGAACGTCATTAGAGCCGCCATCTTAGATCCGCCTCGCCATGTGCAAATTGGAATGTGAAAAGAATCCTGATCGATACGGCCATCTTAATGCCGAGACAAAATGTTCACTGTAGCCTTTTAATTCCCCCCAAATCTGTTCGCTTTCACCCGTAGGTGTTAGTCATCGCCTGCGAAGACTCGTATAACAAAAATATCTCATTAGCTGTCCTCCCCATGAAAGTATTAAGTGGACGACGGTAATATGTGTTACTGTCCACTCAACGAGATATTGCCATCATTATGCAAAATGTCAGGTTGTCAATTCCAGGGTGTATAATTGCTTTTTCTCCGTCCACATGCAGAGTGGACACCGCCGATACATTAACGTCTATCCCACCGGCATCCGCGTCTCGATACCAACTTACTTTCCTTTTTTTTGCAGGGCTTTGACCACTAATTTCTAACGGATGACCCAGCTGTGTTTTCGGGTCCTCCATTATTCGGGAGATTTGACATTGGTTTTAGGGAGGAATATTTATGACAGGGGATAGATCTTTGCCGGGAATCAGTACTTAGCCACTGGTCCAGCTTATCACACAATCAGGACGATATAAATTGTTATGCATGGCGGTAATGTTCGATGGTTATCTATGTTATTTGAAAGCTTGCATTATTCTGGGGGAAAACAGATCAACTAATGCAGGTTCATTAAAGCTGATGAAAATAGAAAATGCACAGGATCAATAACTGGTCGCTGCAAACCAATTCGCCAGCCTCGCGCGGTCATAAATTTTACCTTCGTAGCTTCCCACAGCAACTCAACAGCCTTGTCACGACGGACAAGATTGGAATATATTCCGACAAGACACCTTCCAACCCCCTCCGCTGATTTTTTTTCTGTCAGGATTGGCCACTATAAGATGCAAATTTAGTTTTACGCAGCTAAGAATTTTTGGCAGGGCCGTACTAAATTGTTTATCCGGAGCCATTTCATGCTCTAGAGCCCTTCATACAAGGTAATTTGTTCTGATATATGCAATTTAGTAACTTCTAAGTAGAGTTAAAACTTGAGAGAATTTAGTTTTGTGTGGAGAGTTGCTGCCGTGTTGTGCTTTCCGCCGTGAGCAGTTAATGCGTGACTAACATGCCTAACGAGGCAGGCCACCACCCAGGTGCACTTCCGGACAGGGCTGCCAGAGGGGGCTGCTGACGACTTTGCATGGCTTATCACCTCAATTTGTGGCATATTGCCTCAACTGTCATAACTTTCTTGTACTCTGTGGCAAACTTCCATGGAAGCTGAGACCTTCACAACTCACACTATCATTATAAAACCTTGATCCCCCATATTGATGTAATATGTAAATGACATTAGTATTGTGAATATATGCTATAAATTTGAACATCCAAAAACCAGCTGTCATTGCATCTTCAAATTCACATCCCCAAATCTCCCTTGCTGCAGTGCCCCGAAACCAGCCACAGCCGCCGCTGCTACCTACAACCACACGTGTACCCGCTATCAGCCTTTCATCCGACCATAAATTCAGCCCATAAATCCATATGCTTGAAAACATGAGTGATGGCATGATCATGATACCGGTGCGGGGTCTGCGACACTGAATTATTCTGATGCACAGAAAGCCGGGTATCATCCTGTCACGACCTGTTACACCGCGCCGCCGAGCCCCGACCTAAGCATCCCTCTCCCATACCGTGCAATTCATCTCCTATATTGGGATTATCATTTCATGTCTGCTATCAAATTGTGGCAAGAGGTCCTGCTCTCGCCAATTACCATGTGTGTATTGAAGCAGGCCGGGTCCCAGCAGTCAAATGAGCCATGTAAAATGGCAACCTTGTGTGCTGCATGTTGATGAGGCACAGCAGGCCTAATGGATTCAAGGGCCACTTCTGGCGATGCGCCTGCCATGGTGCGCGCCGGCCCCAGTGGGCTCCGGACTTATGTGCGGCATCTTAGGATAGGAGACGGCGGGTCAATTTTCTTGACGTTGCTGCATACGCGGATGATTTGTCAGGATTGGGGTAAAATGGAATTGAAAGAAAATTTTGATGACACCCACCTACAAGCCAGGAACTGATCTATATCTCGAGTACTGGTAGATACTTTATAGCAGCTTTTGCTTGGCATTTGGAGCAGGTTGGATTCTAGTGTAGGAATCTGAGCTCTGTGATATACAATGTAATCACTTCTAGATTTCTTTTACAAACTATTACAAAAATCAATAAAAAAAAGGCTACAAATGTCATTATGTCACACAGACATTTCAGATCATTTGTTTTAAAAGAAGACTTGATGAAAAAGGTAAAAAAAGGGCATTTTTGTAGCTTTCATCTATTGAGATACAATGTATTTCAAAGTATTCTAAAATTTGATGAAATTGAGATGTTTAGAATTATCCTCAGAATCTCAATTTCATGAAATTTTAGTCCTTGACTAATAGATGAATGTTAAAAAAAGAATTGTTGCTGTTAAGAGCCCTTTTTTATGGTTTGACCGTTATACTGGTAACAGTTAGATTACCATAAGGCATTAGCTTGCTTATGAGGAAAGGGAAATGTGAAGAAAAACTCATTGCTTTACTCTCTGTACGCTAACTGCAGCTTTCGTGATGTTTCATTTTCAGGTTGAGGGAGCGTTACAGTATTATCATTGCCAGGATGACGTCAAGATACTGGTAAATTTCTTTCTTTGTTGCCCTTGTGTACATTTTGTATGCATGAACAATGTAGCCTCGTCCTTGACATTAGACAAGAGTTAGTAGTACTCATTTAGAGAGCTCTAGTCTGTAATTAGGCAGAAATAGGAACAAAAGTTGAAAGTATGAATTATATAATATTGGGATTCAATGTTGCAGTTAAAGCAGTCATTGAAGAGGGTCTGCATGGGGAGTTCCGACAACGATTTACGCTGAATTTAAAAGAACCCCCTACGTATTACGCTAAATCAAGGAAGGCAATTACGCTAAATTTGGTCGCCTCGCTACGAATTACGTAGATAAGATGGTTTTCCCTACGAATTACGGGAAATAAAATTGGCTGCCTACGCCTTACGTAAAAGAGCATGCAGACCCTCATTGAAAGTTTCTACTACGTGGTATAATTGTGTGGATGGCGTAAGTGGCTGGATGGGTGGTAGGACTGAGATTATGACTAAGAAGAAAAGGAATCAAAGCTAAGCAGCACTGACAAGTATGACAAGCCGTCACCCGCAGTGTTACTCTCACCCCACCCCTGATAGTAGACAATACACAAATACAAAGTTGCCGAGACAATGCGCCCATTGAAGCTTCCGCGGACGCAGGAGTTACCCGTGCCTGTTACCACGTACAAGTTTGGAATGCTGCCATTTGTGGCGCTTTAAGCTGTTGCAAAAACTGTAACACTGTTTAGGACAGATAGAGATACTGTAAGAAGAAGGAAATACCTTGGTTATGGGAGGGTGGTTTAGAGGATTCCAGTGTAAAGGTGTATAGCTAAGAAAAATATGGGCAGGGTTCAGTTTCAAAGTGTCATCTTGTACGGGTATGTTTTAGGTGCATTTTGTATGTTACTGGTAACTATTACATTACACAGCTACCACGCAAAAAATGGTCACAATCTGATGTCTAATGGGGCATTGCTTGGTCTGTAACTGGTTACCGGACAGTTTGTGCTTTTGAAAAAAGTCCCAAATACTTGTCAGAGTATTTCTAACACCCTCAGAAACCTAAAATGTTTAATGCAAATTGTTTAGAAACAAAACTTGAGCAAGGAAAAGAAAAAGTATCACACATTCAACTGACCTACTCAATTCCAATACTATAAGCCTTGTGTCATTACCAAAAGATGATTTATACAGTTTAAACTACATACATGTGTGTGTATACTATCAGTTGATCACTCAAGGGACATGAATCAAATGATCACAGTAGACATGATTTCTTTATGCTAAGGTTGATGGGGAAAATAAACTAAGTTAGTGACCAGCAACAAGGGGGACAATCATTGGCTTAATATGGAGTTCAGATTTGACTGTACTTTTCCAAATCATACCATCTCACCTAGTGGTGCTTACCTAAAGCCCGGACTTGGAATTGGACCTAAAAGTGTTTAGGTTCAAGTAAAAAAAACCTAAATGTCCTTTTTTTGTTCTAAACCATCTAAAACCTTCCACAGACAGTGAAATTTGCACTGGAAAAAGACAAAACAACATTTCGTGTTTACACTGGCTGTATATCATTTTCGTGTATTTTTCACATTGCATTTCAATTCATGCTAACATGCAATTTTATATGCACCACCTCCCCCTCAAAAAATGCACATAATATGCAATGATGGGTACAGGTCCGGACTTTAAGTCCGGACCTGAACCTGAACTGCTGGACCTGAATCCGGACCTGAACCTGAAATTGAGTTTATATAGCTATAGGTACGTACCACTAATCTCACCTCAAAGAAATACTAACCAATTTAAGTACAGGTTGTTTGTGAAGGGACAGAACTTGTAACCGCAACAAGCACCTGATTCAACTCGTGTTCAATTTCAATCTGTATTCTTTTAGTTATATGTATTAAGTTCATACCACAGGATACTAGACTAATACTCTTGTACTAAATCATACCACCTCAGCACAAAGAAATATTGCCAATTTGAGTGTGGTGTGATGAGGACTGGAACCAATAAGGTAGATCTGTCTGAAGGCCATGTGGACATTAATGGGGACCTTTACCATGATGAAGCCCGGCCTTGTCCTTCCTGGATTAATGTAAATCCTTCAGGTTTCCTCGTTCGGTTACCATTACTGGGGAAAGATTGGCCCAACCTGTGCTCATTAGTAGGCACCAGTTCAAACTGTTGTACTCGGATTTTAAAAGACAATGCTAAACATGAAGATAGAAACTATCACCTTGGTATGGTGTACACCATTTTAGAGACTAAATTATACAGAGACAGTCAAGTCCTCTTTTTTATGATATCCTTTTTGTGAAAACTTACTTTTAAATGTCTAAGAGTCCTTAAATTCCAAAGTAAATTGTTGTGACCAGTTAGCACTCAGGGGCTAGAATGATGTACCGTTCACTGTTGGAAGTGTTTGGTGTTGTTTTGATTTTCTACCATTTTGATAACTTACCACTCAGACCAATCCCATGCCTTATTATACTACCTCAAACCATGATGCCTCACCTGTTCTAATTGCCTTACTGGTAAATAGAGAAAGATTGAGACTATACTGAGTGATATTTCAAACTTAAACATACTAAAATACTACAAGACTGTACCTGTATAAGGGGTGATTGGATGATTTTACTATGCTAGTTCAGAAAATTGAATATAGCAGCACTGTTAAACTGTTACAGTACTCCTATTTCAGCAGTGACTCAGATATATCTTTACCAAAGGACTTCAACATCACATCTATTGTCCCGACTAATTGCTAGCATGTCATGTTTAAAAACGGTCATTTTTAGGCACAAAAATGTGCTATGTTTTCATGTTTTCTTATTGAGTTTTCAATTTTCAATTCTTGGAAATATCATTTTGATAAAATTGTCTTTACTGTCAGTTAGCACGGCATACTTGAAAACGGACATAAAATCATACAGTAACTGTTCAACAAAAAATTGTGAGTTCTCCTTTTTTTTTGTCACTTAGGTCAAAGATATCGTTAGTAAAAGAATTTTTAAATTCTTCTGGTAAAGATTCTTCCAGTAAGATTTTTTCAACTTTTAAAAGTGTGATCCCTTGATGACATTGTTTGTTCTTTCATTTGGCATGGCAAGTCTGAGAACTGTCATTGTTCTGGGTCATCTAAGAAGTGCAATGTTTGCAATATTGTTCTCTCATCTACTTCAAAGGGTTGTTTCCAAAAATAATGATGATCTCGCTACATGGACAACTTTCATCTGTTGAAAGTAACTGCTTGGTAGACACTGCGATGATACAAGATAAATTGCTAACTGCTCATCACTATAAACCCAAGGTCAGGGTAGTAATAATGTGAAATAGACCTTTGCCTAATTGTCCACTTTTCATCTCCATCGGTATTGCCTAGAGGCGCAGGTGGCCAGTCAAGATGCTCCCTAGACTGCCTTCTGATGAGCGTAATTTTCATAGATTGAAATTGGTGTTGCAGTGTTGCATATTACCAAGGGGGGGCTGGTGAAACATGTCTTATGTTCATGCTGTTTTAGGCACGGCATGTGTGAGTGGTTGGGAGGGTTGAAAACTTGAGGTATACTTTCAACTACAGGTCTTGTATGATTGGAGAAAAGTATACAGTTGTCACTTGAAAGAAAAAACTATTGAAATGAAAATTTTAAAAGTGCTTAAGGTAGGGATTGTGTGATGTGAATGGTTTGAAGAATCAAAAACTTGAAGTATACTCTAAGTGTCCACGTACAAGTCTCTATGAGGATACATGTAAATGTTTTTGGAGAAAATTATTAGCAAGCTATCACTTTAAATTCAAAGCTGTTCAAATAACTCAATGGTAACTCGAATAGGTAAAAGTCAAAAGCAAAACAAATATTTATATTATCATATCTCAAGTACAAAAGCGCTGAATAGATCTTTTTAAGTTGATATGCTCTCAGGTTCTTGAGACAGTTTTCCATCTCAATTAGAAAAGTGTGGAAAGCCAAAGTCAACAAGATCAAGTGACTGAATCTATGTTGTATACATGTAGCCAATGGATTCAAAACGTGAGACACGCAGTCATACATTTCTTGAGACGTCTTGTTATTTTTCTAAATACCCTGAGAATTGTTAAGACTGACTGCACACATCCGTACCGCCTCATTTTCCAGTTCTTAATCTGATCGCATTCCTCCTTTGTTGTGTGACTCCGCAATATTGGTGTAGAAAGCACAACGGTATCACAAGCACACCATAGAAACTACTTTCAATCTCTCCGGCACAAAAGCGCTGTTTACTTTGCATATTGAATTTCAAAAGGCCCCTTCCGATGTCTGTTTGGTTATGTAACAGGCCTGCATATCCTTTCACCATTTATCCGAAGCATTATTGGATGTGTTGACAAAGTAAAGAACATTTTAACATCTTTGCTAGTTTGCTACAGTCCGTAACAGTCTTATCGTTTCCGTGAACCCCACGCTGTGTCCGACCGGTACTATCGGCCTGCTTGCCGGTGGTCTCTTAAACCCCATCGATCCGACCAGCTACGGGCAAATTGCCGCGTCCTTTCCCCCCGACGGTCCTTTCAACGGCAAGTACTCAAACATAAAGCCCACAAACATGCTTGCATTTTGTCTCAGATGGGCTTTTCTATGGTGGGGAAGAATTCTCACAGCTCAGCGAGCATGCCTAGGCAAATATGTAACCCAACGCCGTGTTGTTCCACCTGCATAAGAGCGCGCCATGGCAGCTTCTAATTTCATTCAGCAAAAGCATTTATGTGTACCCATCAGCAAAGGTGGCCTGGACGGCTTTATTTACACATAGGCTCTCCGTGAGCTGAGCACCATACAACTCTTGGCATTCAAATAAGCCGCAACATGCAGAGGGCAAACAAACTGGCAGAAATTCCTGTCATATCTCTCATTGTTTTGGGTGGTGCAGATTTTCGATATTTGGCATTTTACTCAAGGTTGAGTCAAAAGTATGGCATTCCTACCGACTATTAAACTCAAGGTTTTAATTGCAGTATTGCCTGTTGAGTCATACAATATTTCTTCTTTATACAGTATTTAATGCAACTAGTTCTCAAAAAGGACACATAAGGCTAGCCTTTGTCAAGAGAGAGGGTAAATTATGGCTAATAGCACTCATATATGAATGGCATAAATCTTATCAAATATTCAATCAGCCTGTGATATATTAAGTTAAATTATGATAAGCTTGGCTTAATTAACAGTGATATGCAAGCCAATTTTCTTGCCAATATTAGGAGATATATGTACTTTCATTATTTTGGGTTGCAATAAATAAATTAGAGCTTTCATATTGATGACAATTAGGTGTTAGAAGATGCTGGGGTAATGTCCATACTAATGGTGACCTATCGCTCCGTGTTGACCTAAAAAGGGAATTATGGGAAGAGTGGCCGGAATATGAGTGACCATCTGAAATATGTTGCAAGATACAAGATTTATTTTTATTTTTGAAGTTCTGTTCTGTTGCAACTTTTAGACTTTGGATACAGTCAAACCTGTAGCAGTGACCACCTCTGTATGAAGACCACCTGGCCCTTGTGGTCACTTTTTTGTGGTCACTTAGAAGATTATTTTTTCCATTGACCCATTCGTTAAGTCACCTGACTACTGTCACCACTTCCAAGTCCCTTGAGTGGTTATTATACTGAAGACAGATTTGACTGTACCTTAAAGTGCTGAGGGCAAATTATATTGACAATTGATGTGGAGAGTAAACATATCAGCAACATGTAATAATGTTGGTGTATAGAAGTTAAAATTTTCTCAGTCAAATACATGGTATTGTAAATCAAAAGGACCTGTCATTGTCAGAAGATGTGTTTTTGCCTTTTTTTCTATTTTCTATTTCTACAGTAGCAGAGGTAGAAAAATCTATGAGCCTTTTCTTTAGATTGAATATGATCATATTAAAAGTTCATGAATAACAATGATGTTTCCTGACCACCTGAAATTTTACATGATGACTTGCTGTTCTGATTTTTTCTGTATCTGTATCACTGAACTTGAGAGATGAATAACAGTTATTTATAACTCATAAAATTTGAACTGACCAGCAGAAACCATATTACCCATAAGTCCCTGGACAGGTCCAGTCCCTCAGAGTGATCAATGTCCATATTCTGTATCCGTTTCCAAGATATTCCCTACACGGAAGATTATGAAACTTGAAAGATAAGAAGTAGCAGATATCGACTTATACGCCATGTCATTCCTAAGTCCACAGGGAAGTCTAGTCGTTAGGTGTATTTTTTTATACTAACATTCTATATCTGTCCAGTACATGTATTTACAACTTATTCCCTACACAGAGTATCATAAAATTTGTAAATCAAAAGTAGTAGTTTAACCCCCGGACATATCCAGACCTTTGAAATGGTCAGCGCCCTTTGCTGATATTCTGTATCTGTTTCCAAGTTATTCCCTATAAACAATGTTTATTAAAATTGAAAGATAAGAAGTAGCAGTTATTGAATTATGAACAGTATCATTCCTAAGTCCGGGGAAATGTCCACCTCCTCAGAGTGGTCAGTGCTGGTGGCCGGCAGTGGTCATCACGGCTTTTCTGTTTCTATTTTGTCCCCTTAGAGTCACAGGATATCATTCAACTTGTTAGGTGAAAAGCAGCAGTTGTTGAATATTGTTTGTAACTCATTGAATGTGTCCAGCTCCTCTGAATGGTCAGTGTTGTGGACAGACAGTCGGTGGTCATCACGATTTTCCCGTGGTCACCTACACAGAATGTCATTAAATTTAAGATAAGAGATGGGTGTTTTATCAAATATTGTTCATAACTCCTCAGACAAGTCCAATCCTTCGGAGTGGTCAGTGTTTTGGACAGACAGGCAGTGGTCAGTTTTCCTGTGGCTACCTACACAGAATTTCAGTGAACTTATAAGATAAGAGGTGGCTTTTTTATCAAATATTGTTCATAACTCCTCAGAAGTCCAGTCCTGTGGAGTGGTCAGTTTTGTTGACAGACAGGCGGTGGTCATCATGGTTTTCCTGTGGTTACCTACACAGAAGTCATGAAACTAAAGATAAGATATTCGGAGTGATTGTTGTGGACAGACAGGCAGTGGTCAGTTTTCCTGTGGCTACCTACACAGAAGGTCATGAAACTTAAGATAAAACGTGGCTGTTTTATTTTATTATCATGAATATTGTTCATAACTCCTCACGACAGACAAGTCCAGTCCGTCAGAGTGGTCTGAGTGTTGTTTTGTTGACAGATAGGCAGTGGTCATCTTAGTTTTCCTGTGGCTACCTACACAGAATGTCATTAAACTTAAAATAAGACTTAAGAGGTGGTTGGTTTATTGAAATATTGTTGATAACTCCTCAGATGTCCAGTCCGTCGGAATGGTCGGTGTTGTTGACAGACAGGCAGTGGTCAGTTTTCCTGTGGCTTCCTTCACAGAATTTCAGTAAACTTATAAGATAAGAAGTGGCTTTTTTTATCAAATATTGTTGATAACTCCTCAGAAGTCCAGTCCTGTGGAGTGGTCAGTGTTGTTGACAGACAGGCGGTGGTCATCATGCGGGTGACCTTGCTATTGATTATCTGGTGGAGACGATGGATTCAAGGCACATCCTCCGGGCCCCACTGATCTCATTTACCTGCAAAAATCAATATTGAAATTACATGTAATTCCCCGAGATCAGGCACCCTTGATGCACTGCACTTTGTTTGCCGCTCCGGCCCATTTTCGCAAAAAAACTTGATGCAGTGCCGCCGGAGCGAGGTGCATGACAGCTCGGATGGGGCCCGGCGACAACGTTGGCATTGATCGAGATGTGGGGATTCTCGCGAGGCGCAGAAGCCATTTTCATAAACGTGCCCTGTCGTGTATTATAAAGAAGACCACGGGATTGTCCGTGCGCCAACCGCACCCTGCGCTCAGAAATGTTACACAGTCTGTGTGATATACAGGCTTTGTTTCTGGTAATGTAAAAATTGATCGGCGTTGCAGATGAAAGAAATTCCATGTTGTTCACGCAATAATGAAAGTCCAATTTGAGGAAGCAATACAAAAATGATGTATGACTTGTCCAGACTCATATACAATGTACTCATTCATAAGATAGATATGAAACATAGTCCTTAAATAGTTTCGAGAAACAATCTAACCTCGTCTAACATGCAGTCACCCTTGTGTCTCTGAAAATGTACAATTTTTCGCCTTTAAACTTGGCAATTGTCACCTGTTGTTTAGTGTCGGGGTATCCCAAGGGACAGTCTGCTTGGGTTTTGGATGGCTGTGCTAGTTCCTTTCATTGTTTTCGTTACCTTTTTCAAAATCATAATTCACATACAGGGCACAGAAAACTGATAATTGGACGTATCTAACTGATAAACTTACAAAGTTTGACTATGTAAGTATAGAAATGAGACATGTTTCAAGTTTTCTTTGTATGGAAATTGTTTTTGTTTTTGGTTACACTGTTTGATTAGATTTACAAAGGATTCTGTAAGCATACATAAATTTTGAAAAGCAGTTTTTTTAATCAAAAGAATCATCAGAAATATTGAATATAACCTTTAGTTCTGTACTCATAACTACAACTTCTGTGTCAATTTTCATAGAGAGGCTTTTAGCATGAAAGTTTATATGACTGTGTTCCACTAGTACTTATTATAGAACAGAGAAATCTAAAAGCTAAATGTTTGATTGAACACAAAGTATTAAACAGAGTATCAAACTTTTGAATGTCCTACTGCGTCTTCCGCACAATTAAGAGGCCTGAGCCACATGACCTTATGGACATGTAAAATGAACACTCTAACAAACTGTTTCTTACCACTGCCATAACCAAGTGGCCTTGAAAGTTCAACTTTCTGGGATGAGTACAGGTAGAAGTAATGAATAGCCATTTCCTTACATGAGTTCATTTGCAGCCCCGGCTCCCTTCGGTAAATATTTCACAGCCATCTGACTAATTGGTGCTGACTTGATGTTGCTTTGCATTTTATCCAATTCATTGAGTTACATCTTACAGTAGTGGACGTGTCAATTTCTGTGCCACATCCCCTATTAATGCAAGCATAGGTGGTTTGAGTGCCGTGTTGGCCCAGTCTGGATTAACAGTAACAACTTGCCGGTGATTACTGTCAATATTTCTTGGATAATTGATTTTGCAAAGTCTCTTACTTTACAGCTTTTTTTTACACAATTGTTGCAAGACTTAGTTTAAAGTGAAGACTCAGAAAATGATAAACAGTTTGGCCCAAGACCAGAGTTGTCAGGTATTTATCTGTAAGTCAGAAGTCAAAGTTGTACTTCTTGCAAAAATACTTTTCAGCAAGTAACCTTTTTCGGAATGATATTATGAGGCTTTACCTTTAACTGGGAACAGTAACATTTAGAACAAAATCATTTGTAAGTTAATTAAACTCTGCTGTGCTAAAGATTAACAAAAATGTTTGTTATGGTTATGCCTTTATTTGACTTTGAAACTCACATTTAACCATTAAACAGCCACTTTCGAGGTCAAGGAGTCAAGCAATACAGAATAGATACATATAAAGTAAAAAAAAAAAACGCATCACAATATTCAACAATTACAAAGGATAACAATTGGACAGGAGGGAAGAAAAAATTGAAAGCGTTGTGATTGTCAAAAAACCTTTTGTTCCTATTGATTGGTATGTGTGTGTGTGTGTTACTGGTCGGAGTCTGTCTGACTGTCCTTTACAGCACAGTACTTCCCAGCAGGGGGTGACCGGAGAGTCGCACATTAAGTCTGACCTCTCCGTACCCCCTGGCCAAACCCAGCCTTAAGCCCCGGCCCCAATCAATATCAACACTCAACAATTTTGTAATATTCCTGCCCGTGATTATTACATGTTGCCCGGAGGAAAATTAATGCTCGGGCTATCTGGTTGGAATGACCAAAAGCAAGCATTAGTCAAAAGAGGGATAATCTAAGCTCTGAAAACTCATCTGCAAGCTGGAGTTTAATAGCAAGGAGAGGAGCTGCCCTTGGCTGTAACTAGTTTTAGTCTTTGGAACACTTTCAAAAGGAGAGTGACCACCTGTATTGTTTACAGTACCTACCTTTCACTTTCGCAAAGTTTCAGATGAGGTCTTACAGTATAGTGTTGCAGAAGGATCACTAGAAGAGGATTAAGACCATTTGATTGACACCTGTCAAGAGTTGTCAAAGTGATTGACCCATTTTCCTCCTGTTTTATCAAATTTTCAGTAGGCAAGAGTAGGATGTAATGCCCTGTACAGGAATGTTTGTGGTATCCTTATCTTTAACCCTCTTCCCACTAGGGCAGCCTTAATTGGCCACTTGTACTGTCTATGGCCTGTATATGGGGGATGAAGTTAAGGCTCTAAGTCGGAAAATGGTTACATTTCAAATTGTACAGTTTATTTCTATTGCAAGCTAATTTGTTTCAACCTTGTACTAAAAGTTTAAGATTAGCTCATGATATCATTTTTATTATGATGTCAGTGATAGAAGACTTTGGGTTTTTATTGCATAGCCTAGGAAAGTAATGATAATTAAAAATACAGGAAAAGATGTGTAATATTAAATCAAAGGGATGCCTCGCAAATCAAACAACTTGGGGCACTAATTTTACCTTGAGCAGTATTGTTTGTTTTGTTACCCTTTACTCAGACAGGGCTCAAAATAGTTTTTCGACTTTACGTTGAACATTCAAAATTACCTGCACCAGACAGGTTTTACTAGCCTCCTTCACAAACTTATGGATGGACAGCGCTTTATTTTTGGGGGGGGGTGGGGGGTTTGGTTCACGATTTTCAACATGGGTTCTCTATCCTGGGTGCCTTTCCAAGCATAGAGTAAGGTTGTACATATAGCAATTCAGTACTCTCCCAAATAATGAATGCCACCACTCCAGAAGTGTGCGAATAAGGCTAAGTTTTACATGCACCACTCAGGTATTTTTCTGTCCAAAAAATGAGTGGTACACTCACTCAGGTAGACATCAGAAATTCCTGCACTAACCTGCATATGCAGGTGGCATTTCAAGCCATAACAGTCTTTGTTGTGTCATCACACTGTAGGATTATGATACTTCACACATGATTAAGTAGGGGCATGACTCACATATCACAAACAATGATACCTACACAAAGGAACGGCATGGCGTGAAAAGAGAGAAATTGTAATGCAAGGTGTCACTCAAAGAGAAACAAATAAAGGTGAGGTACATGTCTCCTACAGTTCCTTTTTTCGGCCAAGGACATTCTGCTTTCTCTGCTGATTTTAACACACACAACTACCTGTGAACTGGTCCCCTGCTCTAGTGCTTGCATGACTGAATGGCCCAAGGGCTGTAGGAACAGAGATGGGCACTTCCCTATATCCCAAAAGATGTTTGATGAATTTCAAATCATAGTTACTGAGTTTGTGAATGATAGGGTGCAATTTTTTTATTTCACAACTATTTCTCAGGTTGGCTAGCTCCTCTCAGATGAAGCCTATAAAAATCACTGAACATTTTCTTGCTTGGAACCAAAGAAATGTTTTTTATTGGCCTGTGGGATCACTTCTTTTGTTTTCAAATTTTGGCCCCCTATGTATATATATCAATGAATCTATGGAAAAAATTTGTACTATTGCTAAGCGCAACAATACTACTGTAACAGTACAGGACCTACAGTGGGGATGAAGATGGCTTAAAGTCAAACCCAACAAGTTTAGATTTATAACATTTAGCATTTGAAATTAGAGTAGTACACGTTTCGTTGCCATTCTCATATCATCATTAATCTTTGATCTTGAAAATTCACTAAAACCTTTGGCTACCAAATTGAAATAACCTTTTTATTACAACCATCACAGTATACACCAGTAGAAGCAGCCTAGGTCAAGATATCCGATGTAAACACCGTTCACTTTTGATTCAGACCAAAGTTAATTCCTAATTCCAGTGATATAGTTGCCCTGCGATCCTTTCCTGACCCCAGGAGACAAGCCTCCCCGGGTCGAAAATATAATATTATTCATGTCTCGCCCATTCCGCATGATTAATATCCCTCTGGTCAATACTTATATGTCGGACATGCACAATGTGCCCGCCAATTCTCCCAGACAACCCGTCACAAACCTCCTGTCATAACGGTTTTTATATATAGCCCGCGGCGTGCCGGTGGGCTTGTTCGGGGGCACGGCGGAGCGCAGCGGGCCGAGGCAGGCTGTTGATGAGGTATTGACCCCAGCTATGAAATAATTTGTTAGACCATCAACCCTGCCCCGGCTGCAGTCATGATCAGTCACCATGTCAACTCAATGATATTCCCCAGCCATGCACATTTAATGATGCCGGGCTCGCACACCGCCCGCGCTCGCAAGGCCACGGTATTTTGCACCTAACGGGTCGCCCGGGCCGCCACCTTGGGTGTCGGCGAGTGTCAAAAGGAATGACCTCTGATAGATTGGTGCGACTTGGTGGCAAAATGGTTATCAGGTGCACGGTCTTATCGCAGCGCCCCGACCCGCACACCCAATCTAGTCCGCAAAAGACCCTCTCCTCATGCAATTAATATGGGGCCATTTTCAATCTGTCAGTCCCCCGCAATAGCCGCTGATCCTTATTGCAATATTGTGCATGTTGTATTAGTCAAATATGATGGATGGCCGGGGGTCCGCTATCAGTTATCAGCAATGATTTTATGAGTGTATGAAATAGGCCTTACACCCGCAGCTACAAACCCATACAAATCAGCTCACCCCACTCACAAGGCCGTGTTCCTGGGGCTCGCCGGGTTTAGAAAGGTCGCCGTCTTATGGCTGTATTCTTTTTGATTATAGGACTATTCAATAACTGCATATATTGTAATTCTCCGGGAAATTACATTGACTTGTAGCCATGAGCGGCGCCGGGTAATAAATGACCGGTCCATTGCATATAAGCCATTTGCAGTTTTATGGACAGGGCTTAAGTGTAATACAAATATTCTCAGCCCAACCATATTTGTCTGGAGTAGATCTTTAATTTTGGACCACTCGTCAAATCCTTGGTTCTTGTTGAAAAACGCTGAGGCAAGTACTCGTCTGTCGGCTTCTACTCCATCTGTCTTCATATCATAGCAGTAGCGGCAATGGTGACCGTAACTTTGCCCACTATATTGGCAGAGGAGAAATGACTACACGTGCACGCGCTGTCAAAGCTGATGATCCTCAACTACAAGAAAGGAAGAAAACCGATAAAAACTATAAGGGGTGATCTTTTTGCAGTATTAATGTTTTCATACCTCTCCGACTGGTCATACTCCCTGGTTTGCTGATATTCCATTAAGTTGTAATGTTTTTTGAAGGGATAAAACAAACTTTATTGGTGGGCGGATCGACTTGTCATGGTCTGTTTGCTTGTGAAACTTTGCGGTAACTTTACCGTCATCATCCTAATGATACAATGTTGGAGACACTGTTATCAACTTTATGTACAAAAAGTTTCTTCAGACACCATCCCAATTAGTAGAAATTTGAATATGGGAGAGTGTAAAATCATTTCACATTCAAAGAATGCCTGCTTTTACTAAAGTGGCTTAGGTCTTATTTTCATAGGACTTAAGTTCATATATCCATGCTTAAACCTTACAACCTTGTCATCATTGGGAAGGGGAATCGTAATCTATTTTACCCGCCTGTCGACATCACTTGCATCATTTCTGGCCAAAGATAACAGTTATAGATCTCAGCAAAATGTTCACAATGGTTTATAAAGGATTGCGAAGCCTCAAAGGACCCTCCAAATTGTCTCCTTCGGAATAACAGATGTCCCTTTTTGTTGCCCTTTGTGTGATCATGTGCCGGGTCAATCAGTCTGATCTGGGAGGTGTCCTCTGTTTATCTTACCTGTGATTCCTGGTAGTGATTCCTGGAAGCCAACAAAATCGTATATTTCAGCTACTTCCTGTAACATAAAGTACACGGGCCCGAGGCTACTGTGGTTATTGCAGAACACCATCTAATAGATATAGCCTTCCGAGTAAATCATCTCCCTTTGGATTGAAACACTTTTAGTCCATGTAATTCTCAGAATAGTTAGAGGGTTATTTCAGCACGCAAACATTTCCGTTGGATGGAGAAATAGTAGAAATTGGCCAAACGTATGATCTGCCTTGATGTAGGGTGAACTCCAGTACACCAAGAAGGTCTGAAACAAAGGCATTAAAAAGCGTAGGGATGCATTCCTCAAAGCAAATACAAAGGTAGCAAGTTAAGAAAGAGTTTGCTAGGGTAAGGGTATATCAGATTCTCACTCAATCACTCACTCAATTTATCGTCTGTTGTTCCCCGTCAGGCGAGGGTTGGACATGGCCTATCTTTAATTCTAATGAAGCATCTTACTTACCTGAGTTGTATCCTCTCTATTAACATCTTTTCAAGTCCCGAGTAATTTCATATCTCCATTCACAAAGCTTTTAACCTGAGTGTTTAATTTTCTGTTTATTGAGGGCTGTCTCTGAGACCCATCCCTCAGGATGGAAATTTGGTTGTTGAGGTAGAGAAAAATTTCACCCCATCCATCAAGAAAAATTTGAAGACCATGATGCTGATAAAAATGTTCTTTCATGAGCTTAAATTTACAGATTTGACAACAGAAATTTTCAACATGGACTCGTGGCCTAAACTATGAGTGGGACAGAAAAAAGGCAAAGCTGGCAGCCCTGTATTTACTGCTCAACAGCGACAAAAAGTGCTGAAAGTGCTCACTTTGAATCTTGCAACAAAACAAAGAAACAAACCTTAAAGATTCAGGGAAGAGATTTTTATTCCTGACTCAAACAGTTATTTTTTCAAGTTTGAAGTTTCAAAACTGTAGAAACGATTGTGAGGAAGATTTGTTAAATTATGTGCTTCATTCATTTCGGTCTGCCATAAAATGTACAATGGTATTCCGATGGTACACGGCGCATCTCAAATAAATCAAGGCATCCATTTTATATGACTTTAATACTAGGTCAAAGAAATTTCTGCCCAGTTTTATTATCATCCATAAATCCCTATGTGTAGCACGGCGTCATTGACGAAATGTCAGACGCGTCAAATCAAACTGCTTCCACGGCTCTGACAGAAAACGGGGAATCCAAAAATCAAGTACGGGCCCAAAATGCTCCCCTGAGCTGGATTAAATCAAATGCCCGCACACTGGCCGAGACCTCCGAGGGGCCCGGGTCAGCCGTACGACAATTTGGGTCGGCGACCTTTAAGTTCGAGCCAACAGCGGGGAAATATTACCGAAATGAATACCTCATCATCGAAAGTGACCCGGCATATCATACTCATATAGCCGCATTGACCCCTGGCCTGGCATATTTCTGAGAGCATATGGTAACTGCCCTTGATAATAGGTCTCCTGTGATTCACCGGTGCAATGAAGCAGCTGCCTTTATTCTCAACAGAATGGAGGCTAAAACAGCATATTGACCGACACATTTGTGAACCTCTGGACATTCTAACTAATTCCTTTCACATCGCGAGCACCCGAAAGGTGTATGGGGGGAAAACGGAGCACAAAGGAAGGTGTATAGGTGATGGTATCGATGCGGACGGCAGCGTTTTTACTGGCTCGTTTTATAGAGTAGATTTTGTCCAGTCATACCGAATGTTATTATAGTTATTACTGCGGGAATAATTGAATGTCAGGACAAGTCAACCATTATGAATTCATGGACTTTTATTCATCGGCAGGAGGAATGTGAAATGCTTTATGAATAAAGATCTGCATAAGGAAAGATGCAAGATCCTTTGGTTAGTTCTTCTCACCTTGATGCCTCATGGCCAATGGCCTGTAAGATTTATATCATATCGTTCATAAATATGAAAATTATCAATTCTTTTCAAAATCATCATCATCTACTTCAGAATGTACCTCTGTATCCACAGACTTATTCTGCAGATGCAGTCTTTCTTTCCTTTTTCCACATCTGGCAAACTCCTGCTAAGCTCTCTAAGTATTTTTTGTTCGTTTTAAATGTTGTCTTCTTTTAAGTCTGTTTTACATCCTTTGCTATTTTAGAAGAATAAAAGAGTAATATGCATAAAATCGATCATAACAAGTAGCACAACATACAGGTATCATGAGACAGAGCCCTATAACCTTTAGATGACTAATGCTCTGAAAGTGGAACCTGATCACATTTGAGTCTGTTGGTCCAGACTTTTTGTCATCATCTTTCTATCTATGAAAAGAGACACAACTTTACTATGATGTTCAGGACGTGAAACATCTAAATAATTTTGCATCTGAACTATGCAGCAACATAAGGTACTCCTGGATGAAAGACAACCATGGAAATGCTATTAGATAGAGAAGTTAATGAATGGATGAACCTTTATTATGCATATTTGTCCCATTTAGCTAAGTACATCTCCCAAAAAAGAAGAATTAACAGTTCCAAATTACATATTATACAAGTGTGAGTACTTCAATCTAGTATGTGAATGAAATAAAATTTGAACTCTTCTTACGTTTTTGTGCCGATGGAAAAGTAAGAAAAGGAACATTTTTTTATTGAAGGTTTGTCTATCATGAAGTGCAAGAGATTGTACTGGAAAATTGTCTATATCTAAGTCGGTACATGTATATGCAGCCAGGGGAAACATAGAATGTATCCGTAAAAAAACTGGATCTTTTTCTTTTATATTGATATGTAGATAGCAAGTTTTGCTGTAGGATTCGTAAAATGCAAATAAAAATTATCTCCTTTCTTTCTCTTAATAATAAAGTTCCATTTTAATGGCCCTGCCCTGGCCGGAATCATAGAAGCGGGCGATTTCATCCTCCATACATCAAATGTGACATTTTACCATGATGGGCCCTCTCTGTTGATGACAGTTATATGGTGATGTATGTTGGGCCAGGTGCTAATTAAAATCCCATACCTAGCCCCTGGAAGGTACACCAGGACCAAATGGAGTGGACAGCCATCTTCGTGTTCACCTGTGACCCCCTGACCTCTGGGGGTCCTCTTCCTTGTACCTTTAATGGTTGCTGTTGTAGCTATTTGTACACAGTTCCAAAGGTACCCAGGGAAACGAGAGATAAGGACCTGTGTTTGTGTTTCGTGTTATGAATTAGATGCGATTGTTGCCGTGGAGTACCATACAGTTTGAACTATGGGTCCATATTTGATTGTATTTTACGATGTGCGTCATGCATCGGCAGCATGAAAATGTTGGAATCTGAGGCAACGATAAATAGAAAAACTGTTAAAACTTAGGAACTATTAGAACTTTCTTCACATATTGGTGCCAAAATTTGAGCATTTCCGGGATGATTGGTACTATCCTGTTTTATTTCTTAAAAATAAAACAGGATAGTACTTTCATCAAACAAGGGAAACCAGATGCTGGGTTTCATCAACAGAACATTTTACAACTTGGACGCAAAGACGGTCCCTACCCTTTTTAAGACCATGGTAAGACCGCATCTGGAGTACGGTAACATCATTTGGGGTCCCCACTTCACTCTGGACCAGATTAGAATTGAGAAAGTACAGAGAAGGGCAACAAAGCTAGTAAAGGACTTGAGAGACCTCCCGTACTGCGAGCGACGTAAGCGACTTCGACTTCCATCTTTACAGTACAGACGACAGCGGGGGGATATGATCCAGGTCTACAAGTTTTACACGACCAGTTTTTCTCACCTGCTGACGTTTCGATGGCTGTCAGACATCTTCCTCAGTGCTTCCGACAGGCATCGAAATGTCAGCAGGTGAGAAAAACTGGTTGTGTAAAAGAAAACTCCTATCTCCTATGATCTACCAACCTGATGAAATTATTTTCGAAAGACAAAAATGAAGCAGCAAGTCCAAGAGCCAGGAAATTAGATTGGTGTTGCCTAATCAAAGACCTTGACCTTCGCTGAGAGAGAGGGACAATAATGCTGAGGACAGGCCCAGTAAAAAAGACCAGTTTGTAGACCACAACCAGTGCTTTATCGGTAGTGCTGTCCTGTAGCATCCCCAATCTCCATTGCTCAGGAATCCCAATGAGAGTTTAACAAGCAGGCATCGAGGGCAAGTCCAGTGTGCTAACATGGCTCACAGAGTTCACAGCCAAAATGTAAACCACAAAGGTAAAAGTAAAGAAGAGTATACTACAGCAATGCAGGATAGAAGACTGTAAATGAAATTTGTACTAGCTTCTGACCTAAAGTCACTAGATGATGATGGTGTTAAGAGTTAGAGCCCTGTCGTTAGTATGAAAGGTTAAGACTATCGCCAGTTACATTTTTACAACTAGAATGAACCTTATATAAAGTTCAGGATAACATTAACCAGAGGAATGTAATATGCTTCTAGCCTGGGTACCATCCTCCATAGTTTGCTGTTGGCTCACTCTTTTTGCTTGCACAGATAACCAACAGAGGATGGTTAAGTACCCAGGCTAATATGGTTCAATGGCAAATAAGACTTTTCAAGTAATTCAAATGTGAGCTTGTGTCATCAAAAAAGTTGGCTTAATGTACATGGAAAGTTTGACACTGACCATTGCTCAAGGGAAAGAAAGTTTGCTGACACATTTTTTCCGGAAGTTAGATCCATCGTGGTCACACACCAAGTACTATAAACTTTATGGCTGCAGAACTTTTATAGAGACAACACCTTGTCGATTTATAGCTTGTAATATGTCGGGGGTACCGCTCAATGTGGGTCATTTCTTTTTTTCAAACCTCAGGTATTGATCACTTGAATATTTGATGAAAGAAGTTGATATATGAAGAACTTGATATACCAGTAATACAACCAAGTAATATTGGTGTGTTCACAGAAGTTTGACAGGCAGCTTCTGCTATAATATTTCCCTTTTTCCAACCTGATATTGATCTCTTGAATTTTTGATGAAAAAAAGGTGATATGAAGAAGTTGATACACTGAACCAAGTAATATTGGCCTGCTGTTAACATGCGGAACTTTGACATGCCACTTCAGCTACCGAAGATGACCACACGCATCCATCGATTCCATATGCCGGGTAATGACAGGGCCCCTGCTGTCGGGTTTGGCCCTCCCGCCTTCAAGGCCGAGCGCGGTAAAAGTTTCCAACGTCAGAGTCGAGCAGAAGTTTGCTCGGCAATCAATCTGCCATATCCTCTGCAGACAGCTGCACAGTTGTGGGGACCGGGAAGCTGCTAAATTCCATATGCCAGGTCAGAATTAAGAATCGATCCCAGCGCTGAGGTGCAACATTCTTGCTTTATTGTACTCAATAGGCCCTCCCTATAATAGCTTGTGTACATCTGAGCGGGGCATCAGTTAGGAAAGAAATTGGCTTTTTGGCGATTGCCAATCTGATGTGTGGCAGAGCCGGTTATTGATGACCGGCGATAACCATCAGTTGCCAGCTCTGAAATTGGCACTTCGACGGACTTCCCCAGCCCCCAGAAATCCATGGACAATATACCCGCTGTACGGTCATATTTGCCGAGCGATTGATTCGTATTTGCCCGTCATATATCCTGCATCTCACCATAATGGCGTTACAATGCAGTCGGAGCAATATTCAATACTGCGGAGATGAAAGGTTACGGATTGGTCAGCCTAGGGTCCTGATAGATTGACCTAAACAGAATCTGTGTGCAACATAGCCCAGCTAGATTACGGTCCACATGATCCTGACATTGATGAAATAGCCATTCCAGCGACCCTCTCCTATTGGTTACTTCAAAGGAGCTGTCTGCCCATATATTTTCCCTAGTAGATCATAATTATCATCACACACTGCATGGTTACCGCCGTTGTCTCGCCGGCTGAATTACAACTTGTCCGCCAACTACATATCATAATGGCGATAAAGTCGGACGGCTCAAGCATACGCAGCCCTGTCTTCTTTGCGGCCGAGAGAGTTCCTCATCTTTTATCACATCAAAATACCATCTAAGTTATAGGTCGAGTGCCTGCTTTAACTCTAATGGCCCGGGGAACCCAACTTAGCAGGGAAGTTCAATATGAGAACGTATCACCGCTGCATATGAATGAATGGCATGGGAAAAATTCTTGGTATTACCATCCATCAAGTACTTATCAAATAATCTTCACAATCACGTTATGGCTCAGAGGGATGTCAGAGGACCGCCAACATATGCACTTGTTATGTAGCGCAGATAGCTTTCTCAAAATTGCACTTTTGTAGCACACGTAAGATTGAGCTCTTCCCAAGGTCTACTTTTATGCCTGATGAAGTTTGGGCCAGTTTGTAACTCTTTATGCCTCCCCGGAGAGAATGAAGTATTTCGCTGAGGTCGGATCTGCACTCATCTTGGGTCAATGGTTTACCGTTACAGAAGATTCCTATCTTCAACATGTTGGAGTGATGTTTTCTGTCCGACCTTGGCTCTTTCAATTATGACCAAATATGGCAAATGGCAGATCTTTGTTTCGGAGGTAATTTGATTTACACCGAGGAACACGCTGGAGTTAGATACAGTCCGGTAGTGACCCCTCAATTGCCCATCTCTCTCTGCATTAACTTCCTCATCAGACAATCACTTTGGCATGCCTGGTGGTTTCCAACCAAAAAGCTCCTTTTCCTTGTCTGTTTCTGTATATCTATGGTTCTTTTTCATCTTAAAATTTGTCACTTATAATCATATGCATCATATGTTTGTTTATCAATTACTATGATAGGAAAACAACTAAATTAAAGTTGCATTGTAGACTGTATTGTAAATGTCTGAAATACTTCAGAATTTTTTCTATGACTTGAAACAGTTTTGTTTCAGTTGCCAGGGCTTCGTACAAATCTGCTTTTAGAAGCATAACTATTACTTCACCATGGACAATAGACAGCCACTTGTCAGCTCGATCCAAAATTGTTGACTGTCATATTATGATGTGAAAATTGGGAAAAATTCAATCAACTGCATCCTGGGTGAAGCTATGCCCACCGAACATATGACCTTGGATATCATCATTGAACTTGACAGTATGACACTCTTCACTTGTTTATTTGTTTCTTTACTTGGTCGTACCATTGGTAGAGTTGGGGGGGGGGGGGAACAGGTGGCAACCACCTATACATATTGTCTTCCTGTTGACCTTTCATTGTCACACAAGGTAATATGATGAACTGTAGATCAACCCATCTTGAGTAATAAATTCTGTGTTAAATTGATTACATGCTTGGTAAACTTGAGGATAAAATGAAGAAGACCTTTTCAATGACTGATCAGTTTTGTCCCTGAAGTCTCCTGAAAAATCCCTTGAACACACACCCTTTCAAATGATAGTTTATAGCAACTCCAGTAGAAATGAAGTCCTTGGAAATTTATTTGTCTCCGGGTCACTTTAATTACTAGTTGACTCTAAATATTCTATACAACAGAGTGTAATCCTGTCGTAAAGGTGTTGATAGGAAAGTTAGAACAGTTCATGACAATATAAACATAAGAATTAATTTTTTGTTGACATGTGCTTCTTGCCTTCTTGGAGATTGCTACAGAGTGTTTTCATTCACTTTCTATATAAATGATGTGGGTATAGATGCTCAACTCCATGTTGGTGTCCTTGCTTTACATTTCAATTGACCTTAGGTCAAGCATACATAGGGTCTTTGAATTTGATCTGTACGTTTTCAGGTATTCTTCTGGTATTGTCGTTTGTGAGCTTTGCTTACTTGATAGAGGTTTAATTTTTTTAGAGGAAAAGACAATTTCGTCAAGTTGGTTGAAACATTAACTGTGGCTGTCTCCATCATGGCGTCCCTATGACATCACATGCTTTGTACAACTGTAGTCCCCCCCCCCCGACACACACACAGTGTAAAAGTTACCTCATACAGAATCCCATGTTTGACCTTGCTGTAATATACCACCCTTAATCAGGCAACCTGAAAAGGACGTGTCACATCCAAATGAAAATAAAACAGTCAATGGAACTGCACCTTGAATTCTTTGTGGCGATGACAGGTCGATACCTTTGGAAGAAAAAAACTCCTAGCGGTATCTCGGGTACGGAATCCCATACAGTTTATCCATTAACAAGGACGACTGCCTATAATGGAAGTCATTTGACTTTGTCCATTATGAGTTTTTTCCCGGTAACTCATTTTACTTATTATCATCCACCACTCATCAGCGGGCTCTGATGATGAAAAGATTTTTGCAATATGGGGCTATTTCGCCACCGTTATCTGATATCCGCCCTGCCGAATGTCTCATTATGCATACATTATAAGACTTGTGTATGAAATGTGCAGGGATGTGATGTGTGGGCATGATGGATGTGGGGAGAGTTAATGACGGTTATCTCTACCCAGCATCACCCCCGTCAACACGCGCCCTCTCCAGCCAGATTCCCGGACATGTCCGGCCAAAATGAAGATAAACCCAAACTTTAATCTAACCGTAAATTGCGCATTATGATGAACCCGGTGCCGAGAATTGGATCTGCCTGCTATCATAGAAATGTGCACTTTACAGGCAAAAGATGCATAATTTAGTTAGCTTCTAACAAAATGATCATCACTTATTCAGGAAAGAGGTTGACCAGGTATCAATAAGATATGATTTTCTGATCAGGAATTAACCTGGAGATTTCAGAACTAGTCGGAACTTCGAAGGCAGGTCTAAACTTAAAAAGAGAATGAGCAACTAGTTTTACAAAATTGAAGGTGAAATAATACATCACTATGCTTCAAAACCCTGACAAACAAGGAAAATTCTTCAATTCCTTATCCTGTTAAATGTTTCATGTATTGTTATATGATATTCAAACTGTATATTTTCAACTGCAAGATTGACAAAATTGAAAGCTTTGAGATGGGATTTGCCTATCTTTTTTGAAAAAAATGTTTCAGTCTGTTCAGGAACATGTATAGGTATAGGTACCAAACATTTAGGTCCAGACCTGTACCTTAACAGTTTTACAGGCACACAACTCTGGTCAACTCAAGAGTTTAGTGCCCCTTTTTTTATCCCAGTTCATCAGGTCTTCATCAAACTAACTTTCCAACAAGGACAGATATTTACATCACACTGTTCAGCCACATTTGGATGTAACCCCATCCAGCCAGTTAAACCATCCATAGCCCTGAGGGAGAAGATGTTGAGACATCTGCCACAGACACACAGGCAACTTCTTCAGAGACTGCTCATTGTTCATTGGTTCCTAGAAACTTTGTAGCCTTGACAATAGAAAAAAAAGTGGTCTGATTGGTCACTTACAGTGATATTGCCATGGCAACCAGGTGTCTAAGTGAACTCCTTTGGAGTACTACATGCTGATTGGTTCCTAGAAATTTTACAGCCTTGCTGAAAGAAAAAGTGTTCTGATTGATCACTTTAGAATTAGATTTAGTGACAATATTAAAAGTAAGCCTAGCCATTTAATTTCTCATACAATATTTGTTTGTGTGTGTTTGTATTTGATATTGTAAGTTGTCATTTTTTAACAGTACATACTGACCATACTATACTGTGAGTAGTATCATCTATTAGTGTGATCAAACCTTCCTTTCCTGTTTGTTCAATACAATATTGGATTGTCTGGGGACCTAAAACATTTTTAAGCATGTAAGGTCAGAAAGGTGAAGCCACCATGTTGAATACAGGTCATGTGGATATGGCTTGTGTAGTAATTTTCCATTGGGTACACTACATTAACCACATGTTTGTACCCAAATAGTCAGGAAGGTCCCCAACTTCCACCACTCACTAAAATCAATTTAGACTTTACTTAGAGTGGATGACAAGAAAATATTGAATATCAATCATTTTTGGTACAGTTTGAGTTCATTCTCAAGTTTGCATTCTTGTCTCAAGTTGTGTTTGCTTTTTTTTTGGAGTTGTCAACCCCTTTGTTGTGAGTCATAACAAACTAAAAGAATAGTTGAAATAAGTTAATGGTGACGTCAGGACTTCTTGTCTACCACTCATAGGTTTCCATCTTTTTAGCATGATGTCTGTGCTGTATGATTTTGTCCCCAATTATTGTTGACCTCCTTTATTAAAGATTTCAGTAGGCTGCATGTAATGAAGAAATGGAAAGGCTAAAGAGACCTGCGAAATTCTGGCACCGAGAGTCCAGAGTTCGATTCCGACCAAGCGACCAGGCCATATTTCTTGCTTATCTCCTATCACCAGGGACCATCTATTTCAGAAGGATCTCAGCCTTTCGGTTGGTATGATATCAATGCCGCCATTTTTGGTCCTTTTGCGGTGATGAAAGATGGAGATACTAAACATGCAAATGGCGGGGTCAGTTGTAGATGGTGATGCTACGCTGCTGATGACACCAGAGCCGGAGATGAAATCGCATCAAGGCACTACCGGGGCCGCGGAGTTATGAAAGTATGAAAAGCCATTACAACAAATGCTTGTTTAATGGAGGAATGCAATGTAAAATGAATGGGAAATGGTGCGGGCATATGCCCCGACATCGCACCATGGGATTAACTGCCTCCCAAAATCAATTATTCCCGGGGCATGTCTGGAATGGGTAAAATAATGTGGCACATAATTTGACATCGGAAATGGTATATATTTTTGGAAAACCAATATCACTCGTTTGCATCAAGCATAAAAGCCTTCTCCACAATTACGTATTGATCAGCATTTGCACTTCCAAATGGAACCCTTCAACCACAAATGCTAATTAGAAAATACCCAACAAAGTAGGGTCCAGTCCAGATGAGTTTTCCCGCAGCTTTTCTGCCGCGCTACGTCAGAATGCCATCATACCCCTCGGGCGAGCATCTGCTGGGTTTTAATTTGCCGTCCAGCGAGGGT
The DNA here is from genome assembly GCA_019207045.1 of Branchiostoma floridae x Branchiostoma belcheri. Lineage (NCBI taxonomy): Eukaryota > Metazoa > Chordata > Leptocardii > Amphioxiformes > Branchiostomatidae > Branchiostoma > Branchiostoma floridae x Branchiostoma belcheri. The sequence goes on along the minus strand of CM033028.1, from coordinate 17,922,604 downwards.
TTGAACGAGGTTATTGTGGTTGAGATCTTTGCGGCAGAATGGAGCGGCAAATTTTCCATGAGACTGCATCGGAGAAAATGAGAGGTTTTCCGATAATTCTTCAGTCAGAAACCAGAGCCCCTTCCCGCGAGTGATCGAACATCCTAATGGTTGTCCACATGTATCATATACAACACATAATTCGATGCATGGAGATACATATCCAGCCATACTTCTTGCAGCTCTTACTGTATGTTTGGGGCAAGGACATGCTGAAGTCGATCTCTTTTCACACCTTTTTTAACCTAATGGAATAAAAGTTTCTCCTGTAATTAAATTTTGCTACAAAATCATCCCATTTTTGGAGGGAGTTGGCCATCAATTTTTGCTCCAGGGAGAACACCGCAAATTTCACTTCTAGGATAGTCTAAACAAATTGAAATCAGTTTCTTTTGTAAACTGCCTCTGGTCGAAGGAAACAATCAGCTGAAATCAATATAGATGCTGATTGGTCCAACATATAGATTAGTAGGCTGACCAAGATGGGGTTTCATCCTTGAATCTATATTTATGCAAATGAGGGAAAAGTTTCCCAACCCACAAACTTGGCTAAGGTTCTTGGTCCACAATGTTTACTAAGAAAACTTCAAAAACAAGAATGACTCTTTCACAAATCATTATTTTGAAGGTGTTGAACTATTTCATATTGGTCAATTTATCTGAGAAGCGTGACATCTTCTTACAGCACAGCTGACCATCATCTACAGTTGTGACCTAAGTATGGAAGTACTCTGGTCTGGAGACTGTCATCTCAATTGATAGTACAATGTACCATATAACAACTTAAGTGCTCAACAATCGTTTATGATACAATGTATGCCAATTGGTAAAAATAATTCCAGGAATCTGCTTTACAAAAGATTATGTAGTACAGAATGAGAATACATAATATTTTATTTTTATGTGTGTTATGTTCGTTGGAATGGCTCAAGTCTTTGCACTTTTGAGATGGACTTCCAAAATCAATCAAAATATTGATAGGACATATATTCTTTATTCTTACAACCATGTCTTTCTTTTAGCAGTCCTTATTAACAATGTTTGTATATCAAAGGGTGGATTCAAACCATGCATTTTGTTTCAAGTTGCTGATTGGCTACTTTTGCCATCTTGTTGTCTGCAGGTCTGCAGCTGGGCCCCCTGGGATGGAGACAGGGATGGTGGAGTCTGTCACCATGGCAACGGGATGCAGGAGTCTGTCACCATGGCAACAGGATGCAGTAGTCTGTCACCATGGCAATGGGATGCAGAAGTCTGTCACCATGGCAACAGGATGCAGGAGTTTTCTTACCATGGCAACAGCTTTCTCCACCATCTTCAGAAACAGGACTGTCTGTGCAAAAATCACAGAATTCAGAGATATTTAATACCTAACAGACATCATAAAGTGTTACATGGTACTAGTACATGTACTGGAAGATGGCAAGGTAACATTACTTCCTAAATTTTAGACATCTCGACTCGAAAAGATGTAACATGTACTGAAGAGGGTTGGGCATAATTTTCTACCCAATATATCCGCACAATATGGGTAAATTCATGTGGCTGTTACATGATGAATTTCTAAAGTTTGGTCACATGCTCTGGGTATCCTACTTCTTATTTAAATTCTAACACGTTATTTATCATATTATCTTTTTTTGATAGGATCGAGTAAAAAGTATAATTGCTTATTGTATGGAGGCCCGTCTTCTTGTATACACATACATGTAAATAAAGAACCAACAAAATAAATTGGCTATGTTTTTATGCAGTCTATTATTGCAAAGGCCATCTTTCAACACGCCAACATCAAAAGTTCCTAGTAGATTTTACCTGATGACTGTATTTTCTTTGCAGCCCTGGTACATTTCATTAGTAAAGTATCCACCTGTAATGCATACTTATCAATTCGTACCAGAATTCATACCTTTCAGTCCATTCAATGCAGATTCATGTTGACATATAGATAAGATTGTTATACAGATTTATGCTGATCCAAATGGAAATATCAAATTTCAAAGCAAATTCTACTACCGGATGATTGCCTTTCCTCTTTTTTTGTGTGTGCTCAGATTTGCGGATTCGGAAATGGTTTCAGATGTCATAGGGGTTTTATTTGAAATGACTGACGGCTGGCCTTGTTTGCACTCTGGCAATCTTTTGTGTTTGTGGGGGGATAAAGTAAGGACAAGAGTTCAGAAAGGCCTTGAAATACCACCTACACATGCAGGTCGGTGCAGGTAAAAAGTTGTGCAGGTGTTTCTGATATCTACCTGTACTGGTGTAAGTACCGGAAGTGAGTATTTGTTAATTCCTAAACTTGGCTTATACAGTTCACAATTTTATTCTAAATGCTGGTGCCAGAACCACCATAAAATGTTTTTATAGAACATAAAGGGAAAGAACTTGAGTGGTGGAAATGTCTCCTGTATTTGGTGGAAGAATGCAAGAAAAAGTATTAAGTTGCTTTGAGTTTGACACGATTGCTGCTCTTCAATACAAAATAATATTACAGACAGACCTTCCAAGCCTGAAACCTGCAGACTACTTCGTCCATGGGGAATGGACAGTAATTAGCCAAGATAATCACTGTCAGAGCAGTGCTAACGAACGGGCTACTGTTTTCAGCATCTCTTTGACACTAGTTGCCTGCACATAAATTCTGGTCAAATCAAGTCTTGTAGCAATTACATTTTCCTTAAAGGCTAGATGGCAAAAGTCGTCGCAGCCATGATGACGATTTTTCCATCAATTTTGAGTACTGGAGTGCTTACAATGCTAAACAGTTAATGTAACATTTCAATGGTACACAGATTGATACACAGGTGTAATCAGTTCAGTTCTTCCATCTACAGGTCTAATTGTACCTGTCCAGCAAATGGGAGTGAAGTTTTAAATCATTAGTACCTTATTATCAGGGTCCTTTGTACAAAGAACCTGAAATTGACAAGTTAGTTTAAAATATCTCTTTTCCGTACATGCATTCATGATACTTTTTTAGGTTACAATATTCCAAATGAATCTCTTTCAATGCAGATAAAGTCCCAACTATATTCCTTGAAGAATTTAAGAGTAAACCTGTTTAAATCACCACTCAAAAATCTTACCATTCACACGGTATCATGTGTGGTCGCTCCTTTTGTAGGTTTATCAAAAGGATCATATGTAACGTTACATATATTGATACTTATTTGTTTAGGTTCCGATAACTTTTAAAGTCAACATTTATAGAGGGATCAGATCTAGTATATCATGTAATGCTAGTATGTAAAACAAGGCCGTCATCTCTGTGCACAAAGTAGCTGTCATCGTTGCAAATTGAAATGTTTATTTGTCCTATAAGAGCAAAGAGCAAGCAGCATTCTTTATTGCAGGGCCAGAAACACATTTGTTGCCATATTGCAAATTGTCAAAAAATTTACTTGCAGTTTCGAAACACTTTCTGCAAATATCCAAGATTTCTTTTTTTTCTGCTATCTTTCAAATTTTTCTCAGTCATTGCAGACTGAAGGTGGGTATTCTTAAAAGCTTTATTGTTTGATTCAAACATGTGGTAATTCATCTTGTCACTTACTGTAGGTATATTTCGGAAATTAACAACGCTAAATGAGGGTACCATATATGTTCCACTGAGTCTGACTTTCCTCTTCATGACAAAAATCACATCTGTATCTATGAAGACCAAATCTCTTCTGTAGAATGTTTAAGTCCAGGCACATGTGGTGCCTCTTGTTTAAACAAGAGTGTCTTTTCTACCATGACCCAGTATATTTATGGGTTGTGAGTCTTGCGACGCAACTGGTAATACAGAATTTATTATCACAGCTGGGCAAAGTTCCTGGTTTTCCGTATAGTGTTGAACTTGAAGTGGGGTGGACTTGTTTAGTCTTGGAATCAGGACCAGGTTGTGGTACCGTGAGACAATCGCCAACTTCTTCCACAAAACACAGCAAACCAGTGCTTAAATTAGTGATGACATCATATGGAAGACTCTTGCAACGTTTTCTGATGCCTGCAATCCAGAAAAAGTCCATGGCTGGAATATAGTTGTCCAAAATTTTACTTCCACTTTGGACAAACTTTATTGATTCAACTAAATTGTGGTTTGTAACATGTTTTAAACCCTGATTTTTACCTACAATGTAGCACATTTTTGAATGCTATTTTCAGCCTTCAAAAGATGCTTACTTTTGAGTGACGTCAACCAAGGAGATAGTTATTATGCAACCACCTCTGTTTTGGTTACCCCATTCCCAAGAGAAAAATAATGTTACATTGTTCGTGCTTAAAATCCAATACGTGGAGATTGTATGTTTGTTAGGACAGGATGTGAGTCCGAACAACAACAACACAATCACAGATATGAACACACTGATTCAGCAAACATACAAACTGTGCTATCAGGATGTCATAGTCACTAAGAGCTGTTTTTAGGAAATACCACTATATCTTGGCAAGTTTGATAAGGCAATTTTGCCTTATCCAAATGTTTACACTAAAACTGGTGTCTTATGCAGCTGGCCAAAATCATCTATAAATCCAATCTTTTAACAGGCATACTCTATGCCATACATTTACCTAACCATTTCCTAATGTTACAGTTAAACACTGTTACAGTCAGTATATAAAGCACATCACCATATATTTTGAAAGATTTTCATCAACATACACTTGTTTGTATTTCAGCTACAAACACGCTGCAGAGAAAGAAATTCAAGAAAGTATTGAAGGACATTACACAGGTATAGAAAATTAAAAAAATCTTTATTGATTGATCTTTTGTGAATGCAGCACGAAATTTGACATTTATGACATTTGACAAGCTCTTCAAGACTAACTGAAAAGTTAGTTACAGTTTTGAGTCCACGTGAACAGATAATCATCAACATCTCTACAGGAAACCAAAGACTTGCTGTCGTAACAAAGGTGCCTGAGAAATTTTGCTGAATACAAAACACAAAAGCAGAGGATTATTCAGCATTACCAACAGATGTATTTGTTGCAACAACACAAAAATCTACATCCCCTCGATATGAATAACATTGTTTTCGTGACAAAAGCTGATAAATTTCATATTCATGTGCCCCAACACAATGGACAGGAAACGCGTTATCTCCTGTATATATAGCAAATATGCACAGGTTATTACATAAGCAAAGGATCGTCCTGTTTAGTAATCACAGAACAATGGATCTCCTGGGAGTGTTTGTTTGTTCTACCTACCGGGACAGAGTGACAATTTATGAAATGAAAACAATCGGCCAAGTGGAGGTCAGAGGACTTACAAAACGGATCATGGCCACTTATGGGAGAGTTAGCTCATACAACGCTATTACCTTGACTTGCATATTTATGGGTCACTGATAATACAACTTTACCTGAGGCTGAATTATGCAGATGATTTCCCTTGAACATAGAACACAGTATGAGCTTGGAGATGAACACATGGAATGTCCATGGGAGTGAAAACATTACGTCAAGGGAAATATCTCAGCCTAAGGTGAAGCTAAGATGTCATATAGATAAGAACAAGTCATATCTACAGAAAAAAAATAAACTCCTCAAGTATTCTATTAAAGAAAGCACTGCTTATTTTCTTAAAATCATATCCAGGGCTGCCTCCAGCTTTATTTTCTTCCCATCCCATTCATTAATAGAAATCCCATGTAGCTGATTTCCATTGTTGAATCTGTCATTTTAAGCTACAGACAATACATTTTCATTGGATTCATGTCATTACATGATTACATCCAGATATTTTGGACGGACCAGATGAAAGTTTTGTCCCTACAAGCTAATGTCCATCCCAAGACAGAGGGATGGGTCCTGGAGACATCCCTTCTTATGTCTGTGTTGCCAAATGTCTGTAGCGAGTCCTTTGCTTTGCTATTGTTGTCGGCATAAGACGTTCACCTTCCCACTTCCTCTTCCCGATCGTCCTGTTGTTCTCCCAACACTCCAGCGCTCTCGTCAATCCCTGTCATTTCTGTGGACAAAACACAAGACCTTCCTCTTAGACTTTGGTATGAATAAGCACTGATGAGTCATTCCAAGGTGTAGTCTGTAATTTCTGCATGACTTCATCTGACAACTGAATATTCATCCCATACAAATCATGTTTATGGCACGGAGTGCTGATGTCAAGAGCGTAAATCATACCCAACATGCCCACAACTCTCGCGCAGTCAACCTTTCAGTCGGACATTTCTGAAATTTCCCCAATATTCTAAACCATGGCCACTGCTCTGAAGTCTTTAGATTTACCACCTGCGAATTCTTTTGCATCCTGCTAGACTGACATCTACGATAATCCCGGGGATTATCGGGACGTTGACCCCAGCCCACTACAAACCCCATCTGGAGCAAACACACATTCAACCCAGATTTTACGCAAATATTGACTAATGTTACATGTTTGAGTTGCCATCAAACAGATGCAAAGGAATGTCCCTTTATATTTGTTAAACACACAGGGTGTGTTTGGCTCATATGTCACGACCATCACCAAATACAAAAACAGGCCAGCGTGTCTCTTCGGCAAGCCGTGCACGGAAGAGTCATTTCCATGTGACAAATTCTTACAAACTTTTCTCCAAGAAATGTTGTGACAACGTCACCTGTCGTGATAACCTGTCGACACCTACTAACCCCTGTACACATTGACTACGCCATTCTGCCCTCCCCCGTTTCTTGAAACAAAGTGGTACGGTCCTGTAAACTGAAAATATGAGCTGATTAGCAAATGTGTTTGCACTAGAAATGATATTTGCTCTGCAAGAGGGTCGCCATTTGATATGTTACACCCCACCCCTAAAAGCAAATAGACAATTCTGACTATAGCAGCAAAGGCAGACAAACCAATATGAGCACAGATGTGTACTCAAGTTCCATCCTCTAGTTGGCTAAGCCTTTACATCTGACAACTTTTAAAGGCCAAACAAATTTATGTATGTTTTCCCCATCAATCAGTTTTTGTGGGACTATTCTCAGCCCCAGTTCATGAAGAAAAATTTAGACGTTATGTAATCTTTGAATTTGACAACTCTTAGTCTTGCCATCTGTATAACTTTTTTGATTCTGCACTTGACAACATACTGTTATTATTGACTGGAGGGCAAATGGCTGTGATGACAACATCTCTTCTTCCTGTTTTTCAGCCCATAAAAAGCCCCAAAGAATTTTGATCTCCACTTTGAAACCAAAAAAAAATTCCTAAAAGGAGGCTACCCTATTAGAGGAAAAAAACTGATGAATCTCAAGTTCTTGATGTAGTAGGCAGTACGTTTCACAGCTAAAAGTCTACTTTGCAACTTAAGTTTTAAGTTACAGTGACAGTATCAGAATGGCTGATAGGACAAACTTTGATCAGTTTGCTTGCCATTGCAAAGTTACTAAAACAATATTAGCGTCGCAAATTGAAACCTTTCAGATTGATGCTTTTCAATTTTCATTGCCTAGTAGAGATTGCCTTTGACAGTATCATCTAACTTTTTAACATTTAATGAAGCAACTGCAGGGATAGTTCATTGAGGAGATGGGTATTCTAAAAGGGGGGTACAATTAAAGCCCTATGTAGGATAACCACACTCGGTAACAATAAAATGACAGCTTCCTCCAGTCTCTCTTGCTCAAATTAGATCCTGTGCAGTGTGGTTGACCCTGGATGACTTATGACAACACCAAGACTGACAAATGCAATTACTCTAATGTGGTCCCAGCTATACATCATGACCACCCTCTAATCAAGACATGGACCAAGGTCCTGGGCTGCATTCTTAAGACATGAGGACGACACAAGAAGGCTGTCTTGTTCCAGGACTTAAGTGTACCTAGTAATAAATTTTCCGGTACAGGTATGGCACTTATAGTACAGGACCTGAACCTGAACCTAAACATGCTGGGCTAACTGTCTGTTTTCATGGTAAATTATCATCTTTTAGAAGATTTACAATATCATTAATCTTGATCCCAAAGCAAGAGTATTCGCAATTTTTTGCTAGTTTTCAAGTGCTACACTGTCAAAATCATCATGTTTGAGACTTGGTTGGTTTACCTGCCTTTCAGTTCAGTTCAGTTGCCTTTAATCTAGTCTAAAATATGGAATCCACTAGCATTTCAGTTTGTCCAGGTTCAGGTACCTTTGACGTTTATGTTCATACCTGTAGTTACCTGCACAATTGTACAGGACAGCACTTCAGAGTGCAGTATTTTATGCATCTTTCCTCATCGGTTCTAAGAGTGGAAACAGAAACCTCTGAAACTTGTTTCTAATTTTAGACGCTCCCATTGAAATCTGTTCATCCGGATGAGAGCTAATTACCCCGTCCAGAGACGGCCATGTGTTTACCAACTTGTCTGTAGCTCAAATAATCACTGATGACAGAGGAAGCTTCGGGCAGCTTATGTAAGAAGAAAGCATGGCCACATCCGGTATAAAAGATCTAGGATATTCCTTATAGATGCGTTTCTAATTTCTCATTTGATAGAAAGATGTCAACTGGAGTTCCATCTAACCAAAGCCGTCTTTCAGTAAAATTTTGAATTTCGACATGTTAGCCATGGAGGCAGGAGCTTGGGTAAAGCCAGACTGGCCGCCCACTCGAACTGACAGGAAGATTTACCCAGGGATAGACAGACACCTGGCTAGGGGACCTACCATCCCACCGGAACAGGGGGATCCAAGGATCAAGGACTGGCCCATTACTTTCACACCGCTCCTTGTTTTTTCTACCTCGACCAAAATGTTTGCAAGAGAAAAATACGATTTGACAGTACCCATAACCTGGATATTATTGTAGTGAAACAAAGCAGTTGCCCTTACATGACTGCAGTAGAAAAGAGTAATGAATGGTAGAGTCTACACACCCCGTGGAGGGAAGTGGTACCTTCCTAATCCTGGCTTAGAGGAAAAACTTTGTTTAACCTTGGATTCTACTTGAGTGACAGAAAATTCCTTGTGCTGTATGCTGAAGTCTCCAGCTTTCTACCAAGCAAGACGATGATATGAAAAGAGAACGCTTTTGAGAATGCTTCTGTTTTATCACTGTTATATTTCTTTACATTTACACTTCGTGTCAGGAAAATCATTTTTAGATACAACAGGAATGCGTGAAATGACTATACACTATTTTGTTAATACTAGCAGGTTGCAATTCTGGTATATGTTTTTTTTTCAACCTCATGAGTCATATAGACCATAGAGAAGTGACAACTAAAATCTGAGTTGTACTGACATCTTGACTTAAGCTTTCCTCTCTAGCTTCCTTACTGTAACTGTGAAGATTGTTCATTCTTTGTAATATTCTTAAGACCGTTTCACTTTTCTGTTCTTCGCCACTCAGGCCTGAACACCTGGAGATCATACCTCAACTCTATCTGTAAAAAATAAGAATTTGTAAATAAATACATGAATTCCTTTCCTGACCCAAGGGCTAATGCTCTGTGGGCCACATCTCTGACAAACAAAACCTTTGACAAGAATTATAGCACAAACTTGTTGTTTCTAAACCTTGCTTTAAAATTTAGATTTATTCTGAGATCATAAAAAAGGTCTGGAAGCTACTCAAGGTGGGAAAGAGTTTTCCATTGATGTGAGGACCTCCAAAGATGATGGGTGCTGGTCAGAAGCAGGGGAAGCGTGCATTGCTTGTCATCAGGTGAGTTTAAAATGTCTGGGACACCTCTAATGCCCCCACAATATGGCACACACATGACCCGGCTTCCTGGGCCATCAAGTGCACGATGAAGAAAGAAGCCAGGATGTGGCCAACATACAGGTTTGTTCTGCAAGTTCCGAGTATACCCTTTGAAAGGCAGTCCACAGTTAATCTCCGATTACATGTAGGTTCCAGCACATTGTTTTCTGCCTTTTCTTCATGCTTTTCTACATGTGAGCAGTGGTCTACATTTTTATCTCTTTGCCTCCCTCCTAAGACCACTAAAAAGATGTAGAAAAGAGGCGCAAAACACTGAGCTATATGCTACGTCTGCTTAGAGATCTGAGCACAAAATCAACACACTAGATAAGTCACCAATCTTCTTATTTTCTAACCTCTCTGATCATGTAAGGATGAAAGGGAAAAATGATTCCGAAGTATCAACATTATTACAGCTTTTAGGACTGTATAGTTTGGTCCAGATTTATCAGCTACCCTTTTGTGTCATTTCAATCAACAGTAGATAATGTAGATTTTTGGAAGCTACTTAGTGTCAAACTTGAAAACCGTACAGAGCCACACATCAGATGAAGTTGTACCTTGAAGCTTTTGGATTAAAGGTTTAAGATCCTCAAAATTTGAACTGTTGTAGATTTAACATCTCCGGAATTCACAATGTATTCATGCTTATTACTTGATTTTTTCCATAGCCAATTCAAGACTACAGATGAGCTGTATAAACTCAAACCTGAAAATTAGACTAGAATCTTTCTTCCGTAATTTCAACCAGATGCAGTACAAGCATAGAACTCTTTGATCCTGCACCGTTTCAGGTGAATTTGCGCAGTACGATCAAACAATTATGGTTGACAAGCCCTGCAAAAGACCAGTTGAAAGATCTGTGATTCGGGGCTTAAAACAACGACTAATTACCAGTGAATCAACACAAAGGCCCTTTGTCCTGCTTATGTCAAGCTTCCGCCAGGTGTTTCAAATAGTGAGCATTCAGCTGCAGACAAGCCTGCAGTTAATTGTAACAAATTGCAAGGAATTGCTATTTAAGGAAGCCCCATCCACATTGAATTTGCTTTTAATTCGCAGTGCTCCTTCCGTTTTTCCTGAGTACCATCATAAGAAACTGGTACAATCAAGGTGGTTATATAGAGACCTCCTTGGTACAATGTATCTGTTTCTTATGACTAGGAAAAACGCACCCAAATGTTCCACTTGTATGAATGGAATGAAAAAACTGCAGAATATTTTATTCCTCATGCTGTGATGGAAATTTTATGATGCTTAACATTATAACTATACAGATCTATAAGAAGCATTACTTTTTCATCAACCCAGTATACTGTACGCATCATTTTGGGAATTCATCATACAGTATAACTATACGCTACATGTATGCATATCTCTCTTTTCTTGTAATTTTTAATGGCAATATTTCAAAGAAATCCATTTCATTTATTCACTACCATTTAATATCTATGGATACTACTACAACACTAGATTTAAATGTTACTCTTTTCTAAACAATTTAGATTGAGTTGCAGTTATTCAATCTGAATGCAATCTTGATACAAACACATGAAAGAATGTCATTTTATTTCCCATAACAGTACCATGGAAAATCTTCAATGGTCCACAGTATTTGCCCCAGAATCTGTCCCACTCAGCTCCTGTCACTCAAGTCAGTGTACAAATTTTCCGGTCTTTACTACATTAAGTAAAATCGTTGAAGCAGACATTGTTAAGTATTGTTCTTTCATCACCAAGCAAAGTGGTAAGATTCCTCAAAGCAATTACCAAGGCTCCACAACATGCCTTATTTTAGATAGGTATAAAGATACTAAATCTGCTAAAATGTACAGCAACCTTAACTGGTTCTGTGTCTGGCATTTATCTGTCTTTTTTTCTTTTATAATCAACAAGCATTTTTGTTGCTTGTGTGGTGTTTTCCAATTGTTATCAGCTGGCTATGGGCTAGCTGAAGGCTACTGTGGTCTGATGTGGTGCTAGCATCTGCTGGAAAATCCTAGAAGCCATCAGAAAATGAGTAGCAATCAGAAAACAGCACACAATAAGCAACAAGCCTGCAAAGAAAGAGATCATTTTCATGACTAAATAGTAACTACATACATTCTATATGGGAAAAAAACTTACCATCAGAAAGGTTTTCCGGCATTTGGATACTACAGGTAGTTTTGCATCCACCATTGATTTACTGAAAGGAATTATTTTTTGTGATGAGTTTAAACATAAATCTGTAAAGAAAAAGTCAACAACACTCAGTAATTCACAAACTTTAACTTTTCATGAGATACACAATCCATCTTATTTTCAAGACAATGATAAATTTCTGCACATAAAGCCACTTGAAAACAAATACTGTATTCATCATTTAAAAAGATAGTTAAATTTTAAACAGTATTACCTTTAACTTCTATCAGATATACACACATGCTTTTTTCGCTTTCGCAAAATGAAACTGAATTTCATCTACTGGAATTTTCCACCAGAGTTTCAGACCATTCTCAGCCCATGTTTCCAATACAACATTGCAGGAATTGTTACATTAACTGGGTTTTGGTAACCTTTCAGCAAACTTCCTCTGGGCTAAAACATTGCGCTACTAGCTAACGAAAGAGAATTATGCTTCATCCTCAGTCTGAAGTTTGACCGCTATATCTTTACCTTTTCCCTATAGGCTCAATGAACTCTTGCTGTTCCTTGCCAAGGAATTGCTCTAGTTTCTGAATTACAGATAAAATAGTTCCGAATCTTGACGAATTCACCTGTCCATATGTAAGTAAAGTCTATGCGACTCTAAATCTTCACATAACTATTACTTATCGGACAGAAGAGGCAAGATGTGTTCTCATACCTTGAATGGCCGCCAGTTCCGCCCTGGCTTCTACCTGTAGACTGAAGTTCAAAGGTTACGACCCCCTGATGGTCTTGCCAGACATCCTTTCTGTGATCACACTGCTCAGACTGGCACACTTCTCCACTGGGAGGTTACTCAGCCATCAGCAATGTGAGGATCCCTCCAGAACTTGTCTGTACAATGGGACAGATTTATGTAGTAGTGTAGCATAGCCGTGGGAAGAAATGGACAAAATGAAAGAGAAGCAAACTGGAGAAAGGAAATGCAATACACATAATTATCATAACCATCAAGAACCTGTTGGAGCTTTATGAGACTTATCTGTAGAAAGGACATGGTGGAAAATGGACAATAAAAGAATTAAATGGAAAAATGAAAATTCTTATGCGTTGCGTTGGGAGTAAAATTAGAGATCGAAACTAAAAAACCTGGATGCCAGAATGATATCAGAATTCTGGTAAATTTCTTTTCCGTTCAAACCAAGTTAAAGGGAAGTCTAAAGAGGTCCTTTTTATATTTACTGGTCAACAGTTTATTACAAAGATTTCATAGTTTCTTTTTATTCGGCTGGAATTGAAAAGAAATACACAAGAACTAAAATGGAATTAAATGTTAAGTGTTCTTCAGTTGTCAATATGAACATGGCTTCTTAAATGTCACTCCATGTTTCATCTTACAAAGTTTTCATAGGCAATCAGATCACAATTACATTCCAAAATTCAAATAAACATGAAATATAGTCATGACTCATGCAACAGACAATGTCAAAATGAATTTTTAAAATCAAATTTGAGCAAAAAAAATTAGTGGCAATAAGCTCTACAATGTACAAACAAAAACTAATTTCCTGAAAGCCTAATTTCATCAATAGCAAAGTAGCATCAATAACAAAGTTTATGAAAATATTATTGGAAAATACTATGTTCCTCGTTAAATGTTGAAAGATTTTAAGGAGGTTAAAAATGTATTTGCCATAGTAAAGAAGCCTTGGTTCAATGAGGAAATACCAACCAAATGAAAAGTTATTATAATATGAACAATTAACATGAAAACTGATACTAGTGATAGCTATGTTTTGAAGTTAGCTATAAATTGAGTCTTCTTCTTAGAACAAATTGGTCATAGCCATAAGGTGAAAGTTTCATAAAATTCATAATGTCACATATATAATTTTATTTCTTCTTAAGAATTGTAGAAAAAATATGCAACATTAATCACATCACCAGGAAATTATATGGATACGTCATAATTTGCTACTGGATCAATTTTTTTTCACAATATTCTCCTGGATGAATCATGAAATTACTCATTTTAATAACAACATAATTTGTGGGACCTAGATCTTACTATCTTCTTGTATGAGCGCTTTTTTGTTATGACAAACAAGAAATGGTTGTCTGCAATACTGTGGATAATTCAAAACAGACTCACAAACCCAAGGGAATACACATAAACACGTACGCCAGCATCACTGTCATCTTTTTCCAACAGTCATTCACAATGCAGAAAAGAAAGTAACATCTCCTTTACGTTTCAACAATAAAAGGCAAACCCGTCACCACTGTACAGTAGAGACATCAGGACCAAACGGTCACCCAGTGGTGAACTGAGGGAGGTTAATTACCTGGACTGACCGGGCGCCTCGGGCAGGGACGGGCCGGGGCCATGTCAGGCTCTCGCCGCGGGCGGCCGAGCGTGTTGTGGTGGCCTTGCGGGCCGGTGGCGGTACTGGTGGCGCAGGCGGAGAGTGAGTGAGTGTTGCTCGGTGAAGCATGGTGCTGCCCCACACTGGAGATGTGCTCAGAAGTTTGGGCGCAACAGGGTCCCGCCAAGTTTGGCGCCCTGACCAATCAGCGCGCTCCTCGCTGATTAATCACACCCCACTATTGATAATCATAATTATACAGACATGCGCAATGACCACCCCTTCTTAATTTCCGTAATTTTCGAACTCGAGAATTTCAAAATTTTTAATCTTTTTCATTGTTGCTGCTGCTGTGGGAGGATGTCGCGGCGCAAGCAGGCCCGGCCGCAACATTTGGAGTCGGAGCCCGACGTAGCGTCGCTGCTAGAGCAGGGTGAGTGTTGCGAGAACCCGTAGACCTGCCCGGAGGACCTGGTCCCCCCGTATCGGCATTTTGACATCTGATAAAATGTTTGTCCAGATTTGTGAATGGGTGGCTTTGCTGGGCCATCCCGATCACTCTTACCTAGCCTAGACCTTGCCAGAAACGTTCTACGGTACCTTACGATCCCAGTTAGTAACTTGTAGCGCCCGTACCCTTGAACCGGCCAAGTTTAGAAGTTTAAGGAAATCCGCTATCTTGACAATTTCTTTAAGTTGAAGTGTGTGTGAGCTGCCACGAATGCCACAGTAGGCTTGGTGCATGGCGAGCCCGTGGCGCGTAGCGTTTCTGCTCGCCACTAGGCCCGGGACACTGAAGGAATGTCCGGGTAACTTTTCGTGACCCGTGGGGTGGGGCGGGAGACTTGTAGGAGGGAGTTGAAGGCGGTTATTTTGTCTTGAAGAAGTGTTGAAGAGTGTGTGTTGGTAACGGCGTGGCGTGCGGGGGACCGGTGCGCCGGGCGGGGCCTGCTTGGGGTGCTGTGGCTGAGTTATGGCGGTAGGGCTGGCGCCGTGACACGGCCAGCCACAACTCGGCCACCCAACTCGTGCTCGGGGTGTGGGGAGGGAGGGGACCGACGTGTGCCCGGCTCGGGTCCCCCCACTCACCCGACTCCGGGGACCTGTGGGAGCGATAGGATCGGACCTAGAAGTTGTGCCGAAGGTCAGAAAGGGCAGGCCAGGGTGCCTGGGGGCCACATTGGGGGCGCGCGGCAGCCTGCTTCACTCCCCTGGCTGGCCGCGCGCATCTCTCCCCGACCACCGCTTGCACTCTCATGGCCTTTGTTCACGGCAAAAGCACATCAAACTGAGGTGTTGATGAACGACACCCAACCTTATTATTTTTACCCACACTGAGAAGTTGAATACTCTTTTCCCCGACGCGCCACGAGGTTTTTAGAGTAGAGACGACTCCCTCCTAAAGTTGTGAGCTAGACTGTCGGAGCGCTAGTTTGCATAATTTGTCAAGTCGTTCCCGCTTCCCTCCATTCCCAAAGGTCCCCTCTTCAAGGACTCAAAGTTGAAAGATAAATATGGCGACCCGCTTTTCATTTACACGACTTCATATTGTTGAGACCAAACCCTTGGGCCTTGGGAGAAAACAAAGAACTCCTTGTTGTCGATTTCTCAAATTTTGTGTTGATTTCTCGATCCAAAAGTATGTTTTCCGCTCATCAGTGTGAAAAAGTATCAACTGAAAAAGCTTGGGTGTGTTTTTGGTATGTAAATCATATCGTAGAGAAAGGGGTGCGTGTTTCTCACTTTTCTGTCATGGAAACTTGAGCTATGCTTTTAGGCTGTTGAAGACTGTTGTCTGTCTTTTGAAAGGCATTGACTGGCCACTCTGAGTAAACAATGGTTCCAATCCTGGGCTGTATCGGCATTTCAGCTTGCATGCATATTAGTTCAAACAAATACCTCTGCCACGGTTAGTCTCCAAGTTACGTGGTTCTAACTTAAGACTTCTACATACGACGGTCGCACTCTAAGGCGTAGGAACGTTGTGGAGAAAAGTTTCGGCCTGGGAACAAAAACAGTCCCATTATAGTAATGCATCAGTGGAAAACTGCCAGGTAAATACATAAATCTCGCCATAATTTATTACCCTGCATAGCAACTGCTTTGAAGAGATATCCGATGTAAAAAGTTCAGCGCCCATTGTGTTGAGCAGATCATTTGTTACTCTCTTCAAAATCATGCCTGAATTCTTTCTACCGCCACCATTGTGTTTTATCTGGTCGATCTTATGCCTGCCAAGGGGTCGGTACTTGTCACAAAAATGAGTTGACTGGAAATTGTGCAAAGGTAAATAACGACGCATGAATCCACAGCGCTGTGTTTGCTCAGCTTAAATGCAGAGTTGTAGAAGTATGCTGATGCAAAGGCAAACATGCTAATAGCACAAGTATTTGGCTGCCGACTCTGGTAGCCCCAACACACACACACAAGAAACACAGCGGCATCATAATAACACAGGAGCAATCATGTGATACCGGAATGGGGCATTTATTTTCAGAATAATGGTGATGATTTATAGTACGGCCATTTCAGCCAAGCTAATAAGTGGACGGACCAGTATGCAGACAACATCAGTCAGGCAAAATTTTGATGAATGATGATAGCCCCTGTCATGTATGAATACTCACCCCAAATTGGCCCTTTTGACAGGAATTTTCATAAGTTTCCACTCGGAGGTCCGGAAACAATTCACCGTTACAGAGGGAAATCCTTACGGTTTCCTGTGCACATTTCCCCTCAGTAGACCCTTTCTTTGAACTTTTATGGTTGAAGGAGACACATCTTGTTTGTATCATCACAATTGCTGCACATTTTTGGATTGAATCTTTCACAGGAGTCCTCTTTGTCCAACATCTTCCAGAAGTTGTGTTGACGTAGATGCCAACATGAAATCATGTGGCAAACAACATCCTTCGATGATTAGCTGGTAGACTGGAGGGAAAGAATGCATGTAGCCAGAGGCCTTTTTATGCAGGCAATAATTATCTTCGCCTGCTTTGTTATTGCTGAATCGAGTTATGTAGATTTCTTAGAAGTTGACATGACTTATCTGTGTTGTGCGACCCCAATTATGTGTCTTCCTGAACATCTTTCCCTAGGTACCTTAGACATCAGAAAATGTATGTTTATTTTAAGAAACATCATAACATTGCTAATTTTTGTCAAGGTAATATGGTATAGTTTTGTGTCAACTGCAGTTGAAATAATAGTACCAGGCTGTTACATTAGTAGACCATCCAGGTAGCATTCCTTTAGGAATCCCTTGGACCGGAGTCAACAACGTTTTTTGTTGATCACAGGCCAACTCAGACTTGCTGAAAAGAATAACAAAAGTAGCAAAAGGTTTTCCTCCTTTGAACCTTAGAAGGTTGGTCAGAGTTACACTCCAGAACTTTGTTAAATGGCAGATAGTGACACTCCTTGGCAGTGCACTCCTGTTTGGAAAAAGAAATACACATCTTCTGAATCTGAAAGTATGTTGTCTGGCATTGCTGTTTTGCTTGGCAAACCAATTTTCATGCACATTTGATTGCAATATTCATAAGTCTGAAGGAGTTATGTGTAGAAAAGATAAGTGCGTGAAAACTTTTCTCATGACCTTATGTCTTGTAAAAATGTGAGTTGTCTTTGATCTCATTTATATGGAACAGATATGCTACTGGTAATCAAAATTTGAAAATTTGCATCCATTCTTATTCATTATTCCTTTGTAAATGCTGCCAAGTAAACTACCAAGTGTTTGTGTGTTGCTGCATGTGCTAAAATGTACCCAGACAGTTTGTGCACTTGATTTACTTGTATTAGACTGGAATTTGAACGCTGGCTTGATAGGTCTTGACTCCATGTGAACTGCACCCTGCAAGTCTAGCCCTAAATCCCCGGATTGGTTTAGCCCCTGGCCTGACCATAAGCTTCGTGTCAGAGGGCACACACCCTAAAACCGGTCGCCATTAGTTTCTTCCTCCCACATTTTTTCAACTCAGAGGTTTGGAAACTTGGCGTGTCGTTTCTGAAGAGTTGTGGAGTTGTCATGAAATTTGAACCATAGAAGACATACTGTTAAGTTTTGTGGAAGTAAAAATGACGTACTGTACTTGTATTCCGTTGTTTTATGATATGTGAAGTGAAAAATTCATAACTAGATAGAATACCAGGCAGATAGTTTAACACAGTACCAGGATGTTAACCATTTCATTCTCTCATTTGATTGACTAGTAGGAAGAAGTTTGACACTATGCTAAGTTCAAGTCAGATCCATTGCGTGCCGTTTCTTGGTCCACAGGTTCCGGATTTGTTTTGATGGCCCCACTTTGGTGCATTCCACGTCTGGGGGTAACTGTCAAGAAAGAGTCCATGTGTCACAGATTGTATCTCATCAGATATGAGAGTACATTTTTGTGTGTGGAGCAGCATGATGAAATGCTTGCATGGCTGTGCAATGTCAGCGACGTTTCCTTTTTGTCCCGGTGATATTTTCCATTGTCGCCGGGTCTTAGGGCAAGGACAGGAGCGAATCGCAACAAAGCCCCCTGCCGCTTTGTCAATACAAATTTCATTTCCCTTTCATACAAGTCTATGGACGTATTTTGCCTTCTTCCAACCAAAATTTTTCTTGCGGCACCCATGTTTTAACAACTCAAGAGACACAGTAACTAGTTGAGCATGCTAGGTCTGTTTTGAAGACTCTTTGGCCCAAATACACGGGACAGATGTTTGGCATGTAGCAAAGTTGATATGAAGTCATATATTACGGGTACCATGGCGTGATGTTGAGACTTGACTATTGTTTTGCATTCCGAACCCAGGGTGCCAGGCTGATTGATGGTCGTGTTATTTCTTGTGTCACAAGCCCCCTTTCATGACAAGGACACAAGACTTCTTTTTGTGGGGTATTTGCTGATAATATGAGTTCTACAAATCATTTCTGCATGGGGCCCTACTTTCCATGCAGGCCAGCAGTGATTAGGCCCCTGGTCGCCTTCTGACGCCCTGATTGGATCACTTTCCTTCTGCGTACTTCTTTGTTTTGGGGGCACCTTCCAAATATAGCTCTTTCTAGTCTACTTACGGAGCAGAATCCTACTTAGGTGCTTAAGATAGTATGTTGTCTGTTCTTAAACAACGAAAAGAAGATACAGGTATGTAATCTGAGAATGCTAGTATCCTAAGTTCTTAGGATGACACAAACTCTTTCATTATGTCAAAGCTACCGATTCATATTTTATTGTTGTTGAAATACTGACAGTTAAGTTTGTCAACAAGTATTATATTTGGGTTTGGTGCCGGACATGCAAGTTTGCTTCCTTTGTCTGCCTTGAATTGAAGCATCAAGTTTTCCCTCATTAATATTCTACTTTCACAGTCTATCATCCGTGGCATCCCTTGAAAAGTTGGTTGCGATGATAATCCCCGCAGAATAGCGGTGGTCTCCGGTTGCATAGCCGCCAGGACGCAATTCAAGCTGAATGCAGAAATTTGACCTTCCTCTGCAAATGTTGGATCACACAAATGTTTACCGACCATGGTCTCGAGGAATGTGGGATATTCGAGACAAGGATAAATGTAGGATACCCAAGATTCTGCCTCTCTCAAGACTTCTATTGTGCTTGGTATCCCACCTCAACATGAAAATATGTCATCTGAAAAGTCCAATCTACACAAACCATGGCCTGTCCACTTTGACCAGTTCTAAAGTCTGAAGGATTTTTGCTCTGACAACCACGCATTTTGGTTCTGAATAACTTCCTGTGATAATTGTCAAAAGGGGCTGAAAGGATTCACATGACATGCTGTGACATATGTTACTCCTTAGTCAAGATGATCAGATGACAGGATGTCAGAAGTAACTTTGTAGCAAAGAAATTCAGTTTCACTTTTGATGATTTGTGCTGAATGTGGTAATTAGATATATTCTGGACAAGTCAAGTTTGAACTTGGATCATCTGTGTGGATCTTGTGTCTAAGTTCTATCCAGCGTTGTGAGTTTGATAATGCAGAATATGAAGAATTGATCAAAATTTTGTGTATTTACAAATTGGATCGCACAAATAAATTCCAACGTCTTTTATTAGAAGCTCATTTTTTACAACTTTATATTATCATTAAAATGACGACTGAAAGAACCTCACAAAAGAAGCACATCTGTCTGTCTAGACTTGCAAAGATGATTGGCTGTATGTGCCTTTGTTTCCTCTGTTTAACATTGGTTGCCCTGGCAACAAATATGGTAACAGATTTGTGCTTGTTGACCCCAAAATAATTAACATGCAAATTACTGTCAATTTCCATGTATAGGTTGCTTTATAATGGCACCCTGGAAGAAAAGGCATTTCCTGTTGCAAAAATAGCACTTGGTATATATTTGCCTTGAATATTTAGAAGAAATTTTGTCCCTGTCTAGACATTTGTCCCTGTATTAGATTTTTTTAAATGCTGCAGGTTTTGGAGAAAACTTCAGTTGTAACTGTACGCTGAGAAATGCTCTTTTGGTGCGTATGCGCCACCTATTTGATTTTATTTCATGCATAAATGTCAGTTTGAAACACTTTTGGCTGGCCATTTTCAAGCTTATCTTCCAGTGGCCTGTGTCCAAGGTTCTGCTGAAAATAATGGAGAGGTATTTTGGGTATTTAAAACAGTTCATTTGTGGTAACAAGGTCTATTAGTATGAACGTGTAATTGTCAGAACCGACACAAGTCTGTCAAAAGGAGGAATTGTTGCATCTTGTAAAGTCCTGTGGAGAAGAACAAAAGGACGGGTATAGTCTCTAATTGCTTCCTTGTTAGCAAGTGCTTGTTTCTTTCTATTATCACCCAGTCTTCTTTGATTGATAAAGCCAATTTAGGTCCTTCAAGTGTATGTCCTGGTAGCTTGTCTTTTTAATGGGTATTGTCCTCTGTAACAGTTCTTCACACGCAAACACCAGTTCTGAATTACAAAACTATGCTTGAAAAGTTTAAGCTTCGCAAGTCCTTTTGTTATGTTTGAACTTGAAGCAACATAGGTACACAACTTCAATCTTACCAAGATTTGTGGACCAGTATGGAAGGAAGACAAGATAGAATTAGAAGTGCTGTCTGGAATGTGCATATCAACACCAATACACATTTGCTCTGATCTGACATTTATGTTAGTTTTGTATTGTTATTTCTTTGGAAATAAACAATTTGGCTGCAAATGTACAGTCAGAGAACTTGGTTAGAAACATGCTTGAAGTATTGTTTATGAATTTGTCTTGATGGTGCGGATTCGATGCTTGTAGGGGAAATGTTGAGAAACTGTTACCACTTTGATAGTCTGCGACTGTCTACCAGACATGCTTCTCCCTTGTGTGTGTATTGGCAAGTTCACGGTTGTGTCTTTCCCAATCATTGCAAAAATAGGAGCAACGTCCATTGGTGTGGAAGTTGAATGAGAATGGGCACAGGGCTCAAAATGAAATCTACATATACACATAATACAGGATAGAACAACTGCAAGTAAGATTTCAGGTATTTCTGATGTCTACTTGCATCCCCTGTCCAAGTCCAGGTAATAGTGTATGTGGTTTTTTGTGCTACTTACCTTTGGCACTTGTGAAATGCTGAATAGATAATTGAAAGGGTTTCTGAATAGAAAATAGTTCATAATCATATCCTTGTTTTTTTCATGAGGGAGGGAAAGCCATTTGATGCAGGTATGATCTGCCTGGTGCAGGTTATTTTGCATTTCACCTGCACCAGTGTAGCTATACTATTGGCATGCAGAAAAAAAGTCTCCCAAGCCCTGGGAACTCACAAGAAGACATTCAAGGTGAGGTGGAGAAAAACTGTTGGTGGGAGGCCCCATCACTCGGTGACCTCTCCGCTTCCCTGTCACTGGCACAGGCTGGGTCAGCCGTCTGGAATTGCTATCATGAACTCTTGGGAACAACATTGAACCAGTTGCAGGGAAAGTTCCACACCATGTCTTGGCTTTAGTGATTGCTTCCTTGTGAATCTGAGATGAGAATTATTGTTTAGGAGTCAGCATGGGATGACTTAGATTTCATATTAGAGTTTCTAGGGCTTCCGGACATTTAGGGCAAGGTGTCGCAATAGTGTCAGTTTGTGGAGGGTGAAACTTAACTGGAAAGAAGCAAATTAATTAACTGTGAATTAAAACAAAAGTAGTTGAAATTTGGGAATAGGTGTCACAGCACCATAATTCCATTCCTAAAAAAAAAACATCACTTTCTGTCATAAAATGTGGTTAGGAATTGTCTCAAAGAATTAGATGCAACAGTTACGAAATCCCAAGAGGAGGCTTGATTTTTACTTTCCTGGCTGCTGGTTTGGCTCTTATTCCCTTATTACAGGGAGAGGGATAGACAGACGTTTTGGTTTTTAGGTGGGAGAGAAAGTGCAGAAATGTATCAAAGAAGTAATTTGCTCCATGTCATCTGGACACACTTACACTAATGACTGAGTCTGAAAAGACAGTGTAGACCTCATCTGGTGTCTATCTTGCATTTTAGCAAAGGAAGTCAAGTACAGCCCAATTTTTAAACACCTTTCTTTCCTTCCACAAGTTCCAGTACAGGTTTAGTCATCTGATTTTGATTCTGTGTTTGGAGAAGAATGCTGTTGGCAGACAGACTGTCAAAGCTTCAAAAAGTCGTTGTGACGCCAAGTAGTCTATCATTCTCGTGTGTTGCATTACTTCATTTTCACAAAGTCAAAATTTTATACAAATAGTAGAAGAGACTTGTCAAGAAAGTTATAGTGCAAGTCTTGTATATAAATTGTGTATCATTGTCAGTTATTAGCATACAGCTGCACAGAAAAAGGGACAGGAAACCTTGGGTATAATTTCATAGGAAATGTGTTATTATACTCTGCAATTACCTAAAGTGGAAACAAAAGGAAGTTGGATCATAACTGGCGGGCTGGCTGTATGTCCCTGTGCCACACGCGGGTCAGGGGTCAGAGTCTAGCTCTTGAGTTTTGTTGGTTTATTTCAGTTCATGTTTGAAGTGACTGATTACCAGCGGTGGTACGTGGGGCATGCTTGGGGATGAGGTTGATTTCCGGGCTGGGGGAACGGTGTCCGAGTTGTTGATCTGCGGCGGGTGAATGTTTCCCCTATGCATTCTAAACCAGGTGACAGGTTGTTCCTATGCAACACCTAACGTCATTTTAGTGTAGATGAAAGGTCCTTTTGTGTGGCATTTATGTATATAAGGTGAGGCTGGCAGTATTTACACTTATCTGCCCTATTATGTGGCGTAACACGGGAGCCAATTTCGACTTGTGAAAACTTTTCATACAACTAGTGCACATTAGTAATGATTGTTGTTACCTGGCAGCCTCTGCCCAAGTTGGTCAAGAAATTTCTCCTAATAGCATTACAGGTGTGTTGTAGGGATCTTGAAAGAAACAACTACAATATAAGGGACACCAAATAAAGAAATGTTAGAAAACTATCTTTGCCTACCTTGTAGCAAAATGTGTTGGCAAAAGTCCAAAGAATCCTGAGTATTTGTCATGAACACTGAGTTTTAAATAACACATTGTCATTGCTTTTCCTGTGTGTTTCTAACTGTAGAAGACAATAATGTCTTTGCATCTTTAGAAATTATTCACCATAAGGCCACAGTGGCTTTCAGTCATCAAATTGACTGAAAATATTACTTTTACTAGTTTTAGCCTTAGCCATAATGGGCACACAGAAAAAGAACAAGGCCACCCATCAGCGTGTGAACTTCCTTCAAAATGTGAAAATCAGAATGGCCTTTTAAAGTTTGCACAAAAATTAGAAATAAGCTTGCATTATTGGCTACTTGGTGTTTTTTATGAATTTGATAGTAGTTCTCAACACATACTTTATTTCTACCATGTCTGTGTTGTTTTTTTTCTTAATCAGCTTGGACAGACGTTTTTAAAACCTTCCAGGATGTGTATCTGCCTGAAGTGACAGCAAAATAAAGCTGTTTGGAGTGTGAGTATTTGTTCAAACTGTAGGACAGAAGATAGCCGTGTGTGTGTGCTCTGGTGTTTTTAAAGAAACACCTTTCTTTACACATGAGTACAACCCCCCAGCACACTCTATGAAATTTGAATAAGTAGGGGTTCACAAAGTACAGAGGTTTGTTGTGTTAGGAGATGTGAGTGGGTGGGTGGGCTCAAATATTTGTCCATTTTTTTTGTTTGAAATTCATTAGATGACCCTATCCAAAGTAAAGCACTCTATTTCCTAAAGTACATAATTTTTTTCTCAATTTCATAACAAGTATGTCATGTCGGTAGCTGATAGTTTGAGTCAGCATTTGAAAGCTTGAATGGCTTCACTGTGTTAGCAACAATGCCAAGGCAATGTTGTCTGGCTTTACTATGAGGTCACAGCTCTGTTTTTAGTTTCTCAAACATACTTTTCACCTGGGCCAGACATATTTAGTGGGTATGTTTTGTTATGACGTTGTTTCCTCTCAGCCCAAACAAAATCCGTACTGTAGTGTAGAGTAAAGTTATAAGAGGCTTGGTTTCAGAAAAACACGACTTACAATACGAAATTCACACAAAATGAATACACTAAAAACTTTTGTATGTACTGAACACATATATTTAAGCTGAGGTCTGAGGAAGTCTTAACGCCTATAGCAGGGTTTTAGGTTTGTATTTTTTGTTTGGTTTTAAAATTGTTTAAAGAGACGGTCATAGGCTGCTGCATGAGTGAAAGTTCTGTTTCATTGTACACTTCTGAAGTGCACCACAAAGAGAGCTTTGATAGGGCGACCAGCAGAAATTTTCTCATGCTTATAAGTGGCAGGTGTCCGTTAAACTATGCATACCTGCACAGGAGAGAACCTGGAGAACCAGTTTTGAGAGGTAAAGTTATGAATGAAGAACTTGAGACTTGCCTAGTGGAGCATAGCCAGGAGCCTGGACAGAAAACAAAAGTTGCCCCCACAGGGGTATCAGGATTCATACCTACTGAAATCCTATAGGTATGATACCTTCATGATTTTCAGTGTAGGGGAAGGTGGTAGAGGAAGGATATTAGTGCAGGGGTATGGAGAGAATTCAAAAAGGAGAGTTTGATTGGAAAGGTGAGTAGTATGTTGTCGTACATGGGTTCGACACAAATGTCAAGAGTTGGTTTGTTCCAGGTAGATCTAGGAAGTGCTCTGGACCTGAAAGATTAACACATTTTGAAACCAAAGATTGGCACTTGTTGGATGGTACATTTGACCCAGATCAATGTTAACATAGTTTCAGTAGTGGCTTGGTTTATTTTACTTTTTAGTGGCCTTGTAAAAAGAATTCTGACATGTTACCACTAGAAAGTTTGTGTCTGCTGAAGTTTAGTGTGCCCTTACTCAAGGTACTGTCTTGTAGAAGGGATACTAGTATCACAGGAAGGCAGGGGGGCTAAAAGAAGTTAACATAACCAAGTTGGGTGTTGTGCATGTTATGTGAATGCAACATAGATTTTTATTTTGTCACCCTCGTATTATGCTCGTACCCTGCCAAGCTGGCATCAACATCTAGGCAGACTAGGGTATCTAAGCTTGTCAATAGAAACACGCCAGCAAGCCTAAAATCTGCTCATTCTAAAGCTGTGAAGGGTGAATAGTTATTCACTTATTGCTCATCATGTCCGAGGAAGAAGTTGCCTTGATTACTTACTTTACTTATCTATTAAAGCACATCCCAACATGTGCTGATATAGAACTGTGCTTTCAGTGGTAATTTAGAGAAGGTGGTGCTAAGAATTAGGGTGAAAATGTTAGATTTTGATAAACTGAAGCAAAGTTCATAGAATTTTAAGATTGAGAAGTATACCACGAGAAAATACTGAAATTGTTGAAGTTTGTTCTAGATGATTCTTTCCTTGGCTGTAAAAGATTACAGAAAGAGGCATCTGTTTTTAATTAGGTAATTCTCCAGTGTCATGAATGAGCAAAGGCAGTATTGTAACCCGATGCAAACATAGTGCCATAAACTTGTAACTGATCTTTTTCTGTACTCAAGAATATCTTTAGTATACTGTGTATGTGATTGGCTTTTTTTACCCTGCAAAATTGCACGTCTAAAGTTAAACTGCAATCTTAATATGTTCTGCAAGTACAAAGTTGCAGTATGGTGTTTTAAGTCCTGGTCTGTTGCTGTTATGAGCATACCTACTACTGTAGGTTGGGTTTTATTGTACGGTGGGTTGAATTGTTAGGTGGATTTGCCAGGAGAGGTGTATTGCAGTACATGCTGTGGCCAGCAGATGGGGCTGGTTTCTGTAATTGAACAGGGGACTGGTGACAATATTATAATGAGCAAGTAATCTATCCATAGTAACTCTTGTAGTGCTACGTAAAGACGTGCATATATTGGAGAGAAGTATCGGTCTGTTATGTAGCTCATTAAAACATGTATACAGTAGATATCAGTGCATACCCAACTATGATGATAGGATAAACAGAATATACAATGTATTTTGTTATCAATCACAGGTATATTTTGTATATTACTAGTATCCAATGAAGGCTAGCATAACTACATAACAAATACGAATCAAGGTTTATAATGAAGAAGTACATTTGTTATAATATTGCAAAATCTAGCTATCAAAAGAAACAAGGTTTCTTCCTGTGGATTTTGCATGTATAATGTGGTAAGACCATTTTATGGGATCCTTGATACATAGTGTATCTATTTTGTTGTTATCTGTGTCAAAATCCTTTCATTTAGAGACAGACACAATGTCTCAAATTTTGGTTCTAAATAGGACAACATGGCCGTCTCCTCTGTGGCTGCTTGGCTGGTATTGGTTGAACCCAGGCATCCCACAATTCTCTTGTTCAGCCCACATAACATGAAGCTTTTACCATAGCAGTACCAGTGCCTGTTATGCTTTGTGAGAATAGTTTTTGGTGCTGTGCTGGGAGTTGTTTCACATGGGGCAGAAGTTGATAACAGTTGGCAAGCGAGTGTTGTAATTGTCAGTGTTGATTGCCCAGCTCAGGATTTGGTTTGGAATTCTGGAGTGTTGTGCGATGACGCCCATCATTAGAAGTTAGCCGAGATAGTCGTGAATGTTTCATGCGCACGCTTTTCGAGGGGTTTTTATGCCTGGCTCGTCCTTGCGACCAATCTTTCCCCAAAATGAATTCCATATTCATCACGCCACATAATCAATGTCTATTAGATAAAACCTGGGCCCTGGAAACCGTGGCAATGGGGTGGTCCGCACATCAGTGGCATACTCCCGTGCAGTTTTACGACCGTGCCTCCAGCCCTTCGGGTCTTATGTTTCATTAAAACAAGTTGCTGCGGAATGCATGATGCGAAAATCTCAGGACACATACTTGGACTGAAGAATGTCTCTTGTTTGCCTGTAAGTGGCAGAATAAATCTGTTTTGGAGAAGGGTCTGATTTGAGTGGACTGTCGGGACGCCCCAGCTAGCTGCAAATTGCGTGGCCCCTTGATTTTTATGAAATTTGTTGTCTGAGGTGGTAAAGAAGATTTGTCAGGATTCGCCATATTGATTGCAATAATGGCAATAATGGCGCGCTCTTGAAAGCGGGGGCTATTACGGCTAAATATTGCATATTAGTCGGTTACAAATGCAACAGATTCATCTCGAGCCGGGGTCTTGTGAGATGGATCGTTAAGATGAGTAGTTAACGGGCAAATGAAAGGTGCTTCAGCAGAATGTGAATTCATTACTTAGCTGTAACATCACGAGATTGTCCTCCGTGAAAGACTTTTCTGTACGACATACAAAATTACGGAATTCCCCTTCCCAGTTGTATTTTCCCAAGTTTGGGCCGAAAATCGATAGCCTTTCATACCCATTTCTCTTCTAAGAAAGGGCTTAACTCATGTGACAGCTCAGAATGTTTTAAAGCAATTACCAAGAGATGCTTTAAGGGAAGGAAATCGATCCACGAACGTTTCGGGGACACAGCTGCATTTGCAAGGGTATTTGGGAGTGGAGCATATCTATGTGGAAAACAGATAGTTCAGAGGCTTTTCGAAGTGTACTTACTGGATATGCTCTACATGGAAGTCACGCAGCGCGCGGATGGAGTACACAAATCGATTGCCGTTGCATATTCATCCATTAACAAACAGCTTTTAACATGCCTTGATAGTGCAGCAATAATTCAAAGTTTCTGACTCCGCGCGGAGAAAATCAATCTGGGTCTTATCTACGAGAAATTGCATCTGCGAACTTGGAGATGAAGTTGCGATGAAAATGGCCTGATTGGCAAGGAAACAAGGGGGCACATATTTCAACGGGCTTTAAACGAACGATCGATTCTCATTCCTCCATGGGCGAAATGAGGAATTGAGCGAGCTCATCTTCGTATAGTGTATTATTTATGGCTTGCCTAAAACAGACGCAAGGAATTTCACAGACCCACGGACAGTGAACATAAAATTCAAATGCAAACGACGTGCTTACTTCTAATCGATACTGCTCCTTAAATAGTTCCAGCCTTGCCTTCCCATTTTCACTAATCATTTTCGAAATATGACGGACCGTGGTTTTCCGAATGATTCATTCCCGTCTTGCGTTTACTCTATCGATCGGAAAAAATTGCACACGCAGGCAGAATCACGCTGTCAATTTTCAGCCGCTGTCTGATTGGGTCCCCAACAGAGTAGCAGAATAGAATACTAAATCACTAAAGAACCAATCGCACTCATATATGAAGTTATTATGTCAGCGGCACTGCCATTTTGGGAACATTTGCAAGATGTTCTTGCCCTGAATGATCATCCGGGTGTCAGCTCCCCTTTCCCAAGCAATTTGCGCAGTTCAGGGCGTGGGTCTTCCTCCGTGAGTTGTTGAGCGTGAGGTGTGAACATGCAGCGCCTTGTCCAAGTTCAACCAGCGTATTGGGGGATCCTTCCCATGTACCGTGTTTTTCAGCCAGGTACCTAGTCATAAGATACTGTTATTTTGGCAGTGTTCTCCCTGTCTAGAGAGAGCAGAGTGAGTCTGACCATGTCTTCTCTTCTTTGTGTTTGTGCAGGAAATACAAGCGTCACACTGGAGGGCGAAGTCGGCAATGAGGCACTACGAGACGCCCACGTCTGTGGCAAATGTCGCGCCGAGTTTCTCATCTTGGCCGACTTCTTGCATCACAAGAAAGCCTGCACCAATAAACGAATCGTCTTGATTTTCGACGATGATGAAGTAGTATGCGAGGAGAATGAGGAAGCTTTCGACAAGATGCAAGTCAGCCAACCCGACGTGGAAGATGACAATGGCAGCCGGAGTAGCTGCAGCCCCAGACCGACCGCCACGAGTCCCACCAACGATGGCAGCAAGGCACAAGACATGAGCAGTATCAGATCATCTTCTCAAAACACACCATTCCTACCTCAAGAAGGAGACTCAGCTCGCCTTAGTCGCGACATCCCTCTCACGAACGTGGCTCTAGAAAGCCTGGATATGACAAAGGTGGCAGTGGCCCAGTTCGGCCACGATCCGCCTGCAGGGGACCTCGGGTCCATCCAGGAACAGCTGGGAGTTCTCCAGCAGCAGCAGCTGCATCAGCTACAACTGATCCAGCAGATTCAACAACACCTTGCCCTCTACATTCCAAACCTACCCCTTCCCCCTCTCCCGCCATTGCCAAACCCCCTCACCTCCAACGCGCTGACCTCGGCGCTGACGACATTGTCGGACACATTGTCGTCCTCAGTTTGCCTCCCACGACCATTCCCAATGCCGCTGACTCCAGTTTCAGGCCCCCCACCACTGCCAGCACTGACATCAGCCCCTCCGACGTCAGGACATCAGCCCCTGCCGCCCCTGAGCACCCCCCTCGGCAACTCATCCCCGCAGCCGTCACCACTCTCAAGCAGCAGCAATGCTCCCCTGACCACTAGCTCGCCTCCAGTCACTTCCAGTGAGAGCATCCTGCCCCACCCCCCAGGGCTGGCACCACACCCCCTTGGTCTGCTCCAGCAGCACACCAACGGCCTGCAGAACTCTCTGCTGCCCCCACACCCACCCAACTCTTCTGCACCCTTCATGCCGATGGACTTTTTGCTACGTCATCGCAAAGGCAAGCCGCCAAATGTCGGGGTCTTCGACACCAAGCCGGGGTCAGAAGATCCCTTCTTCAAGCACAAGTGTCGCTTCTGCGGCAAGGTGTTTGGCAGCGACAGCGCATTACAGATCCACCTCCGCTCGCACACGGGAGAGCGTCCGTTCAAGTGCAACGTGTGCGGCAACCGCTTCTCCACCAAGGGCAACCTGAAGGTCCACTTCCAGCGGCACAAGGCCAAGTACCCTCACATCAAGATGCACCCCAGCCCTGTACCCGAATACCTGGACAAGTTTGATAAACCAGGAGCGCCGTGCATCCACACCCCAGCCGGGTTTGTCCCACCAGCCTGCTCCTCGTCACCCGTTTCCCACCCCGTGCCCCCACCACTCTTCTCTCAGCCGGAGGAGGGGACAACACCAACCCCACCAAGCTTCCCCATGCCACCCCTGTCCCTCCCCCTCCCCCCTATGCCACGTACCCCGGAAGGACCTCACACGCCCCTTCCACTTCCACCCAGCTCTGAAGGCATGCCAGGCCCAGCGGCTCCTGGACTTGTCCCAGCCAATCCTCCTGTCAAGAAAGAGGAAGATCCCAAGACTCCAATGTCAACAACTGCCACTGATGAAGGCAGTAAGGATGGCACAGCTGACAGCATGAGGAGTGAGAAGTCTCCAGCACCCTCCACTCCCAGCTCCATGCCATCTCCATCCCCGGAGGCATCAGCTACCCCACCGACAACAGCGTTCACGCCGCTGAGCTCACCACCAGAGCTGCCCACCAGTATTAGCCTGGCACTGGACCTGTACCACAGGCCTGATGTGGACCTGAACAACTTCATGGAGACGGTTAGAACCCCGGAGACATCCAAGCTGCAGCAGCTGGTGGAAAACATCGAGCAGAAGCTGACGGACCCCAACCAGTGCCACCTGTGTCACCGCATCCTGTCCTGCAAGAGCGCTCTGCAGATGCACTATCGCACCCACACCGGCGAGCGGCCCTACAAGTGTCGGATCTGCAGCCGCGCCTTCACCACCAAGGGGAACCTGAAGACCCACCTGGGGGTGCACCGTGCCAAGCCACCACTGCGCATCCTCCACAAGTGTCCCGTCTGCCACAAGGAGTTCACCAACTCCCTAGTGCTGCAGCAGCACATCCGCATGCACACCGAGCATCCCGCCGACGCCAACAGCTTCCTGCCCGGTGGCAGGGCTGACGTCATACCACCTACCTCATTGGCAGCCCCTCGGCCTCCAATCGGGAATGGAGGGGAGCCGAGTGACGAAGGCTCCTCCCTCAAGGAGCCGGATAGAAACGGAGCCATGACGTCCGCCTTTGGGACAGCCATGCAGGAAGAAGATGTTGAGCCCCCAACGATGGTTGGGCCCCCGCCGATGGTCCCAGCTACCTTCTCAGCCACCCTGTCTGCTCTGGAGAATCATGTCAAGGGCTTGGACTCCAACATCACTCAGCCCCTACCCTCCAACATCAAGAGCGCAGAGTTCATCTCCAGCATGATGAACAGCAGAGGGAGCGTCCCCATAGCAGAGGAGAGCAAGTCCTCCTTTGCCAGCTCTCCTGGGTCGGCAGCCGAGCTAGAGAGCCTGAACAGAGAGGAGGAGAAAGCTCCCACTCCTAACGGGGTATATCCGGAGGACAGACCGGAGAGACAGGATCCCAACGACGACAACTCATCATACGACATGTCCGTGGACAGCACTGGGGCGTTGGACCTCACTCCACGATCCTCCTCGGCTGAACCTGGACCGACGACAACACCCACAACCAACAGCCACCCGGTTTCCCCGGTCAACGGTGGGTCCACTTCTCCCAGCAGCCTCCACAACATGGAGATGGGCAACTGGTACCTCAGCACGACCTGCGACATCTGCGGCAAGACGTTCGCCTGCAGGAGTGCCCTGGAGATCCACATGAGAAGCCACACCAAGGAGAGGCCCTTCAAATGCGAGGTAAAAACAGCCCCACTGTCTTCATGATATACCAAAGTTTGTAGTCTCTTGTAGATATTGCAGAAGTCAATCTATGTGTAACTACGTGGATTACAAAGAGATGGATTGGTTACCATGCTCCCCGTGATATCACTTATAAGTTAGATGGTATTTAGAATTATTCGACATCCTTAGATGTCGCAGAAGTTAAGCTAGCTCCATCCCAAAGAAACCGATCCATCACCCGTTTTTAGAAAGATGTGCCAAGTCCGCACCCTCCTCTTCGCCGCAGAAGTTCTGAGAGACCTCTGACACGAGAAACTTATGATTAAGTAAGATAGCGCGGAAGAGAAAACGTGTGACATAGTGGCTGTCAGATCAAACCATGTTTTGTCACCGCTGTAGAAATTGAAAAGATTTTCCCAACGACAAGGGAGTAAGTGCACCATTAATCTTGCCGTAAGAGAGGAGATAATATCCAACAACGGCCACGCAGAGCTGTCACGGAAGTTTAACGTCCCCGCGTTATTATCGCTGAGAAATGGCGTAGCTTTTCGAGTGAAACCTATCAAAGAAAACATGTTGACCCGGTAGATTTTCATGATCTCCTTTCACATTGTGGACTACATTGTCCTTGACGGGTCTCTGTTTTCCCCAAGAAAACATTTAGAAGGAACATTATGTACTTCGTGTGGTGGTAAATTCTCAGTCCACGGCAGTCCGGTGGTGTCGGCCAAAGATTTTTCTGTAGATAGCAGAGATGAGCAATGTTAGTGTAGCCCTGCTGATTCAAATTCAATAGCCTCCAAGATCTTCTGTTGAGCCTGACAGATCTAAATTAGGCCAGCCAATTCCCAGCAAGTTGATTAAGAGTGGCCATTTGTGGTTATTTCTGATTGCAATTGCTGGTAAACTTAAGGGTAAGACCGAAGATTGGGAGTGTTCCAGACCGGCTGTTATGGGAAAGGGATTATATCGTTCAGCATTAAAGACCAGTGAAACAGTTCAGCTCCTCTGAATTACTGCTTAAGAAAAACCATTCTGTATTCTTGATGACTAGTCTTCGGAAATGTTATGAATTACTCAGTCAGTTTGGCAGTTTGGGAAATGCCGTAGTCATTGTAGGACAGTGTTTTCCCTCATGTTTGCTTGATCAATTTCTAGTTTCTCATTGCTAGCCATGCCGGACACTTGATTCATTGTCGTTATGTCTTCCACATTCAGATCAAGATAGACGGCCATCTTAAGGCAGAGAACCATCTCGCTGACTTGCAGACGGTAAATTGATAATTCCTGAAAATTGAGTTTGGACTTTTTCAGTCTCAAGCTTCTATCTTTAAGGGCATCCTTCTGAGAAAACTAGTCCTTGTTTGTGGTCAGAAGAAAATGCCCGTAGACTGTTTAGAAGCAGAGCTTGGTGTGAAGTTTGTGATGAGAAACTAGTGATTTGAAGTATTGTCCAAATATGGCCAACGCTAGTGGATTCAAAGCTGTGTGTATATGTGACGTCATGTCCAACAGTCCTGCTCAAATATTTGTGACAAAGTTTAGTCTTACCTTACAAAGTCTCGACCAAAATCAGTAGACTCACAACAAACACAAGTCTTTGATTCCATGGTCAGCCCAACACAAATCAAAGCTCTCCTTGTCCTTTTGTGTTGGTATTGTATGAATTTGGCCTGCGTGTGCAAATGAATTTTGAATCCGTGGGATTTAGTACACTCTATATAGCCTTGTATCCATCCTTTTCTAGCCTGCTCCTCTGTTTGCTTTCCTGTTGCCCCATTGATAGAGATGCCATATGGGCCAACTGTATATATAGGGCCAGGTCCCAGTCTATAGTATTAGGCCAGGAAAGCAATCACAGGAGCTGGAATAGACTGGAAACCAGGCTATATAGTGTTCATGTGGCTGTAGTAGGGGGAGGGTGGTGAGAGTAAAAGCGGGACTAACTCTACCCCCCACCCCACCCCGACTGTGCCAGGTGTGCGAGCGTGGCTTCTCCACCAGAGGCAACCTGAAACAGCACATGCTGACTCACAAGATCCGCGACCTGCCTTCGCAGATGCTCGAGCCGCCCAGGAACAGCCACCAGGACAGCTCCTCTCCGACCAGCGCCGAGCCGACCAACCACAAGCGGAGCCTGAGTGCCAACGACAGCACCCATCCCCCGGCCAAGCGCACGCCCATCAAGCACCAGTGCTACGCCTGCCAGAAGATCTTCTCTTCCCACAGTGCTCTGCAGATACATATTCGCACCCATACAGGTGAACAGGACTTCCTTTCTTGTACTGCTTCGAATTCGTCTTGACTAATTTCAAGTTGGGTAGAGAGAGTTGTATCATTTTTCATGAAGTCTTGCCTTCTTGTGGATAGTGAGCTTTGATTGTTGATGCATGTTGCAATGTTATCTAACTGAAAGTGCTACCTAAACATCTGTTTAACATGTCCTGTCTTGTGTACTTATGAAAGAAATCTGGGCTTGAGATACATTTGATTTAGCACCTGCAGGGCTCGAAATTCATTTTGGGGATTAGGTGCACTGGTGCACCAAGCTTACAAAATTGGGTGCCCTAAAAAATTTTTGGGTGCACCACTTAGATTTAAGTAACAACCTGATATTAAAACTTAGTTACAAGCTATCAGATTCTTAAACAAGTACCATGACAGACATTTCTATCATCTTTCTAACTTAGATGTCAAGAATATGTTGTATACTAGTATACTTTGAAATTTTTACATACATAAACCTAAGAAAATATTTAGGTGCACCCACAGAAAATAATTGGGTGCACAGCTCCAATTTTGGGTGTGCCTGGGTGCACATGCACCCAGTATTTTGAGCCCTGACCTGTGTATACGATTAAAATTAGAGCTGTACGGGTATTTCTGCTGTCATTGTCAACCCTGGACTGGGTTCATATTCTCGGTATTTGTTTATTCCAAAAGTTGCCTAACACCGGTGCACCTTGAACTCTTGTTTTTGACAGGAGGAAAATGAGTGATGCATATGAAAAACGTATGTCGTTGAAATGATTTTGAATTTGAAAAAACAGTTTTCCCAAAAGGTTATTGACGTTATGCTGTTTTCGCTGGAAGATTTCAGTACTTGCCTTGGGCACATTCCTGTTTTAATGCGTCAAATCAAAGGTCATTCATATATGTCAAAATTAATTGCAACGTGTTTTGACCAACCTTCTTT
Organism: Branchiostoma floridae x Branchiostoma belcheri; assembly: GCA_019207045.1. Classification (NCBI taxonomy): domain Eukaryota; kingdom Metazoa; phylum Chordata; class Leptocardii; order Amphioxiformes; family Branchiostomatidae; genus Branchiostoma; species Branchiostoma floridae x Branchiostoma belcheri. Next base: position 17,887,220 of record CM033028.1, on the reverse strand, counting down.
GGGGCCTGTCAGAGCACAAAATGTCAACCTTTTTAGCGAGTTCATGGTAATGCTCATGGTAAGTCCACCAGCTCGAAAGTCTCCCAGTTTTGCTGGACCAAGGTCTGCACCAAAGAAATTTTAAACTTATAAATCATTGAAGCTCCCAGATACTGAGGGACAGTTTTAAATGGCTTCATCTTAATTTTTCAAAAGTCTTGTGACACTGTGAAGAAAATGTCAGTTATGATGTTTTTCCTGCTTGAAATTATTTTTTCCATCCGAAGTAGAAAAGTCTGACTCTGAAAAACAGCAGAGAGAGCCCTGCATTCCATGACTGGGATGGTCTGTCAATTGTGCAAAAGTACAAAACAACAGAGGCAGTTGATATACTGATGCATAAATGTAAAAATATTTTAAGTGGCGGCAGTTAAATGGTGCATAACAAAGTAGTGTGAGGTGGGGCCTACCGGCGGACTTTATTCAAACAGTGACCATATGGCTTGTTGTGTCACAAGGTCTTGTCTGTCCTTTGACTTCTAATGGGTACTTTGTTGTGGCTCTCCTTTGTGTATTACTTCACAGGTGTCCTGATATGATAGATATAATTAGTTTAGCCTTGTAGCTTTGTCAGGCAGAACTAAAATTTCCCCTCTGGCACAATGTGACCAAATAATCCAAGGCTGCTGATATGAAAATTGTAGACTACATTTTGGGACAGTGCCTTAGGACCCAGGGTCCAAGTTTTAGGTTCAATTCAAGCAGCTATTAACTCTAAAAACCAAAAGAAAGCACCTTGACTGTAATTTTTCTTCTCAGAAATGTTACGCTGTACAGGTGATGAATTGATAAGAGTTGAGGAATATTTGAAGTGCTGTCTGTGTACTGAAGCGTTAGTAAACACTGCAAGATGAGACATATTCCGTTTCAGACAACAATCGCACCTCTGTACTCTAATATTCTTAGGGACCTGTGTTTTGGAATACCTCATGGGTGATAGACTTTGCTATATTTAGTCATCGAGACAAAAAGACAGTGAGTTTGTCTATTGCATCGTTTCAGCTGTCAGGGAAAAGCTTAACTAAGATCAACTTTCTGTCCAAGTTTAAGTTGCATGGAGAGTTTTTAAGAACTGTCATGTGAAAAAGAGCAGACGTGACAAGACAACAAAAGGACTGAGTGCCTTTCTCTGTTCCCCAGCCGAGACATGAGTCATCGTTTCCGACTCATTAAAATGGTGGTCATGTGGTTCACATAATTTTGTCATAAAACACCATTAAGTCAAAAAGGATCAATTTTTTTCCATCCTCCTGATTTCAAGCGCCTAAACACGTCCGACAGGTTGCGCCTAAACACGTCCGACAGGTTGCATGCTTGGGAACATTCAGATGGTCGCTCCCGGTAATTTCTTGTCAAAAAAACTCTTCAACGTGCATTTGGATATTATACATACTACAAGTACTGTGACTAGGGAGCTCTTAAAAACATTAGCTTAAAACATGTGAAGAAAGGAGCAATTTCTGTATAATTACCTTTTGACAAGTGAATGCTCAAATATCAGTTTAACTCTCTGCTAGTGATGAACCAAATTTTCACAGTGCCGTTTTACCTCCTTGTCTTGGACAAGAATTTCGTTCTTCGTATAATGACGTTTTAGGGACATTGCACTACACGAGAGGCTAACGTGTAATCTACAACCCGCGCGGCCAATTTGGCTGCGTTAATTCCATTAACACTTCAACAAATGCCCATCTTTCGTTTGAAGAACGAATTCAGACAATTCAGTTACCATTGGAGAAACATTCAGGGCTGTAGCAGTTGTGCTAAGTGTTCTATCTGTTAGTAAAACATGGTGGAAAACCATTGATTTACTTGTGCACTTGGGGCGCCCGGTGTTTGGAGTTTTATGTGCGGCTTGCTATGTGGTGGCATTGCGGATCTTGACTGCTGATCAATTACAAGCGATTTCTGTGGCTTGTGGGAGAATTAAAAACAGTAGTGATGGCCTAACGGTGGGGAGAAACCACCAACCAAACCTTAATTGTTAACTCCTTGTGCAGGCATAAATTGGTAAACAGACTCGGGGCTCTCCCTAGACAATGGGAAAATGGCACTGCACCACCTTGACAATTATTCAGTCTATCAGATTTATCAGTCTGTCAAATATTTGCTTGTTTTTGACCCTATCACCTTTATCTAAGTTTGCCCTGTACACACAGTGGATGGTTATCACTATCTTTTGTCCATGAAAGTTAGATTCTTAACGTCATTCTGTGTTTTCCAGGTGACAAGCCGTATCAGTGTCACGTGTGCAAGAAGGCCTTCACCACCAAGGGGAACCTGAAGGTGCACATGGGCACCCACATGTGGAACTCCGCCGGTCGGCGGGGGAGGCGCCTCTCCGTCGAGATGCCCTTCAGCCTGGTGTCCAAGGCCAACGAGCTGTTCGGCCACGCCCCGCTGGGTCCCGAGCACTTCTTCCCGTTTCCTGGCGCGCTGAGCAACGGCATCGCCTCCATGCCCAAGGCCAACGAGATCCCGGTCATCCAGAGTCACAGCAGCATGATGAACTCCTTCCCGAAGTTCACCGGCGCCGATCACGGCCTGTACAACAACAACGACGCCGACGGCATCAAGAAGAGCCCCGCGGAGATGAACGGGAACGACAGACACAACAACTGGGTGTGGAAGACCACGTGTAACGTCTGTAACGAGGTCTGTTCGTCGGCGACGGCGCTCGAGTTGCATCTAAAAACCCACACCGATATGAACAATGTTAAAGCGTGACCTGTAGGTATATAGAACTGATAAATACATTTATAGAACAAAAGAAAGTACAAAAAATCATTTTGTGAAAAGGGGATGGAAGAACCAAAGTAGGCTGTAGGAACGGACTGTAGAGGGACCAGCTATACGAGTCGATAAAAAGAGAAATATATTTCTTGTTATATGGCGAGAGTGTCAAGGAGGGAGCATGAGCGATACCGCAGTTACAGAGTGTTCCTGAAACAAAAATGGACAAGAGATGGCAAGGATATGGAACCAGAACAAGGCTCCTTATCACGTGTTCTTTTTATTTTATTTCAAACGGCAACGTGTGTTGCAGAGATCATGCTATGATAAGAATATGTAGTTTCTTATTTTCACGTATCAACAGAGCCCACCTGGGTGGTAAAATTGCAGTCAATATTTTACGAGAGGAGGAAGTTATACTTTGAGGTAGTCGACGTAACAACAATACTTTATTTTGTTGTAGGTAATAAGGCAAGGATAACCGGCTAAGAGATTGTTTTTAGAATGAAATGTTACAATAAGTTAAACCAGGCGCCTGCATATAATTATGGCAATACTTGAGATGATAAGAATGATTGACCAATGGTTTAACCTGTGACCATTTCAGAATGTTAGTCTAGAGTAGAGCGTAGAGAATTTTGTTTGACTAGATAAATGTTGTTGTAATAATAATGCCCTAAAAAGACGAGTGGCTCTTTTGGCCACAGTAACATGACTGATGAAACACTGCATATGGGGTTTGCAGTACTAATAATTCCTGACCTCTAAGGCTAGGTGAATGTGTCCCCAAAGCCTACTTCAGCTTCAGCCCATGTAGACAGGCCTCCCCAGCTTTCATAATTAACCTCCTGAGTAGGTGCATATGCTGGTGAGCCCAGTAATTCCCCATTAAGCTAGTCACCCCTGCCCTGTGTACTTGTATCATAGGTAGTGCTGCGTCGGAGCGTATACCCCACCTTTTCGCAGACGGGGGGACAGTTAATTTAGCAAGAACTCCCTTTGATTGGGATATCGGCAAAATGCTCGCAATCACATCGCAGGCTGCAGGCCGGAGCCCAGTGATTGCTGAAATTACCGGAGTTATAGTATGTGATGATACTGTTGCTGCGCCGTGATGTGCCAGAAACCATTATTGATGGGATCAATTTATAGATTGGTCAATACCTCCCCCTAATGTGCTGCCATCTTGGTCGGCAATTAATACAACCGTCTGCCAAATGAAATCACTGACTCGAAGCTTCTCACATCGTTTCATTCATAAACCATCAACTCAGATTATGTCTGCTATCCTTTTGCTTGGATATTTCTGGGTCAGGGTGCTTTTGTTGGAGGCGAAAGTCCCTGACTGTTTCAGAAGAACTTTTTTCCAACCGTTGACTTCTCACAAACGTCCCGTGGTATAACCTCCAGTCGTATTGTATGTTGGTAGTGGCCACATTTGTTGTAAAAGCTGAGGCTTACGAGTTGTTGTGATCTATGTCTTCCCTGGAACAGAGCAGTACAGTAAGTGAGATACCTCATAGCAGCTGGTCTGTTGCTTGTATGTCTGACCCGCCCGGCAGGGCGGGAAGAAATGGAAAAAAATCCGCTGCCACGTTTTCGTTGTTATTCTCATCTCCATCCCGTGTCCATCGTATCCATTAAGTGCGGAATCTGTTATCTAGAAGTCCCCATGTCCGTCATAATGAAAATGTGTTCCCTTCATACCCGTGATAAGTATTTAATGAACTTGTCGACACACCTGCTGCTCAACAATTACTTGCAGGTGATGAGAGAAATGCCGGAGAGTGGGCGCCGGCTCTCAGATAATTTGCTCTCTGATTGTGAATCCCCCTCCCCTATTTCCTGTAATATGAGACCACTTCGTGCGTACCAGATAGATACAGTCCTCGAGACTTTCCACTTAGGAAGCAGTTGTGTTGTTAGAGACCCTGGACATTTTAAGCCACGGCTCTGTCCAGTTGGTCAGTCATTGTGTTGCAGTACACAGTCATGTAACTGTCCGACCGTCATTTGTACATTTCTATAAACCATGTGTGTTAGTCTGTATCATTAATAATTTATCGTTGTGTACTTGTTGTTACAAAAACTTCTTGTATTTCTAGTGGAGACATTTTATGAACTTTTTTGTAGCTTGTTGTATTTTTTATCTTTAATATTTTCTGACAAAAGTCCAAGATGTTTTGCAGAGCAGGTTTACCAAAGGAAGAGTTTGGTGATCTGATATGATTCACACGTTTGTAACTGTCAAGTACCTGTGTGGTTTGGTGACTGATTTGGAAGCATGCTCTTGCAAAGCAACATGGAAAGTTTTTGGTTATACTATATAAGATTTTGTATTTATGTTTTTTTTTTTTCGTCATTAAGCGCGGTAGCTGTAGACACTGCCTTGGATAAAGTCGCTCGCGCTGACCGTCGGATTGACACATCCCGGAGACGCCATGGTTCGCATTAACCAATTAAGCCGCACGGTATGATTTATACAACACTTGAGTACAGAGCTCTTGATAGAACTTTCTTTCTGATTAAGAGTATCGATTGGACGATCGATGCGATGGAAAGGAATCGGCCTTCCAGCGAGCGGTCGCCTGCGGATGTGCTCATCTGACGGTCCATATCTATTTTTAACTTTTCAGGATGAGGCGGGATTAAAAAGCCAGCAACATCTAAATGGGATGGCTTTATAGTCATGAATGTGGATGTTAAGTGGGCTGGCAATTACCAATGCAATCATTTTCTTCCATACAGCAGTGTGCTTCCTTGTCCATAGTCGTAGTGGAGTAGCGTATTGTATAAATATACAGTGAAGTGTGTAAAACCCTGTGTATACCAGACATTTTGTAGTCACCTCATATTAAGACAAATGTAACCCTGGCATTTCCAGTCATCAATGGGAAAGAGCTATTTTTGTATTTGGCTGTCACTTGGATATGCCTGTGTTTGATATTTGCCATTTGTACCTTTAGACCATTCCATGAGATCATACTTGTAAGGTGCTGTAGACTAAGCAGATATTTTGTCATACGGAACAGAATAAACCCATGTACCTTTTGTGAAGTCTGGATATTTCTTTTTTCTTGTGTGTGCGTGCTGGAGTGGATTTGAATAATTGATGAGGAGGGAGTCTGATGGTTCTATTATACCGTCTGGGTCGCACAGAGGCAATCAAAGGTAGCAGTACATCACCTCCCATGGAGAGAAGATTGGGTGGGAGTGACATCTGGCATCCGTTGGCCTGCACATGTTATGCACGCCACCTAACGGAAACGCAACGAGCTGCACTTCAACTCGGATATTATGAAAATTGATGATGATGGATGGTTTGTGTGCGACATGGGAAAATTGGCGATTGCTACCGCACTTAAGTCGTCTTTCTTGTGGTCTAAATGACATATTGCAACGTGAAAAAAATGAAGGGTGACATGCCTATGGCTTTGCACTCATTGACAAGTATTAAGTTGAGAACGTGCCCATTGAATCCAGGGAAAGGTAACGTTAGTACCCTTGAAGTTCATAAACGCAATACTCCAAGATTCAAATGTAAATGGCTTGAGGATTTTTTCTAATTAATGACCGTGAGGTGCCAACTTTTCTACCTCCATCATCAATGAGGTTATCGGGATCGAAAAACAGACACAAGTAACTTGTTAACGTTAATGTGATTCGATTTTGGTAAAAGCTTTCGATCCAATTAGTTTTTGAAGGATCCTTCGTAGGAGTGCTCCGATATACTCGCTGAAAACGTGACTTCTACCGAAGCCGCATCGCATCGTTACAAGCTACGTGTATTTGAAATCATATTTTACTCAATAGTTATTACATTGTTCATATCATGGTGTTGTTGCCATTTCGAAGTTTAGGAGGTCCCTTTAGAATTTCATTGATTTATAGAAATTGAAATGAAAGACAGTCGAGGCAAGCTCTGTCGTCCGGTAGAAATTCATGAGTTGATTTTGTATGTACAGTCGTAACTTGTGCGTGCTAAGAAAATGTGTTCGTAACGTAAGTAAAATCCTGCACACTACAATTTAGTCGCCAGGTGGCGTTCTTGAACCACCGGACCCACAGTAAAGAACCCGGATGAAGAGCAAGCAACCTGCCCACGACCGCAGCTAAACGCAACCACTCTTCCGAAGCTTATCTTTGTGCGCTCAAATCTATAACCTTACTAATCAGATCTATAATAAGCATTCATAAAGCAGTCAAATTTATACATTTCTTTGTTTTAATAGTATTCATTATTTTTCTACTTAAGCACAAAACTTGGTTCTTGTATTTTGCGTTTCCCGCCCGTCACGTCCACTCTCTGACCGCCATACTGGTTTGTGTGAAGGTCGTCAGTCCGATTTTCGATCCAGGACAGGGCGGGTTTCCTGCGTCTTCGTACCGGGACAGAAAGTAAAAACAAAGGAAAGAGACTACATTGACTCTTTGTATCGCCTCAAACAATAGACGTTCCTCAAGATGGTGGCATATTGGAGACAAGCAGGCATGAGGTAGGTGGTCTTACCTTCAAGCTTCAACCCCTTCTTGGTCTTTACCGGCACATGCACTTGGAAATTTGAATGTTTCTACAAACAGCTACGAACTTCACTTCACACAAACAATGAGTGCTTTGCCGGATGCTATACGTTGCTATGTTCTATTGTAGTTGAAAACAACGTGTAGTTATGAATTATGATCTGGCAGCAAATGCCCCCCTCCCACCTTTGGCATGCAAGAAATTATACTCGTATACTTTGTTTCCCACCACAATAATTTACAACTGCAATTGGCTGTTTTTATTCCCAATACATACACTTGAGACCAGTAGGTAGTAGTGCAAAGGTACTTGATATCAAGTTACTTAACATTTATAACCTCAGAGACTCCCTCTCACCATCCTAGTTAGGGTGGTGAGAGGGAGTATGGGAGCCCACTAACTAGGATGATATTCAGGCCTGTACAGCAGAGAAGTACATCATGCAACAAAAGGAGAACTACCATCGGGGCAGAAGAATTAGATGCATTCTTCCTCGCTTGTAATACCCCCCTCGCATTAGCCGTGATTCGATTGGACGACGAGTCTGCGAGCTCTAATTTACGAGGAGGCATGACCCTGATGCCTACGAAGAAATGGCAGAGAAGAAATGACCCTTCCCGTCAGGGTCATGCCTCCTCGTAATTTAGAGCTCGCAGACTCGTCGTCCGATCGAATCGCGCCTAATGTGAGGGGGGTATAACAGGAGATAGGGAGAACTGGTGAGCTCCAAGAAGATCGCTGGAGAAAATAGAGATTGTTTGGCAAATGGAGATTTTTTTCCGTACATGGATACCTGCCACTGTAGGATCTGCTTGGAGATTAACATGAGAGGCCAAGACACAGTTACACTTACAGTCACGTCAGCTGTCAGTCCCATCACACGTAATTTAACCAAAGTGTCAGCATTCAAGCTGTGGACCACAAAAAATAAACAATGAAAGATAGGCACTCTTATTCTTAAAGACAAAGAATGGATTTAGTTCAGGTTGCTTGCCTGAAATGATTATGTATTTCTCATTGTTTTCTCTTTCTCCCCCTCCAGCTACCTGCAGTATTCCGGGATCTGTGCGCGGCTGCTGAGACGTGTGCTGAAGCCAGAACTGCAGGACTCCGCCATGAAGAGAGAGGCTCAACACCTCTCCAAACTCAAATGGGAGGCTGGCAAACCGCTAAGTACGTGCTGCTGAGAACATACTGTAAATGCATTGAGGTTTGCGGGGATTTACTTTGGCAGTAGTGGGAAAGGGGAGTGTTCGCAGTAGTGGCATAGACTGTAGTCACATACTATAATGGAAAAATGTTGGCGCTGGTTTTCAGTTTGTGGTATATAGGCCACCGCGAACACAAAACCACCGGAAACGTTTCTGCATGTACAGATTTTTCAAAAGCTTGCACTAACAAAAACTTCTGTCTTGTGCTTTACAGAGGAGGCCCAGTAACATCATCTATACTGTAGGAGGCACAGCACTGAGATTCCTGTACTAGTGGAGGGGATTGAGCACATCAACCATTCATGACATCTGTAGTCCTTTGTAGATGAGATGGAAAACCTTTTGTCTTGCTTTGCTGTCGAGAAGATATGATATTAAAGTTTTGGGGTACATGAATATTGCAAGATTTCTGTCATTGCTTTTGGTGCTTACTGTGTTTTGTGTGATTGTTTAACTAAATTTTTGAAAGTTTGCAAAGAAGTGTGTGTGTGTGCTGATATATTTTTCTTTCAAATGATACCACATGTTATAATCCCACTTCAGTGCAATGAACGCCATGATTGAACCTTGAGTGGGTTAGAAAAAAGTTCCAATGGCCTTGGAAACATCAGACACTGTGTCAGATAAAGTAAACTCTAAAATAAATCTAAAGATAAAAGGACCTCCTTGGTTCAAGTTAAAAATTTCGAGGATCAGTATAAACAAAGGTAAAGATGCAGGTAAAGCGGTCAAACCTTCGACTAAGGACAAAGCATGTCTGTCTTTCGTACCTAGTAGCGCAATGCGGCTCACTACTGCTCATGTGTTAAACCCAGTAGGCTGGGTCAGCCCAATTGCTCTCTCTTTTACTAGTTTTAGGCATAAGTCACATTTCCGAACTGGGTCCCGACCGGGCAATTTTCACAAACGAAAAGTATGATATAAAAGACACCAAAGTAGACGAGACATAAAGAGAATAGCCGTGGCATTATTTGTGTATATTTTACGTATGCAACAATGTACAGTACATCAGAGGTTGGGGAAGTAAAAATCCTGACCACTACAAGAAATGTACTCTCCAAGCAGAGGTTAGGCTCCGGCTGTTTTTTTTTTAAGTTTTTTTTTTTTAGTTGTTTTTATCGTGCTATTTTTTTATTTTATCTTGCTGTGTCAAAACCTAACTTGCGTACTTCAAGAAAAATGACAAAATAGAAAGTTCGATAAAAACGACTAAAAAAAACAACAGCCAGAGCCTAACCTCTGCTCGGAGAGTACAAAAAATGTACTATCTCCGCGACCCAACTTCTGCTTGGAGAATATCTTGTCTCCTCAATGGCATCAATACTCACCGACTGGGTGGCCGGCCAGGCCCTGGCTTGGAACTATGATGTGACCGTTAGCCTTACAGGGCTGCCTGTTCAGGCTTTACACCGCCATCTGAAACGATGAATGCAATCCCTGTCCAAGGTGGATACCCTAGTATCAATGGATTAACATAATATTGAGGAACCAAAAATAGACTATCCTGACATTTTTGATGCAAAGAAATTTTTTCCCTCAGAAAGATTGGGGAAGACTTTGTAGCTTGGTCCACCCTGATTTAATAGTTTATGTTCACTCCAATGATCAGAGCTAACTAACGTTAACTAGGATAGCAGACACACAAGCTAGCCAGAAACGTTGGCAACCAATGTTGGTAGGCAGCCAAATTAACGCTGGATAACAATTTACGTCCTCCCCAAGCAGAGGTTAGGCTCGGCCACAAGACATCAAGACAGAGTACAAAAATAGAGCCAGATAAAAACGACTAAAAAACGTCAAAAAAAAGCAGCCGGAGCCTAACCTCTGCTTGGAGAGTACGAAGTAAGAATCGTAGCCTTTCATATTCTGCAAGCAGGGGTTACGGTCGGGGTTCTCGAAGTGGCCGTCATTTTTCTTTTCGTCATTTCTTTTTTTTCGTGGAGGGAGACAGACGAAAGAAATCGTGGCTACTACCATACCTTAACCTCTGCTTGGAGACCTCTCATAATAAGGCAAATTTTGCTCGTCCAAAGTCTTCCATGCCGCCTAGTCGGTGAGTATAGATGCCATTGAGAAGAGAAAAGATATTCTCCAAGCAGAGGTTAGGTCGCGGAGATAGTTGTGGTGGGGATTTTTACTGACCCAACCTCTGCTTGGAGAATAGAGAAAATACTAGTACCCCGAAAGAAGAATTTACTCCGAAAATTCGATATAGATGAAGATTGGGGTCCAGGTCAATGTGCTATGCATGTTTTTATCCATCTTTTCAGTAGTCCTCATTTAGCGCCAGTATTGCCCTGCAAAATGTACGTAGGAAGCAATGATACCAATGATCCTTGGTTACCAAAATGGTAGGAGAAGGCGATGAGTAATAAAAAAAGGTGCACAAGTGATCATGAATTCATGATAATATCCCAATATTATACATCCATGCCCTATCGGCCGGCTAGTATCACTACATGCATAGTAATTTACAAATGAAATGATAAATAAGTACATCACAGGACTTTTATGGCTCGTTCTCATTTAAATGTCGAAATGCTGTCGCCTGACTTTACGCCTTGATATGGAGCAAATTATAGACAACATCACTGGTTCCTTCATTTTTCCACAAACCCTGTAATGTTTTACAAAAGATGCACCACAACATTCGTATTGGTTGATGGCTTAAAAGATTATTATAGCCACGGGTGGGATTCAAATAGAAGCCAAAAATTTAACAATTCAGTTCCCAGAATGATTGTTCGGCAGGTGAAATCAGCTACCCAGGCCCTCTGTCCGATCACGTCAGATCGCTACTATCACTGATCTATCACTGAGGCTGTGTGAGGTCACGGGTTTATGCCTGTCGCCATATTCTGTAACAAACGTTACAACCACTAGTACGATGGTTGCCACGGTTATATTATACACGTATAAGACTAGAAATGGCCGTTTTTGTGACGCTGTACAGTTTTTCTGGCTTTCTAAAGAAACAAGAAGGGGTTGTTGACTGTCATTTGTATCCCACCTTGCTTAACAAAATGTTGTACAGAAATGACTAACAAACGTTACCATTGTTTGATGCTGTCTAGGCTTTCTATTTGACCTGGTGTAAAAAAGCTGCCCACTTTTCAAATGTCCCTAGGGGCATTCACTTATACCTAAATGATGCAGTCAATAAGGTAAGTCCTTTCGAAGAAAACAGGGTAAAGTCTACTGTTGTAACAAACGTTACAGGTAACGTTTGTTACATGCCCTGTAATGCATTACCAATGGGACCGAAAATAATAAGTTGCCATTTTTTGGCTATGGTTAAAAGAGGAATTTTCCCAAACAACCAAGTAGTTTTCAGTGAAAATAAAGCCGATTTATTTTTCGACCAAAAAAATGTCATTTTCGACATTTCAATGAGAACGAGTGTTATACTAATCTGAAACATAGGTTATAAAACTAATACTGTAGTCTGTAGGTTCGGCTTGTTCATTGTTGTGCGTTTGAAGTTTTATGATACTTTTCTTCATTTTATAAGTGGATTCAAATAGTCCGCTGGAGCTTACTTGTAGTCAACTTGTACATATTGTCATTATGAATTTCACTTAAAAGAATGTCTGAAATTGAGCGTTCTTTCAAGAATGTGAAGAGAGACTTAATAAATGTCGCAAACATGTGAAACGTACCAAGACTAGAAATTTACATGCAGGGGTATAGCACACTGTTACTAGGCGGATTTGGGTTTTGCATTGCACGTTTGGGAAAGTTATTTTCACCAACCTTGACGTCCACGTTATAATGATAACTAATCCTTCCTCATCAAGGGGTGGCTGATTGTGAAACAAAAGATAAAGTTTACAATACGACAATTTGGCGGATTTGTGCCAGTAGATTTGTGCGGCAATGTGTTTCGGCGCCTGCCGGGTGCCACGTGCTGAACTAACGGTCCGAGACGGGGTGAATTACCGGAATCTGTCCCACAGTGCGGGCAACGTTGGCGCCTCTCACCCATCAAAAACTTCACACCGCCCGGATATATAAACTATGGGAGGCCATGCACAAAACCGATCTCAGACAAAAAGGAACCCTCTTTTCCCTTTATTTCCCCACATTCTGGTTTCCAATAATCTTTGTAAAAACACACGTGGGATAGAGAAAGGCAGGGAGGTTATAAACCCTTCTTGAGAAAAGAATAAACAGTCGGCGGGAGTGAGAAAATCCCACACAAGCTTACTCCCCGCTGTCTTCCACTCAGATCAACCCGACTTTTCAACAAGTGTGCAGTAAATTAACTCGGGCTGTTTCAAATAGATAACTGCCACTACCTTTGCCAGGAAGATATGTGCTAGGTTTTAGTACTTTCTTCAAGTAAAAAGTTTGCCTGCGTTTTCTTCCAAGACCGGAGGATTTTTTTCCGGAAAGGAGCAGTTTAGATTATTGTTATCGTGAAGTGGTCCATGGCTTGCGGCTGGCCAATTAGGCGAGTGATTGCAGCCATAAACGTCCCACAGAGCGGAGATTGTCAAATCCCGACTCCTCCACAACAAAAGCATCAACACTTTGTGCCAAGAAAGGAGGTGTGATGAGCAAGCAGTAGTGTAGATTAGAGTCCTATTGGTGTCTGGTACCGTCATTCCTTGTGTACCAGCCGGGTGGTGTACACGTACGTGTGCGTGGCTGTGATTGTTAGTTTTAAACTGGGAAGCCCACAGAGCGCTTGGATGGAAGTTTGTTTAGAGTAGAGAGACTTTTCCAGCCTCCCCGCATTTCATCCGTATAATTGGTTCTCCGAGTTGTTTTGTAAGGTACGAATTAGCAAAGGATTTGTAGACTATCGTCGCCATCAACCTTCCGCGGGAGAGCAAGACAGAGGATCCGAGGAAGGAGGTTTTCTTGCACTCAGCTGGAGTCAGAGGCTAGGGAGACATCACAGTCGTCTCTCTGCTCCAGTCCATCCCTGACCCCGCAGCTAGATACCAACGTTTTTCCTGAACTGACATGGAAGTGGAAGTTTCTCGGCGGTTTTCCGTGCGATCCTGCTTCAGCGAATTCAACGACTTCGTGCCTCCCCAGCCGACCTACCCGTACGGGGCCTGGCACGACCCGCCTGCCGTCTCCCGCACCGTCCAAGAACCGCACATCTCCCGACGAGACTTCGACGTCCGATTGCAGGCAGAGCACAAGAACAACGACTCCCGGTCGTCTGACATGTGTGTGACTTCTCCCGTCATGTCAGCCGACAAGGCAGCGACGGACACGGCAATGTTCTCGGAGACCAGCGTAGAAGACACCGCCCGCAGCCCGACGGCAGAGACGGACGACAAGACCGCGCCAACAAGCGCCCGCAAGGGGAAGAAGAAGCCGTACCGCCGCCACGCCAAGCCGCCGGTGTCCTACACGGCCATGATCGCGGCTGTGATCCAAGAGTCTCCTGAGAAGAAGCTCACGCTGCTCCAGATAGTGGACGAGTTGAAGAAACGGTACTCCTTCTTCAACGGCGACTACAAGGGGTGGAAGAACAGCGTTCGACACAACCTCTCACTCAACAAGTGTTTCGTCAAGGTCAGTACGCCCTTACCGTCACGTCTACACTAGTTAGTTTCTCTGTAGAGATTATAATACACACAAGAAAGAGTCAGCAATGCGTAAGTAACATTGTAAAGTAGAGCGTTGACAGGCCGAGTGTTTATCGTTAGCCTCCTTCGCAGACTTCTGGCAGCGCTTGCTCGCGAGTGCGAAGCTCCCTCTCCTGGTCTTTTATTTTTTAATAAAAAACGTTAGCCAAAGTTGGAAATCTCGAATCAGCACTACTGAAAGAAATAAAAGACAGTGCTACTTGAAGTTTGCGAAGGAGGCTAGATTATCGTGTAATGTGGTATTTTGTGGTATTACGTCTTTTAGTACTACCCTGTTTAGTGTACTGGTGTTGTAAGGCTGCCAAAGAGAACGGCCCATCATGAGAAGATTTGCTCCATGAACTACATGTATGACGTGATTAGCCAAACTCCAAAGTAAAGAAATGACCTACTCTCCAAGAAGAGATTCGGTTCTGACGTGTTCAAGGCGATTTTTGTCGTGGACCACAAGTAAGCTAGATGTACGCCTTGTAAGCTACTCTCAAAGCAGAGGTTTGGCTCCGGCTGTTTTACATGATAACATGTGTTTAGCCGTTTTTGTTGGGCTTTCTATTTTCCCGATCCATTTCTTCATGACCGTGTTGACCAAAGCCGACAAAAGCACATAGAAACACGTCAAAGCAGCCTGAGCCGAACTTTGCTTGGAGAGTAATCATCAACCTTCAAAATCACTCGCACTGAGTCGCACCCTACATCTGCTTGGAGATTACGCTCGCTCAGCCAAGATCTTTCCGCTCCAGTGGTGCGAATACACAACCCATAATAACTGGTGTGCATCGCACAGTTTGGTACGCTCCATTGAAGGCTTTGGGGGGCGTTTTTGTCGAACGTTTATGATTCTTGAAAATATCCCGATGACCGTACCGCGATCTATTGGAAAAGAAAGTATGTTGCAAGAAAAAAAAACTATACTTTGGCTACAAAAGGCCGAGCATGTTCTTTCTTCGCACCTCTTCACAAAGCGGTTTTCTCACATGGAGAGACAGGCTCCACATAAAACTGGACAATACGACGAGAGGTGCGGAATTTCTCAGCAGTCTAGACTGGGTTTACCAGCGGTGAGAGATGCCACACCCTTCCTCGGTACCACACCTAAGCAGGCACGGACTGATCCACTGTAATAGAAGATTATCTCAAAGAAAAGAAGATGTTGAATGTTGGTGGAGGTGGAAAATCGCTAGCCTCTACCAGCAGGCTCCGCGGATCGTTGGTCAAATAGTAGAAATTGGACAAATAGATGTAATGTGCTAGGGGCGTCGGTCGGTCAGAGGAGTCAGTACACGACCTACGATTTCCACTATTTGTCCAATTTCTACTATTCGACCAACGATCCGCGGAGCCTGGTGAGAACATTAGTCTCTACCAGACTCCGGATCGCCGCTAAATCGATGGAACAAATAGAGGAGTAAGCCGGCCAGAGGGATATAGCTGGGTAGGGAACAGCACGCGTTCCATTTCTACGATTTAACAGCGATCCGGAGTCTGGTAGAGACTCTGAGAACATCGCGATGTTTCTCTGACACTCTATGCAGATGCGCCTATGCAAATGTAGAGGAGGATGGCTGTCGGAGGGACCGCCTTCCATTCAAATATCTGCTTGGTGATTAGGTTAGCTCAAACGGGGCCCAACTTCAGTCAGTAGTTGTCCAATCTGTGTATGTAGCCACCAAAGAAGGTTGTCAGTGGAAATCAAACGTCAAACCATTCATGTACATTTGATTGTATGGATGGCATCCTCAGGGAACCCCAAAACTGATGCGAGCGTGTGAATGAAAAAGAAATGTTTGATAAAAAAAAGAACTGCCTTCATTATGAAATATAAATGGTCTGGAAGGTTGAACAAATAACCAAATACATAGTATTGAATACCGAACAAAAGATTCTTCGTTTGTGGTTCTCTGCTTCTTTGACCTTAGAATTTGTTAGTATATGTTTTCCGATATGTATATCTACAGCACATAATTGCTCCCTTTGCAGCTGCTTTGTACGATTTAAAACATGATTGAAAACTTTACTTTTTTTTAATTTTAAGAAACAGTCGAAGATTGATCCGCGCGTGGATGTCATCCATGTGATCAAATCAACATGGCCTAAATACTATTAACTAAAGACCACCAACCATTTATACATCTAAGAGCGGACGTCCATAACAAACCATGGCGACACCTAGGCTACTGTGTAACATCCGTGCGCCTGTCCAATTGATTGAAAGAGATGGTAGAAAAGGTGGCGTCTTCCTTGTCTCATCGGGGGTCATCCGAAACGATTCTGGTAGTTTCACAAAACGGAAGAGACAACGACAAAACAAAAGTCCAATCGTTAGTTAGAGAGGGTTGTAAGTCACGCTGGAACGATCAGATGGCGGAAGTTTTGGTTTATCTGCACACACGCGATGGAAGCGTGGCGAGACCTCTCATAAAATGTTAGCCTGGAATCTAGCCATGATGCTGGCTACCTGTTGTTTAGAAGCGGGCAAAAACTAACTAGACTTGATTCCTAGTCTAGTAGTAGGCACCAAAGGATCTTACTGTCTCCGACCGCGTATCTCATACACTCATGAAAGCTTCTTGATACAGTCTAGAATTGAGGATCTGTAGTTGGACCAAGGAGGTTACCAAAAACCCTTTTTTCTTACCCCAATGGTTGGATAGAGACGTGTGGACAGGTGTTATACAGTGAACACACGAGCTGTACATGTGAAGAAAGATTCAAAGAAAGAACATTGCCAATATTCTGGCCTCCTTCACAGGCCTTCTAAGTGCGGCTGGCATATACTTGAGCACTTGAGGGAGCGGTGGGAAACCTGCGCTCCCCAACAAAGAAACGCTCCTCGTAGAAAAGTCAACGAAGGAGGCTACCGTTATGTCATTATGGACTGGCCGGTAAAGTAAGATAAAGTCTGTCTGTGTGTGTATGAAATTCCCCACCAACGTTTTGTCTGAAAACTACTTGAGTCTGGTTTGAGCAGAGATAGGTGTATATCATTGCACCTTGACACCCCAGACTCACACTTCCACCAGACTAGCTCGGCACATGAGACACTGACATGTCTGGATAAAATATAAACTACTGCAAGGTGACAAGTCAAGAGTTCGCGACCGTGATAATCTCCAAGCAGATGCTGGGAAGGCCATAAAATTGATAAGCCTCCCCCGACAGGTCTCCATTCCGGCTGAACACTTTTTTCTAGTTTCCATTAGACCCTTTAGTTGATGATAACTCTAGTAGCCAGAAAAGTGCTAGTAGGTCGAATGATTTTTCACAAAACTTACAAAATTGCAAGCAGTGTGTACAGCATCTCTATGACCAGCTAGATTCAACACCCTTGGTATTTCTAGCCAGGTAATGGTATATTGTAGTCAAAAAGCAGTATGGGTAAAGGATGAAGTCTGCCATCTCTGACGACCTATTTGTTGTGTTCTGCACAGGTCCCTCGTGACGCAGACCGTCCGTTTGGTAAGGACAACTTCTGGACGGTGGACGGCATCGAGAGTTACCTGAACCCCGACGGCACGTTCCGCCAGCGCCGCAAGCGGGCCCAACCCGGCACGGCGACCACGAGGAAAGCCGTACGAAGCGACTCGGAAGAACCGAAGAAGCAAACGAAGGGCAAGCGACTACTGAGAGCTGATCGTTCTAGGCACGACTCGTCGGAAGCCGAAGATAGCCGAACGGAGCCGAAAATCGACGAGGAAGGCGATCGGAAGGAAACAGAACAGCAGACAAGCAAGTCTACTCAAGATGAAGAGAAGATTAGGAAGGAGACCCCAAAGACTGAAAAATTTCGAGGCCCGTACGCCATTGAATCCTTGCTGTCACCTCGCGACGTTACCGACGGCCCCGACCACAGCCCCGTCCTGTTCTACCTGTCTCCGCGGTACACACACAGACCAACCCCCGAGCAGCAGGGTGAGACGGCGATGGACGTGGACAGTCCGTCTTCCGACGACAGCAAATCGCCTGAGAATATACTGTGCGATGAGAGCAACCGCGAAGCTGACAAGCCAGTGCCTAAAAATGACGCCCCGGCGACGACGTCAGCGAGTGAGACACCTATGCATGTGCAGCAAACGTTTCCTCAGGACATGTCGCCTGCCGAAACGCACGCACAGCCACAGGGACAGGCAACGTACGGCAACGCACGTAGTGACCAAACACCTGTTCGAACCGATGACGCCACCCATGCACCACCTCCAGGCGAGGATGCTGCACATGTTGTAAGTCATCTACATCAGTTCGGCAGTCACGTGTCAGGCCCACCGCCTCCTCTCTACAGACAGCCCTCTCCTCCGTGGTCCTACCGAGCCTCTCCTCCGAACGATCGGTACAGTTCCTGGGAAGGTGGCGCCGACTCCACCTTTCCTTCGTTCCGTTCCTCGTTTCACCCGAGCCCAGCGGTCGTGCCGTCTAGTCCCTGGCTGGCCCATCCCGACAGGAGCATCCACAGTCCGTACGGCTTCGACCTGCCGTCGCTCCGATCCTGGGCAAGCCCGGGGTCTGCTGTGTGGCCTAGCCCGACATGGTCTCCAACTGGTGGCGGTATGAGTCCTGTGATCAACTTCACCGGGCCGCTAACAGATCCTAGGTTTAGCTCCACTCCGTATCCTCCGCCACACAGCTTCTCGGACAGATCTAACACAAGTTCTCTGTCAGACTATTCCTCCTCACACCCTCCTGTCGTCCCGCAGCACGGACATATCCCTCCGCCGACAGCTGAGGGAATGGCGCCCAAAACTGCCGAATCAGCGCACTGTAGTTTTAGTTACTGTCCACCAATGGCGACCCAGGCTCACCAATCAGTCCGACCTTTCACTGGCTGTTCGAACACTCGTCCCGACTTCAGACCACCGACGCGACCCAGCATGGCCTTCGGGTCGGGCGGCCCACCCTCCCCGAGAGTTCCCGGTGTCAACTCGCCCTTCATGTTGCCGGCTCGAAGCCTGCACCTGATCGAGCCTGTGCCAAGACACCTGTCCTACGTCTACCACAGCGCCAGTGCAAACTGCACCTGCACACTGTGCGTGGAAGCCCACAGAGCCTGGTCCAAGTAGTGTCGAGTTCGAGCCATTTACTGTGAACTTTATTACTAGTATATATGTCGAGTTTGAGCCATTTACTGTGAACTGTATTATATGTTTTGGACGGACCGGCACCTTGGATCACCTTATACAGTGTATGATGACACGAAGAAGAAGAAGAAGATACAGTGTATAATCTTCAGTTCGGACAAAAATACTAGTACTAGATTTTACAAGTTGCACCACACAAATTCTAATTGTACAGAAGCACAAGTTGGTAGATTGAGTGTATGCATCCGTCATTTTCGTGGACTGGCAAAGTGTAGTCCCATGTGATATGAAGATAATGAAAACGCCAAACTCTATTGTCTGACAATGATCTATATGCGTTCCAAGAACTCTGTCTATGCTATGCCATGTCTCAATTGGACAGTGAGTGAATATTGTTTTAAGGTGTGCGCTCCATTTGTGTTTGAATTGTACCTGAAGTATTTTTTGTCGTTAGCTTTTATCGGAATTGTTTAAATATCCCAGTTCGCATCCTTTTTTATGCACACCATCCTTTAAAGTTTAAACTCGCCGAAATATTGTACCGCTTGTGGTTACTAGTTTAGTTTAACCTCACAGTAAAGCACATAATCTCCCCCACCATGTTTTCCTAGCTCGTATCAGAAACTCTAGACCGGGTCGACCTGTTTATATAAACGTGATTGTCTCGCCGAAGCGATGGGGCGCAAATTTATCTGGAGGAAGAGAGCAGGACAAAGGGATTTGATCTGAGTCGCAGGCAACTTAGATGTCATGATGATCTGGTTAGAGGATGTTTATGTTACAGTTAGGTACCGACTTTTCTTCATTCAAACCCAGTTTGACTTTGTGCTTTCCTCACGAGACAGTCACGATAGCAAACTTTACGTTTTTCCCTCAGACTTTGCGCATGATGCTAGCTGAATACAACTTTGTTGTTTTACCTGGATACTGAGGCACAAATTGATACTTTGATGATAAATATGAATAAAAGCCATCTGGATCTTATATACATTATCTTTCTTGTGTCTTTTTGTGTATCTGCTTACCATGGCTGCATAAGCACATATTAGTTACTCTCCAAGCAGAGGTTAGGCCGCGAGACATCAAGAAAACGGCACCCAAAAAAAAAATCCCAATAAAAACAGCCGGAGCCTAACCTCTACTCGGAGAGTACATGATAATGTCATATTTTCATTTGCATTTGAATTCATGAGCGTCTCTTTATGGGGTTCGCAACATCCGTACTATAGTGACACGTAATTCATTCATATAGAATCTAGGAAATAAATCTTACTTTAGAATAATAATGATGTCCAACACTGAGCCTTTTTCAGTCTTGAAAAAAAATATCATGACAATAGAATGACGCTGTCATATTCAAATTAATGATCAAAACAATAATCTTCTTGTATTACCTCATACAATCCCATCAGGGGCAAAGTTCTACTATTATGCTTTTTCCAAGGACTGCAAAGGTCTTCATATCCCTGCCTGTGACTTCAATCCATTGTCTTATTGTTTGTTGTCTTGCCGTTCGCAGTACTTTTGTATTAACTGACAGTTCGGTACACTAAATTCATAAAAAAAGCAGGCGTCACAACTTTTTTTCCCATTTTTATTTTTATTCATCCTTTTTGATTTCCCACGTAATGAGTCAACTTGTAAAAACATGTCATCGTCTTGGTAATGACTAAAATCTTTTAACTATAGTTAAACAATGAATATAACTACCTTTTCTCTTATTTCACCTATCCCAAGTCGACACTTGGAGGACTGAGGATCTACTAGTACTTGCTGCAAAGTATATTTGACACCAATCCAGTTACCGTGACGCGAAGTTACCCCCAGCAGAGCTAGTGCGGTTTCACTAAATACCGAAAACAACTTGAAATCTACCGAAAACAACTCGAAATCGCTTAAAACATATCAAAACAATCATGAACTCTTCGTGAAAGTAACCATATTTTGCAACAATCAAGACATCCTTTCGACATCAACTATCTAACTTACGTTATCACCGTTGTGAAACATTCCGGTCGCCGTTTTGTGTGAATTTCGTTCGTCCGTTAGTACGAAATTTTCGCGGTTTTATCGACTACACCGGCAGCTGGGGTGTTGTTAAGGGCAAGCCGGCTTCCCTTTGTTCACACACAGTAAACAAAGGCCAGCCGACTAGAGTCGATATTGCACCTTGCCTTTTAACTTGTGACTTATTTCATTTGTTTTCTACCACACCTAATCCTCTTTTTTTACCGTCCTTCCTTGTGCTGCCACACCATCCCGTACAGCGAAGTCTTGAGGGCGGAGCCCTCCCATAGCAGACCTCTCGTCGCAACAGAAGGAAGGACGGAAGGTCGGATGGCAGTCTGACGCTCTGAAAGACGATATCTTGAATCGATACAAAAATATGTTGATGACTTGTCTGTGTGTGAAATTCGACTTTACAATGAAGTGAGCCTAATCCAATCCTCACTTGACCAACTCAATACCTGGACGACTAGAAATGACATGATTTTAAATAGCGAGAAATGTATGCTCATGACCTTTTCATTCATGAGAAACTGCCCTCCACCCCCTAAGATCTTACTTGTCGAAAACAGTGGTCCCTTAAGTATACGGAAACTGCTTGTATCCTAGGTCTTTGGTTATCTAGTAATCTAAGATGGGACAAACATGCAGATGTTATAACAAAAAAGACCAGCTCACGACTTTTCTGGCTAAAGAAACTAAAAAATTCCGGAGTCCCCATTCAAGACCTGATTTTTACCAAGGTTATATTCGCCCAACCCTAGAATATGCAGCTCCAGTCTGGAACTCAAACATCACAACTCAACAAGTGATGAAGATTGAGCGTATACAGAAGTGAGCACTCAGAATAATTCTTGGCTCCCAGTATTTTTGTTACAACAGCGCCCTTGCCCAGCTAGATATATCGACCCTTGAGGAAAGAAGATAAACCCTTAGCCTAAAATTCGTCGCCGCTCAACCCCCCAACTTTCCAGCATTGGTTGCCTCCTACTAGCCTGGAGTCGCCGAGTAGCGACCTTCGGGAGCGGAACAAAGCTAACAACTAACCTCCTACCCGTTCTCAGATTCATACAAAATACCTGAAGGGAGCAAATCAACTTGATATCCCTCTTGCGAAAACAAATCGTTATAAAATGAGCCCGATTCCATATTTTGTAGCCCTTCTTAACAAACATTTGTGTTGACCACAAGTTGAAATCCTGCATCACCATTGTCAACTACTACTCTGCAGTAATAGCTATTTCAGTTATTACAGGCTCTGTATGAGTAGGTCATCTGTATTGTCTTACGGTGTTAATGTTTAGTCTTATTACTATGCTGTTTATTACTTTACTATGTTAAGTTTTAATGTATGTGTGTGTATATCTTAATTTCCTGAATATGTAATTCAGCGCGCCACAGCGCTGCCATGTATTCGGCGATTGGTTGCAATCATTAAACTATCATTGAACAACCGATTAGAACTCGAAAACAGCCGGAACTTGAACAATTCGTAAACAAATACTTATGTCTATTTTATCTTCATCTACTGGTTACTATCCCTTGAATTATTTTTTCCACGGCCGAGGGAGAGAATGGGGTGATCCCCTACCGTTACCTCTGCTTGGAGTTACACAATAGATGCCAAGTACTGAAGTAGTCTAGATATCCATTGATGAGTTTGCGAGTTGACGCAGTCCCCGTTTATAACAGGATCCGTGAATCTGAATTCGAACATTAACATATTCGAACAGGCAAAGGAGAACGTTGACTTTACTATTACTAATGGGTCGTTAAACAAATAAACCCATCCTGTCCAAAATAAAGTCAAAATAGAAACCTATTGAAATGATTGTCTGTTGTTTTCGGTTGTTTTTGGTAGTTTCGAGTTGTTTTCAGTTGTTTTCGGTAATTAGTGAAAGTTGTTTTCGGTAAGTAGTGAAAGTTGTTTTCGGTAGTTTTCGGTTGTTTCCGGTAGTTTTTCGATTGTTTTCGGTATTTAGTGAGACCCGAGCAAGCGCATGGCTGGAGATTTCATCCAGTGACGTCATGGCTTCTATCTCTAGAGGGGACTAACTATTGTATAAACAAGTGCCTACCGTCAGTAATCCATATTGAATATAATATGTAAAATATATTTTTTCTAGTATTAACCAGTATTTCTATGTTCAGATTGATATATTTTTGTTAGTTATGCAAAGCAATATCTTTTGGGAATCTTACTAAAATTGGCTCGTATGCATCAGGCACTGCCAATAATTACATCTGGCCACCCCTTCCTCATCGCGTCTCTCCCCGCATTCGTGGCAAATATCGCCGAACATTCGCCATTTTGGGCGGCAATCTTCGCCGTTTCTGCCCGCCTCTGCCTCGGAACTCTTCCAAACACCACGCTTCTGACCGGGGGATTCGTTCTCCGGAGCCTGGACGGCACTTTTGCGACTTGTTTTGGAGGAGAGGTGAGTAAACGATGCCGACTATCGGAGGCTTCTATACTGCATTGAATGAAGGAAATGTCTGCGTCTTTTCTGCCTTTGTCTGGCCGCGAGGGGGCACTGCGTGGTCGGGAGGTATTGCCGCGCGAGGGGGCTCTGCACAAAAATCTCTCTGCTATCTGACGGGGAAAGCCTCGCCAAGATTTTTCCGCCACGCCACCATACGATCCGCTAGTGCAAAACTCGAGTTCTGAGGAGAAATTTTGGAGGGGAAGACAAGAGGTGGTTGTGTGAGGTTCCTGCTTGGGGAAAATGGCCTGGCAAAAATGGCGTCTTGGCTGGGCGTGTGGTCTGGGTTTATTTGTGGGTGCAGATTGGAGAGAGTCTGGCGAATCTTATCTGGACCGGCTGGCCACCCAGTTCCGGGAAATACAGGGCTGGACTGTCTACTTTGTTTTCCACTGTAAAAAATGTGTGTGTTTCCACGCATTTTGGACATTTTGCTATGTTATTTCAATCATAGCTGGGCGGTGTTCCACTCGCTACAAAATATGCTAATAAGCTGTGGGATTTATTGTTCTGTGTGGACGGGAATTATGCGTCCGTAAATCTTGCTGCACGCACGCTACTTGCAAATTCTGACGGTATGCTTTTATCTTTCAGCCTTCACCATAGCTTTCTATTTTCATGTCTATTTTTCTGTACTTTCAGAATTTGTAGGTTGACTTGACACAATTTATTAGCATAAGCCAGTCAAGCCCCCCCCCCCCCAATATTATGCAGAAATCAGTTACATTCTAGTATTGTATTAAAGTCTATTGTTCAGTATATTCCGTGTGTTGAGTCATTTGTTCAACCTTCTTGACCACTTAGATTCCCGGATTAAGGTATCTTTTTTCATGAGGGCGAATTTGAGAAAGAAAAAAAATTATTTGCATGCTCACATCAGTTTTGGGATATACCACAGAATGTCATCCGTATAATCAAATCAACATGGCCTTGCCATGAAAAATCAGAAGCAACAACATATCACAGAAAAAATATAAGAAGTTGTGAGCACTGCCACGAACCAGATCCCATTTGAACCTTGACCCTGTCCATACCAGTTTCGTTCAACTTGAAGTTCAAGTCTGGATTCAGCCAGACAGGTACATACCCCTACGTTTCTTAGATCTGGCTAGACCTGAATCCTTTCCAAAATTAGGCTTACCTCTATGCAGATACTAGTAACCTGAAACCACTAGACTATGTAATTATAAGTAAATTGATGGTCAGGAGATTTATCATCAATCGTACAATTTCAACAAATTCATCAATACGTACAATTTGCACCATCAGCTTCAAATTCACAGCCCAAGAAATAGCAAACTGAAGGATAGCAAACCTGAATTATTTATGCAGACTGGAAATTACATACGAAATGCAGGTTATGTTCATACCTAGCTTCACCCCCAGCCAATATCTTACCGGCTCCATTCCCCCTCCACGACATGTATTATTTTTTTTTCAATTTTAATTATTAGTCGGATTTAGACCATTCAAACCAGGGTTCTTTTATCGCTACTCTCACAAACACGGGGTTGATCCAGATTTACAGTCCCTGGTATGAACAGTATCATTGTAATGAAAATACATGTGTATCAATAAATATTTACCCTATCCATCCTCACGGCCCAAACAAACAGACTTCCAAAGTCTTGCCTTTATCAAATGATCCACCTGCTCACCCAGATACTATTGGTGTAATGAAGAAAATGTTGATAGGTTCTTGACAAGCCCAATATGATTAATGTGTCTACCTACATATTATTATATGATTATGACCTACATATTGAAAAACTATACAAAATCAATGCCATGAGGGAATGTAATTTATTACATGTCTGCTACATTCATAATATTGAGACATAAAATGGATACAAAAGTAAAGGAGAAATGTTTTCATTAGTTTCATTAGAAACTCTACACTTATCTCACTTGCAAAATTATTTTTGACACCCACAGTTTTCACATGCTAGCCTCCATGTACTCACATTACAGTACCAATATGCTTCTACATGTATATTACAAAGAAACCACATGCAATTTGACCAACAATATACTGTAAATTCCTTTACTTTCACAGTAAGAGGGAAAAGAGGATATTGTAGTACATGTATACTGTATTGTAGTAATACATTTGTACATTTAAAACACACGTTATTACTAGTGTCATGAGTTCACACTGGAGAGTTCACACAAAAACCATGAAAATAACAGTGGAAGCCGCTTATTAGGGAAGGCCATTTGCCAGCTGAATTTTCCCGACTAACCGGCGTTCCCGATTAAAAGATGTTGCTCGAAATGACCCGAGTGGGGATGGGGGAGGGGGGCATCGGTAAACGCATCGCACGCATTGACACAAAGAATACAAACACGATCATTTCTACCACAAATAATCATGTCCATAATTTAATTAAACTCCATAAATATACTTATTAGCCACTTTCGGTGGCAAATTTATCTTTTATCGGTGATATTGTTATGACATTTTAGTGTCGAAGAACGAATCTCGTCTATAGTATCGGCTTGAAGAAAACAAAGAAATTGACACTGCTAAAACACGTTAAGGCCACACCAATTTAATTTCTTGGTTCACGGATTTTTTCATAAAAAATATGGAGCGAAAGGGCGAAATGAAAATAAAAATAAGATTTGTAGAATGGTTGGGGTAAAGGTAACGGCTAATGCAAAACATAAAGAAAAAAGTTTTCAGCTTGAAAAAAGTACAAAAACACTATTTTTGTACAGTAACAGCACCTGTACCCACACTTAAAGGAGCTTATAATATAAAGGCCAATTTGCTACACCAGAAAGTTGGTGAATGGTTTCATTAATGGTGAAAATTTGCTGAGTGGTAATTTTTATTTTTATTTTTTTTTCCAAAAATAGGAGCGAGCGAATCCGTGAACCAAGAAATTAAATCGGTGTGGCCTAAGCTACCGAAAAAAAACGAGGTACATATGCAAACGTATTCTAAATTTGCCAAATGAACAAGTGTTTTGATTAATAGAGAACTGATCAAAGGTACAGTGCACGCGCGCGTAAGCGCTTACTACGTAAGATTTGTCGACATGTGATACAAAGACGAAAAACATCGCTACGTTGTAGGACAAAAACGCTCTTGGTTTTCAGACAAACTTTATGTACTACGCAAAAATACTCATGACTAGCGCATAAATAAACTGTTAATCTTCATATCTACAAATTTTCCAGTTACGATGTCCACAGATTACACTGAAATTTTGCAACAGCCGACAGCGTCATTTTCAAAACATTTCCATCACGAAAACAAAGATGGCGGACGCAGCGTCATGTGTAATATCCCATGATTCCCTGCGGCAGTGTTTCCGCCAGAGGGGCGTCCACCCGTCCAATGACGGTCTCATTTCGTTTTGGACGGCTTGAACGCAACCAGAGGCCGTCCTCATAAAAAAATTGCGACCCACATTTTGCCGAGAAATCTGTACAAAGTTGATAAATGTAAACCGCAGTTTTGTGTTTTGTATTGAAGCTAGAGGCTTGGGACGCCGTCCACAGTCAGAAAGCCGCTCACTGTTTGTTTTGCTATTGTTATGGTTGTTGACAATGTGTGTCGGCGGCCTTTCGCATACGATAATCAAAACCCGTTTTTCAAGGCCTCAGTTACACGAATTTGCCCTGTCACATAATTCGCAAACTTGGCGGTAGGTCGATCTCGCTATAAGTATAACACTACAAACTAAACTTTGTTATTGGGAGAAATAAGACAACACACTATTAAACTTTGTCTAGATTAACAACTTTAGTCTCTGTTTTCATCGTCAATCATCGTAAACAAAACAAAACACAATCAGATACATGTGCCCACCGGCCCGGGTGCTCGGCACGGGAAATCGACCTCGTTCAAGTTCGCTATCGGCAACACAGCGGAAAAATAAAGTGTTCACATAAGAGATGATGGACGTAAAAAACATCAAGTATAACTTTGGTTCCTTTTATATGAGTTTTGAGCCCGAAAAATCTCCGAAAACGGCAGAAATTTTCGGGATAAATGTTGTTGTTGTTGTTGCATCAAAAATGGCGGTCGGTAGTTGTTGTGTATCCTAGCCAATCACAGCGCTAGTTTCCCGTGACGTCGCTAGCTTTCCCAGATCTCGCGAGAAGTCACCACGTGAGATTGCGGGATTTCGGCCGCCATTACGCTCACTGTCGCCGATAGACGATGTTTTTCGTCATTTCTGAACGCAAATTTCTCGATCTATGGAAGGTTTTAGATGATTTATAAGTATACCACAACATAAATGAGAATATATACAAATGCTATTTCTTTTTTGAAAGTCCAAGAACCGTTTCTAGAACTTTTTAAAAGTCGTAGTACCCGTTCGGTGCGGCATACCGGTACGCGGCACAGATCATAACACTTCGGCACTGAACTTAATAGGACGTTAGTTGTTTTGTTTTTTGTTGCGACAGTTAACCATTAACTTTAATTTTCGCGGTTTTACAATTAAATTTAATGTTCGCGGTTTTGCAATTAAATTTAATTTTCGCGGTTTTCGCGCCCCAAGGTGGACGGCCTCCCAGCTGAGGTCTGGCGGAAACACTGCCCTGCGGTATCCGCTGGGCCGCGCGCTAGCGACGTAAATTGAATAGACATCGCGCCCTTTTGGGACTCAAAACAGACAGTTTCCATACTTTTGGCGATCTGATGTCTTTATACGGGAAAATTTTGGTTCATTCCTGCTGATTCTGGTGATTTGTTTGGCATATTTCGGGGTTATTATGCGTTGTAACTTGATTTTTTTCCCGATTAGCCGATTTGTGCTTTGCAAATATGGGGTGCTGTATACAATGGCGCCAATGGGAAATGGTTTTGGATTTCAGAATTCTTTGCAACTAACCGATTTTTGCGATAAAGCGTATTGCAAATAGCTGGTTTCCACTGTAATACAACCTCTGCATATGCAAATGACTCAAGATTTACCCTCCACTTTTTCCCCCACTCCTGGATGGCCCAATCTGCATAGACTTGTTAGGGAGACACTGAGTTAGGCAAAAATCTCTCATCAACATACACTAGGTAGCATCTTAACAAGAATCTCCTATCGGCTAGTCCAGGTCAGCAGTTGAATACAGCGTGTCTTCCTACATAACACTTTAGTCTTTACTTCTTGTACATAGAAGTTTGATTGTGCCTAAGGGAAGTTGTAGTCAAAACAGAATAGGCAGAAAGGCTACTCTTCAAGCAGAGGTTAGGCTCTGGCTGTTTTTTTTTAACTTTTTTTTTGTCGTTTTTATCGGGCTTTCTATTTTGTATTGATCTTGCTGTGTCAAAACCTAAGTAGGTGAAATCATTTGAAAGACCATGGCACAATTAGTAAATTATGTAACTGTTTTTAGTGTCTTCATATAAGATAGTTTATGTATACTGGTAATGGCAGTAGTTTGGACAGCTATCAATCATCTCGTGAACATCCTCAGGTGTGACAGTGTGTTACCATGGCAACAGTGGAGGATGGAGGCAGTGGAGACATGACGGAGGCTCCAGTCAAACCTGCAGTGGAGGCGCCTGTCAAGTCACCCGCACCTCAACCTGTACAGTCTGGAGATGAGCCCAATGCTACAACTACAGGTGGGGGAAAATCAACATAACATTTTTTTTCAAACCTTGCACTGTTGTATGTTGTTTCTATCGTTTTTACGGAAGGGTAAGTCTGGCAAAAGTGCTGATTATACCAGTAGTGCTCTCAACTATGACATAATAACTGTACAAGTACTGTATATATAGTCTCATCCCATTCTACATTGTCTCCAACAAAGTACTCTAGTCTCTTTTAAGTCATATGTTATATCTTACAGTTACATAAGATATTTATGATAGGTAAAGAGGTGTATAAGTGTGACTGCAAAGCATTTTGCTTTCCAAAGTGTCTTTTTTCAAATCAAGAGTGAATTGTGTTTGATTATGCTTAATGTGTACCTTGTCTAATTCAAACAGCTGAGGATGATTCAGCTGAACAGGTGCAGGAGGTAGTTGAACAGGTGGAAGCACCAGGTGAACAGGTGGAAGCACCAAGTGAACAGGTGCAAGCACCAGGTGAACATGTGGAGGCATCAGGTGAACAGGCGCCAGCCGAGAAGCAGGATGACCTGGGACAGCTGCAGTCGTACCTGGAGACATTCCACCAGGAGATCTCGGCAGATGTCAAGCCACTTGCCGAGGGGGGTGCTGACGGACAGCAGGGTAAAGATGAGGCACCAGGTGTGTCATCTACCGTCACACCTGTGTTGTTTTGTTTCTTTTTCAACCCTTATCATTTTTCACAAAGCATCATTAGCATTAATTATTTCTATTTATCTTGAATTGTAAGTAATCGCAGTGCTACAGCTGAATGTTGTTTAGTCAAGAAGTCTACGCCACTAATTGCCAATTTTGTGTTCTTAATGATGTGTAACCAAATAGATTCAGTACAAAAAGAGCTACCTCTATACAGGGAGGGCTAAGATTTCGGCTTAACTAGTTGGAAAATACAGATTAACTCACATTGTAGGAGATGATTTGGCAATGATGTATGAGTGCTTTTCTGCTTAGGGGCATTTTTTTACATTAGTATAAATGCAATTACTATATGAGTATATCCTGTTTGTATTGTTATTTTATAGCAGATGCTGTTCCTGCTGTGGAAGAAGCAGCTGCTCCTGTTGAGAGCACAGGTGAAGAAACAGCTGCACCTGAAGCAATGGAAACAACCCAAGGTGTCGAGGAGGCAGAGAAAGCTCCAGCTGAAGCACCTGCAGAACATGATGCACCTGATGCAGCTGAAACTTCAGCTGTAGAAGAAGCAGCACCTGCTGAGCAGGTGTATGTATCAGCTGAGACCACAGGGGAAGCAGCAGCACAGGAGACCCAGGGACAACAACAGCCACAACAGGTGCGCATCGTCACCACCCAGGGGGGGACAGAAGTTCATGAGGTCGTCAGCGAGGAGGTTGCAGCACAGCTTCAGCAGATGGCCGCGGAGAGCGGAGGTACGGGATCGGTCAGCATCATCGTGCAGAGCGGATCGGACGAGGGGCAGGTCACGGCGAGCCAGGCGGTGGGCTCGCTGCAGCCCGGGCAGATCACGGTCATGTACGAGCTGGTCCCCGTGGACATCGCGCAGGGGGAGGGGCAGCAGCAGGCGGCACAGCCTGTGGAGAATGGGGAGGAGGAAGAGGCAGAAGCTGAGGACCAGGAGGGGGAGGAGCCGGACGGAAGTGCAGCCGACCCTGACTGGCAGGAGGGGGAGGATGGGGGTGCGGAGTCCACCAAAGAAGGGGACATCTCGGTCTACGACTTCGACGAGTTGGACAAGCCAGACGGGAAACGCTCAAAGGGAGGAGACGCAATGACGCCCAAGGTTAGATTCAGTAGATGCAGAATTTCATTCATATCAGAAATACAATTGCCCTTGATGTAATAATGGCCATGATAACTTGCTTTGGCAAATTCTTTGGTAAATTTCATTTCTTGGTGTTTCTTCTATTTTTATATTTACACTTGTACATGTGTTCAACAGTCCATTTGCATTACCATGTTCTTTTTTCAATAGATATAACAATAAAGATTATTGTTACTTTAGGTGAAGGGGAGGTCACCAAAGAAGATGCGTGTTGGCGGGAAGACGTACCAGTGCTACAAGTGCGACTACACGTGTCAGAGGATGGCCTTCCTGGAGCGCCACATGAAGGTGCACACGGACGAGCGCCCCTTCAAGTGTGGCACGTGCGAGCGGGAGTTCCGCACCATGCAGTCCCTCCAGAACCACATCAACAGCCACAATGGAGTCAAGCCCCACAAGTGCGACCAGTGCCCCATGAGCTTCGTGACGAGCGGGGAGCTGATGCGCCACCGCCGGTACAAGCACACGCACGAGAAGCCGCACAAGTGCACCATGTGCGACTACGCCAGCGTGGAGATCAGCAAGCTCAAGCGCCACATGAGGTCTCACACCGGAGAGCGTCCCTTCCAGTGTGGCATGTAAGTTGTCTGCAGATCCTTACAGTTCTATGCAATAATATACAGTCACATTTACTCTTACAGTGAGTGAAAACACTATGATAAAAACAGCTGCTGCAGAGTAATTTGTCTATAGAGTTACATTCTAGAGATACGTTGAAAAATCACTGCCTTTTAGGGCCTCTTATTAACAACAAATGCACAAGCTATACATGCACATTGACATTAAGACTAAATGTCTGACCAGTACTTACAGCATGTCTCTGGATATAGGCCAGGATTAGAAGTACTTTTTTTCTTTCATCAGTATGTGATAATGATACTGAGCCCGTAATGTTTTATATTTTTTTTTCTGCAGTTTGAAAAATATTTCTGCATATTGAGGTTGCAGGTATCCTGGAATCCAGCCCTATTATAGCTCCCGAGTCTCCTCTGTCCATTTACGTAGAGGACAGAAGAGACTAGAGAGCTATAATATAGCAGGACACCAGGCTAGGTTGTAGGTAGGTATTTTGAGCCCCATATTTAGCTGTGCACTAGTAAAATATTGTCGTGCTCTTCATTGGTCCATATAAAAGATAAACACAAAAAGAACTTTAAGACTGATATTTGCTCCCCTGTTCTGGCTTGTACAGGTGTAGCTATGCGAGTCCTGACAGCTACAAGCTGAAGCGCCACATGCGCACCCATACAGGCGAGAAGCCATACGAGTGCTCCGTGTGTCTCGCCACCTTCACCCAGAGTGGTAGCCTCAAAATGCACATGCAGGTATGTTGTACCTCGACTCCTTCTGTACTTACACTCAACATTAATGACACTGTATCTTCCCCTTGATTAGGCCTAGGAAAAAAATATTATTTCCTGTTTCCCTACCTACCCTATGGCTAGAAAAACCTGCCATCCCTGGATGTTTTGGGGGTGGGCAGTGGAGTCACATAGCTTCCAGATAGAATTTTTATTCAGCCTGCTTCCTATTGAAGTAAAAACACTGCTTGTCTTATCTAAAGAAAGATGGATGTTTGACATTGAAAGCTAAAAAAAGATTACAAAAAAAAGATAATCCCTACCTTCTTACCCTAATTTTTTTTACTGAAATACAACATTATTTTTCCTAGGCCTTAATGTATGCCCTGGGAAAGGAAAGGCAGCTAGAAGGGTCCCGAAATGTCATGTTGGTTACGTAGAATGTACTGATTTACTATCCTGAACCATCTGACTTTGAATTTTGTGTAGAATAAGGCATAAAATGTGATTGCAAAACCTCCAAAAGGTGTAGTTGTAACTGGCACACTATTAGCACTAGTAGTATCAAGGAGGAAATTACTTTGTCTAGAACATTTAAAATATATATCCCATCAACTGAGGTGGTGAGTGACAATGAATCTTTTCCCATTTTCAGCGTCATTTGGGAACGGCGCCCTCTTACGTCTGCGACATCTGTGGCACGGCGCTGACGCGGAAGAGCGACCTGAAGTCTCATGTCCGCAAACTCCACACCGGCGACAAGCTGCTCACCTGCAAGTACTGTGACTCAGCCTTCCCCGACAAGTACAACCTTACCAAACATCTCAAAACACACCAGGTTTGTACATTTATTACCTTACAAAACTCAGAACAATCTAAGCAAACATCTTACAACACACCAGGTTAGTACAACCTTACCAAACATCTCAAAACACACCAGGTCAGTACCACCTTACCAAACATCTCAGTACAACCTTACTTAACATCCCAGTACAACCTTACCAAACATCCCAGTACAACCTTACTTAACATCCCAGTACAACCTTACTTAACATCCCAGTACAACCTTACCAAACATCTCAGTACAACCTTACCAAACATCTCAAAACATACCAGGTCAGTACCTGTACCAGCTTACCAAAAAATGAAAAACATCTCAAGACTCAAAATAGACCAGGTCAGTGCATACAAAGAGGCTACAAGTGATATGTGATGATTCAGAAGTTTGAAAGCTAACCTTGCCTGCTCAGGTCTCTTCTCAGAAGTTAAAGCAATGGTGATGTAAACTTGGGGAGGGTGAAACTCAAAAACAAGGAAATACTGATAAATTTACACAATGTACTAGTAGTAAGCTAAATTACCTAAATTTGAAAATTGACGTTGTGGTGCAGGTGGTGCAATACCATTGCGAAGCCTGATAAGTGCTTCATGGAATATTTGACAATATCATCAAAACCTGTTTTTTTCCTGCCTTATTATAAGACCTAGGAAAGTTAATATTGTGCCTGTTCATAATGATTGATTGATTGATGTTTCCAGGGAGAGAAGCGCTTCAGGTGTGAGGACTGTAACTACTGCTGTACCCAGGAGAGGCACCTGATCAACCACAAGCGCTGCCACACCGGCGAGAAACCCTTCGTCTGTGTGCAGTGTGACCACACCTTCCGCCAGGAGCAGCTGCTCAAGCAGCACATAAAGGTAGGGGCGATGTCTGAAACATGGCTGGGTAAAGAATTATTGTAAATGTGCCAAAAGCAGATGAAACAGAAGAACAGTTCAAGTATGTGGCTGGACATGAGCACTCACACAGTAAGATTGTGACATGGAAATAGTTAAAGTTGCCCGTGCATCTGTAAAAGAGGAGTGCTTCGGGATATCTCCCATCTCCATTTCTGTAGCCCTTGGGCCAAACATTTGTGTAAGCCATTACAGCAAGGGGCTAGTCTGTTGGTAGTTAACTCTTATACTCTTACTCATTAGTGCTGAGTGCTAAGCAGAGAAGGGAGCATGTAGCAGTTTTAAAGTCTTTGGTATGATTCGAACTCATGACCTACTTAATACAATGCAAACATTCTACCCACTTAGCCTTTGCACCAGTTGGAGATTAGTGTAAGAATAAAATTTGATGGTTTTGCAGGAGCGCAACTCTGGTTCAAATGCTCATTTCAGCTTGTAAAAGATGCATTTTAACAGTAAGTTTGCTCCTTCCCTGACAAGGTGCACCACACGCCTGGCTACACCCCTCCCCGCTACGCCTGCACCAACTGCGACAAGTCCTTCACCCGCAAGGGGAACCTGCGCAAGCACGTGGAGCAGGCGCATGACCCCAGCGCCGTGCTGCCCGCCATGATGGGCCGCGGCAGCAGGGGTTCCCGGCTACACGACCGTCTGGACGACGAGGACTCCATGTCGGAGGGGGAACACGAGTTCGAGCAGGCCATGGACGAGATCGAGGCACAGCAGATGGACGGAGAGGGCATGGAGGCGCCGGAAATGGA
Source organism: Branchiostoma floridae x Branchiostoma belcheri (assembly GCA_019207045.1). NCBI lineage: Eukaryota > Metazoa > Chordata > Leptocardii > Amphioxiformes > Branchiostomatidae > Branchiostoma > Branchiostoma floridae x Branchiostoma belcheri. The sequence continues at coordinate 17,852,354 of CM033028.1, read as the reverse complement.
GCCGCAGGATGGTAGGATGAGAACGGCTCCAGTAATCTTAGCTGAAAGTTCATCTGTGTTGTAGAGTCCATATTAAAGCAGAATATATGAAAAGATGAAAGTTTGGGACAAAAGATTTGATGGCATCAGTCCTTTTAATGAGGAATGAGCAATCCACTGCTTTTATGCAACTTAAAGCAGATTGAGCACAATTCTTTGTGAACAATATGTCAAAAGTTGCGCAAAGTTTGATGATGTTGCCTTTAATGTCTCACAGATATGCCTTAGATTGGAAACTTTGTTGCTGTTGTAGAATTATGTTGAAAGAAAAATACTTTTGGAACAAACTAGTCATGAAAAATGTTCATATATAATTAGATCATTTTTAGGATGGGCCCCTTATCACTCTGATATTTTTGTTCTTGCAAAAAGTTATAGATGAATTTTTAAACCTTACATTATTGTTTCTTTCATGCTGACACAGAAGACTCAGATGTCGACTACAGGCCAGGAGACGACATCGATGAAACGCCCAAGCGCAAGCCCAAGACCCCCCGTAAGAGGAAAGCCAACACGCCCAAGTCCACGCCCCAGAAGAGGAAACGACAGAAGAAGAAGATTAAGTCTGAGGAGGAGGAGGCTGAGGAGGAACCGGAGGGGGAGGAGATGGGAGAGGCTCCTCCTCCTGTCACTGAGGAAGGAGAACAGCCGGCAGAGGTACTGGAAACTTTCACATTTTTTTAAATAACCTCTGTCCTTCTGGCCTTCATTTTACCATTACCAGTATATCTTCCCTGTGCTGATTGCATAATCAGATCCTTGACTACTTACCTCTTCTGCACTTCTGCTGCAGAGTTACTTCTGTATTTGGTGTGTTTTGCTGTGGTATGGCATGTTCTTGTGAGAAAACCCCCAAATCTTTGTATATACCAGACCCGCATACAGCCCACAGGCTTTGTTTGTGCAAGCCATATATATGTATGGTAGCAGCAGTGTAAGGTTTTTGAGTTTGCAGTTTTCCTTATTCACAGTCAGTGACATAACAGTCAAAAAGAGCTAGGGGAATTTCCCTAGTACAAAGAACCTGTAAATACTGTACATACTCTCTGTCACGAGTGAAAGACTTGCTCTACAGTGTGCTAAAACTGGATTGAAATCACTTTCCTTACAACTGTAATGATCAACATACTTTCCATGTCACTCTACACATGGACTGGTGCAGGTAGACATCAGAAATACCTGCACAGCTCCAATTCTATCTGCATTATTGCTGGAGGCATTGTGATCCTTAGTATTGAACATCATATATTAAATACAACATTTTTTTCCACAGCAGGAAGCTGAAGCTGAAGCAGCTGTGGAGGAACAGCAACCAGCTGAGGCTGAAGCTGAGGCTGAAACTGAAGCTACAGAGCAGACCTAGGCCTGTCTAGAATACTGTATGAACAAATGATTCAAAACCGCAAGAAAAGTCTAGCCATGAAACACACACCCCTCTGTATATGGACAAACCTTAACTACTCTTGTAGAAAATAATCCAATCCAGTAATGGTTTATGTTCAGTTCCATGGCAAGTAGAGAGCAGTAATAATATCTGACACGAATAGTCAATGCAACTTATTGATGCATAGCATTGTATTTCTTAGGGATTACATGACTTGTTAGGCAAACATTATGTCTCTTAAGAAATCATTGCTTCGTAAGTTTGTTTCTCTTACCATCCTCAGTATTCCTCACACTAATGTGCATAGTTGTGTGGCTAACAATGACTTGTGTATAAAATTGCTAATCAAGTCCTAAACATTCCCTATTCCTCCCATGTTATGCCCTTTGATTGGTAGACTGATCATCGCCTGTCATTGGTAGTGGTAGCTTCATTCATGTGAATAAACTGTTAATGGTCTCAACCACGGATATTAGCAAATAATTGTCAATTTCAATCATAAGACTAGTGTTAATAGTACTTTTGTTTTTAAAGAAATAACCACTAGTATTTTTTTTTGCTTTTAAATAATTTGATGGTGTAAGATTTTCCATGAAAGGGAAGAAATGATAAAATTGTACATTGAATAATGCCAGGGTAGAGCTGCACATTTGGTCTTCTGCATGATGTATTGTTTCAAACGGGGGGTAGACAAAGTTCCTTTTCTTAGTAGAGGGGATGCAGTGAGGGAAATATAGGACAAAAGATGCACCAAATGAATGTTCCTTACAGATTTTTTTGCTGTCAATTGTATGATAACTACCTAACGCACTTGGCAGTGAACTGGTGTATCATTTGATTGGACAGTGTATGGTGTAGTTTTAATGCACACTTCAGCTTGTATCAAATACATTTCAATAGGATACCCCTGTATGGCACAACATTCAGTACACATGCTTTGCAGCACAGGATACCAATAAATTTTTTACCTGGCAAGAAAATGATCTGTTGTTCATGTGTCCTGACTCCTGATATAATTTAGAAGGCTACAGGCTACTTGAATGTAAGAAGAAATAAAAGTTAAAGAAGCATCAGTTAAAATAAAATTAGTCTTCCCTTCACCAGTTATCCTTGATGGTTCCATCACAATTGTTCATCCACAAACATTTCTTTATTTCAGAGGACATAAATTACACTTTGCAGAGGTACAAGAAGATATTATTCAGTGTAACACCATCTATGTAGTCAATGGTGTTGGATTACTGTATCACACTGAAACATCCATATCTAACTACTGATAGAAGCTATCAGATTATCATGCCCCCAACATTATTGCAAGACAACATATTCCTTCCGGAAAAAACATTACATTGATTCTGGTTTCAAAAGACCATAACTTGCTATGAGTCCTTATCGCTTTTAGTAGGGGATGTGCTTTCTGCAAGTACCCCTTTGCAATATGATAATTTATGCAAAATTTATGATGTCATGGCATAATAAAGATTTTAAAGTTTACACCAGGTTGTATAATCTTGCTTTTAGAGTTACATGACAAGTTTTAAGTTTTCTGAAGAATGGCTGTGGCCACTTGAGTGTTGATGCCGCACTGCCCGACCCCACGCTTGATGTAGAAGTAGCCGTCCATGCCCCACTTCTTCCCCCATGAGTTCTTGACGATCCAGTAGGGCTTCTTCTCTCCAAATATGGTCTTCTCCACTCCCCAACCAGTCAGAAGAACAGCTGCACAGTGTAGAGTATTGGCTGTCAATCACCATTAGCAGTTTGACCAATAACAGCATGCCAATTAATAGTTCGACCAATGAGAATAGCTGCATGTCTTTCAAACACTTGCGTCTCTTGCACCTGCACACGTTTGTTGCACACAAATAGTTGGTCTTTGAAAACCAAAACAAAGTTAGAGAAGGCTTCAAGAAAAGAATCGTTAAGCGTTCTTTCTTGCCACAAAATTTAGATACGTGTTCACGAGAAGGGCATGCACTGTGCAATCTCCTGTTATAAGGTTGCACAGGAGTAGGTCGACGTCTTTTTTTTGCGTTTAAATTTTCCATAAGAAAAATAGATTTTCGTGTTAATGGCTTAAAGTCCACTCTCACTGCACTTGTTCAAGTTTGCGTCACTGCGGGGTTAGAAAGATATTCACGAGTTTCAGAGATAAAGAACGAATGCTCTTACTTTTTGCGTATTTTGTCGTCTTCTAACGTCATACTTTACGTTTTACGCAATATCTAAATTATAAGAAATCGGAGAAAATTACAAAACAGTGACAAAGTGAATCAAACCCACAGTGACGCAAGCTTGACGCAAGTGCAGTGAGAGTGCACCTTTAGTCCTTACCGTGGTCCAAGCTTTTCGGATCGCAGAAGTGCGGCTCGAACACCCCCCTGTGGTAGAACTGCAACAGGACTGCGTTCAGCGCGACAGACAGCGGACCGATCTTCATCAACTGTACGGCAATCGTCGTCTCGTTCTATTGGAGAGAAATCGTGACAAGCAGAGAAAACGTTAACGCTAGTTCACCTTTATCCGTAGGGTAACCTATATCCGTTGCTTTTTAAAACAGTGTATTTAGGCACATCAAGTCGCCGGGTGATAATTCTAAACTGTAGTATCCTGAAAATATTGCAATTTGAAACTAATGTCCATCAACGTAATATCCCAAAATACCGTGTTTTTAAAAGCAACGGATATAGGTTACCCAATGGATAAAGGTGAACTAGCGTTACAGACACAAATCATATTTCAAAAAGCAGAATACGAACTCAAGTCTCTTTTTCACATGGTTATAACTTTGGTCTCTAGATCTTGGACAGAAATATTCAATGCTATATATAGTATCCTGTGTACGATATTTATAGGAGAGATAACGTGAAGGCCACACAAAGTTTATTTCTTGCTTCTCGGATTCTGCTGTCCCATTTTTCCTAATTTGAAAAAAAAATGTCCACACTTCCCTATGGCAAATTTCACTGCCTCTCCTGACTCTCAAATAAACTATGGGCTTCAAATTTCAGTGCCTGTGTGTGGTTATTTTGGACGGTACGTATATATTTTTTTTTCAAAACTGGGGCTTTGCTAATCGGGGATCACACTAAATATTGATTTGTTGCATAAAATGTGCCAAGGAAATCTGAAAGCTATTTTTTCGACCTGTCGATCTAATTTTTTTCTTTAAAAAATCCGCGAAGCAACAAATTAAATTGGTGTGGCCGAAGCCTAAGTTTCAGGGCACCGTACCGTGTCAATAGCCGCCCAGTCAGTAACTTGTAGTCCCGGGATAAACTTAGACTTGTCGAGTCTGAAACCGCAGCTCTCCGTCTCGTTACAGTAGCTGACGGCGGGACCGCACATGCTGGCGTTGTAGGCCGGGGCGGGACAGGGGAAACACGTGCCCTTCTCACCTCCCAACCCGCTGCAGTACGGGTAGTCCTCTTCCTTCTCTATACCTCCCTGTACGTAAGGAAACGTGCAAGAAAGTGAAGCTCCGACCCTGTCACACAATCAGGACTTTTCTACAACTTTGCTCCCGACTACTTCTAAGTACGTTCAGCGCTGGGTAGAATTGCTACCCAATACTTTTCAATATTACTCGGTGTAGTTTATAGGCCGAAATAGACGAGGTCTCAGCGCAAAAAAAAAAACAGTGCTTAACTTACCACACGCTTGATGTATTGAAATGCAAGGTAGGGCCAACCTCCGAACACTCCACAATCAGCATTGCCTCTGTAGGAATGAACAAGACATAGGCATTAACCATAAGGACGAGTTTTGCTTATATGTAGATTATAGCCCATAAACAACAAGTTGCTGCATACTGTACAAGTGTCAGTTTTGGTGATGTGAGCTCCCTTCAGCACCAAGGACAGACATGTTTTGGCAACCATCTGGTCCGATTCAAACTACAAGCATCTTATATGATCATATCTTCTGAAAGATCCCCTACTCAATCTATAATATATGTGGCACGGTGGAGTCCGTTGTAAGTGCTGTTATTAATACAATTTAGCTCTTCTACAGAAGTGTTTGTACTTACGTTTTGGGGTCAGTGTTGTCGTCACAGTCAACCACTTGTTCCACCGACAGGTTTGTGAGAGGGTGTTTTGCCAGAAACCACTGGCCTTCCAGGTTCTCTATGGTACTGACGGTATAAGGTGAAGGGGAATTCGAAGTAGTGATTCTCAACTGAGTTAACCGTAATGCCTTTTCAAGTATTTAGTTGTGCAATGCGGCTTTGCTAGGGAGCGCGTTGTCAGCCAAGCACACTGATGCGCGTGCACCCAGGCCCATTCTTTTAAATTTTGGGTTGGGTTCTAGCATTTACTTCATACAGATACGCTATATGTATCAAGATGTACCTGAATTACAATTACTAGATAAGATACGTAAGTTAAAAATATTAAGTTATAGTGGTGGGTAATGAAGTGTCGATATTCGGATTAAGATACCGCTATTATTGGCTAAATGCTTACCTGAAAGCCCAACACGATCCAGCCGAACCTTCGAGACAAAAAGCAGAAGACATGAGTGAATCGATTTTGTGTGACGTCTAGAGGTTAAGGTTAAGCGCTTGGTTACATGCTTCTTTACGCCATCGTCTTATGTCAAACGACTACGCTACCCAAGTGTATCCACATAAAACGATAATTTGAGTAATACCTTTTGTATATAATACAGCATATTATGGTGTACGTTTTACAACTTCCATTACTTAACCAAAATGTGTGATCTCAGTGAGAATAAATCATTTTATAACAGACTATATAATATGGGATGCGACTATATACGTGTACTGTCTCTCGAGTACATTTGTTACACCACAGGGAGGGGAATATGCTTGATCCTATCTTATCTAACCTTGATCCTTGATGGGAGTGACGGCTCCATGGTCCACCCAGTTGTAAGCCTCTGGTAGGTCTTTGACTTCACCGTCAGCCCGCAAATATCTATGCAGAATTCGAATACGAAATGAGATACAGACCCAATGAGAAACAAGAGCTTACTTACTCAATAAGATGGCTTTGGCGACTGAATTGTGCAATGATATGTCGTGATGTATTGTTGAATCGCTAGCTGTGCTAAATCGGCTAAGGAATGGTTACTGAAAGGGTTATAAGCTTCAGATGGGACGAACTATTTTCGGTCAGAAATAATAGGATGGTCTTTTGCTGTACTAAAGGTAGTGTTTCCCCTTTATCATTCATTCAAATGTCACAACAAACACCAAAATACACACCGCATAGTAGCATAGCCCAAAGTATTTGCCATTTCTAGTTGTTCTTCTGTGCAAACTGATCATGAATCTATCGCACGATAACAGTCGTACGATAGGTATCTTACGGCGGTCGATTTAGTGCCAGTGTCGGGTAACGGTAAGCTAGGCTTTAACGGTACCACAGAACGTACCTTTCTCTCGGGTGTTGTGGGGGAGGGCGCGGCCGCATGAGAATCTTCGATCTGAACTCCTCCTCTGACATGTCTGCGAACTGGTTAGTCGCAAACTCTGTCCCACTGAGCCATTCAAACAACAGGGTAGCATACGTTATGGTAAATGAATGAATAGTCAGTCCTTAGTTAACTGTTCCACACTACACTTTGTGTGTACGGTGCCCATCTTCTTTTTATAGCTAAGACAATAATGCCTCAAATACATGAGATCGTTCTAGCTAAAATGATGAAAAAAGTATGCCCTGTATAAGACCTTATGAAAATGCTGACCTAATATTCATCGCTTTAGACCATCATCTGCCTAGTGAAAACAAACGAATATTAGAGCTTCTATAGGCCGTTTCCAAATAGCCGGATTAGTCACCTGTATTCTGCGTTCAGCTTCTCGATCTTGAGGAGGTTGTCTTGGAACGTAGCAAACCTCGCCCTCTCTTCATCGTCCGTTTTGTACCGTCGATTATGTTCATGTTTCCACTGACTTGTAAAATGGTCAAGGTAATAATGGTAATCTATAGTCATATTCAATTCTCCTAGGCTTTCTGTCAAAATCATCCAGTTGTTTTATCTACTTGAAACGGCGTAGAAACCAGGTCCAACACTAGCTGCTGAACCAAACAGTACTATTTGATAGTTTTGCTTCTACTCATTTGTCTACTGTTTGCATGTTTGTTTACTTTACTTATTTAAAGTACTGTTGTACGATTGCAATCAGTCTTCGGGCATGGACTGCAATAGAGTTATTGTGTTACCTGAACAGGGTCCTAGCTTCAAGCTGGCCATGTACACAGCAACTGAAACATAGGTCAAAGGGTACAATAATGGTTGCAGGAAACCTTTGTACCGTACACTCGGGCGTTACAGCGCCAGCGATCATTTCAAAATGATCAATAATAGGCCCCTTAATTAGAAAACATTATCTAAGATATATGTATATGCCGTGGTTATTAATTTTTAAGTTCTCTTGTCAAAAAAAAAATACCACAGAAAGACTGCTCAGAAATTTAAAACATTTCAATGATCGTAACTTCACACATGCAATGCATAGTTTAACAACATCTCATGCGAATAGTGAATCTAAAATGGGAACGATACTCAAAGTTATGGTAATTTGAAGGCTAGAGAGAATGGGAAAACTTACAGCACACCAGCGAATACCGCGACGACGAAAAGACCTGTCGTTCCGAGCTTCGCCATTGTTTCTGACCTCGACAGGGCAGAGAAAGTTAAACTTTGTCCTCACGGGAAAGGTACAGGGGAGACAACCTTTGCTCGGTAAACAAGTATCATTTTGTTGTTTATTTATAGTATGTGGGGAATGATAACCTAAAGCCAACCGTTTACACTTACGCCACATCTTCGGAAAAGACGCTGGAGCCGCATGTTCCCTTTTAGGAACTTTATTCGAACCAACACACAAAAATATTTGTTGTTTATTCATTACAAAATCCCCGTAATACACTCGTTGTCTACTTGGATGAATCACAGAAACATCAAATATTGATTACAATTTTATCCATTTGTTGTGTCTTTGTAATTGCGTAGCAATTGGACTTCTTACCCTAAAAATGCCCATCATCTTCATACAAAATCATAAACGCAGTAACAAACCTGAATAAAAAATCAGAAAAAATGACACCATTTACATCAGCACAGGAGCTAAATTTAGTTTTAGCAGCACTTGAGCCTTCCTCTTTTCCTATGTTACCCTTCATAGAAGCACCACAAATGATCAAACCTTTATAACATTCACCGGGCCCATTTGAGGACCTCGTCTACGGTGTGCTACGCCTGCACGTTTTACAAAATCCTTGATAAAACTGATGTTGGTGCCCTTCGTCCTTCGCTGTGGTACCTTCCCCTGCCTTTTAAAAAAGCGCCTATCCCAGTCTGTCCTGCTCATTTTTAGCTCAGAACACAACTTCTGATCAACCGTGAACTCTTCGTTCCATATCGTCCCTTGCATAACGTAACTACTCTCATTTGCAGAGCGATTGCAGTAGAGATTTACTTCATAGTTCACTCGTTTGAATAAATCTACTTCGTTACGAAAATCGTCTCCGCCTTGTGCGATTTCCCGCCAGAGAGTTTTGTTGAAGTAGTTGTACAATCTGTAGTCCAGGTCGCTTGAGCGGTGATGGTTCTCTTGAAGCTTCTCCGGTACTTCTGCGTTCTTGTAGGAATAAGAACGATAATTCCGGACTTGTCTGTCGTATAAGATGTCTTGAAGTTTCCAACATAGTTTCCTTTTCAGCAGCACCAACGATTCGTCATAATACTCCAAAATCATCACGTGATCAAACTCTGTCCCAAGTTCTTGGATACGAGCTTGCGCCATCTTCTTGTTCCCAGAGTACCACGGAGATATGCCCATCATGAAAGCCTGCCAGTTCCTTGTTTTTAGCGCCATCGTGCCGAGAAAATACTTGGGATCGCTCAGAAAATCTTCCAGAGGGTTTTCCTTTCGTAATCCGAGACGTTTGTCCACGTGAAAATAGTTGATGGAAGATTTTAGGTGACTGAGAGGGTAACGTAAGATGGCAAGGAAAACCGCATTCTTTTGCATGAGGTTTGACATTTGTGGCCTGTTGTAGCGCAGGTGATGTAGCATGACGTCATACGGAGGGTAGAAGGGCGGTTTTACATACGTCAGATCCGGACGTCTCAGAACGGACGTGTCGGGGTTCTGTGGTAGTACGATGGTCAGGTTGTTGGTCCATACAAATCTCTGGAGGAGAAACAAAAGATAGTGATGATATTATTAACATGACATTTCAATCCCTATCTTTCTCTTTCTCTCCCCTTCTCTCCCTCCCTCTCTCTGTCTCCTTCTCTATCTGCGTCTCTGTCTGTCCCTGTCTGTCTGTCTCTGTCTATTCCTCTCTCTCTCTCTCTGTGCCTCTCCCTCCCTCTCTCTCTGCGTCTCTGCCCGTCTATCTGTCTGTCTCTGTCTCTTTTTGTCTCACTCTGGCTCTCTGACTCTCTTTGACTCTCTTTCTCTCTCTGCCTCTCTGTCTCTGTCTCTCTCTACCTGTCTCTGTCTGTTTGTCTGTATCTCTGAGTCTCCCCTCCAGCAAAGATTTTCACTACTCTGGTTTAGATAATTGCTAAATAATAGAATTTCAAGATTTGCTACTAACGTTACATCTAGTAGTACATCATACACATACCTGGAGAATGCAGGCGGTGTTGTGTGATCCTGCCTTGTGCACTTTGATGAACACAAAACTCTTCCGAGCCTGGCAGTGAGGAGCGGACCCGGGGTGATTCCAGGACACGTCAGTATCGTTTTTTACGTGCCCCACGTCTTCTTTCTCGTGGCTTTTATCCGTAATGTTCACGCCCGATTTGACGTGACCGCTCGGCGTTTTCCCTGCCCTACAGGGAATATAGACATTGATGTACATATATTCTGACAGCCGTATTGTGTGTAACCATAATATCGGCACAAGAATGATTGTCCTGTTGCATGACTGCACAGAGCACGTTCTTTTAGCGACAAGGACTGAAGCCTGTACATGTTTTGAAATCAAAGGGTATAATAAAAAAGCATTTCGGGTGAAGAATGATTCAGGTGTCTGCGATAGATAATAGCAATATATACATAGCAAAAAGAATCAGACAGCTAAGAATTTGACAGCGACGAAGCATACTATATGGAGGCTAATGATCTTCCAGGCTTGCGACGTGAACGAATTACACACAGTGACAACTCCTTTGTTCAAAGAACAAAAGGACCAAAAAGGTTTCTCTGTCGTTGTTGAACCTTTTGGCTGATTTTCAAATTTTATTTCAGTGTTCATTTTACCATATAGTCGTTCTGACACACATGACACAAGGCTACATGAAACGCTATCTGGAACGGCTACATCTTAAGACAAATACCGTAGACTGCACACCAACCAACTAAAAAGCCAAAATTGGTATGAATTCAGCATTTAGAATATCTCAAGTAAGTCATCTCAATCTCAAGCAAGTCAGGTACAATGAGGAGATGATTTAAAGATATTAAAGATTGAAGTTTAGCAATAACAAATTTAACGTTACCCCGAGTGAAACGTATATCATCAATGAATGAGAAGTGAATCAATAGACCACTAGTACTCTAGATTCAAGATGGCTTTATCAGTTGACGCAAACCAATGGATAATGATCGCCATGTTAAAGTACATGTGTAATAGGAAAATCTTTCATGCAAGTGCGGTATCAGTAGGCTGATTAATAATTTTGGACACTATCTACGATACTCTGATATCATCGGTACAAAGCCGATACTGGGTTTACAAACGAAAAATTAAGATGTGGTATATCGGGGAGGTGCTAGTATAAATTTCTGGCGATTACCTGTAATAGCCTAACGCTATATAACTCACATAGAATTTTATGATATACATAGAGAAAATATTGATATTTCTGGAAAGGACAAAATTATGAAAAAATACCTTATAGATACACTCTGTGTTGTATTGTCTCCTTGCCTACCAGATACGAGGTGGTTCCATTTGTAGAGCGTATGGCGAAACTGGAACAGGAAGGAAAAGACTACCAGACATCCGAGCAGAACAAAAACAGTCCACCGTCCTGGCACCATGTTCATCAATGATTAAGTCCCTGATACCAAGCTAAAATGTATTGTTGGACTGTCCGACACTGTAATAGTACGAAGACTCTGGTAATGTACTAGAAGTATAAGCCGTCGTTGTACTGAGCAGTTTATAAAACAACTAATACCGATTTCGTGTCATGAATAATTGACCGAGCACGCCAGGTCAGTCTGTATGAAAGCTTTCTGAATGATTGATTAAAAGACGGTCTTGGTGAACAATGCGTGATACAGTGTTCGGTCACTGAAGGCAAAAGTACATTACCCCACATTTTAACGACAAGACGATGATGTGGAGATGGCCAATTATGACTTAGCAAGAAAGCACCAAGTATTTTGCAAAGACATTAACCAACTTGATAGAAAACTCCTTTTTTGGCCTTTTAAGTAATTGAATCATGGACCATCTTTGACAGCCCACTTGTCACTGTCAATCAGGAATTACATGTAAACAAAAATGATTTGCGCATTTTGTTAGGTTTTGGTGGGATTTTTTTCAGTTTGAAACGCTTTAATAAGTCAATTCTAGGGAACCTAACAGCAGTGGCATAACTGACTGATAGCAATGTCAAATTGACTGATTATACCCTCTCCCAAAAGGTGCCAAGAGTAGTGGTAAGTAAACGTAAGGAAGATATAACAGAAACTGACTTCAATAGTCCACTTCACGAGGACCAATTGTGACGAAAATTGAGGTACTCTATAAGATTAGGCTAGCTTCAACTTATCATGGCCAGAAAATGCCAAACTCTACACCACTTACTATCGTAAACAACTGCACCATTAGTTCGAATAATCGTTGTAGTTAGTTGTGAAGGCGTTTCAGTACCAAGGAAAGGAAGACATCAGAAGCGGAGAATTCTTCTATCAAAATTTATTGGAAGCTATAATGATAACTTTACGTAGATAAAAGTATAACTTATCTTTGTAGACGCCAATATCCGACAATAGAAATAGAACCATATTACGTTACAACTCATTTGAGACCAACTTTACAATATTTCTGTAATTTGTGACGAAAAAGAAAATACACAATATTCATCTTAGTCCGCACGAAGCTTTGTAATTGGTTCATATTGCTGTACTCCTGTCGATAGACACTAGGTAGTCTCAGAGACTGTATAGTGATGAACTCAGACGATTTTCATACGTCAGGAGCTGCCCCCAGAAACCGTCGTTTGGCCGGATCGCCCAGCGTGCTTTGCGCACCACGTCATGAGCCTCTCGCAATGACAAGTTCTGATACTTCATGACGTAAGCGATACAGATGGTTGCCGCACGGCTCACGCCGGAGTTGCAGTGTACCAAGGTCCGCCCGTTTTTCCTCGCCGTCTCGTGGATTATATTTGTAGCTCTGTCTAAGTGCTTGAGGATGTCTTCCTGAGGGGAATCGGCCACAGAGATACGATGGAAATCGATGGATGGGTGCTGTGCGCTTTGTTGTCGTTGGGTGGCGTTAATGATGCAGGTTATCTTGAGGTACAAAAGTTTGTCTAGATCTCGAGCCGAGACCGCGTTGCTGAAGTATAGGTGGTCGCTGACCCGGTAGTACGCCATGTCTTTTCACCAACCGTCATCTGCGTGGACAGAGCAACGAATAACAAGGGGCTACAGAACAGTGTTAAAATACTTGTGTAAAAAGGACAACACACACTTGTGTAACGTTAATGACAATTGAAGCCATTGCAGTTGTTGGCTAACAAGTCGCACACATTCTAGCGATCTTTTTTTGTTTCTTTGTTGTAGTGTGCTTAGAAACACACCGTAACGAACATAATAGTATATCTATCGTGTAACAGCAACTTCCATGTTGAAGGTCCTATGATGGCCTTACTTCTTGTATACATTTTGTAATATTTTACCCAAATATTTAAAAAAACGGCTACCGCTAGTAACTGTTGGACTTATTTTGTGTGTCTTTTGTGGTGTTTTCTGTCTTTACGTTTTTTTTTTCATCACAATGGAAATATATGTAAAGACGCAGAAAAGGCCACGAAAGATCCACAAAACAACCCGACCGATACATCTGCTTGCAGATTACTATAGATAAAGCGAAGGCCAGTGCGAAGTAGATACAAAGCAACGTTACACAAAGTCAATATTCAAATGACAATCAACAGTTTATACTTGAGCTTTATACTATCAAAGATTGGCTCTTACTCTAATATCTAGTCGTGAACACGAATAACACCTACATGATATATTCGCAAACGCACCTCTCGCGCCCTCCCACCCTGACCGGCTAAGCATAGCAGCCATACCTGAACTCTGGCCACTTTCGCACGGAGTGACCCCCAAGGTATTTTGGTCCATCCAGAAATACCCTACACTGTGCTCTATGCTTGTATAATGGGCAGTGTTATATTTAGCACTAGTACTCCAATTAAAGGCGTTTCGGATGCTCTGTTTATTATACTTTATGTACAGAAATATCTAATTGAATGGAAGTTGACAGCGCCTTTAGATTTCCAATACATTAAAGAAAAATCAGGTAAAATAGACATTTTTCTGTTGTTCTGGATAAGAGAATGAAAATTCATATCAAGTATGACAAGTCACTGGGTATTCGACTGGTGAAAGTGATATCTGGCAATGCCGCACTTGGCTACTTTTATGATCCAAAAAACAATTCCTCACAGAACCGTTTAAACTGACAACTTGTGACGACGCCAAGATATATAACATCACATACCAACTTCTGTCGTTTAAACCAAAGCAAGCTCTAAAATCTCTGGCTGCGGTGTCCTTGGCGACCCCTCATAAATTTAGGACAAATACCAAGTACCCTCATCAGTACCAAGGAAAGGAAGGTATCAGAGGCGGACAATTCTTCTTTCAAAATTTATTGGAAGCTATGATAACTTTACATAGATACAGTTGTAACTTATTTTTGTAGACGCCAATATCCGACAATAGAAATACATGTAGATCTTTATTACGTTACAACTCATTTGAGACCAACTTTACAATATTTCTGTAATTTGTGACGAAAAAGAAAAATTCACAATATTCATCTCATTGTGCACAAAGCGTTACAATTGGTTCATATTGCTATACTCCTGTCGATAGACACTAGGTAGTCTCAGAGACCGTATGGTGATGAACTCCACGCTGTTTGTGTGTCTCAGACGCTTTTCATACGTCAAGAGCTGCTCCCAGAAACCGTCGTTTGGCCGGATCGCCCAGCGTGCTTTGCGCACCACGTCATGAGCCTCTCGCAATGACAAGTTCTGGGACTTCATGACGTAAGCGATACAGATGGTCGCTGCACGACTCACGCCGGACTTGCAGTGTACCAAGGTCCGCCCGTTTTTCCTCGCCGTCTCGTGGATTATATTTGTAGCCCTGTCCAAGTGCTTGAGGATGTCTTCCTGAGGGGAATCGGCCACAGAGATACGATGGAAATCGATGGATGGGTGCTGTGCGCTTTGTTGTCGTTGGGTGGCGTTAATGATGCATGTTATCTTGAGGTACAACAGTTTGTCTAGATCTCGAGCCGAGACTGCGTTGCTGAAGTATAGGTGGTCGTTGACCCGGTAATACGCCATGTCTCTTCGGCAACCGTCATCTGTATGGAGAGAATGAAGAGGAACAGAGAACAGCGTTCAACATGCTTGTGTAAAACATGACAACTGTAATGACACTTGCAGCCATTGCAGTTGTTGTTTCTTGATTAGTAGAAACACACTGTAACTAAAGTGATGGTATACTGTATCTATTGGGCAACAGCAACTTCAATGTTGAAGGCCCAACTTACAATGGCCTATATACATTAAGATCATGGCTACTACTACTAACTGTCACAGATATAAACCCTAAGCAGGTGCATCAGACGGACATATTTTGTGGGTCCTTTGTGGTGTTTTCTGTATTTACGTTCTTTTCTTGTGATTCGCGTGAAACAGGAAAAAAAAGTACATCACATCACTTTAGAGAGGTGTGTAGAAACGCAGAAAATAACACAAAAGACCCACAAAACAATCCAGCCACATGATTGCAATGCTTTGGAGATAACTATTAGTCTCCAAGCAGACCCTACGGTGCCTTAGAAATAGTATCAAAGCTGGCAAAGGAGTATAGCCGGCCAAAGGGAGATAGCCGGCTAAGGGAGTCAAACGGGCACCGGAGGGCAGACCCTGGTGCCGGTATACCAAGTCCCTGGCCAGCTTTGATACTATTTCTAAGGCACCGTAGGGTCTGCTTGGAGACTAATAACTATAGATAAAGCAAATGTCAATACGAAGCAATGTCAGAAACAATGCTACTCACACAAAAGCCAACAGCTTAAAATTGAACTTCATACTACATGTATCAAAGATTGATATCTAGTCGTGAACACGAATAGCACTTACATGATAAATCCGAAAATGCACCTCTCGCGTCCCTCCCACCCTGACCGGCTGAGCATAGCAGCCATACCTGAACTCTGGCCACTTACGCACGAACTGACCCCCAAGGTATTTTGGTCCATCCAGAAATACCCTACACTGTGCTCTATGCTTATATAATGGGCAGTGTTATATATTTAGCACTAGTACTCCAAAGTTATCTCACATGCTCTAAATCTGTTTATTATACTTTTTTCGCGAATGATATAAAAAAGATCTAATTGAATTGAAGTTGACAGCGCCTTTAAATTCTCAATGCAATAAAAAGAATCAGTAAAACAGGCTATTTTCTTTTGTTCTAGATAGTAGAATAAAAGTTCACATCAAAACTGAAGTCAAGGGGTAATTGACTAATGAAAGTGATCCCTGGCTATGCCGCACTTGGCTACTTTTATTATCGAGAAGAAAAGAATTCACAAACACAAACACTGTCAACTTGCGACGACATCGTAGTACCGTACCATCCTCTGTGTACGTTGATCAGGGCTGATTGTGAGCCCAAACCGCAAGATCTAAACTAAAGCCTCTGGTTATGGTGTCCTTGGTGATAAAATGACCACTCGCGGTAAATCTAGGACAAATCTGTGCATCAAAGGGCTAAAAATAGAGTCACGTGGTCTCACGCGTCTTCCGTAAAAAAACCGGTCCCTCCAATCCTCCACATGTGGTTGCTTCAGGCACGTGGGGTCTGTTGACACACATTTCCAAGATGACTTCGCCAGATCGACTGCATGTCGGTTACATGTATGATGAGCATAGTATGATTATGTAAACCTTATCCAGTGTAAGAAGGATATTCTATGCTGAGCTGTTGCTCTAGGTTTTTCAAAACATGGCGGAAGCAATATCTAAGGATTAAAAAGAATGTTGAATTTATTTAACACGAGGTTCAACTTTATTTCAGACAGTTCTTAAGTTGAGATGACAATACTGTGTCTACATAGGTGGCGCTCTTGTCTTGTCGATC
Organism: Branchiostoma floridae x Branchiostoma belcheri; assembly: GCA_019207045.1. Lineage (NCBI taxonomy): Eukaryota > Metazoa > Chordata > Leptocardii > Amphioxiformes > Branchiostomatidae > Branchiostoma > Branchiostoma floridae x Branchiostoma belcheri. The sequence continues at coordinate 17,835,534 of CM033028.1, read as the reverse complement.
ATACGAAACCTTGCAACTGAATTTACCAACTTGAAGAAAGGTATTGGCTAATCTATAGATCTCCTATAACGATATAGTTTTATCTTAATGCAAAAATCATCGACTTAGCTTTTGGGTAACAAATGCGATAGTAATCGACTCCCTTTTCCCCATTCAAAAAAAGAAAATAATTCCATTCATGGTTATCAATGATTGATATATCAAGGATGCCCCACCCTATACTATTGTTGATCTATCCCTGTTTAAAATATTCCGCATAACATGTGACACGAACAAGACATAACAATTATGCTAAGAATATTACGTTACATCCTTCATCCCACACTTAAGAGACTCGTTTTTCTTAAGTTCCGGAGTTGCACGCTGTTTACAGTAACGTTACGTCCTTGGTTTAGTCGATTCCTCACACACCTGTGCACGTGAAGTGGTGACGCCCTGTCCCTCATGAATATTCATGAGCCGGAGGGTGGGAGGGAAGTGGACACAGTTGGTTTACCTCAGGTGTCCCGCTGTCGTCTGACAAACCCAGCCACAACTTCTCCTTCCATGAGTGTCCAAGGAAATACATCATGGAAGAGCTATGCGTCTTATCGACGTAGGAAGGAAAGAGAGGCGTCTTAGATGCGACACAGGCCCAGCGAAGATATTGGAACCACTTGTTGGAAGCGACGGATCCGACACAACGGACCGCTACTACTAGGACAAGGTAAGCTATGGGGGAGGGGGGCGGTCGATAGCGAGCCAACAAGTTTGCAGGTATCGGTGGACCTTGTCCGACAATAGCGTGCGTGTGTGTCGTAATGTGTGCAGCTCTTGTGATATTGACCTTGTAATGGAGTAACAGCTTTACACTTCTACAGTGGCGATGTCGCACAGCGGATAAATATAAGTGGAGGTCGTGTTTTCGAGCTTGAACTCTTGTTGACAAGAAGTCACAAAATGACAGCCAACAACTTCCTTATATTGCTGTATATATTTAAGGAGGTCATTTAAGTTGTTTCCAACGATATCGCAAGATGAAAGAGATCACAGTTAATGTCGGTGTTTGCATACGAGTATTGAGTACTAGAGTATTACCATTAGGAAGGCAAGTGATATCGTGTTACACAGGGAATGTGTTGTGTGATATGTAAGGTTACCGTATACCGAATTGTAAATTGTTAGCATGATTTTATATCCACAATTTAAAGGTATTATATGTTCACAGTATTCACACTAACAAATGATGTTATGTACTTAATGTAGTTTCACCAGAAATTGTAGCATTAATTTTTTTTTTTTTGCAAACAAAGGATCATAGAAATTATGATTTAGTATGATAACGTTAGGGAGTAAAAAATGCTTGAAAGATACTTAAAAATGTAAAAAGTTCCAGAAGTTCAGCTGCCGTACTTACTGTAGAGGCCCTGCCTGGCCCTGATAGAGAGACTGCAGTCGGTCACTACTTTCAGTCATACTTAACGAGAGTCCCTGTAATGTTATAATTGGCCATAGGTAATAGTTGCCCAAGTAGACTGAATGGCTTTGGTTTGGCAAAGGAATTAGTGAGCCAAAGAGTTTACATCCGTACGAACCCATATTGTGTAACTCCTTGGCCTATACAGTAACTAGCAAATAAGTCAGTATTTTTATTTGGCCAATTTCTAGCTGTTTGTCCAACAACCTAAGGAACCTGCCAGAGACTATGGAAGTCCTTGCAAAATGTTTGTTTTTCTATGAGGATTCTTCTATCGGGTTGCAAACCATCTACCCCCTCCCAAGAAAATGCTTTCCCCCTCTGTGCCAGGTTGTGACAGGTAAGCATACCAGCCTTATTTGACATGCATGGCCATGCACTATGGCCTTAAAGGGGTTACCATAGTGGAGATAATTTGTTCAGCAACAATGGCTGTCTTTCAGGAAGTAATCAGCTTTAGAGAATGATAAGTATAAGGCTTAAGATAGTTTATTGGGTCACCCTCTATTCTATAGCTCGTTTTTTCCCTGGGAACTTATATAAGCACTGCTACACGAGGGAAACATCCAGTTACAGTATACTTGAACAAAAGGAAATGACGATTTCTGATATGTTGATATACACACCATTTGATAAAGGCTTCTCTTGAAATCAGTTATTGTTATGTATAGGGACAATCCTTAAGATTCATAAATAAGAAAACAAAATGTGATAAATCTTGTATATCTTCCTTCTGTTGTTGACAGCAACAACCTGTTACTTACTAGGTGAAAGTATATAATTTTATGTAGATCATAACTGACACAGGGAGATTTCTTGTTTTTATGATATAACAGTTAAATGGGATAGCTCATTGTTTGTACTGATATACATAGAATGAAGCCTGTGTGGCTTACACCAGTGTCTTGCGGCAGCGATTATATTAGCCGGCTGGATGCCAGACTATTTCCAGGACGTACACCCAGTCTAGCATCCAGACTAGTATTATATGTCAGAGCTGAGCTGCTGTTTCCATCTTAAAGACTTCCGCGTTCCTTGTAGACAGGATGTAGACTGCTGATCCTTAGTGAGTGATGAGTGATCAGGACAGACTGTCACGTTTTCTAGGTACCACGGGATGGCCATCTCCTACATACAATCTCCAAGCAGATGTAGGGCAATGTTTATTCACTTTAAAAAAATCCATTAGTCGTGTGCCCAAGGGCACGCCACAAGTTTTCTTGGACTTCTTAATATTACAGCATATAAATAACATAAAAACGCACGTTTTGCCGGTTTATTTTCTTTGTGCCTCTTTCTAGTGGTTAGTGGTTTTCTCTCTTTCTCTTTCCTTGTAGCTTGAAGACAAAGTGTGTAAAAGGCACACTTCTTAGAATGCATACTACAGGCCGCAGAAGCATGGGTTAAACACCTGATCCTACATCTGCTTGGTTTTCCTGGGAGGAAGTGAGGGAACGCTGCGTAGGTTGGAATGTTCCCCTGTCTGTGCATGATACAGCAACTTGTTCAGTTGGCAAGTCTGAATCACTGGATTTCAGAAGTTAGCTTTTAATAGATGCCAAGTCTGGAAATGTCAACTATGAGTTCCCAAACAATGCCGTACTTCATTGTACTGCAGCATAGTAGAGTGGGTAGGATGGATGGAATGTGCATGTGAATGACGTAGCAATTGTCAGCAAGAACTGAATTCAATGTTTGTAGTCAACATGATGTCATAAAAGATGTGTAGTTACCCACTAGTACTAGTGCACTACTGATTGTAAATTCAACATACCTATAAGTATAACATAAGTATTTAAGTCTAATTTTATGTTCCAGGACTGAAATGGGAGCCAATACACACCCACCATTCAAGCCACCTGCAAAGAAATTTGGGTTGCAGGTGTTTTTCTTTGGCTTCTTTGGTTTAGTGCTATTTTCTTATCTATTGCATGTTGTCCTATATCTTTTTAAAATTATCCTTTTTTGGTAGTGAAAAGCAAGAAGATCTACTGGGTTGACCTGACACGCTTGGCCATACAAGAACACTCGAGCAATCATGAAAACAGCCAAAGAAAAACAGCCACTGCCCTGAACCTCAGAACAGTCTTACCCTCCCACTAATGCAAACATCCTTCTTTGATGCCATGACAGCCATTTTACATTGCCTTGAAGTTGGTAGTCTTGTGACTTCCCCCATGTTTGTTCACACCCATCAGCAGCCCCACGTAAATGACATGTGTAACAAGACCACAGAGGCCAAGTTTTCAGCTTGAGTGCTCACCTGTCTGAAAAGGGCGCCATAATTGCCCTAAATCTTTTTAGCAAGGTGTACTTTCACTCTTGTACTTGGCAGAGACAAATGCAGGACCAGGGTTTAATAACCATGTCAAGCTATCACTCTCACCAAGCAGAAGGAGCTTTTATCAGCTCCTTGCTCTCACTTGTGAGGTGTGAATGTATTGTTGTTGTTATATTGTGGGATATTTGATACTCTTTGATTTAAAAAAATAGCCTATATTTAGGTTTGGTCACCTTTATGCACCAAGCACCAACTGTTGGAATAAAAGAATTTGGGCAGTTCATTTGTCAAAATTTCATATCAATTCATTTACTTTTAGCTTCCTTTTTATTCTGGTTGGCAATCTTTGATTATATTGTGTGTATGTTTTTCTGGAGTATATATTGCTATCTGTAACATCATGTCAACAATCACTGGGGACCAGAGTTTAGGCACAGGCTAGACATCTGATCCCTTTATCCACTGAGTGCTTCCTATAAATGTCCCAAAGAGCCTGCTTGATTATAGAGTCACTACGATCAGTAGAAAGTGGTTGGTGTTGGTAGGGAGGTGTCTTATGGGATGAAAGTAAAACCTAATTCCTCCCTTGAGCAATGTGCCAGTAAAGGTTAAAAGTTTCAAAACTTCTGTGTAGTCCATGAGCTAATGTTACATGTAGATCACAGGATTTACAATTGTAGGTCCTATATATACATATAGCAATCCAAATTCAGTTTTTGGGACAGGTGTGCAGAAAAAAATGGTTGCACAGCATAAGGTACATAGAATGCTAGCAAAATGTAGTTAGTAACTGATACAAACCTTACTTCCTCTTTTGAGTTCAAAACACTGAATTGAAATTCTGAAAGGTAAAACATGATGCAAGAAAGATTTTGTTATTTGTTATGACATTGTAAATGTCCAGAATTAACTGCTTAATTGTCAGTCAAAAATTAGATGCACAGCTCCAATTTTAGTTGCACAAATTTAAAGTGCATTGTAAATGTACCAAGTATTTTTAGCTCTGTAGTATCTAACATAGTAGTTTTATTACCATTAAGGTACAAATTTGTTTGTACTTTTGTTCGTTGCCGGGAAATAAAAATGTTGGTTTGCTTTTCTGAGTGGATTGAAAATGTCAGGAGGCTACTTATATGTCCTTTTGTTCTTATGAGAAAGTGTAAAGCATTGTACATGGAGCTTTATGTTATACCACCACAGAGAAAAGTTGTTAAAAAACAGAGAAAATTTTTGCAAATGGTACATATAATTCATTGCACTATTAGAATTTCATAGTGCAGACTGCAGGGTGTTTTTCTTCAGTCTGACTGACCAATTAAAATCATTCTGTACCGATTAACAAGTAACTCAATATTCTTGAAGCATACACAAATTGACAGGTAGAAGGCTAATATTGTACGGTCTTTGTTCTCTGCTGTCTTTCACTGTCAACCTTTGGCTCCAAGTCCAGTTGAACGGAACATTGATAATTTCAGCTTATTATGCCACGTAGGCGTTGGATTCAAGTCAAACATTTCTGAAGTTTAAACAGTGATGCTATATGCCATGACCTGATTGCGTTGTCATGCTGTAAATGTCAAAATTATTTGTTACAAACCTCTTACATTAAGTGTGGGGGACCTTTACGTTTCACTACAACTTTAAATACATGCTAATATATTGACTGCCAGCTGTGCAGATTGTTTAAATGATCTTGACTTCACTTGCGGGTTTTGGGGGTAATTTTTTTACAGTCCAAGGTGTAATTAAGACCCTATTAAGGTCATGGCACTTTAACCCATATTGTTTGTAGTCATATACATTTTGTATTATGTGACTAAGAAGAAAAGAATGTTGCACTTTCCCCTAGCAAAGTCCTGCCCTCTGCAAACAAGCATTTTTCTGCCATGCCCATAGCAGCGATCCCTAACATGCTTCATGCCCTTGAAGACATGGCATTAAGGAGGCCCCACTCGTAAAGGGACCTTTGACAAAGGGTTATCAAATGTCAAAATCACCTGAAAATGTGTCCAGTCAGATTGGATAGGGCTCAGTGACTAATTGCAAATATTGGGCAATCCCACCAACCAGCAGTGAACGAGAAAACACTAGCTTTATTGATGCTGAAAATGTTATTTTAAGCTCACAGATCCAAACTATTTTCCAGTGCTGTATGAAAGAAACATATCTTTAGAAAGACATTGCTTTGAATACAATATCAGAACAAATTGTTATTTGAGGTAGGCAAGAAAAAACAATTAAACTTATTTAAAGTATAACAACACTGAAGATCAATCGGTATCTAAACCTACAAAATGTAGTACATGTATCTAGTTATTTTGTTTTCTTCTTGGAACTGGAAGGTATGTTACTTTCCCTTCACCTTATGACTACTAGTATAACTGTCAATTTAGTATATTCCAAAATTGCAGGTAACTGCAAATACTTCTCATTAACCTATAGTTTTTTTCTTTGTCAACACAGTAGAAATGGTGTTTGTTTGAAAATGTACTTTTGCACATTGGAGATTATTGATTTTTTGAAAAGGAGCAGACATTTGGGAGCCATATGTTTCCTGTGCTTCACATATGCAGCAATGTTGTACGTCGTGCCTCACACCATGCAGAGCTTCTGGTATTGTGAACATTACGTGCCTGCCAACAACTCTTTTCCCACATTGTGCGTGACCCAAATTTCTGGGAAAAATCCAGACAGGATTACCATAATCTATGCAATGATTAGCGTGTTTGTTATCACTAATAATACACTGTTGTAATGATGTTTGTCGAGACTGCAGTGTGTATTGATAGAAATTGGAAGCCGGTGTGTGCCTACTCTATGGTTGAGATAACAACGTTTGATGTAGGCAGCAGTATGCTTTAAATGTTAGAATGATGAAAGCTTCTGTACATATTTGGACTGTCTTTGTCTGTGGTATGAAGTATGGGTGAACTAGACAGATGGTAACATTATAGCTACATGTTTGTGTATAATAGATAGGTCTTGTATGGTGTTATGCAAAATTGTAGGAATATATTATGTCGTTATAATAGTCAGTGCTCTAAATACACACTAGAAGGAAAAGTAGTCACCATAAATAGATGATGCTTTCTATAGCTGTCTGTCCCTTAGATATCAATTGTGTTAACACTAATTTCTGAAAATATATGACATTTTGAGAGACCTAAAAGTTTGGTTGAGAAAGCTAACAGTGATAGTAGATATGACCTAGTAAAATTTGTTGTTTGTAAGAGTATGAATTATAAACGTTTTGTCAATTACTAGTGTGCAATATACAATTGGGTTTTGAGAGCACAACAATGTATGTCATCTGTAAAATTTTCTTAAGGTGAGCTTATCTTCTGATAAGCCCCTAGTTAAACACTATGGTTCAGAGCTTGTTATGTGTAGTCATGGTACAGTTGGCCAGTTATTTGTCAGTGATTATCAATGATTATAGACCTGTTTACATAATGATGTCCTCCAACTGCCCTCTTGATGACACTGTCGCCATCCAGAAAACAAACGAACAGTTTATGTAGTACAGCATTACAGGGTGAGGCTCCAAACGCCATTGTACTCTATTTTGTTTAGTTAAAGGGAGGAATCTTACTACACCCACACATTGTGTCTATACAGGTCAAAGGGGGCTTAGCCATAGTTTAGACCCTTTCATGTTCAGGGAGGCCTGTTGTATACTGAAGGGGTGGATTTTCTTCTTATCGGTTTCTGGTAGACTAGAACGACCGCTAGAGCTTGAATGTATAACATAGCTGGGAGAGATTGAGGATAATACATTCCTTTGAATTCCGAGTTTTCCTGCTATTCCCTTCATTTATGGTACCATAATGATGCCTGCAATTACAATGTACATGTGCCATGATTAATTTTGAAGTAAACTAGATCATTACAACATATCAAAGAGTAGAATTATATCAAATTTATTGCCATCTATTAGTATTAGCTTCTTATCCATCAGGTCATCATAACTATTATTGTTAAATTGTTTTTGCCTTTACGTTACTGTACTATAAATTTATCATAATTTTATTTTGTTACTTGCTCTGTGGTTTAATTCTGCAGTAGGAAATCATTTTAAAAATTGGATTGAAACTATTCTTAATTTCTATGTAGTAATACATACTATCAAGCGTGATTTAAGAGTGTTCTTAATTTGCAGTGAAGAGATCACCGCCACAAAACGAGAAAACAAAATGCAATTGTTTTAAGATTTACCATAACAACATCATTCTATACCGTTTTCTTTCCAGGTGAAGCAGTCAGGATCTAGAGGAGTTACCATTGTTTGATCAGCTTGCACAGGACCATGGCGGACCACATGGAACTAGTGGCAGAAATGCCCCTCCTCGAGCGGCTAAGTGCTTCCGATCGTCTGGCGCACGCCAAGAAGCGCCGCACACAGCAGCTGAAGCAATGGGTGCATCGGCAGAAAGAGTTGGACAAGAAGAGCAAGAAGAGAAAGGATGTGCCAAAGCAGGAGAAGTCGTCAAAGAAAAGACTGAAGTTTGTGGACACAGTCACGCTACTGGACTCTGCTGCAAGAGACGATGTCCATGAAGGTAAGAATTGTTTGTTGTCAATGCTGTTAAGAAGTCAGAAAATTTCTCATTTGTTACATCTATTAAATCAAATTCAATGTTTTGCTAAATGTTGTATGTTTCTCTACTTTGTTGACGATAGTTGCAGAGTTGCTGAAATCTGGTGTGAGTCCAGATATGACCAATAGTGATGGCCTAACTCCCCTACACCAGGTAAGGAATGATGGAGATATCTCTTTCTTATGTAATAGTAATACTCAATGAATATGCATCATGATGGTACTGTTTCACTGTAATTTTGAAACATTATGTATTATGTTATTGATACGCGAAGAGAAAAAGGGGACGACCAAACCTGACACTTAAGAAAGTATTGGAGGAGGAGGTCGGTCTAAAGGACTACAACTTGTTAGCCGCCATGCTAGATAGAGATGCATGGTCGGATATCGTTAATGGCACCTCATATGAGTATGAACTGAAGTGAACTGAACTGAACTGATTGATACAAAGTCTTGTCAAAAGTATGTACTGGGTATTCCAAAAAGCAACATCAAATCCAATGTTGTGGATGTTTTTGAAATAAGGACAATGTTGTTTTAGGCTTCTGTATTATATGTCATTTATGATGTTGTATCCACAGTGCTGTATAGAAGGTAGTGAGGAGATGATGAAGGTGTTGGTGGAGGCAGGTGCTAACGTGAACGCTGTAGACTGTGAGCTGTGGACTCCGCTACATGCAGCTGCCACCTGCGGACACATCAACCTGGTCCGCTACCTCATCAACAAGTGAGCATCACCACAGTATATGAGATCATTGGCTTGACATGCACAGTCAAATCTGTACAAGTACCCACGTCTGAATGAGGACAACTTGTCCCTTCATAATTGTCCAAGTGACTCAAGCATTAAGAGTCATGTCTATAGTGGCCACCTGTCTACTGTGCCAGTCTTACTCTTAGATGCAACATGTGATTAATAATCAACTGCTGACATTGTTCTGTTTCACCCAGTGTTTTAGCCAGCCTTGAATTTTTTTCCATCCCCTGGATTTTGATAGGAAATCCTGTCGAAGGCGCAACAATACTAGGGGGGTCGGGGGTATGCTCCCTGGGAAAATGTTGAAATGTAAACCCTCTGAAATGCTTTTTCCTTTATTTTGAGGGGCAAATTTTGCTGGTAGACTTAGCTTTGTTCAATTGATATCTTTATATGCCAATTTTTGTCCATCACAGAGAACGGAATGGGCAAAATTTGCATCCATCCCAGCAGCAAAATTCTGTCACAGGACTGAAGGACGGGCGCTGGGTAGAACGCTGGTTACACCAAAAGGCAGTTGTATGTATTGATCAAGTCATACATATCAGGTGTTTGTTTTCTCTATTTTAAAATGTTGCTCCCTCCCCCCAGTGGTGCGGATGTGTTGGCTGTAAACGCGGACGGGAACATGCCGTACGACATCTGTGAGGACGAGACAGCGCTGGACTACATCGAGTCCGTGATGGCGCAGAAGGGCGTGACCCAGGACCAGATTGAGCGGCTGCGGGGGGGCCGGGAGCAGGCCATGCTGGACGACCTGAGGGACAGGGCCAACCAGGGCATGGACCTGGAGTTCACCAACAAGGAAGGAGCAAGTCCGGTAAGTCCTAGACATAGCTGGTCTTTATTACCTGGTTGTTACCATCACTGTGGGTATGTAGCATCCCATTCAACTTCAAGGTTTTTCCAACCATAATAGGCAGTGGGTCATTTACTATCCATTCTCTTTATTTCAGCATACATTCAGTTGCTTGAAGCCAGCTTTGTCTTGTAGAATTTCACATTGGAGAAGTTTTTTTTTTTTCATTAAACACACCATTAGAAACCGTGAGTGAGCTGCAAGCAGTAAGATTCAACTAAGTTTTATTCTTTGCTCAATTGTAAAGCTTGACAATAAGACTTATTATTTGCTTGATGCTTGCAAGTATTGTTATCAAGGAATAATGGATTGATGTTTTCCCAGCTCCACATTGCATCAGCCAATGGCTATGAGAGAGTAGCAGAGTTCCTGTTGGACCACCATGTGTCTGTGGACATCAGGGACAAGGACGGCTGGCAGCCCATCCATGCAGCAGCCTACTGGTCTCAGGTATGATGTCTTCCTCCTTCACTGCGCCATACTGTCTCAAACTACAGGTTTTACAGATACAGGTTTCACCGTTTTGATCTTGTTCTTAACATTGCAGAAGAAGGATGTCACATTTGCCTTAATAGAATTAATAAGAAGCATTGCGCTTTGTTAGGCTTTCCAGCAGTTGATTGTAAGAAAGAGATAAAAAGAGTATGATGAAACCATCACTTACCGGTAGTACATGAGCACAAAGTAAGGGTTTGATGGTACATGGCCTCTACCTTAGTGTCTCTACCTTGACCGATATGTTATATCTAGTGTGTTACAATATGAGACAAAGTTAAAATATGCCTTGTGTCCACAGCCTGAACTTGTGGATTTGCTACTCTCCAATGGTGCTGACTTGGATGCAAAAACAAACTGGGGGGAGACACCCATAGGTAAGTGCATCATGGTTGCAGAGTGTTAGACCACTAGTCTTATGCCAATTAGATAGGATAATAGAATATTCAAAAACTATTGTTGTTCTGTGGGACCGCGTGGCGCAGTGGCAGCATTTGCGGCTCGAGACCGAGAGGTTGCGGGTTCGAATCCAGCTGCTGTGTCACCGATCTTGTGCCCTTGGGAAAGGCACTTTACACGACTTTCCTCACTTAACTCAGGTGTAAATGAGCATCTAGTGGCCTTGTGTGGCTTGGTGGGGCTATGTGGCCGAGACAGGCCTTAGGTGCATGTTCGGGCATGAGAGGCACCCGCCATGGCACACGAGTCGGGGGTAGGAGGAACCCCCTACATCCTTGGTTGGAAGTCCTCCTAGGTGACGGATCTGCTGGAGCCGCCTCACACGTTGCATACAGTTGCCCCTGTGAGACTTAGTGCTCTAGTAGACCAGAGGGTGGAGAAGGAATTGCACACCCTTCCTTCACCATTAAAAAAAAGTCATGTGCAGGTCAGGCAAACAGGCAAATAGCCTGTCTGCCTCCTCATCTGTCCAATCGACAGGAGAAACAAAAAGAAAAAAAGAAAAAATTATTCTGTGAATGATTATTGCAAAAGTATGTTTTTTCAAATCATTTCATTGTATTCAGATTGTCTTTTCGAGGAGAAAATAGTCCTGTTTTTAAGCTTAGAGGATCACATGTATTAAGTTTCCCAATTATAAAGCATGTGAAAACCAGTCTAACTGATTGGTCATCCCTTTTCTAACAGAGGTAACCGAGGATGAGAACATCAGGAAGAGACTGGAGGAGTGGAAGACCAAGGCTGCTGCCAGGAAGGCCCAGGATCGCTGGCGAGCCGCCATGAGGAAAAACTCCAGCGCCAGCACCAGCAGGAGGAAAAGGTACGGCAAGTTACAACCACTAAGGGACACATTTACAAAAACATGAAATGTGTAATGAATTTTGGGTTTCCGGAACCGATGGGGTGGGCAGGGCTACTGGGCAGGCTAGTCATCTAGTTAGTCAGTCAGTCAGTCAGTCATACGGTGCATTACAGCACTGTTGGAGTTATACTGTCCCCTACGGGGTGGCATACGCTTTCTTCTAACTGAATACAAGACGGGGATGTTCAAGGACCTGGTCTCCCGTCCGGGTGATTAGTGTAAATCACCGTGAAGCTAATATGGTATGGAGGTACGCCAGTCATCTAGTGCCCCCCTTTTTTCAGGCCCCACTCACTTCTAGCTGGTGGAAGACCCTGTGATGAATTGTGAGTTTCAATGCCTACAAAATTCAGGACAAGAAATTTGATTGTCACTCAATCTTGATGCAAAAAGAAAGCATTCAGCTTTCAACCGAGATAGATCTTAGTTATCAGATTGTCTCTGATTTTGAAACTCAAGCTATGCAACAATATTAGCCAGTCAGAGCTTTCAGTTACCTGCCAAAATTCAAAAGTCAAATGATTGTTAATTAATAACAGGTGTCTGCCTATTCTGTGGAGACATGATCAAAGGATTTGAACTGGAATATCGGTAGGACAGTCACTATAGAGGAGCGGTTAAAGTGTCCAAACTGTTGTTAGATTTTTTTGACAATGAGACAATTGTCAGTCCAAACTGTGGTTAGACCTGTTTGACAACGAGACAGTTTTCATATGTTTTATCGTTTTTCCTCTGTCGGAGCAGCAGTGCCATGCGTAAGAGCAGCGTGCGGGAACGGGAGGAGATGATGAGACGAGAGTCCCGCGGGGAGGGGAAGGCTCTACTGGCTCGAGTAGAGGACCAGGATGCAGTAGACACACGGCTGGTAAGTAGTACTTTGTGTGTTTGTACATGTGCTTTAAAGACTTGTATATAGTGATTGCAAATGTTAATGTGCAAGAAACACACAATGACACTCATCTTGCAAGGGTCAGACACATATTAATCAAATAATAATAATGATTGCTATGAACAATGTACACTCATTGTAAAAAGCGAGACCATCCTCTGGCATCTCCCACATTTTGAATTACAGTTGCAATAGAAATTAACCGTCCACTTTTTGCTTAACCCCAACCAACATAACTTGGGTTCCAAAAGTATATTTTATCAGGGGGTAGGATACACGTGGCTAATATATGATTTTGGAAACATTTCATTGAGGATATGTTAGCACTCTCCCTGGTAATTTTATTACACAATTTAGCCTTTAGCCTGCTATGTTTTACAAATAATCATTCTTATGAGATTAGATTTTGACTGTTTCAAAAGTTGTGTGAATTTCTGTTTGCCAGGAGGAGACAAACATTGATGACGTCACAGTAAACATGGAATCTGGTCCTGGGGTGCCGACTGTCACGGTCACAGAACCGGAGGACTCCCCTAACACGGCACCATCGCCAGACACACAGTCTGCACCACACAGGACTGAACCCTCTCACACCAGCAGTGACAAACCCTCCTCCCCTGCCCGTGCAGTAACCCCTGCAATCCCCACAACTGGAGTCACTCCTGGGACCAACACGGCCCCCACAAACACAGTATCTACTGCCACAGTGGCAGCAACGCCCCCTGGCGATGCAGTGCAGCCCGCAGAAACAGCAAACACCGCCCCTCCGGCATCTCAAAACCGCGTTGTGTTGGACGAGAACAAGGAAAACCGGGAGGGCGACAGGAGTCGGAACGGGAACCGAGATTCCGCGCTGAGGAGCATGTTGGACGCGTTCAAGTCGGACAGATACCAACTGGTGTCGGGCAAGCCTAAAAGTAACGGCGCGCCACAGACTCTCGCTGAGCTGAAGCGACAAAGAGCCTTGGCACTAAGACAGCAGTTAAGCAGTACTTTTTCAAACGAAGGGAACAGTAACAGTAGTGACCAAGGCTCCAGGGGTCCCAGTCAGAACGGTGGGGACAACACGGCTTACCCGTACATTAACACCACGGGGTCGCTCGACCCCCCCATGCAGAGGTTCAAGAGTCCAGTCCAGGAGGTGGTGGGGACCAGGAAGACAAGCTGCTGTGTTGTAATGTAACAACTCAGGTACATGTTGTTGAACTCTTTTATTCGTAAACAGTGAAGGATGATGGAATGAAAAGATTTTTGGTCAGGCTGTGAAAACATGTTTGTCTGTGACATTGATATTTTGAGGTGTACGAGTCATGCATCTTAAAAGATCATATCAAAATTATCACAATTCAGTCATTTCATTGTTCTTTCCCAGTTGCTTGTTTATAATAATTGTAGAAAGAAGTAGACAAAAATAGAGCTGTCAGTCTTTAGGGGGCACACAACAGTTTATTGGGGGGTTCAAATGGAGGCGGCACACCCTCAAGTCTAGCGACCATCTCTTCCAGGGAATTATCCTGAAGGAAAATAACTGTATATGGGGTGAGAGGATATACCTTCAGCTACAAGACCAACTGAGTTTCGATCCTTCAACTTCTCTAATTTTGAAAAATTATAGGGAAAAAACATTATTTTCATGTCAAAAATGATGCACAAAATCGGGCATTTTCGCATTGGATAAAAGAGATGAAGAAGATTTTTCCGGCAAGCACGACTGATACTGCCAGAGAGAAGAAAATCTAAAGACTAATCCAGCCAATTATAAAGAAAATTCTAGTACTACAGTTTTTTTAATCATCCACGGCGCGCGGCATTGCAACTTCGCTTGACACAGCGCTTCAGAGGTAAATCTAGGTCACGGGCCTCTTTACATTCAGGCGTAGGGATATCGCGGAAGCAACGCGCGGACCAAACCACAATTTGCGCCAAAAACACACCATTTCCTACGCTTTTCAGCCATGTAACCGTTTAATGTCATTTCGCAGGAAATAATGAGAAATGTCAACTCAAACATGGGCCCTCGGAAGCCTTTCGTCACTTTTTGGTCGCGGACTACCACGGACCCCGGTCGCGGAAGAACTGGGGTGTGCACCGTTAATATATGCAAATTATGATTAATATTGACTTTAAAAAGTTATACTCTATAATCATGCCAAGTTTGACTTGTCTGCGACTTTTCTTTCTCGAGTAACAGGTGGTTGAAAGTTGCGGTGTCGGAAGGCTGTTTTTGCGCCTCCAGGATGGTATACCATTCAATGCGCATAATAGCAATTACGTCACAATGAGCTTGTCCTATGGAAGAGGTTTTAGGCTATCAATACGTGCTAAATAAAGAGTCATGGCCATGAAAAGGAATGACAGAGGGGTGCTCTTGTGATGGAGCACACTTTCCTCCTATTTCTGACTGGAACAAACGGTGTAAACCTCTTAGAACATATTTGAGTTCGTGACGTCACAATACCTGCCGCTGGCCTATGTTCTGAAGTGACAACGATGCAGTTTTAAGTTCCGCGCTTTAACGGAAAGCACTTGAAATGTTAATTTGTGGTCATATCGGGTAGAGAATAGACCTAGCTTTCCCGTCCAAGCGTTTCCGTTGGCAAGACTCCTTTTATTTCGTAGAAAAATGAAGTTAAATGTTGTACCTTTGGTAAAGATGGAGGTCTGTGCTGCACTTCTTGCGGCTATGAAGGTATAAACGGGCATCTGCTAAGATAAGGCTGTACAGTTTGGTGTCGGTCTCGGTGAGATAAAGAAGCCTTGGGATGTGTCTTCGGATTAGTGCAACTTATTTGTGTTAAGGCCGAGAACTAGCGCCACACCGAACTTGACACTTGATTCGGAAGGAAAGTGCGAAAGTGACGTCACCGGGGCCTTTTTTCATTGGAAAATGCCTGCTTCTCAATGTAGGAGCAATTGTGAAACGTTCAAATGCGATTTCAAAGTGCCCAAGAGGTACTGTAGTTTAAACAACAATGTTTCGGTAGGTTTTATGCAATCTATGCTTAGCACACACACTTCGAAGGCTATGCGACCGTGTTTGAGGGGGGGGGGGCGTGGGAGGGGGGCAAATCCACCCATTATATGACAGTGTAGAATCATATCAAAACCTGCGAAATCCAGCTTTTTTTCAGTCAGATACGATCGGGGCTATACACTTTCATGGGAAAAATGCAATTTGTTGGCTATTATCACTAATACTTTTTTCAGGATGGGTGCTTTTAAGGGGGCACACACCAGTTTATTTGGGGGTTCAAATGGAGGCCGCACACCCTCAAGTCTAGCGACCATCTCTTCCAGGGAATTATCCTGAAGGAAAATAACTGTATATGGGGTGAGAGGATATACCTTCAGCTACAAGACCAACTGAGTTTCGATCCTTCAACTTCTCTAATTTTGAAAAATTATAGGGAAAAAACATTATTTTCATGTCAAAAATGATGCACAAAATCGGGCATTTTTGCATTGGATAAAAGAGATGAAGAAGATTTTTCCGGCAAGCACGACTGATACTGCCAGAAAGAAGAAAATCTAAAGACTAATCCAGCCAATTATAAAGAAAATTCTAGTACTACAGTTTTTTTAATCATCCACGGCACGCGGCATTGCAACTTCGCTTGACACAGCGCTTCAGAGGTAAATCTAGGTCACGGGCCTCTTTACATTCAGGTGTAGGGATATCGCGGAAGCAACGCGCGGACCAAACCACAATTTGCGCCAAAAACACACCATTTCCTACGCTTTTCAGCCATGTAACCGTTTAATGTCATTTCGCAGGAAATAATGAGAAATGTCAACTCAAACATGGGCCCTCGGAAGCCTTTCGTCACTTTTTGGTCGCGGACTACCACGGACCCCGGTCGCGGAAGAACTGGGGTGTGCACCGTTTAGTGTGACAATGACAGGACCAATTTTTTGCACATAATCATGTCATGATGCATATGTTGTACTGAGATACATGTACTGTAAATGCAGAAATATTTGTGGTGGTTTTGTGTTTGTGGTTTTCGCGGCTGCCGCTTCATCGCAAACTCAAAGCCACCACAAACATCTGTCCATTAAGGTATGTGACTGCAGTATATGGCACTACCACAAAATCAAAACCACCGTTACCATCTTCCACACTAATTGAATACATAAATTACATTACGTTTCTCATGCAAATAGTTCTTACTATTTATTTCAAATTAGAAGACTGTTACATTGTGTATGTACTGAAATTTTTTTTTGTCTTCAGACCAACAGAAATCTAAACAGCACTGGAGTGAGGATTCACCAACGCCATCAGAAGAAATTCTTCTTGAAGCCCTGGGAAAGTGTTTCCTCAGTCCTGCTGTAGTTTGAGGGCATCAGTGTAAAAGGAACTGCTTTATAATTGTATTGATAATAGATAGATAGATGATTGATTTTCTATAGCCATGAGCGCAACATTATTACTACCCAGGTGGTATGTATAAATCATCACATTCAATATACAACTGATTTATCAAGAACAATTTCTATGAGAAACTGTAGTTTACAGCTTTCTATCTAACTTGAAGATGTTATTCGGAATAAAATAAGGTATACTATGGCATTATTATTGGTACTTTATATGAGATATACACAGTATCCTTGCACAGCTGCTGTTGAAAGACTGGCCAAACAAACTATGGGTAGCAGCTTATATGGATAATCAGGTGTTGCACTGCAGACTGCACCCCTGTCCAAACTAGGCTAATGGGTATATTTTGGCCAGGGGTATATTCTGAACTGCAACACCAGTATAATGCTGTAAGTATAGCTCTCACATGGGGTTTGTGTCTAGATGATATTAATACCTCAGTAACACTATATAATATACAACATAGACATAGTGGCATTGTGACGGCCACTAACATTACATATAATGCATTGTCATACATGTAATTTTTAACTTACACACATACATGTAGGCATCAAAAATATGTATGTAAACTATACTTTCCCAAGAACAAATTTCCAACGTTCTTTTACTCTATGTAACAAATGTTATATGGCATAGAGGACATGTAATGTAAGAGTGGGACAGAGAATATTTAAACTCTGCTAACAGGGAATGCAGATTAAAAATGGCTATTGTTTGAAATAAGTCTTTTGAGATGTTGTTAGGTACGAGTACGTACAGTCTAATCAAACTGGACCAAACTGATGGTAACTTAGGAAAGTCTTTCCCGAGTTACTACCAGGTGATATAAACTTGAGTGTATATTAAGGTCTCTGCCATACAATGTAAAGAGTATCAGTTACAAAATGTACCATGTGAATGTTAGATTCGTGTCAGACTTTTGATACAAATTGGTGCCATGGTGTTTTTACATGTACAAGGCTGATGATGAGAATTTTCCAGAAACTGGACTAATGTTTGTACATGCTTGAGCCATTCCAACGTTGCTTGCCTTTCTTTTACAAAATGCTCAGAACTATTCCAAATTCAAAACATAGAGGAGTTCCAGTGCCTCTTGTTTTTCAGTAATCCCGTGTTTCAATTTATATTGTTAACTCAACATTTCATTCCAAAATCAAATATTCCTTGATAGAACATACAACGTAGACAGCTTTTTTTGTATATGTTGTCCATGTTGGTGGATGACAGCAAAGAGAAAAGAAGGGACAATTTCAAATATATATCGCTGCATACAGTTGTAATGTTTTCATTGTGGCCCTGTTTAAAGGTATACTGAATGGTAATTTATAGTTTATTTCCAATTGTAAGATGTAACAGTTTGTTTGTAAGTGTCGTACATCAGTGACTTTTCTGACTAGGAGTTAATCTCTAGATCTCTGGGTGCCTCTATGTCAAGACAACAGTACAGCGGGGACACGCTGCTACAGTACGATTATTGTTATGCAAACTATTTGTTGTAAATTTAAGGTACATGTTCATTGTGGGGGAGTGAAATATTGTTCTCTGTTCAAGCTTCGTTTTGTAGACCTGCAAATTAGAATTCTCAAGCACGTAACATCGTTATACACATTGCATGCTAATGGTTAGCTTTCTCAGCATTAATCATAAGTTGTTCAGGTAGCCTTAGTGTATTTCTGTTAACATTTTTGAATTACGAAGGCCAAGTCTATATTTGGGCAAGAATTTATGCACTAGATTGATCCTAAAGAGAAACAGAAGATAATGTGCAAAACCTATGTTTTGCTAGTTTGTATATTACATGTTGCTTTGAGATCAAAGTAAAGCTGCATAATTTGCCTCCATGGTTGTGTAAATATGAATTTTCCTTCAAGATTACTTAAGCATTAACTTGTGCCTTCAGAAGAGACACAATTGAAAGGTGGAAATATATGCAAGTTGATGTGTATTGATGTACATGTATTACAATGTGACAATATTGGTCCATCAGATGACAAATATATCTTTTAACATTTCAAAATGAATTGATAAAACATATGAGTTAGATGGGTAACAGTGCTACATTATATCACATTGTTTTTCAGTCAAGTTATTCTGCACATAAAGTAAAGGAAGGTAGAGGTATTCCCCAAAATGCTTTTCTTTGAAACGAAGAAACTTAATGATACTTGTTAATCCAAACATGCCTGGTTTTAAATCCTGAACAGTGAGTGAGTTTACTCAGCAGGTGATATATGATTGATAGAAAGCATTGACCAGAGAATCTTGTACTTTACTTATTTACATACCAAGAGAACTTTCCTTGCCATATTTTGTCATGACAGCTAACGATGATGCTTTCCTCACGATCACATAAGCTACCCCGGTAGTAGCTGAAAATGAACTTTATCTGATAGGTGTTGCAGCTTGATATGTAGATATTGGAGCAATCTGCTGTAAAAAAATATTAGCTCTTAACATTGTTTAGACAGAAAGAAAAATAATTATATCAAATGATGAAATACAATTCATATTGCTGGATGATTTTTAATTTTTTCCTTGATGTATATGTTTAGTTGATATTGTATTAGATAGACTGATTTAAATGCTAACTTTGCAGCAATATTGTATTCAATGTAGAATATAAATGAAATGAACCTTCAGCTGTGTTTGCTTTCTTTGTATTTTGGTGAGAAAACAATTGTGTGGGTAATGATATGAAAATTACCCCATCAAGAGTTCAATAAAATGACCAGAATGCCATGTCACTGCGTTTTTGTTTGATTCATACATACAAACAATTTACAATATAATGTTATATTTATAACAACCTTTTTCTGTTTTTACCAGCTGATATTCATGATGTAAATTGTGCATGGACGATGTAAAATAAACTCCCGAACGGAAAATTTACAAACACCAAAACGCAAAAGTTTCCAGACAACTGACACTGCTACAATACAATGTCGCACTGGTAAATTTACGTCCAAAGTTACGGCACCTTCCGTTATATTAGACCCAAGAAGGTGAGCACATACAAGTTTGTCAGATTCTCTATCAAGCATACTGCTGCAAAGCCAAGAGGGAAAAGGAGGTCTTGTGCGCCACCTGGCATGTGTATGAAGAACTGCAGGATCATGGACGAACTTGCGTTTCCCATCATGCTCCCCGGCACCTCCTTTTCGTCTGCGGACATCTTGCCGTAGATGTGGTAGTGAGGCAAGGTAAACTGAATCCTTCATTTTACCGGATCATCTTAATCTTAATATTCACGAATTAGCTTTAGAATAAAGTCTAACATGTTAGTTTACAACATAAATAAGATATTTTTTGTCAGACATCGCTAGTTTTGTCTGTACGGGTTTGTAAATACCTCAGTGCGTCAGGCGATGTTTCTTCATGACTATGGAGAACTAATAGAAAATCACTTTCAATCTATAAAAAAATGTCTTACAGTGGCCGAGTTGGAGCTACTATTTGTTCGCTTACGTGATTTTTTGCTATGTAACATGTTAAGGGTGGTGACTTTTTATGGTTGCTTTTAGAATTTGTTATGTGCGGCAGGTTAGTTCGTGGATGGGGAGGGGGGTGCAGTACTAAGATCTGATTTTTGGACACATGGACTGAATTTGAATGGGTAGAAAATACATTTCTCTGCCTGTAAACAAGTCAAACTGCGTGTCTTTCTGACATTATTGCATCGATGGAAGGTTATTTGAAATAAATTTAAGACTTGACACCATGTTTGATTGTTATGTATACTCTGTTCATGATATGTTTGAATCATGATGGGACGATAATTTAGTGAAAACAGCAACTTTAATAACTAATTTTCCTTGTGATAAACTGTGTTCGATTTGAAAGATATAAATGCCTGAACAAATAAGAACTGTCACAAACTATATTTTGTTGTTTTCTTTAGATGACTCACAAACATAACAACGTGATACCCAACGGCCATTTCCACAAGGATTGGCAGAACCGTGTGCGGACATGGTTTAACCAGCCGGCCAGGAAGATCCGAAGGCGCAAGTCGCGTGTGGAGAAGGCCCGTCGCGTCGCCCCCCGCCCCGCTGGCGGAGCGCTGCGCCCGATCGTCAGGTGCTCGACATTCAAGTACCACACCAAGGTCCGGGCTGGGCGTGGCTTCACCCTGGAGGAGATCAAGGTATTAATACAGAACAATTTATCAAAAAATGTTATTTTGATTTTATCTACTCACGATATAGTAAGCTTTCAGCTGTTGTTATTTCATTATTCTACAATGTTGGAAGATGAAATTGCTTTGGCTGTGTTGTGAAGATTATGAAGGCCCTTGAAATCTAACAGTTATTGCCTTGTCCATGCTTATTGTTATTCATATCCATAATATCGGTCAGTTTGCATATAGCACTGTTCGGATTTGTCGACAAAGGTCAGACATCCAGGTAAAAAGATATGCCAAATAGCAATAACTCAAGCAACTGGAATAAAATCATATCCAGTTGCTTCAGAAATTGCTATTTGGCAATGTCCAGATATGTTATGTCATGGCCTTTTGACCTGCACCTGTACAGCAGATGGATTTGTGAACAAACTTGCATATCTTAATTCAGCATGTGGACTTTGTGTTACCTCTGCCACCTCACAGTGACCCAGTCGATCACACAGTCGTTTCTTGTGACAAACATTTATTGATGCTAATGCCTCTTCATTTTTGTACAGGCTGCAGGTCTGAACAAGAAGTATGCCCGCACCATCGGCATCTCAGTGGACCCCAGGAGGCGTAACAAGTCGACCGAGTCTCTGCAGGCCAATGTCCAGCGTCTCAAGGAGTACAAGTCCAAGCTCATCCTCTTCCCCAAGAAACTCAGCGCACCCAGGAAGGGTGACAGTGGTGTAAGTAGTCCTTGAAGTTTCTGGCCATAGTCAATGGTAGAATTAGGAAGGGGGCTTCAGATTACTATGAATATGTTAATGAGTAGGAAATAGGAAATAAGCATCTGAACCTACGCCTCTGAAATTGTTCTTATCCTTTAGAGATGGTCAACATTACTAGAAAGTACCAAGATTGGAAAATATGTAGTGTTGTAGGCTAACAATTGTACTTGTTGAAGTGACAGTAGCGAGCAAGCCATGACTGTAGTTGTAGAAGTGACACTACTTGGAAAACTGGCAACGCTATGGAAGTCATTAGTGTAATAGCCAACTTTATAAGTGATACCATTCGACCACACTACTTTTACTAGCTCAATTCTTGAATGCAGGAAGGAATGCCATATTGTCTGTGCGACCATGTTTTGTCACCTCTTGTTACAACATTTATGGGTCTATTTTGAAAATTAAGCCATCTTTTTTTACCCATCTTGTTTTATTTTTCCCTATCTTATTTGTGTAATCCGCAAAGGATGTCATCCATATTGACCATAGAATTTACTTGCTGTGGCCTTATTATGTGAAAGGAAGTCTTACTACATTTATCATTTCATTCATGTTGTATCTTTTTACCAACATGAGTTTCTTACCTTATTATTTTGCAGGCTGAGGAGTTGAAGATGGCCACACAGCTGCAAGGCGCAGTCATGCCTGTCCGAACGGTGGGTGAAATGCTTCAAATGACTTGCACTTCCATTTCCTAAATGTATTTGTTTGCCACAGTCTCGAAACGTAGCCAACTTACATTGCCATTGAGGTTTGTAGTTAAGGAATAAGAATTAGTTGTCCGTTAAACTGTTAAATATGAAGATTCTTGTATGTGTAACATCCCATGGAAATCAGGACATTGGTTTATTATAACAATGGCTTGTTCTTCCGAGGTATTTGTGTCAGTTTCACAGTTTGCTTATTATTGCAATGTCTTAAAGTGTAGTTTGCTTCAAATTCAAGTGTTTTAGTGCTACCAAAACAAGGTCATGCACCAGGGAGCCCAAAGTCGCCTTATATTTCAATCCATCCAGACGTCTAAAGTTATGCTGACCTTTAAATATCAGAAAAAACAAACACACCAAAAAAGGACATCCATTTTTCCTGGAGGTGAACAAGGTGAAAGTGGCTCTGAAATACACATATTTACCCCATGCACTATCATAGACCTTAAGGTAGCTGCCATGTATTCATGATTATTGTTAATTGCTGTGTTAACTAATTTTGCTGTAGCATGTAACTATTCGGCTACTCTTCCAGGAGTAACAAAATTACACAGAAAACATGGACACTTGGTACAACATTCGTACACACATAGTAACAGTGAGGTTGCGGAGAATTTCCTTATAGTTTGTTATTTTCCCACCACAGCTTCACAAGAAGGAGAAGGCCCGTGCTCCCACAGAGGAAGAGAAGAAGTACCAGGCCTTCCAGTCCATGCGGATGGCTCGCGCCAACTGCAGACTGCTGGGAGCCCGGCAGAAGAAGGCTGCAGAGGAGGCCGAGGCAGCAGCGCAGACCAAGAGAAAATAGGCGCCACGAAAAAGACTCTTCGTATATGAAAAATAAAAGAGGATACAATGTGTTCTTGCCTTCTTCTTGTGTTGTAATGTGTCATAGTTATTTGTAATAGTTTCTGTTTCGTAAGTGTAGGTGTGAGGGTTTGTTTCATCATAGGAGACTGGCATATACATGTATATGGGTCTGAAAAGGATATGAGAACTGAAGTATCCATTATGATTCTTTAGGTGCAAATCACACTTTGTCATCAAGCATGAGAGATGCCAAATGAAATCTTTGCACAAGGTCAGCAGTTAGTAATTGGAAAATTGTCGCCTGGGGTTGAATTCAGAGGACTGCTTCAACAGAAAATTTTGGGTGCCAACGTCAATGAACTGATAACAGTTTTATATAGCACAGCTTATCTACAAATCAAGCCTTGTACCATATGACTGAAGAATGTACACATAGGTACTCTCCAAGAAGAGGTTGATTGGGGCCTCATGTGCCCCATGTTGCCATGTCAAAAGGCAAAGGTAGGAGTGGTACTTTGAGACCCGTTACTGTAAAGGAAAAATGTGGCAGTGTTTTTGCGAGGCAGTCTAACCACAAGCTTAAACCACTGCAAACATTTTTCCATTACAGTATACCTTTCTCACGCGGCAGCCATGATAGAACGAAGACGAGGTCAATGAGGCAAACAGACAAAACTTCTAAAATCAGCTGCCGTTTAGTTTTCACCCAAACCACACAAATTTTCACAATATAAGATCAAATGATAAATATAAAAGATATAGCAATTTAGAGTAGCATAGACTGATCCCATAGTCCCTTAAGAGATGCAAAATAAAAACATAATAATGCAAATATTTGATGGACATGCAGTAATCTCTTATTGGTCTATTTCCTAATTGCCAGGCTATCTTTGGTTGAACTGCTAATCATGATGGACAGTCTTTTGTTTGCCACATTTAACTCGTTTTGGATCTATCATGGCCGCCGCGTGAGAAATGTGTATGTGACTACAGTGTATGGCACTACCGCAAGCTTAAAACCTCTGCGAACACACCACTTTCCTGCTAATGCGAAATTAAATCTTCACGAAACTTAAATGCATTTACAGTACCTTATTCCCTCTCCATACAGGTCAGAGGCTAGTGCCGTGGGGAAAGTCTAAAGAAACTGACTTATGAGAGGGTCAAAGTTTTCCCCACCAACCTCTGCTTAGAGAGAATATATCAGCCTTTTCATGGATCATGTTTCCTGCTGGAAGATGTGGAGCACGTATAGGGTTATGTATGCAGGTGTACTGACCAGTGACTACAGTGACTTGTGACCATTTTGCTTGTGCACATGCATTAACGTTAGCTGTAGGGCCTGTCTCTTTCAGAAGGCCTTGGGACTCTTTGCTGTAAAGATGGGTTTTGCTTGATCATGATTTGTCGCTTTTTAAGGGGCGACTTAATAAACACCTTCAAGTACACGAAAGGACTATATGACACTCCATGTTTAGTCCACGTGTCTGTAGAAACAAGAACGAGGGGTCACCAGTTGAAATTAAAAAGCTCCTTGGCGAAAACAAATACACGGCTATACTCCTTTACGAATCGGGTCGTCAGCTGGTGGAACAGTCTCCCAGAGGAAGTAGTGATGGCACCAACTGTGAACGGTTTTGAAACAAGATTTGACAAACACATGAAAGACCATCCTGTCGTATACAACTATAGGGCACTGGAACATCCCCTAAGACCGACAATGTCAGTATCCTGAATTGAAGAGCAGGCCAAACTGGAGTGGATACTCCTACCGGACTGAAACAACTCTACTCTACTCTACCCTCTACTTATCTTGACAAAGTGATATGCTAACTTTAAAAGTCGCTACATATGTACAAGGAGCTTTTCAAAAAGCTCCTTTATATGTACAAAGTACAACTGTAGACTGCAGTCATGAGAAAGCAAAAACCATCGCTGTAATGTGTGCTGTGACCGCTAGAGGTCGCTGTCCCCAACAGTACCAAAATTGCCAAAACGAGGCTCGCGTCGCGGGAACGTTTGGACGCCATCTTTAGATTTGCCGTCTTTGTTGTGTGAGAGATCCTCCTGTATCGAGGGGAATCTGTGCGAAAATGAAGCTCGTACGGTAAGTATTCCAAGCCATCCAACATAAAAGAATTTAAGTTCATTGATTTCTTCCTTATTTTGTGTACAACTCCTTGCGATATCTTATACGAGTTGTCAAAAGATGGCTCGTTTCTTCATGTCATGTGCACAAGTATGCAACCGTTGTCGAAGAAATTACCAACGATAAGTCACTCAGCTTGCCAACGATAACCCAGCTGTTTTGAGTAGGTAAAAAGTCATAATGTCGTTGTATGAAGACAAATGTAGCACCCAGTCGTGTTTCATCGCAAGTTTGTTAATGATATTTTTCGCTCGAAATGTGCCCCCCTCCCCCATGGATGCCGGCTAAAGTATAAATTATTAACATATGAATAACTTGTATTTTTCTCATGCCATTCGTCAATTACATGTCGACCTACTCAATTATTGTTTCTGATTTTGAAAATATACATTAAATTCTCTGTCGTTCTATGACAGTAATGTGTTTCACCAAAGTTATGAAATCCCAGGTTTCCCCCCTCCCCAAATATCAAATTATGACAATAAATATTATGTATAATTTTCCGCGTGATGTTCGTCATATTTTGTATGCAAGCAAGAAGATTTTATGACATGTATGCAAGCAGTTAACCCCAGTCTCTGTTGCCAGGTTTCTTATGAAGTTGAGCCACGAGACAGTGACAGTAGAGCTGAAGAATGGTACACAAGTTCACGGCACCATCACAGGTTTGCACAAATTACAATATTTATAGTAAACATGAGTTGTGAAGTTTCTTTTATATCAAGCCTAGCCCTCTCACAAATCAGAACACGTGCAGCAACAGGAATTCTAGGTAATATGTGGAAGGTAAAGTCGCGTAAAAGAAAACAGTCATTTATTTACCAGATAAGTGATTAGTGTTCCGAAATGTTCGTATTTTATGCTCAACCATGGGAGTGACGGGAGAACCATATATTTTACGGTAAGGCCCAGAGCCTACAGTTTGATTTGAATGAATCAAACTCACTTGTGTGCACTGCTGTCAAAAATTTGAACAACTGTTCCACAGTTTGCCCAATTCTGTTTTTCAAATTGACGAATAGACGGGATGTGCACTAATGTCGCATCTTTTGCTTCTTTTTTTTTGGGGGGGATAATCTTTATTCTCTCTTCGGGTTGGCATGATACAAATAAAATACAACACAGGGTATTCCCTATCTGTCTCTTCCTTGGGTTGGCACGGCCACCTTTGGGCGATCCTACCCGCATCCGAGCTGTACCTCGGGCGATACGGAATACCCCATGTTGTGAAGTTGTAAATTCCATATATACAGTCTGTAGTATTCGTCAACTATATCTTGTGTCTGTCTTGAGAGTTTTCATATGTAAATGCTGTGTATTCCCACGATTTTGGAGGATAACCATTGGCTAAAAGTTGCTCTAATGTTGTATTGCAGGTGTCGACGTCAGCATGAACACACACCTCAAGGCGGTCAAGATGACCATTAAGAACCGGGAACCTGTGCAGCTAGACTCTCTCAGTATCCGTGGCAACAACATCCGCTACTTCATCCTCCCAGACAGCCTCCCGCTGGACACGTTACTGATAGACGACACACCCAAGGCCAAGGCCAAGAAGAGGGAGGCAGCTTCTGGAGGTGAGCTTGGCACAAATTCAGTCCATAAAGTTGGACTCTCCCTGCACTTGGGGCACTGGTGCGGCACCTCGGGGTTCGAATATCAGAGATAAAGAACAAATTTCCTTCTGTTTTGTGTATTTTGTTGTCTTCTAAGTACTTTTACCTATTATGCAATATCCCAATTATTAAAAATCGCAAAACTAACAGTAACACAACAGTGCCGCAGTGAACAAACCCTGAAGTGCCGCACCGGTGCCCCAAGTGCAGTGCGAGTCCACGTTTATGAACACCAGAATTAATTGCATCTAAAGCTCAAATTAGTATTGGTGCAGTTATGTAGAAAAGTCCCTGTTTTATTTTTGAAATTTGATACGGGGGCTCAAAATACTTTATTTCGGTTGCATGCAATGTTAAAAATTTTTACGTGCAGTTTGAAAATTTTTATTCTAAAATGTTTTCTTCGGCTCTTTCTGAAATGTCATCTTTAGCTCATTGTATAGAATGTGTGCTTCTAAAATGTAGTGAACAAAAAAGTTTCACAAGAATAATGTGGTTGCGGTTGTTGCTCCTGCCAAAAGGTTTCCAAAACATCTGCGAAAAATTTCCATTTCATTTTAGATTTGAATCTAAGAATCCAGTATTGTTTTAATTTGCTTTCTAATGACACTATCCCATGTAGCACTGTGTTAATTATGTATCATGCTTCTTTATTCCAGCTGGCAGAGGGCGTGGTCGCGGACGAGGGCGTGGCCGTGGTGCAGGGCGCGGTAGGGGCCGGGGACGAAGATAGACACTGTAGCTGTGTAAGGGGCGGGGATGGGAGGGGGAGCGTAGGACCTTGTGCTGTTATAAGTAAGTCAACTTTATACCTACAGGTGGTAACCTGTGAAAAGAGAAATCTCACCACTTCAGTAGTTGCTTTTTTTTTCTTTTGCAAAATTTGTGACAGACTTAGTTTCTGTTTGTGTACTGCAGAAACGTAAAAAGCAGTGTCGCTAATGGTGAATGAAACAATTGTTCATTTGTTATGAAGACTGTGACTTGTGCAAGATTGGAATCAATGAAAACATTCCGTTTTTTGTTTGTTTATACATATCAGGAGAATTGTTTCCTGATAAGTGGTTTGAGAAAAAAAATCATCAAGAGAAAAACAGTCTTCAGAAGTCTGATGCAGTAAGGTAGTTTGTACAAAGAACTTTGTATGTGCCCAAACATAATGGTGGTAAGAGATGAACCAAGGTGTACATGTAACTTCATTTTAGGGTAGTATGATAAACTTTCTATCAATTTGGAATTTTGTGTCTCTCATTATTTCAATAGAATATAGTCTACACTAGAGCTTTATACCTAAACATACATGTAACATCAGTTATAGCCAGTTGTACACAGCCCTAGAACTAAGTGCTTGATAATAAAACCATATGAGAAATCATCAATTACTCTTTATTCAATTCATTCTATTACACCAGTTAATTAATAGAAAATGACAAGACATGTTGACATTAAATCTAGATTAGTCACTTTCACAGGCACTTACATCTTGTGACATCTATCCTAGGGATACCACATTGGTCCTAAACATTGCCACATTTGGATTTTAAACCTAGCACCATTTCTCTAAAAGTCACATTTTTAGATTGCCATACTGCTAGCTTGCTTAGCTAGACAACTTTAAAAAGGTGGGTGTGGTCTGCTACTTGATAAAATGACTTAATGTACATATGACTTCATGTATATATATTCAGTTTATAGACATGTAGTATAAGTTGCAAATACATAGATTGCTATATTCTGATTTTTGCCTAGCACCATATTTCTAAATCTCGCAAAGAAATCATAGGTCTGGCTGGAAAGTTCCTTGGCACCCTCATTAACAAAGGCCCAATGCAGATCAACCCAAGTCTGAGTATTAGTTATACATTACTGTACACATCTGCTTGCACACAGAGGTAGGTTTGGAATTTGTGCGTCCTAAGGAGTAGATTAACAAACTTCTTGTGTGCTTCTGAGGAACAGATTAATCTCAGTACATTATATGTTAATCTCTCAGTCTTTGCCTCCCTACACTAAGTCTTGCTTGGAGATTACCACAGATTCCTTAAAGAACACTGCCCTTCTCAGATCAGATCTTGTCCAATGCCTGGGCCAGGTCATTCTCAAGGTCCTGCACATTTTCAATGCCCACACTGAAACAATGGAGGATGGTGTTATCATTAGTAAGCCTTTTCACAGACAAGCCATCATGCACATAGTGCACCCATGATGTTAACTGTACAAGACATTGACAGGGCATATATTAAAGTTAGGGATGTCCATACAGAAGGCAAGTTAAAATATACTGGAACAGGTACTAACCCTAATTTCAATCTTACATTTTTTTTCTCCACCAGACACAAGGGTCATCTTTATAACCAGAAAAGAAAATGATGTTCATTGGCTCAAACTCTGAGGAATGCTTACTCTATGAAAGAAACCTCCCTTTTGACCCCAGTTTTCTCCTGATACCACCCATAAGACCCAACAACTAAAATCCCTCTGCACGCCCACTAAACTGCCAAACTCAGCAAATTTTGATCAAAATGGGAAAGCTTTGACCTGTTCCTTCTAACCCAAAAAGTCGCCAGGTTGGGCCAATAGGTTCAAGGAAAAAGAGGATTTTCAAGGATTTTTCCCATTTCGTGCCTTCTACTGTGCAACAAATCTCATGTGCCTTGGGGATAAATTTCTTATCCTCAACTGGAGTTCGTGAGAAAGTTTGTCTGACCTGAATCGTATGAGTCCAGGAGTGATGTCACCCATGTCCCTCTCCAGATCACTGATCATGTAGCGCCCGTGGGTCATGGTGGCAGGATGTTCCACCAGGCTCTCCACCCCTCCCAGAGACACCGCCAGTTTGATCACCCGCACACTCTGATAAAAACAACTGTTTTGTTATTTTATTGGGAATTTACACCTCAGCTATGTGACCTGTTTTTGCACAATCAACTTGACATAGGTACAATACTAAAACAAAAGACATCTAGGTCATGATTGACAGCCCTTTTTAAATGCCATGGTCCTAATAATAAGTAATATATAGTTATATTTGGTTAATCACATCTTTAGAAATTGTTGGTTCACGAGAGTTTATTCCATGTCATTACTCTGCAGTAGCATCTAGGAAATGCCTTGTATTACAAGTCCTTCACAAACCTTGGAATATACACATGGTAAATGATATCTAGACCTATGTGGCAAAACTAGCATGTGTACATTGGAAAACATCTTGATTGCAGGGTACAGCAGATTTTGAAATGTTTGTGTTAGTTTTATTTTTGCAGTTGAAATCTCAACCCTGATCCAAGCAAGCCTGGTCTAGTCTCATATTCTCTCGCGAGATCGAGACTAGACCATTCTCCGCGTCCAAGATGTACTGGTAGACATCGAAAATTTGGAGGTATGTTCTCTACCTTTAATAAACAGTCACTGTTAGAAGTATAATTGATTCTAACTCAACCCTGAAGATTATGACACCACGGATATGCATTCATATTTTACTTCTTTGTAATACAGGATGTTTCAACAGCAATCTTCAACAGAGAAAATAAATGAATTTATAGTATCGTACAAACCTCCACAAACGTCTTCCCTGCCTGCTCCCCTCCCTTCACCTCAAACGACATCATGCCGCTGTAGCCGTTACCCATGACCCTCTTGGCTACCTCGTGTTGTGGGTGGGAGGGCAGGCCAGGGTAGAACACTCGCTCCACCTGAAATAAATCATGCTTTGTTCTGAACAAAATCAAGAAGAGTTAACCTGTTTTGGTAAACTGTCTGGTTGTTGATGACTTCAGTGCAAAGGAGGAACAGTCATCCCCCTAAAAGGTGACAGACTGTAGCCAGACAGACAGTTCACCAACATGTCTGCAAGTAGATTCAGAAGAAACTCAATACCCATTGATTTTACAAGGAGACTCTGACAAGTTAATAATGCCATTACATTAAATTGGCAATTAAACTTAAAGTTAAGAGATGGGCAGAATACATTTTTAGAACCATTTCATGCATCAATTAGTAACTTAAAATCGCTTAACGACGCACAAACCAACACAACAATAACAAAACAACTGAGTACGTACGCGGACGATATTGCACATAGTGACATGGACTAAGTCTACTAAGTTTCTCGCTGCCCTCACCACAAACGAGTTCCTATGTCTCTCAGTACAGCTCATTTGGTTGAAGGAAGACGTGACAGGGGTGTGAGGGATCTTTCAGAATCCTTTTCAACGGGCGTAGAGATACGGTCCCAGCATAATTTTAGTTAAAGAATTCAAGAAGTACAAATAAGATATTTCCCCCTTATTGCTTGTAGTACATGTATCAGTAAATACAGTCAGCGCAACACCCCTACATTCCCCTGTAGTAGTTTAGTCCTATTTGCATAATAATTGCCTCGGTAGACCAGTCGGCAAAGCAACATTAAACCCTGGTTCCACCTCTTTGTTCGTGAACCTGAGCAGTGTCAGAGCACACCCTGTTGTATTCCATCCACTAACAATCACTATTAAAGTAGTAGAAGCAGAAGTTGGGGTCTGCGACCTTAGGTTCTTCATCAAGGCATGCGTAAGGTCACATTACTCAGTCCAAAACAGGAACAAAGCAAACAGTATCTCCCATAAGTGCCAGTTGATGCTTGGTCCATACCTGACAAGATGACAATGGCTGCAGCCCGAGGTAGAACTGGAAAGAGGCATGACACTCTGGTCAAAGGAGACAAGTGAGTTTGTTATCATTGGGCGTTATGTCACAAACATGCAATTTGGCTGTGGCTGATAAACTGATTGAATCAAACCTCTTTGAAGTTACACGTCTTCAGTAGCTGACGACAGGTTCAAACAGTATTGATATTTATGGTGGAGCCAGAATATTCCAGCACTATTTTGAAATTGCACTGGTATTTTAGATTAGGTGTTGATTTTCTCAATGAATCAGTTACATGCACCTCTAGATCTATACCAAACATCGATTCCACCTTTGAGCCAGGCATTCTTGTTTCAATGCTACTAGCTAGCTAACATTGAGCCGTCAGGTCTTTTGTAGAAGGAAAAAGTGTCTAATTTATAATCAGGTCTGTATTTGACAACTGCATATAGATTCTATCTAATAGTATGAATTTATCTATTTATTTATTCATGAATGTTTTCTTGGGGGGGGGGGGTCCTTTCAGTTAACTTGGTTACAGATCAATACATTGCCTTGACGTTCAGTTTTTCGACAAAGAAAACGACCACGTTGTTGATTTAGCATGCACCAAGGACCGTTCATTTGTAGGGCCTCATTTTACAAATGTAGTTCTTTTATAATATTTGTCTCGACACAAATAATCCTTATACTAGAAAGGCCGACATTTGCTTAAGAGCAAATACAGCATATTTCAGCCATACCCCTTCCCACGCAACATTGGACTGTTCCAAATCACCCCTGCGCAAAAATGGAACATCCTCTTAACAGTACATTATCCCCCAAAGTGGACTGGTATTGTGAATTGATTCCAGGTAAAAACAGAGCTTGCTTCTATTTTTCAGAAAATGACAATAATCACACCTTCCATTCGGAAAATTTTCATCATGACTGAAACTTGTTGAATGACTTCATGTAATGTCATTAACAATTTTCAGTACGATAACTAGGTGTAAGTTTAAAAAAGTATAAGCTCCTTGTGATGTGGGTACATTCATTATTGCAGTGAACTTTTTTTTATTCAAGTAGGGCATACGATTGAATAATTATCAAGCAGGTGCAGGTACTGTAGGAGCGTTTGTTTTCTTCAAGCTGTAAAACTGTTAAACTGTTTTACTTTGTATGCAATCAGCCATCGAGCCTATTCTTATTTTAGTTTAACAACTTCCTGCCAGACCCGGAAGATACGATTGAACCTTGTTCGAGGATTTATTTTCGTCTGTCTGGTCAGTCTGTTCATACCCTCGAGGCTGGCGCTGAGAGTGTTTTATTGGGCTGAAACTCTGGCAGTTTAAAGTTACTTACAATTTAAATGTTCAAAGTTTATGTCAAACAACAACAGCACTAGGAAATGTGGCCACTATAGACAGGTGGTCACTATAGAGAAAATGCTGATCTATTGACTAGGAGCCATACGTTACACATGATCATTAATCATATAAACATTGCACAGGTAAGCCAATTGTTTAGATGTACAAATAAGTTCAAATAATTCTGAAGAGAAATATTGATGAGAAAATAATCATTCTCGCCACTGTCTAACTTATAATTACGTATCAAAACTAAACGCAGATTTTCTAACTAACGCACCTTTCGCCGACTTCATCAAAGGACCGCCGGCTATCAATCAAACACGGCTGTTGATTAGACTTAGAGTTTCAAACAGCCATGTGCTGTGTGCCAGTTGACAGCGAACTTCATGCTACGTGATGTTTTACATTGCTTGGACCTTCTTTCCTACAGCGGTGCTTCTACAAAATATTTAGACTGTAACACTGAGTCCCACATGTTTTATAGAATAGAATTTGACGCAGAACAGCGTTTTTTGCTGGGTATTTTTCTTGAAACATGTTCGTGGGAATATCAGCGAGGCGGCGACGTAGGGATATCAGACCGTCAACAAAAATCGCACGGCGGCTAACGGCGCATCGAAGATACTAGCGCTATAAATAAGCGCTTCCACTAAGGATGGCAACCCGTACAACATTTTTGTATACTGTTGAGATAAGTAAAGTTTGAGGTTTTAGTTGTCTTTGAAGCTTTGACCCGAAATATTTTAAAGTCAAACTGCTGAAGAGAAGAAAGTGACTGCTACGATTATCGTAGATATGGCCCTAAAAAAAACTGATAAAAGAAGCCTTCTCAATAGTCTAAAATGCAAGAGCTTCCGGGGGGGCTTCGCCCACCTGGATTCACCCCCCCCCCCCCACAGTGGCCCTGCCCCTGGACCCCGCCAGGGACATTCGGCGGCCCCCGGACCCCTGTCCGACGCTTTGAAAAAATCCTGGCGAGAAGTCTGTACGGCCTGAGTCTTCAAGTTAACGTATTGTGTGGTCCCGCTTATGAATATTAATTAGCCTCCGCTTTCCTCTTCGCTGATTGGCTGAACCATTAATTGAATTAACTCTTCCTGCCGGCTAGACGCAGGTGCAGATGTCGGCTCTGTGGGGTGAACGTCCGAAAGATCATGGCATGGAGAACGAAAGAAAACCAATTTCCCCTAAAAAAAGTGCTGTAATTAAGCCTTTTACAGTACTTTAAGCCAAAAATTTTATTTGGATCATTTTACCAACTATCTTATGCCTATCTATACCAAATGTTACTCATACCAGGGTACAGGGGTGCAAAATATACCGTTATAAGACCGTCAACAACAGTCGCACGGAGCTAACAGCGCAGCGAAAATACCATCGCTAGCGTTTCAACTTCGGATAACAAGTTATAAGTACTGTTGACCTCAGTAACGTTAAAGTTTGTTTTTAGTTGCCTTTGACGGTTTGACCTGAAAAAGTGTTACGCTAAACTCCTGAAGAGAAGTTAAGTGACTGCTGCGATTATCATAGATATGCCCCTAAGAACTGATACAATATAAAGCCTTCTGAATAGTGTAAAATGCGAGAGCCTTAGGCGGGCTTCGCTCCCCCTGGCGGGAACACTGCTATATACGGGATCATGAGGCCCCGCTTATGAATATTAATTAGCCTTTGGCCTCCTCTTCGCTGATTGGCTAGGTCTTTGATTCAATCAACTCTCCGGCTGACGCGCACAGGTGTGGCTCTGTGCGGGGTCACGTCAGGAGGCCAAAAGAAAACAAATTTCCCCTCAGAAAAGTGCCAAAATTAATCATTTTAAAGTTGTTTATGTCAAAAATTTTACTTGAATCTTGTTACCAAGTATCTAATGCCTATCTATACCAAATTTCAGGTCATTTAATTGTAATACCAGGGTACAGGAGCCAAAAGTGTCCTTTTTTGGTCAAAAATTGGCCAAAAATCGCAAAAAATAAGCCTTTTGTTGCACTGTACACCAAAAGTGTTATTGAATTTATATGAAGGTATTATCAAGGCACATCTGTGTCAAATTTCAGCTCATTCGGTTGCAATACCAAGGTACAGGAGCCAAAAGTGTCCTTTTTTGGTCACAAATTGGTAAAAAAAATCGCAAAAATAAGCATTTTGTTGTACTGTACACCAAAAGTGTTATCGAATTTATATGGGGGCATTATCAAGGCACATCTCTGTCAAATTTCAGCTCATTTGGTTGTAATACCATGGTACAGGGGCCAAAATATACAGTTTTGGTCTAAAATTGACCAAAAAAATCTCAATAAAATCATTTTAGAGGCAGATATGAAAAAACTGAGAAAAAAGCATCTAGGTATTGGCCCATTCTACCCCTGTGCCAAATTTCAGGTCATTCGGTCCAGGAACGGCGGAGATGAATCACTTTGAAGATTTGACAGGAGAAAGAAGAAAGAAAGAAACATTACGAATACAATATATTTCACCATACTATGTATGGCTGAAATATAAAAAATGTCATCAATGTATGTAGACAGGATCATTAAAAAGTTCCAGTGCATGAAGTCATCACATTTTGGGAGAAATACGGATCCAAATGAAGAATTTTAACCATAGCGCGAAATGTTTGAGACTGAATGGGAGTAAGTTTGTGCTCTCTGGGGTCTTTTGTACTTCCTCATGTTTGCTCAAGAGTAATATTTGCAAAACGTCACATGTTAATTATGGCACAGGTGGCATTCGTACGTGGTCGTTCTCGTATGACTAATATCGGGTGTCTCCTTCGTTTTTTCTGTTAGAACTTAGCTGTCTCGACTCACTGTACCCAACAACGTGTGTTTTTTACAATGAAATACTGCTGTTCAATTGCAAGGGCTACGTCAATCAGTGAGCCCGTGCAAGACATACATGTAGCTAGTTGGCTATCTCGATGATCCTTTTAACAACTGTTCTTCTGAAATTTTCCAACATAACTCTTTTGACTTTTTGTCATTGGCAATTAAGCTAAAAAGGATCAAATAAGGAAGAATTTGTTTGTAAATGTGAAAGACATCACCAGAGACGTCTCCAACAGACTCACCTGTGTATGTAAATATTTGAAATTGGTCAAATAGGGTGAACAAAAGTGCTCTATGTTTGCATAGTGACAGTCTTTCTCGCAATTGACATTGCCACGCTTTTTGCAACTGTATGACCAAGATAGAGCATCTCATGTTTCTTTTAGCTGAAATACGGCTGACCTAGTGCTCTCTTCTTGCTGTATGATATTAATAATTACTCGCAGACATTAGGTACCCAAAGTTTGAGTAATGAGGCTGATACGAGGCGCCTCCTTGAACACGGGACCCCCGTTTTACGCCCCTTCTGAAAGACGATTTCGTGAAATTCTTGGTCCAGCTACAGCATCAGGTCGTCCTTGGGTGGTATCCCTTCCATGAAATGTCCGGACTGCACGTTGCTTACAGTCATGTAATTTAGCCCTTGCTCATTATTGGGCAAAGGAAGAATATCAGACAGTGTTTCTATTTCCTCTAAAGTGCCCAATAGACCAATGAGCCTTCATGAATTTGGTTGGTTGTTATGACAGAGGTTACTACCGCCAAATGGAAGGTGACGTATTTGAAGTAAAGGTTGTCAAAATCAGTATTTCTCCACATGCAAAGCAAACTAGTTTTGGAATAATGTACACCCTATTCCACTGATAATTTTCATATTTCTTTCCCTATGAAGGAGGTCTATTCTCGCCAGTCAAACGTGGCAGACTGTAAACAGTGAAGTCAACCTGAGCTTTCTTCTGCCTATTCAACTGGCCGGTTCCTCAGCTGCCCAGGACGTTTTTCAGCAAGATGCCATCCAAGGGAGTTTACCAATCCGACACAGTACCGTTTCTTTCCTGGGAGATGCCAGAGCCGGTAAGACAAGTCTGGAAAAACACCTGTTGGATAAGTCGTTTGATCCCACTGAAGAAGCGACGAAAGGGCTTGAGTTTGATCTGGTACAAACAGATATAACAAAAGTTGGTGAGGGTTGGCAAACTGTTCACGAAGGGCCTTACAGCAGATATAACACCGGCCGTGCTCATTATGTTGCCCTTCAGATCTTGAGAGAGATAAAGTCTGTGGTCCATCCTCCGAAATTTCTTGGACCAGCAACCATTGCGTTGTTGAACTACGCATTAGCTATGGCACTTATTACTATAATTACATTATTTTCAGTTGGTTTTCAGCTTGGGTTTGGTGTAGCACTTTTATTAAAAATTGTGATTTTCAAGCTCCTCGGCCAAAGCTACTATATTTCAGCAATATATGGCATTGACATAATTGTAGTTCATCTCGTGTTTGACTTCTTTACAAGGTATGGCCTACTTAGGAGTATTTTCATTGCGTTTGGGAATGAAGAGTCGGCTGCATATCCCTATATTCAGTACGTTATGTTTGTAACTGCTATAGTTATATTTTCGTTCGTCGTTGTACTGCCATGGCCTGTGGGAGGAAGACCTGGCATTGCCCTGGCCTTTTGCGTCATGTGTGCCCCCACTCAACTGCATTTTGATGACTTAGTTTCACATTTTCAGTTCACTGAAGATGTATCACCTCACACCTGTCTTTTAGCTGCTTCAATATTTGTGGGCGTGGTAGTATCATCC
Organism: Branchiostoma floridae x Branchiostoma belcheri; assembly: GCA_019207045.1. NCBI lineage: Eukaryota > Metazoa > Chordata > Leptocardii > Amphioxiformes > Branchiostomatidae > Branchiostoma > Branchiostoma floridae x Branchiostoma belcheri. Next base: position 17,797,706 of record CM033028.1, on the reverse strand, counting down.
AGTGGACGAAGGGTTTCTGCATTATTTGTACTACTGTTAACAGTTTTGGGAATCACGAACACTGCGGACATTGAAAGTGAAAGTTTGGATTCCATGCTGAGTCTGGTTGGTGGTGTTTCAGCAGGGGCAACAGGGTACATGACTTGCGAAATCATGAAAAGTCTTTCCAACTTCAGTCGACGAGGTCTTCAAATAGAAATCTTGATGGGTCCAATAGGTTTTGTTTACGGTATTGGACTGTGTTGGTTTTATGGTTGGAGGATAGTGTTACCATCCACATGGACAGACGGATATTACATAGTTCCTAACATAATTGCTATGTTCATTATTGTACAAGTAGAAAGGCGAAGGGTGTATTGGGCATCTCAGGAAATAAACAGCTATCCTGCAATACTTGTTGGTAGGAGCATCAGAACCTTAGATCAAGTCAAGGATTTGCCTTTCAAGTTTACCTTGATAGATTTCGCTGGAGATACTGTCTACCACTGCACACACCATCTGTTTTTATCGAATCTAGCAATTCACCTGATTGTCTTCAACATGGAAAGATTAGACCAGGAGCCAGACTATATTAGACGTATTTGTTACTGGGTCCAGTCTGTGATAGTTCACGTGCAGAACCCCAATCCTCACATCTTCATTGTTGCAACACACTCAAACAGCTTGCCGGTAGAAAGAACAAAGTTTCTATCAAACAAGATAAGCAAGGCATTACTTAGCAACGAAACCTTTACTCAGTTTATTGCAGGGAGACCAGACAGCATTAATGATATTGTGTTCTGCGTAGAAAACTCTATATCTCTAAGGAAAGATGACCAAGCTCGTCTCCTCCGAAAAACCATCATGGAAGTTGCCTCATCATCATTCAAATCCAAGAGACAAGTTCCTATCAAGTGGCTCAAAATCAGTGATTTTGTCAGCAAGTACAAATCGAGTTCTACAGACACGTGTCTCCTGGACAAACGTACCTTGTTTGAAAAGCTGAGACAGGAAGGTGTTGTTGAGGCTGAAGATATGGGAGAAGAGTTTGAGGAGATGCTGAAGTTTTATGATGAAATCGGAGAGATCAAGGTCATGGATGATGTTGTAGTCTTGAATCTAAAAGCATTGGTTCAACTTGTTGTAGCGATTGTGGATCTGAATTGTGATGATCATGAGCTTGGAATCGTTCACGTCAGTACTTTGCGCAGAGTTTGGAAATCCCTGATGGCAGAGAATTTCCTTTCCGCCATTGCGCTGTTTAAGAGATATGACATTCTCTGCCCAATCTCACAAGAGCAGTATCTCGTGCCCTTGCTCCTTGAGACAATTGCTAAGAAAGGCAAGCAAGAGACCAAGGGCACAGATCATGGTGCATCAGCATTCTGGGACCCAGCAGATTTGGACACGATTCTCTACTTCAAGTTCTACAGGTTCTACCCTGAAGCCATTTTCCTCCGTCTGCTTGCCCGATGTTTGTCAATATCACAGAAAACCCACGACATCGGTCGTGGTGCTGACCGAGATATCTACAGAAATGTGGGTAGATTCTACCAAGGACACGATTTCTACTACAAGATCGAGCTCATGTGTCAATCTGTGGAGCAGAACATGATCCAGGTCACTGCCAAGTGTGCCCCAAACAGAAGTCCTCATTCTCTACTGTCCAGACTTCACAAGGACTTACAGCAGATCCGAGACAGGGACTTCCCTTACCTGAACTACACAGTGGGGCTTCCATGCCCAGTTTGCAGGTTTGGCTGCAGTCAGGAAGGAGGGAGAGAGCCTACCCCTCCGCACATCCTGAGGATAGCAGGACATGACGAAGAGCTCCCACGACCTGGAAAGAAGGTGACTCTGCTGTGCCGAGGAAAAGCCTTTGAGGTCGACCTTGGAGAACGAGTGAGTACCAGGCATCTTGCTTTGTCCATTAGTTAGAATCAAGAATAGATTAGTTTCAATTGACTTTCTCAAAAACATGTGTTGAAAACTTTGCAAATAGGGGAGAAAAGTCACAAAAGACCCGAATGAGGCATGCAAAATAACCGCAAAGCAACATTTCCTTCCAATAGCAACCAACACTGGATGCCGAGCCGATGACGCCTGGAAAGAGTAGCAAAACCTCTGAACAAAAATGTATGTTGCTATTTTCTATCTCAAATTTTTGACTTTGCTACCACCACTGTAAAACCTATCTAGAGCTTTGACATTTCGGTATGTCTTCTTAGATGCATGTCAGAAAACAAGTTCTCGTTCCTCTAAGCAGGTGGAAGTGCCCTCTTGGACCCCAGCACCACCCAGCACCTGTCCATCCTCCTGGACCCTCCCGCACCCATCTTTGGGAACAACTGGAGGGCGCTGGCTGACGAACTGGGGCTGTGCTTCCAGGACATCTGTTACATCGAGACCAAGCACAACCCGACAGAGATGGTTCTAGACATGTACCATAAGAATACACCAACAGCTAACACAGACCAAATCCATAGGGCTTTGTTAGACATAGACAGGCCGGATGCTGCTGAGTTAATGCAACCTGCTAGTGTCGGAGCAAAAGCAACAACTCAATGATCAGATTTTAAACTAGAGTTCCACGAACACATACCTTCGTCAAATAAATCAGCTTTGTCATGTAAACTGATGTCTGTAGACATAAATTAGGCAAATCAGTTCATCATTTGCATATTTGGTATCTGGTAATATTCCATCTATCATAACTCACATCTGTTACATTTATTGAATTCCAGTTATTTAAAACAATGGAACTATACAATGTCATCATCAATCATGCAAATTAAGTCATTTTTTTGGATAACATGTATATCATTATGAACATCCTTGCCTAAGTTACCTGCACGTCTAATATGATGACAATCCGTCTTTCCTTTCTGCAGTTATCCATATTGGAATGTCTTGAAAAAAACGCCACTGTAGATCCAAAATCAAATGATAGGGGGCTCAAACTTGCCCCACATTATGCTAAAAGCTATCTACCACCATAGACCAAATGTCAAGACCATATCATGTCTAGGACGAGAAATACAATAAAAAAACTGCTATGACAGAATATTCTCATTAATTATGCAAATATACTCCTATTTTCCATAACTAGTATTTCATTTTGTAAGAAATAGTCTAAGGTACCTACATACCAAAAATCATGAAAATCTGTTGTTCCTTTCTTAAGTTATCCTCTTCATGGAACGGAGTGGGTTGATAAAATTTCGCCATTAATTATGCAAATTGCATCCCAATGTACAAAATTGAAATCAAATTGTATCAAGAAATACTTAAGCTATCATCACACAAAAAATCATGATGGTCCGTTATCCCTTCTTGACATTCTCTTTCAATGTCTGAAACTAAAGCGTCTCCTGCAGTTAAAAAGGGTAGGGGACCCAAACACAAATCTCTTACTCTCTGCCCTCTTTCTCAGCTACACATGTGACAACTTTAAAAGTCCTATCATGGAATGCAGTGGATTTATGAACTTTCCTCATTAATTATGCAAATTAGTTGTTAATTTGCATAATTGGTATCTCATCGTGTAAGTCTTCACTTAGGCTATCTACATACCCAAAATCATGAAGATCGGTCAACACATTCATATTTTGCCAATAATCATGCAAATGAGGTCATCATTTACATAATTGATATGTATTAGAATTTTTCTCTTTCTCAGCCAAATATGTGACAAGTTTGAAATCATGGAATGCAGTGGATTTATAAACTTTCTGCATTAACTTTTCAATATGATATGATATCTATCTCTCTCTCTCTCTCTGTCCATCAGTGATATGATATGATATGATGCAAATTAGCTCTTGAGTTGCAAAATATGTAATCCATTTTGTACATTGTTACTTGGGCTATCTACGATTTGTCAACACGTTCTCGAGTTATTCTTGTCCAAAGTTTGAAAGGAAATTGGCACCTACACGTTCTCGAGTTATTCTTGTCCAAAGTTTGAAAGGAAATTGGCACCTGCTGTTCCAAACAAGTTGCCAGGGGGTCCAAATTCGCAGCACTTACTCTTTGCCGCAAGGGCTATCTACCACTCAAAAATCACGACCACAGCATGTCCAGAACACAAGGTATCAAAAATGGAAGTTTCCCTGCAGTACCTTAGCAAGCCGCTAGCGTGCCCATTATCGAACCTGACCTTTGGTTTCCCAACCCCTACATAACTACCAAATACCATGAAAAATGATCCACAGTAAGTTATCTTGTTCGCAACCGCACACACGCAAACACTGACCCCGCTGCAGTCCCGACAGAAAGTACCAGGTGAACCGTTTTTGAACAAAACCCTGGTACATGTATCTGCAACCCAAAATCTTTTTGGGTGCACCCAATTTTTTCAGCTGGTGCACCAGTGCACCTAATCCCAAAAATGAATTTTGAAACCTGGGGTAATAGAGGACATCATGTGTTCTTAGTTATTCTATATGACTATCATAATGACTTAAAAAAATAGTGGGTTTGACACATCTCTAGTGTAGCACTCCCCAAGTATGCACAGTTGAAATATACAGTAGTGCACTTATTAATGCTGTAGAATGCTGCATTGGAGATCTCTCAAAACACATTTTTCAGGGTGGCAGACGTATGTGGTCAGGCGGAATTATGTTATGTTAAAAGTTGTCTACTCACCTTTGGGTGTTTCTGTAGGAAGTTAGCGAGGTGCATGGCGTTACTGCTGTGCCTGTCCATGCGGACATGTAGGCTCTGTGTGCCTCGGTGCAGCAGGAACGCATCAAAGGGACTCTGCAGTAAGGTAGTCATGATGAGGGGACGATAACAGTTATTCAAGGTTGAAAGGCCACATCAATACTAATTCCACTTAAAGCCTAGAAAGAGTAAATTCTTGAATGAACTCTCTTCTCTGTTCTATTTCCCCTTCACTCAGATCCTTTTAATTAACGTTAGCATCAACTTTCATAATCAAATGGGGTGCCAGAATAACCAGTTATTCAAGGTTGCAGGTGATTTTTAAAAGATGTTTAAAATCTGATTAGTAATTCCTTAGATAACCTTAGATAAAGGTTCCAACACACACCCCTCAACTTAGATTATTTATTCCTATACTCAAGGAAATATCAGAGTGATTTTATGACATGGATGGCTCATAAAAAATTCTATGCCTTCTTTTTCCATTACACTTTTCGGATGAGACATTGAAGAAGTCAAATAATATTACATATCTTGAAACTTTTGCAGCGGTTGACAGGTTGTATGTTTGTAGTGACAACTGCAAATTCATGATACCCTTGTATGACATCTGTATTACAGACTTCTTTCAACCCTCAATATCTCAGAAATTGCTGAAGCTTCTTTTGCCTAATACCACTACAAAAATAAATGCATCTACAGCTACTGTACCTTTTCATTTTCTGTGACACAAGTTTTCAGGAAATTACATTCACACACTGATATCATATGAAGGATTGATAATGGTGCCCACTGACCAGGTTATTTCCCAGCATCTGCTGCCAGGTGTAGAATGTCTCAAACAGGTGCTCCCTGCTGGTGGACAGCGCACCTGCCAGCAGGTCACAGTGGCCTCCCAGGTACTTGGTGCTGTAGGTGGCAAATGCAATCATCATTTCATCATGTATATTATACTCAATCTCATACACAGGGCTTCATAAATCAGGGCCTGTTAATCTGCTTTGTGTGCATGAGACATGAGTCAAGAGAGAGTGTACTAATGGCTATTTCTATAGTAAACTGAAAATTTGTCTATTTTCTAAGAAGGCGACCTTATATCTTCAAGCTGTTTCATGTAACTTAAACTAAGATAAGCAGGACAATGGCCTTAAGTCATAGGCGGCCATAAGACAAAAAATTAAGATTGCCTTCAACCCTGGGAAAATTAATGTACAAGACCTTCTCATTGGATGCAAATGAAATGATCCAAGTTTTTATAGTACCGAAAGGCAACATTGAATGAAACGCACATATGATAAAACTAGGACTGACCAACTGTTCATGGACACGTCCACGCCGTGGCGTAGCGGCTGCTGATGGTACGGCCCAGCGAACGTGCTGTCCACCACAGTGATCAGTCCCTCCCGAGTCTGACCCAGCCTCCCAAACTCCTCCAGGTCCAGGATGGTGCACAGGGGGTTGGCTGGACTCTCTCCCCACAGGAGCTGCATACAGATAACATAGGATATGTGATATGGTGGTCTTGTGGTTAGGGAGGTTCACTTTAACGGGACGTTAGATCCTAAAGGTTCTGGGTTCAAATCCTTCATGATGTGTCCTTGAGAAAGAAAAATTAAGACCGACCGGGTATATCCTGACATGGCTCATGTGAACATAGCTACTGCTTCCTTCAAAAGAAAACTCTAGGAATGTCTAGGCGACTCTGACACATACACTGACGCTGGCCTCTCACTATAAATACAAAAAATATATTGTTATTGATAGGCTAGTCAAGAGCACTAGAACAGCCAAACCAATGAACGAATGAATAAATTAGCTTTAGTTAAGATTACGTCCATTTTCCACAGTGTTGGAGAAGAACCTCACCTACTGACAATAGTAATGAATGTTCCTTGTGTGAGTAGTTTAAACATTAAAGTTTACAGTCAGCCTGGCTGTAGACAACAAGCCTCTTATGTCAATCCTATCCACAAATGTGGAAAATCTTAATAGATGAAACAGAACATAGGCATCAACGAATTAAGACATTAAGACAGAAAGTGGTAAGATTTTATGTCCTTAAACCTCTTACATTGAGTTCACATCACGAGGTGAGTTTATACTTCACCTTAGTGTTGTCCTTGATATTTTTGGCAAATTCCTCCACACTGCCTGCTTTCACCCACGTAACCTCCACGTCAAACTTCAGCATTGCCCTCTGCAGGAATTTCATGGTGCCTGCATAAACTGGCATCTGACAAATAACGTGGTCACCTCCCTGAGGAAAGACAGCAAGTTGACAGTATGCAGTTGGAGCAAGGTATGTATCATTCTTATTTCACAGCTCTGAATATACTTTCTACTGTTAGAAAGTTATAATGAAAAATATTGTCAGGGTTGGAGAGCACAGATCATTATCTAAATATTCTGACCAGTCACTTAGTTTCCTTCCTGAAGAAATGTACTAACTTGGCAAAGGGGTTGAAAAAAAGATGTCGCCCAACCACACAAACTTTACGTAAATGTCCAAGAATAGTTTCATCTACTCAATACAGGTGATAAGGGGAGGATAGGAGCTCTGTCACGTTTGGGATTGCATCTTTTTGTACTGCAGCGCCACCTAGCTGCAATGCACAGTTACTATTATCAGAGGGAAAAACATTTGGTTTAGTGTTTTGTGAAAAAAAAAGTAGCCATGAGACCCGTACCTTTAGTAGAGACAGCAGAACAGTGCTGACTGCTGCCATGCCACTGGAGAACACCAGGGTGCCGTAACCCCCCTCCAGCTGGTTAATGGAATAGGCCGCACCATCCTGGGTGGGGCCGCCATGACGACTGTAGATGTACCCTTTCTGGGGGCATTTAATAAATTTAAAAAGTAAGATGCATTGACAGAATGTAGTGTCAGCAAGATATTACAGGGATTGTATGTAAGAATAGAGGTGCTATCATTAGAACATGACTTGCTTTTTATCCAACATATGATGTATCGACACTGCATGTACATACAGTCAAACCTGTATTAGGGGCCACCTCTACAGAGGGGCCACCTGTCCATAGTGGCCACTTTTTGTCGGTCCCTTGGGTATTTTATCTACAAGTTGCTACCTCTATACAGTGGGCACCTGTCTATAGTGGCCAAATTTGTCCGGTCCCTTGAGTGGCCGCTATAGACAGGTTTGACTGTAATTTTTTACTTAAAACAGCATGCACTTCCAGTTTCTATAGTACTGTATATATCAAAATTACTGTAGATATGATATTTTGTAGGGACTTAATTGCAGCAACACCTTGGAAATGCATACTATAATTATAGTATTCCCAGTTTAATAAATTCACAGTGCACATGTAGAGGTTACCAGGAAAATAAAACTGCTGTGACCACTTACATTCTCCAACTTGTGGACATACTCGTCCACAGTGTCCATGACGTAGGTGGACGTAGTTTCGATGGACGGAGCGATGGGCCTGGTGCTGACCGCAGGAGGGCGTGCCATCACTGCCAGGGTGTCGAAGTGCAGGTCATCTGGCGGAGAGGAGCCATGGGAGTCTGTCGAGGAGGCCATCTTGGTTGGAGAGGGAAGAGAGAATGGTAGACTTGCTGTGGAAGTTATAAAAGATTTCAAATGTTCAGTCAGTGCATATCAAAGGGAGGAAACTTAGACAAAACATAATTGTCAAAACAAGTTAACGTAACCCTAAAAATTGGGGGAAAGTGAATATTAAAAGCTAAAAGAGGACTGAACATGTTTAAAATGCATTGGACAACATATATGCTGCTGCACCTGGTGACCAAGTCAGGAACACGTCAAACAAAATTTCAATTGCTAACATTATAAATCTTATTAGTTAAACATTAACTTTTGGCTGGCACTTAAAGCAATCTTCCTCACATAGAATTCATGAACAATTCGTTACACAACAGCTGTTAAATCTATATCATAGTGATTGAGGATTGTAATTCATAATCTTTACTGTAATATCAAGGAGGTTAAGTCAATGAAATCTTTGCTGGTTAACTTATTGATGCACTTACACTTCAGGGCAGTACTGAGCTGATCACCAGGTCAAATGCAGGTGAGAGTACCCCGCCCCTTCCGGTGCCCCGCCCCTTCCGGTTACAGATCCCACTTCCGGTCACTGTTCATCATCTCCTCTTTCGCTGACGCTGTGAAGTCGTGCAAAGCGTAAGACTTGTCCTTTAATACTTCCAGACTACTATGTATGCTGCATTTTGACAACACAGGAGCCACTGAAAAGTGAAGAATATGTCTGCACCACAACTCAGCACCGCTGTTTCGGATTTCGTCCTCTCGGCCTCTGCTGTTCTCCCAGCGCTCACACTGTGGCGCCCCTCCCCAGTCGGGTCCGCGGGTTTCTTGGTCATCGGCATCGCTGCTGGGCTCGGAGTTCTGCGTTTCGGACAAGGCTCGCCGTCTCCCAGCTTAGTACAGGCTCACCAGTCCCTCTCATGGCTAGCTAACGTCCTGGGGGCGGCCTGTATTTCTGCCGCGCTGCACGAGAAGATGGTCGCCGGGCACAACCTTTGGACGGACTACCGTCTAGTAGGAGCCGCCCTCTTGCTTGCCATCCATCGGTTCCTCCCGCCTAAAGTTTCGGAACTTGCGACTCTTCTCCTGAGCGGGATCTCGGTAGTAACGGCAGGAATATTGTGCGGAAGGAACGGCGACACTACAGGTGTAACGGGCGCGGTGCTGTATGCAGTATCAGGGTTGGTGATTGGGGTCGAAGGGAGCTTTCTCTCCATCCCCCGTGTTGACTGGTTCCACTACGCCTTGGCGCTGGGGAACTTCGCGTTCTACTCCGCACTGTCTTAATGATCACCACAACGTTCATGCACATTGACTTTAGTAAGACTTCTATAGGTACTAAATAAAACTTGCTGGCTATAGAATTGCAACAGATTGTCTGAAGATCTCTGTTTTTCTAATTGACGTATCTCGGTGATGAACATCACTTTTATGAGGTCACAAACTTTTACTTCTAACAGTTAATTGATAGCAATTAAAATGATTGACCCCAAAAGGGAGTAGAAACAAAAACAATAACGCTACATACAAATATCCTGACTCCCGCGATTCAAACCTGCGCCGATCCCGGGCTGCTATAAACTTAAAGATCCATCAATGCTAGGCTTAAAGGCTTAAACCGTTTGGCATGGTAATTTGGTGCATGCTGCTTGAACCCTACTCTCAAAGCAGAGGTTAGGCTCCGGCTGTTTTTTTAACGTTTTCTTAGTCGTTTTATCGGGCTTTCTATTTTTTTTTAATATCTTGCTGTGTCAAAACCTAATCTTGGCTGGCGTACTTCAAGAAAAATGACAAAATAGAAAGCCCGATCAAAACGACTAAAAAAACATTTAAAAAAAAGCCGGAGCCTAACCTCTGCTTGGAGAGTACTTGAACCCCATCAACTCTCTCACAAACACATAAACACAAAGTTTCACTCTTTCTCTCACACATTAGCCTGGGATCCAGCCGTATTATTATAGCTCCTGAGTCTCTTCTGTCCTCTTCGCAAATCACCAGTACCACACAAGTATAATGCTAGATCACCTTTATCTGTGGGTAACCCATATGATCCTAATGTTCTATCCATGGTTCTTGTAAACAACATTTAGGGATATCATGGCGCAATATTTTGGAAGTTACTTTTACCCTGCGGATGAAAGTGAACTAGCGTTCAACATATCATCGTCAGTCAAAGATAAGCATTTAAAGCATTGTATCATAGAAAAGTAAAACAGCAGTGCTATTAGGTTCACTAGTCACTAAACCAGGCTACTTTTAATTATCCATGGAAGAGTTCTTTACCAATACCCCCTCTCTCTTGGCTTTGCTATACTTAATATACTATGAATATTATACAGTATCCTGATGTTTGGTACATATTGTCCAGTTATCAGAACATACAGGTTGAACAAGATGTGTACTTAACAGTTTCCCATCATTGTGTCATTCTCCCTTTTTCATGCATGGAGAGCCCAAACATTCAAGTCTTTTGACAGTTACATGACAACCTATAAAGTTTGATATGATATTCATAACAGCTCAAACTAACATATCAGTGAGATTCTAATTCGGATGATCCAATTTACAAACATTCAACTTACAATCATTCTATTCAATAGTTCAAAACTATATGCCATTTCATGTTGAATTCTGACTGCTCCAGAAACTTTATTATTACATAAACAATTTCAGAAAATGTGAGTGCACCATGTCTGCATGTTAGCAGTGTTTTTCACATTGAATTTCATCATCATCATCATTGAATTTCAGTCAAAGTCAAAATCAAGTCCAGTTCCATCTAACTTCTCTTTATACTTTGCATCAAATGCCACATTTTGTTCATCGGTGAACAAAGATTTCCAGTCTCCAACGACGCCCTTCCTCGTGATAACACACCTGATGTCAGTTGTTTTATCGTAAACGGCTTTCATGTTGCAAAAGGTACAGGCCTCCGTGATGCTTGACACTTGGTCTTCTTCTAGATCTGCCTCAAGGAAAGCAGCAACTTTCTCCACTGCTCCTTTATTATCCGTCTTCATACTTCAGGAAGAGAAAGTGGGGGTCGTCCTGCATCTGCCACCAGCCGAGCACGTGGTGGTAGAAATCGCCATATTGCCATCGCCCGTTGAGAAAGTCGTCAGCGAACGTTTCCAAGTCGTTCTTGTTGAAGTTGAGCCTTGTCGCGAAGTGGTAATATGAGATGGCAATATCCTTTGGGTTCCTCATGATGGAGATAATCTTTGTGTTCCCCTTCGGACTGGCGATCCCGCGTGGAGCGAACTTGTGATGCAGGTGCGTACAGATGGGTCTTGGTGACGGCCTCTCCTTAAGGAGATGATGATTGATCTGTATCTTGTCTCCGACTCGATCGTTAAACTCCAGGATTCGTCCCGGTGCGTCTGCATCCATGGTGGCCTCCAAGGTTTTACCCGCAGCTCGCAAAACTTTGTTTGCAATTTCCCCAACCCAATGGGTTCCAGCTTTGGGAAACCCCACGATGATGACGTCGTCGTCGCGGATGTGGAAGTCTGGCATGGCATCCAAGTTCTCCTTTGGTGCACGTGCAGGGAAGATGGTCCCTTTGTACTCGATGAGCCATGGATCCAAAGTCTTTTTCTGACTCATGCTTGGTTGAGACTTTTTGTTTTTTTCACTTCAACTTTTGTTGTTTACACCTCAGAAACGCTCTGGGCTGGACACTGTGAGAAGAAAAAATCGATTCATTATGACTTGACATACTTCACGAGGTATAAAAGTTTAGATATTATGACATTTCCTCATTAATAATGCAAATTAGACTGATTTGAATAATTACCATTTAATCATATCAAGCTCTTTGTACATACCAAAATCATGATGATCCCAATTTCTCTCTAATTTCTACACCACTTTGTCTCTGCAGCTCTGCCCCATCTACCACATAAAAATTTAGGCCATAGCATGTCCAGAACTTGAGATATTAAAATCGGAAGTTCCGCTGCAGTACCGTAAGAAGCCGCCAGGGGGTCCAAAATCTAATCATTTCCAGGTCTCAGCAAGACCTTACTACAAACAAAATATGAATACATTTCATCCAGGCATTCAATACACCTTTCTCACGCGGCGGCCATGATAGATCTAAAACGAGTTCAATGTGGCAAACAAAAGGCTGTCCATCATAATTAGCAGTTCAACCAATGGTAGCCTGCCAATTAGGAAATCGACCAATAAGTGAATGGCTGCAAATTCGTTAAAAATTTGCATTATTAAGTTGTTATTTTGCATCTCTTAAGGGACTATGGGGTCAGTCTACACTACTCTAAATTGCTACATCTTTTGGTGCATAACATTTCTTGTAATATTTATTATTCTATCTTATATCATGAAAATTTGTGTGGTTTGGGGAAAAACTAAATGGGACCTGATTTTAGAAATAAGTTTTGTCTGTTTGCCTCATTGACCTCTTCTTCGATCTATCATGGCCGCCGCGTGAGAAAGGTGTATAGTTATGCTGGTCTTCTACACACATAAACAGTACCAAAAAGTTAACCCCATGCATACCCTTTACAGACCCAGGGTCCCCAAAAAAGGTAGCCTGACACTTGGCCCAGCCTTTGTGTCCATAAAATTCCACACGGTGATAGCCTGGTATCCAGCCGTAATATAGCTTCCGAGTCTCTTCTCTCCTCTCTGGTAATTGCCAGAGAGGAGAGAAGAGACTCGGAAGCTATATTACGGCTGGATACCAGGCTACACGGTGACGCCAATTTAATTTCTTGCTTACTAGTACCTTCAGGAAGGTACTAAAAAACCCAAATGGCAATCACTCAAGCAACTGGATATGATTTTGGAATGTCAAACCTTCAGACATACTACTAAGTCTTTCAATGAACGTTACAGTGACTTAGGAGATCTCCTAACTACGAATTGATACGCAAAAGAGATCAGTTTTACCTGTTGTTCAACAGTGCTTCACCAGAATCCCAGCTGCAGTACAACTCTCCGCCAAATGACCAAAATGATAAGAGCTCTTTGTTCCCCTTGTCTGCATGTATGACCTCATGTCCTTGTTCTGAAATTGGTTTAAGGACACAGCTAATGCAAAGAGTAAGGTTGACTACACCTAGGGTAAACAGAAGAGTGACCTTGGTATGCATCTAGGACATGTAGGGGTTTGCAGAAAAGGCTAGCCTGCAAGCTACCCTTTTTGAACCCCAAGGGTATGCATGGGGGTTTGGCCCCTAATGGAATTTTTCAAAGCTAAAACTGGGCAAGTGAAAATTACGGCTCGGGGTGCATTGGACAGAAGGCAACAAACAGTTTGGTCATATTTATGAGTTCGGGTAGGATTTCCAGAATTGATGGGGTGGGCTAGTAAGTTGAGCTAGTGTCCCCCTTTTCCTACTCACTTCTAGCCAATGGGATACATTTGTGCTAAATGGCTTTGTCATTTGAATCTTACGCATATCTGAAATAGTGCAAATATAGCCAGCTAATACATTTAGTTAGAGGTATAATTACCGTAACGGTTATAATATTTAAAGGAGCCATACAGTGTTGAATGGACAATCCCTGGCCAGCCTTGCTACTGTCTTGTGCAATGGGGACCAGTGATTACAAGCCTGGTTTACCCTGATCGAGCACATTAAAGCTCCCACCACACTTATCCAAAAGAGTAGAATCCTTCCCAGTGCAGCAGGATCAAACCTTGCAATCTGTTCTCATAATTAACATATTTGAAAGGTGAAAGTCTACTGTAAATGCATTTAAGTTAATGGGGATTTAATTTCGTGTAAACAGGAAAGTGGAGTGCTCACGGTAGTGCTATACACTGTAGTCACATACTGTAAAGGAAAAATGTTCGCGGTGGTTTTAAGTTCACGGTAAGACTGCCTCACCAAATGTGCGAACATAAAACCACTGCGAACATTTCTGCATTTACAGTATGTCAATCCTTACACAAATGTGGTAAATCTCATTTGACTGTTTAAATCTAAATCATCATTTGGTGCTAGGGGCACTACCGGAACCAAACTCAATAGTATACTCACTGTAGAATAATGTTGTATGTAATAAAGTGAAAAGACTTGAGTGGATCATATGAAGCATCTAACGGAATTTATTGCTTCATTGCCTAGTACATGAATGATAAGTACTGTCATGAAATGATCTAAACAGTTTTAAACATGAAAAAACAGTCCCTGAAAAGCGGTTCCAACATTTACAGAAATGTGCAAGTCAGGCATTTCCTTTGGGATAACTACATGCATAAAATACAGGCATAAGCAGCATTCTTCCATTCCTATCATTATACAAGACTGTTGTCTATATACATGTACATGTCTATATGCCTGTAGAATGTTTTTCACACTAATTCTGAATGATTGTGGGGAAGGGTTAAAATGAAAAAAAAAATTACAATTAGAATAATAATGAAAAAAAATGTAAGCACTTGATCTTACACCAAGAGCAAAGGAAAATAAATTATGAACACAAAATGTGAAAATTCATTTCTTACTATTCCCTGAAAAATCCATCCTGGTCCAACAAAATGCTTCATTCGAAAAAACATGTTTAAAAACCAGCAATTATGTTAACATACAGTGAAAAAAGGACAAGTAAATTAAAGTGAAGATTTAAAAACAGAAGATGACTAAAAAATGGTAATATTCAAGTACAGCACAAGAAATGAAATGCGACTAGTAAAGGAAAGAGGAAACATGATGGTCTGCATATGGTCGTTAATTTTTTTTAAAAAAGAACAAAAGTTTTGGTCCTGAGCAGAATATTTCCCATCTTCTTCCTCTTTTCTTCTTTATTCCTGACTGGGTTCCACTTCCTATAATGTCCTTGAAAACGTTTAAAATGTTCAACGAAATCTAAACTAGATCTATAAGAAGTTAACACAAACAACAACAAAACATGTCTCTTCCTCAGAAAACTACTCTCCTAGGTTGTAGTCCTAACACCCTAATAACTAGAACAGAAAATAGACAATTTTACAGCGACTTAACAATTGCACTCATCTCATCATAGTACATTGGATAACAGCTTCCCACAATGCTATTGTGTATGAGGATGTCAAAATGGAATCGCTTATACAGTAGAAGTGTTACATGCTGTCTTTGAGTGCCTTGTTCAGTTTGTCCACAATGATGTTGATGTCTTGGTTCCGGTCCATCTTAAGGAAAGTGCCTTTACTGATCTTCACTACAGACAACCAGCCAGGAGCCATCTCTGTCAGGAGTTTCAGGTGGGCCTCCGACTCACCTGGAATAAACATCAGGAAGGTGTTAGCATTATTCATAGTTTTATTTCAAAATTCACCAACTGTATTGAAGCAGAAAATGACCAGAATTGTTGTAATACACTGGCTTCATGACCAGAGAGTGGTGGCAGGTTATGTACAATCAACACAAAAGGGTTAGGAAACTTGTCTGCTGCCAAATGACTAATTCTACTAACTCCAAACTCTATTTCCTGTCCCCTTCAAACTCTGAACTTTTGTCTGTCACTTCCTGTCACTCTGAGTAAATGTGGTGAAACATGCCTATATCATATGTATCATGGGGAAATACAGGAAAATAGACACACCAAAAACAACACCTCTACACAGAGGTGAAGATTTTGGATATGGTAAAAATATGAGCAGTTAATAATGAAACGTTTACAGTGGTTCTATTTTCATGAACTTAGCTGTAGCCTCTCCACCACAAATTCATGATACTACAAATATGTCTCCCTTGTATGACTACAGCATTGGTTCAACTGCAAATTCAAAACGCAGGAAATCCTATTTTTCCCAATATTGCACAATAAAACCACCACAAAACTAAATAAGTTTACAGTGTAGGAGACACTGAATATCACTGAAACAACAACTAGAAGAAACCACAAAAACCTACTGGAGGAGAGGACAGATCTGTAACTTTCGGACATCTTCTTGACGGCAGACTCGATGGGGACAGCTGGCTTCTTCTCCGTCACGAAGTAAGTCCTCAAGATCCGGGCCAAGTCAGGCAGCCGTCCAATCATGGCTGTTTTCCTATCTTGGTCAGCATCTCTTGTCATGTACTTCTCCGCTTTAGCAGCTTCTTTGGCCCGGATCTACAGTCAAAGCAATTAGGGTCATCTTGTAAATTTTTATATTCCTGTAGGCACCAGTATACAATACCCCAAAAACTGCTGACAGTCTATAATGAAAAACATTAACGATTCTCTATCACATTAGGAAACTTTATAAGGACCAACAGCAATAGAAACCTCTATGACAAAAAAAGACAGCAGATTGCATGTGAACCTCCTAGAGTCAACATGTTTGTCCAGGGTAGGTAGGTGGGAAAACAGGAAATGCAACATTTTTTTCCTGGGCCTCAGAAAAAAAATTAAGAACAACAATTTCTTATAATAGCCATTAGGGATGCAGAAGAGACTAACACAGATTAGAAGATCTGATGTTAACATTCTCCATGCTGCCTAACCCCACAACAAGACAAATTTGGTGCCAAATGGCTGCATTAGCAACCTGAAAGTTAACCTATCAAGGTACATCAGCATCATTTTCTTTCTTCATCTTTATGACAATTCTTATCAAACTGGACCCCTTGAATGACACCTAGACTGTATTTACATAATCTCTCGCTGGCTGGGGTTAATGTCGACCCCTTTCTGAAGGCGGCAGCTAGTAGGGCCGGTCGCTAGGAGCGCTATTTTAGTCAAACTAGAATTACACTTACCCTCTCCAGTAGACTCAGTGGTGCACCTTTGTTAGCGGGGGTGGAGGCAGCTGTTGGAGTGTTGGACTTGGTCTTTCCTGTCTCCTTGGGGGAGAGTTGTGCAACCTTCTGTAGTGCCTTCTCCACCTACATTTTAAGGTTTCAAACAAAAAAAGGAACATTTTGTATGACAAAGCTCAGTTACAAGCCCCACCTTGCAGTCATTACTAGAACTACAGAGACATACAGCACTAGTCGCAAATCTGAGTCAGCTACTGTAAATGCAGAAACTTTCGCGGTGGTTTAATGTTCGCAGTTTTCGCAGTGTCCGATTCACTGCGAACTTAAAACCACTGCGAACATTTTTCCATGGCAGTAAGAGACTAGAGTGCATGGTACTACCGCGAACTTAAAACCACCACTAAAAGTCCTTTTTCCCGTTACCGCGACATTAAATCACCGCAAACTTAAATGCATTTACAGTATGTTAACAGAACTCCTTACCCTAGGGAGGATTTTCCCCCTGGCCTGGTCCAAGACATCTTGAGCAGTGGAGTACTTCTGTACGTTGGGTGGCAGCGGTAGCGGGGACGGTTCGATGTCTGGTACCTTATCCAGTGGGAACTTGGGATGCCACTTGGTCAGGGCGTCATCAGACACAGATGGGGAGGGAGCCAGGGTCTGGATAAACCTCTATATGTGACAGGGAGGGAATAAAAGTGGTCAGATAATGTCCAGGGCAAATTGGTGTACCTATGTCATTAACCAGTGACATAAGCTATCAACAAATTAGTAAGGGAAGCTAGACTTATCTGTAGTGCAAAAGAAAAGCTGATCCGCAGAAAAGAACTTTACGATAGAACTGAGTCAAATTACAGATGTGACTTATGCTACAGAGACTGTCATTCTCGAAAAGGAACTACCATAGCCAATGATGTGGGGCTGATGTAAATTAAGATTTACCATGGTCAGTACTGAGCAACAAAGGCCCAACCATTGCTCCATATTTTAACCAGGAAGACAAAAAATACCTGGTATCCCCATGTTACAACACAACAAAAGACATAATATTTTCATTCTAATGATTCAAAACTACCCCTATGATTTAATTATGGAGTCTGGGTGGAGTTACTCCTACATCGGTTCATGTCTTTACAAACAAACAAAATGTGTTTGCTCACCCTGTGGTTCTCTTTCACAATGTTGACCAGATTGGTCTGGAAGATGTTCCTCCGGTTTATCAACTGTGAGGAGGAGAAGGATGCTCTAGCCTGGGACGCAGGCTTTCCTGAGGTGCTTGTGTCTCCGCTGGGCAGGCCATCCAAGTTGGCCTGCACCGTGAGCTCGTACTGCGTCTTCTTGTCTCCTTGACTCCGCCAGCACTGGCTGACCTTCTCTTGGCGGAAGACGTACGCTGATGGGAACACGGTCTTGATCTGGCCCACGTGGTGTTTTTCAAACTTCCTATGCAACAAATACGGGATAGAAACATTACATTAACATACACTAACATCCAGTTTTTGTACACAAACCATAAATTTTGTGCCAGAACCTGTATCATAAGTCTCATCAAATCAATGGTAGATCTTCGAAGCTTCTTAAACAACACATCTGGGATTCTAAAATTTGCCTAAATTCTAAACAATGTTTAATGGAGATAGGTATCAATGTTTGTTCTGTAAAATCTAAATGAGCTTCTCTAAAGTCTAGAACCCCTTAGTCATGTGTGTGTATGCATGTGTGTTTGTGGTTGATCTCCATACTGGAACCCCTGTCTGCAAAAGACCATAGAACTCACACTGCACTTTGTCACAAATGATTAAGCAACCAGGACCCTTCAAAGTAACATGGTGCTGTTTGATCTAGGAAGTGGGAAACTTTGGCCAAAACATGCAGACTTTTGAGTTCTTTTAAATGAAAAATTAACTGAATTTGATAATTCACAATGCAGGGCTTAGATAACAACAAGATTTTGATGCACTATTCTTCCATTGTTTAGGGATAGGCCTTGCAGTAAACGTTGATTCGCTGCGTACTTGCGGCACATCTCCTGCACAGCCTTCTTCAGCTTCTGGAAGGTGGCCAGCTCCTCCCTGTTGTGCAGGATGCTGACCACCGTGTCCATGCTACGGAACATCTCCGCCAGCAGCTTGTACTGGTACGGCAGGCCGAGGGATGCCGGCGGGGGAGGCACCGCGGTGGTGAGGTGGTGGTGTCGCACGTACGCCGGCGCCACCTGGTGGTCACTACTGAAATTGCAGAATCTGATATCACTATGCATACATGCAGACATAGAGCATAAATTAGCAGTGGTGATGTGGTGGTCACTGCTGAAATTGTAGAATTTAAAACTGTAAATGCATTTAAGTTTGCAGGGATTTGATATTGCTGTAGCGGGAAAATGGAGTGTTTGCTGTGCTTTTAAAGTTTACGGTAGCGACTGTAGTCACATACTACAATGGAAAATTGTTCACGGTGGTTTTAAGTTTACAGTAAAGTAGCCAAAACGAAAATCGTGAACATAAAACCACCAGGAACATTTCAGCATTAATTTTACAGTATCTGCATTTATACAGTGGTATATGCAGACATAGAACATAAAACCTAAATTCACATCCAAAACACAGTGGAGTCAAACATATAGTGGCCACTAAAGGAATCTGAATAAATTGGCTGTATATTGGTGGCCATTACAGATAGAACCGTTACTGCTTTAATCAATGGGAAAAATTAATATAATCGACCACCAGAAATTAGTCACAATGGCCAGGTGGTTTGAATGCAGGTTTGACTGTACTTGTACTATTCAATCATGTAATCACAAGATAACGAAACAGATGACAGGAAACTACATTCTATACTATGGGTGACACCTAGCTGATCACACAAAAACTGCAGCAACTGGTTCACAATTTCAGCAATTTCTCATTTTAATTAATCTATCAACTTATTCTGGTAAGAATGTAAGCTCAGTGTTTAGAAAAAAAGGAATGTATATTCAGAGACAATGTTCGTTACTGTGTTGTGTCATACCTTTCTTCTGTTGCCTCCTTGCTGGAGCTTGATTGCACCTGTTTCTGTTTAGACTTGTCGGCTTTAAGTTTTTCTGCCCCCTCCTGAATAGACTTCATGTGTTGTTGGAGAGAAGACAACTGTCCCGACTTTATCAGCTTTTCTCGCAGCTGGAACAAGATACAGTTTTTATTGTTACTGTAAAGGATGACCAAAGCTCAACTTGATGCAACAGTTTATCCTTTAAAATGATCATGAGTTAACAGGGCTCGAAATACTGGGTGCATGTGCACCCAGGTGCACCTAAAATTGGAGCTGTGCACCCAAATATTTTCTTAGGTTTATGTATGAAAAGATATCAAAGTATACTAGTATACATCATATTCTTGACATCTAACTGTTAGAAAGATAATAAAAATGTCTGTCATGGATAACTAAGCTTTATCATTAGGTTATTACTTAAATCTAAGTGGTGCACCAAAAATTTTTTAAGCTGGGTGCACCAGTGCACCTAATCCCAAAAATGAAATTCGAGCCCTGGTTAATTTAGCAGACATTGGACCAAAAGGTTGAATTCCTGTATTGGGCCAGGCACTTTTATTGGGAAAGGCACTTTCCAAAACTTTTCTTGCCCTGCCAAGCTGTCTAGAGGTCCAATGGCTTGTCCTCCCAATAATGTGCCATTGACACAACAACCTACTGCCCCTATGGCCTTCTAAAAGGTCGTTAGCCTTGATTCCAGACCCCCAGCCCCATCCCAATATCTGTCGTGCAGTGTCTAACTCAGTTGGTCTGTATAGGCCCTGGAAACAGTCTGGCATCCAGGCTAAAGGGCTGTGAGATTGTTACCTTTTTATCACATTGTTCATGTTTAATCATGTTTCACCACAAATCCCAGCAGAT
The DNA here is from genome assembly GCA_019207045.1 of Branchiostoma floridae x Branchiostoma belcheri. Classification (NCBI taxonomy): domain Eukaryota; kingdom Metazoa; phylum Chordata; class Leptocardii; order Amphioxiformes; family Branchiostomatidae; genus Branchiostoma; species Branchiostoma floridae x Branchiostoma belcheri. Next base: position 17,776,939 of record CM033028.1, on the reverse strand, counting down.
GTTGCAAAGGCAGCCCACACAGATGTATTATAGATTTGCGTGTCTGCTTCGTGACATCTATGTTTCATTACAATGACCTTAGACCCTCAACTGGGACTCTGGACAAATTAACCAAGGCTGATTGGGTTCTGGAAGCTTAAGACTATCGATTGACTGACCAAAAGTTCTGGAATATTGCGTTTCTAATCAGCTTCACAGAAACTGGAGGAATAAATTTCAACTGTAAATTTTGCAGCAGGGTAAAAATCAATAGCACAAGTGGAAACAATGCAAGAAGACTGTTGAATATTAAGTTAATCAGTCATTACCATTTCTCAGTTTCAGTAAACTTTTCGAGTTATGTCTACTGTATATTGTACATCATCATCATATTGCACAACAGCACGGAAGTCTTCTAATCTTGAATTAAGATAATAAGAATGTGATGTGTTTGTTCATGATCGTGAATCTATTTTAATGACGCTAATAAAGGATTTGGGAGTGTTTGAAAACTTTTAATGATGGATATGTGCTTACCTAAAAATTGTAAGAAGAACGCAATTCAGACACAGCGTGTCTGTGATGTTGGTTCAATTAAGATTGAATTCAATGTGATTGCTGTTTGAAGACTTTGCAGTCACTTAAAAACACATAAGAAATGACTTGCAGTAGACCCCATATGTATGTTAAATATGAGTTGATTATGTTTTTATTTATAAATTTACTTTCATATCATTGTTATTCACATGTTTTTGTATGGATTTTGACTTCCTTGAAAATCAGTCAACCTGAGGAATAAATATTAGAAATAAATTTTATCTGCTCAATATGTGTGTCCTCACCCAGGCTATAGCCAGAAATGAGTCCAGTCATTTTAGACCAGGCCCTTATTCTAGACTCATTTGAGACTGTCATTTTAGACCTGGCTGTTCTAAAATAATAAGAAATTGGACATGCCCTTACACTGGGGAGCACAGCCTCTGACAAGCATAAAATTCTGATTGACCAGGGTTGCTACCAGGTCACTGTGGTCACAGTTGAAGACTCTGACAGTAATATTGCCCCTCAGGATACCTTAGAATGCACCATTTTAACTTCAAATGCACTAGACATCTGCATCATGGAAGGTGGATGTCCCCAGACCCTCCTAAGATACTCAAGCCTGTATCACTTACCATGACTCACCAAGAAATTTGGACCCCCTATAACGGTAAATCCTTTATCCGTTGGGTACCTTTATCCGTTGCTTTTAAAAACATGGTATTCGGGGATTACACATTGGACGGACCTTTGTTTCAAATTGCGATATTTTCAGTATAGTGCATTTTAAAACTACCATCCGTCGGCTTGATGCGCCTAAATACCCTGTTTTGAAAAACAACAGACATAGGTTACCCCACGGATAAAGGTGAACTAGCGGAAATAGAATCCTAGCCAAAAGCCTCACCTCTGCTCGTGTCATAGTCTTCTCCTTGGCCTTGACCTTGGCAGCTTCCTCCTGCACACGGGCAAGACGTCTCTGTAGTTCATGTACCCCTGAGGATCTTCTGCTCCTAGTCTGAGACTGTAAGAGAAAAGGAAATAAAACTAGGTAAGAATAGAAGTCATGTATTTTTTTTACAGATTTATATCATTGCCAACAAGAGTATGACATCATGTGGAGAGCATACCCAAAGAAAAAATACATATCATAGTTGCTAATACTGTAAATGTATTTAAGTTTGTGGGGATTTACTTTGAAATTTGTGGTAGCGGGAAAATGGAGTGTTCACTGTGGTTTTAAGTTTGCGGTAGCACCATCTTCTGTAGTCACATACTGTACTGAAAAAAAGGTTTGCGGTGGTTTTAAGTTTGCGGTGAAGTGGCCACCACAAAAGCCGCGAACATAAATCCACCACATTTCTTCAGTTACAGTAAAATAGAAACATGAGTGATAATTAAAGGAGCATATTGTAACATCCATGCTATCATCAAGTATGCTTATTCATAGTTACACGATAATTTCTTTTTCCCAATTTTTCTATATCTCTAAGCAACAGCAAGTACTTTTTGTCCTGCAAACCAAAAGTCCACTAATACTAACTACTTGAAAAACATCAAACTTTACCTCAAATGAGGATGACTGTTTTATCTTTTTTTAATGATTCCTCTAGGGTCACCAGAGGTTAGGCGAGAAACACACGATTTACTGAGCATCATCTCATTATCTGTTTCCCCCACCACCTGACGTAACCTAACACAACTGCCGCAATGCCTGACAATTTGAAGTGAAAACATTAACTGGCTAAAAAGACAACCACATACAGCTGAGACTAGAGGTAATTATGGCCTTGCACACACTAATTAATCTATCAGCTCCTGAAATGTGTTGCAGGGGTCAGAATGTTCCATACCACATTAGCCTGATAGCTGACTTCCCCATGCAGAGGTTAACACATTCCTCACACAAATTAGCCCAACAGCAAACCATGATGGGGTCAGTGCCCTCTATGATTGAAGCCAGGGCTCTAAATATGTTTTTTTTTTTATACCTATACTTGTAAGGCGAAAAATACCCACACCTGAGTAATTATATATTCCTGCATCTTTTGTTGAAAAAATTCATCAGATCAAAACTTTTCATTCTTTGTTTTAACATTTCAGTAGTGACAATCAGTACAGGAAACAAAAGCTACACATTTCTGCACCCAGCAAATGGAATAATTTTACATCCTTCTCTCTGCTAGTGGACGGACATTGTTGAGAGACGAAAGCTGGATTTGTATGAACAATGAGTCTATGTAAATTGAATATGGTATGATCCATAATGTAAAGGTATAATTTGAATGGCAACATAACACAATAAACTTGCAAATTACACTTTTTCAAGCAACAAATTTGTTCAATCTACTGATGAGGTTTTTGTTACTGAACAGTTGTCACCTCAGGGGATACCAATCTACTGTATTCAGTTTCAATTTCTAGCCCGGAAACTTTAAGCTAAGGTGAAGCCCAGCTTTAGCCAGAAATTTCCCACAATTTCCCAGTAAAACATACGCGGTTCGGTGACCCTAGGCCTTGCCGCATCTGCTCTGGTGCGAATTAACCCCGGGGTCTCGCTATGGCGTCATCGGGCTGACATTTCCGACTGAACTTGAACATGTGGGAACAGTTATCATACAGATCAGCCCAGAGCCTCACAGTTCAGCACATTAGGAGTGACATCTGCTGAAACCTAACTCCAACACAAAGCCAAACTTTAGAAAAGTCAGCCTTTCAATTATAGCAAATGCAGGAAATTCATAAGTCTGTGCAATTGAACTTGAAACTGGGGGAGCGCCTTACAGTTAAAGGGATCAACATACTCTAACATTATTCTAAAAACGCTACCATAATGAAAAACCTTTCAACCATTGCAGGCAAATGTATGCACTTATCCTTCCCATTGTTCCAATAGTGTAGCTCAAGAAATTTCTTTCAAAGTAAACATTAAAGGGAAGAACAAAGATACCCCACTGTATACTTTTATCTGGTTGGAAATGGGTTATGAAAGCACTGCTTCCCAAAAGTACTAGTACTCTTGATTGATTTCCAGTTGTCTGATTCCCCTTTCTCCCTATCAAAATTCAATCTATTCAAACTTGGCCTGCCAACCACCAGTCATAAACCACATTCAAACAGCCCCATCCAATTTCACATAGTTAAGACCCTCCTGTCTGGAGCTAAGTTCGATTGTCAACAATTTTCTTCAGATCCTTACCTAGTATGCAATAACACAACCAAAATGATTTTATCTGACAAAGTTTCTGCAACTTTCAGCTACCTTCTTTAAGGTATGATGCTACAATTCCTTATCACATAATTGGTTGCGTAGCTAAGAACCCAGTCTATATTTCATTGATTTACCAGCTTCACTGACAACATAAGGGAAGATCGTCATCCACTCAGCCTATACGGTGCCAACACTAAAGATAGAGGCTGTTGGCGAGATGCCATCAAGCCCCCACATCTACGTACAAGCACGTCTAACCCTCGCCTGACGGGAAACAACAAACAATAAACTGGAAATTGAGTGATTGAGAGAGGGAGAAAGTATTGATGTTTGACACTTCTGTTTCCTACCTTGTCCTTTTTCACAGGTGACGAAAGTTTTGGACTGGATGACAGACTGCCCTGTCTGATGGCCTCCCTTACCCTGTCACTCAGGGGGGTCCTGCTGCCTCCAGGGGAATGGGAGGGGGTACAGGGGGAGGGGGTCATGGTCACCGAGGGGCGTTTGGGCTGGGCCAGGGGGGTACTGGGCTGCTGTGATGCCCGAGACTTGACAGCTGGTGTTTTGGCTGTTGTTGGGGTGTCTACTACCTCTTCACCATCTTCTTTTGGGGTGACTTCTTTTCTGGTTGTTGCCGTTAGCTTGTTGTGATCTTCTTTCAGTGTGTTGGCAGCCTTTTGTTTTGCCTTGCCTCTAGACTTGTGTGAAGACTGAACAACCTGAAACCATAAAGCCAGCCCAACATCACATAAAGGCTCTCGACTGATAATACAAACTTGAGATAAAACACTGGTTACTAACTGTCCTTATCAACAGAGTCAGAACTTGTTTTATGAAGCTTGAAAACAACTTATATTACCTTACATTACCAAGAAGTTTGTAATGCTAGCCTACAGCAGAATTTTGTATTACTTCTTCTCTAATAACTGTGCATTAGTCTGGTATAAAAGGCCAGTAAATGCCTCGAGCAACATTTCCCCATAAACGCTTTTAGTCTAAGCGTTCTTCCATAACTTGAATATTACCTTACAAAGAACGGCTGCTTCCAACATTCTCAACTCCAATGTGGTTAATTATATAAAAGTATAACTTAGTTTGACAAACACTACTCCCTACAAAAGTATACATGTTAAGGTGTCATACGGCTAAACAAGAGTTTAAGCGTGTGCAGGTATCAATGCAGAAGAAATGTATTCCCAAAATAGTTTAGTTAGCTAGTTTTTCATCACCATGTCAAGCTGCTGGCCTATTATAAGTCCACTTTACTTCTTCTTTCATGATCTGTGAATAATTTCACCATTCAGACAGTAATAACAAAGTTCGTTGTACAAAACTAAAGAGTTTCCAGCTCTAGGCCAAGGTGACAGACAGAGAGAACATCATGTGCAATTTTACATCAGTTTATTGAATTATAGACTTTCTAACCACACAGACGACCACAATTACCTCTTGCGTCTGTTCAGGGTCTGGAACTGTCTTTGATGTCGCGTTGTCTGCTTCACTAGTGGTTTTCTTGCCTCGCTTCATCGCTAGTTTCCTCCTGGCTGGCACCTTAATGCACTTCTGTTCCTCCTCTCCACTCGACTCATCTATCCTGAACGTGAAGCCCTTTTTAGGAGTCCCTTCCTGTAATAAGAAGTGGTGTGCGTTTTATACCCAGAAGACGGAAATTATACCATTACTGTGGCACTTTAAAGAGTAGGTAATTCTAGAGAGAAAGACAAGGCTCTCTCAATGTCAGGTCCTAGTGGAAAAGTTTAGTAGGTCTGAAGTCACTGAAAGACCGACGAGAGGACCTATGCCTGAAGTTTGCTGGCAAACTCAGCCCTGAACTCCTCCCACCCACAGTAGGGGAACTCCATGGCAGAAAACCAGGAACTCTAAGAAGCTCAAAACTGTAAAGTGCAGAACGAACCGATACCGAAATTCCCCAATGCCATATTTAGTTCGCCTCCTTAACAACTGATAATAACGGTGTGAATAGTCTATTTTAATCATGTTCCTAGTAAGACCAATTGTCTTAAAGTTTTAAAGTGTATGATAAGCTGAGACATGTCATTGTGCCATAGTGTGAATAGTCGATTGTAATCATGTTCCAATTAAGACAAAAGTTGTCTTAAAGTTTTAAAGTGTATGATAAGTGAAGACATGCTACTGTGCCACGCCTGTACCGTATACGCAATTCAGCCTCTGGCTGCGAGGTATAACGTTTTTCAATAAACCGTTCATTCATTCATTCATTCATAGAACAGTTATAGCTGTGAGTATTCAGATTCTTGTGTGTTCAATCAGGGATAAGGATTTTGCATCAGTAACATTCTGTGCACTTATAAATATTCTGTTTTTATCACTGTTGTTTTAAACTGTGAAATTGTAAATTGTAGGTAATTCTATAGAGAAAGACAAGGCTGTCTCAAAGTCGGGTCCAAGTGGAAAGATAGACTTGTTAAATAGCTGTGGGCATTCAGATTCTTTTGGGTTCAATCAAGGGTACAGACTTTGCATCACAGTCTGTGCACAAGGAATATTCTGTTTTTATCATAGTTGTTTCAGACTGTGAAATTGTAAAGTGGAGGTAATTCTAAAGAGAAAGACAAGGCTATCTCAATGTCAGGTTCTAGTGGAAAAGTTTAGTAGAACAGTTATAGCTGTGGGCATTCGGATTCTTTTGGGTTCAATCAAGGGTACAGACTTTGCATCACAGTCTGTGCACAAGGAATATTCTGTTTTTATCATAGTTGTTTCAGACTGTGAAATTGTAAAGTGGAGGTAATTCTATAGAGAAAGACAAGGCTATCTCAATGTCAGGTTCTAGTGGAAAAGTTTAGTACAACAGTTAGACTCATCAAATAGCTGTGGGCATTCAGGTTCTTTTGGGTTCAATCAAGGATACAGATTTTGCATCAGTAACATGCACAAGGAATATTCCGTTTTTATCATAATTGTTTTTAGACTGTGAAATTGAAGGTAATTCTATAGAGAAAGACAAGGCCGTCTCAATGTCAGGTCCAAGTGGAAAACTTTAGTATAACAGTTAGACTCGTTAAATAGCTGTGGGCATTCAGATTCTTTTCTGTTCAACCAATTTGGATTCTGCATTAGTAACATTCTGTGCATGAGGAATATTTAATTTTTATCACAGAAGATGGATATTACACCATTAACGTAGAATTCCTAAGTGTAGGTAATTCTATAGAGAAAGACAAGGCTGTCTCAATGTCAGGTGTGGTAAGGTAATGAAATGTACATGCATTTACTACTTGTGAGTAATTTTTTTGCCTCTGGAAAAGTAGCTGAGGTAAATACACGTTACAGAGTTCAGTCACCTTTGCTGCAAATTGTATTGTAAGTGCAAGGACTTAAGACGTCCTTCACATACAGTGAAGAAAGAAAAAGTGATGAATAAAGGGATGCAAAACAGGCGCTTAAGCATCTCATGAAATTTCATGAAATTCCTACCAATGAAAATCCTACGAGTTTTATACATAAAACTTTTGATAGTATCAATAAACAGGGTAGCTTAGTTCCAAGCTGAGGACTTGGTCAGTTACGGTATCTACCTTCATAGAGTCAAACAGTGTGGCCTCGGTGGTAGTTGAAGCCAGCTTCTTCCTTTTGCGTAGAGTATCGGAGCTGGTGCCGTGGCCTGCCCCTCTCTTGGTGGGTGAGCGAGGTGCTGACGAACTGTTGGTGACAGCACAGTCAGACATCTTCCCTGAATCTTCACTACAGTCAGAGCTAGCTTCTTCTGTGGACTGCGCAGTTGGACTGTCCTTCTTTTGCCCTGCAAACTGATGGAAAACAATAACATGCATTTTTGGTCAAGAGTCTTATTGACACTTTTTGCACACAGATGTCCACACATAGGCACTTTATTTTCTATTTTACAGGTTGTGGTGTCTGTAGTATGGTTAAAATGAGAAGGAGCTAGCTCATCATTAACACCCCAATGCGTGCTATTATTCAGACCCACAGAGTCCTGCAGCAATCTATTATTTCCGTCCCCAGTGGCCCGCATTTGAAGCCATGTTGGCAGCACGTATTCCCGCCTAAATATTCCGACATCCTATCAGATGACGCCATGAGCCCAGATCGAGACCAGGAGAGCTACCCGAAACTAGCACAAACTGACAGCAAGATGTGTACAGTTTCAGTGTGCAGACAGCGGTGTCAAGAGAGTAAGGTGGCGATCATGATGATACTGTAAATGCAGAAATGTTCGTGGTGGATTAATGTTCGCGGTTTTCGCGGCGGCCGCTTCACCGCGAATTTAAAACCACCGCGAACATTTTTCCATAACAGTATAAGAGACTACATTGCATGGTGCTACCGCGAAATTAAAACCACCGCGAAAAGTCCATTTTCCCGCTACAGCGAAATTAAATTCCCGCGAACTTAAATGCATTTACAGTACTTGGTTTGAGGCTGTGCAACTAAGTTTGCCATTTTTGTCAATGCGTCTCCAATTTTTCATCTCAGAATTATGAGCAATATTCTCTACTTAGTTTATTTACACAAAAATTTTTATGTCCCCACCTTTTCCGTTGACCAAAGTGCCCAAATGAAGTATTTGTTGTTGTTGTCTGTGATCAATTTTTGCTGTCATGAAAATGATGATGACTCTGCCCTCTGAAGACCAGACCTCCCTCCCCATTGAATAAGATACAGTCCCTCTAAGCACTTTGACATGATGAAGTGGGAACTTCACACCAGCTGCCTTGCTTTAATCTTCATTCTGCTGTGCCTTACATTTCCAGGCAAAGAAGTATCCTTCAACAGTACATTCCTACAGTGATAGCATGCACCTGGTACATGCCATCATGTACTGCATTACATAACATCTGGTTTGGGTTCGTGGTTAGTACGCTAGAGGTCACAACATGCCTCCTTTTGGTCACCAAAAATTATCATAAACGTTATAAAACATTATGCAAATCTACGATAACTTGAAACTTTCAACTATTCTTATTTAGTCCCATCCGTGATACAACGCATTAGTGTCACGGCTGACCAGTAGTGTAATGGCTGACGTGTCTCCCCCTGCTTGGCCATCTGGATCCAATCGACACCACCCCCCTGCTTGGCCATCTGGATCCAATCCCAGGTTCCGCTAGGCTCCGACATCATGTTGAATGGGATTGCTATGTCTTTCAGAAGGATGAGCTCGAGGGATGTAAAACAGGTCAGGCCTACCTTGGAACATACCTACCACAAGATGTCAGGCTCACTAGGGAGGATATAATTTTTGTTAATCTTCCTCTATGTGTGTACCTTCCTGACATCCCCTTATAACCACTGGCTGGAAGAAAAATCAACTCCAGAAACACCAAGTTTATCCACAAGAGGGCCAGAAACGACACAACCAATGGGAAAAAAATACTTTCAGCCGCCAATTTCTTCTTCTTGTCCTCCATCAACGGACAGAAATCTTCCCGCCAAAACCACAGTGACCTGGTTTGACCTCCAATCAGCTCCACTGGGGTTTCCTGACACGAGTTTAAAGGGGGCTTTCTTTTAAAAGCATTCTGCAATATTTTAAATACATCGAAAAGTCCAATTCTTAAGCGTATCTACAACATTTGAACTCCATGCCATTCTGTTGTGGAGCGGAAGTACTGTGACCTTTGACCTCTGTGACGTAATCCGACCGCCAATCTGCCCCAGTTTGCACACATCTTGACTGCGCGGGAACCTATTATATAAATAGAGTTTTTCAATCCGGCTTTCTCCATCGAGGACTTGCCAATGTGGATGGTAACTTGAAAACTCTTCATCTAGAGTCTGACAAATACGTGGTATAACGTAGTGGCGTATTCAGCAGTATGGAGGTTGGCGGTCCGATTACGTCACAGAGGTCAAATGTCGCAGAACTTCCCCGGGCTCGACAACAGAACGGCGCAGAGTTCAAATGTTGTAGAAACGCTTATCTATGATGGACTAACGTAAAACAAGTAAGAATTGGACTTTTCGATGTACTTAGAATATTGCAGAATGCTTTTAAAAAAAAGTTTAGGTCCCCCTTAAGGGCAAAAATTAGGATAGATCCTTGGATTGACCAGGGAGAGGGTTTTTGCCACTGCAGTGGATCTGATGAGTAGTAACATCTAGAATCTGCCACACTTTTGGTCAGATGAGAGGCCAGCTGGTGTGGTTTATACAGTTGCTGGTTGTGGTATGACGGATGTTATTACCTTTGCCTTACCTTTGCCAGAATGGCTAAGGTTATGTTTTGGGCTTGTGAGTCTGTGTGTCTGTCTGTCTGTGTGTGTGTGTGTGTTAACAGCATAACTCAAGAAGTCTTGGATGGATCCCGATAATATGTGGTAGGTGGGTAGGGGTCAGGAAAACGAAGGTCAAGGTCGATAATGGGCCCCCTAGCGGCTTGCTAAGGTACTGCAGCAGAACCTCAATTTTTGATATCTCGTGTTCTGGACATGCTGTGGTTATAATTTTTCAGTGGTAGATAGCCCTTTGGGCAGACAGTAGGTGCTGTGAGTTTGGACGCCCCAGCGGCTTGTTAAGAACTGCAGTCGCTGATTTCCTGTCAAACTTTGTACGAGAATAACTCGAGAATTTTAACCAATCTACAATCTAAGGGGGGCGGCAGCAAATTTCTTATATTAGGAGGGCAAGCAATAGTGATGTGATCCTAGTAGGACTAGGAGGTTGAAATGTGGAAATCTTGACTCTCTGAAACGCTATTTCCTGCAGTTTGAGGGTCAATTTTTTCTGGCATACTAAGCTAAGTTTGACAGCCTTTCTAGTAGAAATTCACATGGTTCACTTTAGCTAGGTTATTGAGGGCAATGACACCATGTATTTTCACCATTTTGAGTGCCGAGCCATCGCAAGGTATTGGTTCCCACACCGACCCTGTGAGTACAAGGCTAGAGATGTGCCATGCAGTAACAGGCTAGAGATGTGCCACACAGGGATATCGAACTCGGAGATTCAAGGACAAATCTTGAAAAGGAAAGGGGGAGTAGTGTAACAGTGGGGGGTTTAAGTAGCGTTAAACAGCCATGCGAATCGGCTGATCAGCCTTTTCTAGCGTAGTGGTTTTGGTTTTGCTACTGGGGTTATAATCTGTCGACCCAGGTTGGATCCCGGGTGCAAGCATTTTGTTTCTTACTGTTTCTACTCCTTTCTTACACTATGCTAAATATAATGCCATTTCTGTCAAAGAAAAAAGATTTTGATGGCAACAAGCGCTGGAGTGTCGTGGGGGCCGTAGGGGCAAGCTGTCGCAAGGGACGTCCAGACTTACTGGAGGAAAATTGAAATCTTGACCATCTGAAACTTTCTTTCCTGCATTTGAGAGGTATAATTTGCTTGTATTTACTAAGGGCCTCAGGACACTTTTTTTTTCAATGATCAACCCCGCCCCCTCAACCCCCCAAAAATTTGATGGTCCTCCCCCAGGCCAAAATTTTTTTCAATGACCCTCCCCCAGTACACCAGGCCTGCACCCATCCCCTACCCATAAATATCGTCCCTAAGTCCTGATAAGTCCCTAAGATGACGGGGAAATATCCACACCGAGTAGGAACTGTCCTGATGGGAGAAAATAATGTATGACAGGGAAATTATGACCTGACACCTTCTCTTTCTCATATAACATCTGGTTTGGGTTAGTATGTCAGAGGTCAGTGATACCTAGCCTCCATAGCAGGCTCTCTATCATAGTCTATGGACTTTTTTGGCACTTTTGCTGGCCATTTCTTTTTGTACTGGGTCGCTGATTGCTGGCCTCTCTCATAGCCGTCCATTTTAGAACCTGCATTTTTTCGGCGGTACAAAGTCATATTATAAAACGATTAGCCATTCATCTGCCCTATTAACACATACGTTAGGAATAATTCACAACTCCGTGAGAGGCAATTCGCATGTCGGCTGCAAGCACTTTACAACTCGGGCCCGAGCTTGGCCGTCCTTCAGATGGGGACACCCCCATATGTCACGTGCTACGCGCTACGCCCGAGCAAAGGCGTCGGACAAACCGAAAGAACGTCGAACTGGTAAGTTTCACTTCTGTGTTTTTAAAAAGCAGTTTTACCCCGAAACCGTTAGAGAATTGTCGGGTCAGTGCACTGTCAGCGCACTGTCCGCATCCGGCGGAGATGCGTGCAGTTTATTAGCCGTCCATGGCAGGCAGGGAATTCGCACCTCCTTGTTAATCGCCCTTATCGTTTTATAATATGACTTTGTACCGCCGAAAAAATGCAGGCTCTAAAATGGACGGCTATGAGAGAGGCCAGCAATCAGTGACCCAGTACAAAAAGAAAAAGCGCCAAAAAAGTCCATAGAGAGCCTGCTATGGAGGCTAAGTGATACCCCAGTGGGGATGGTTGGAGCGTATCGAAGAAGATGGTAACTTCACATACATGCAGATACATTCAATTGGTAAGAGTGTAACAAAAACTGTCAATAATTAAACTATGCAACCAAAACTGACTCCCCACACCTCCAACGCAGATTACACCCCATCCGAAAATTTAAAGTTTAAAATAAATAAATAAAAAATACCTCGAACGCCTTCCCAATAGCTGTATCTCCTAGCCGCTTTTCTAGCTTTGTGCGTGCTGTTTGCCGAGTCTTCCGGGTGGTAGACTTTTGTGTCTTTTTTCTGGACTGCATGCCACGTGAAGGTTTGGTTTGGGGCGTTGTTTCTCCAGATATTATTTCAGCGGCCATTTTGGAATCACACTTATCAACTTCGGGAGGGGCAAACGACAATGCCATTTTAACTCTAGCTCTAGTGCGCGTCTTCGGTGCAATAACTGCCTCTTTCTCTGATACTAACGACTCTTGGGTACCATCCTCCACGCGCTGGACTTTCCTGCGCTTAGCAGACTGCTGTGCTACAGATCTTTTACGGGAAGAGTAAAATTCGGTGACCCTTGCCTGCGCCATCTTGAAAGTCCAAGCCACGCCGAATTTTCGCGCCAAAAGTAGTCAGCTGATTGGACGAAACCATGACCCTAACTTGCTTGGAAAATTCATACAATATTTCACTAAGATATGAGAATATATTCGTACTTTTTTATCAACAAAGCATTGAATTGTTATACTAATTGCTATTTCCAGTCTTTTTTCATAATCATACTCCGAAAGATGAGAAAAATCACGAATATAAGAAAAACTTTGAAACCCCCTATCATAGTAAGTGCACGAGCCATAACAATTTTGGACCAATCAGAGAAGTCGATAGACCATGACCTGACCAGGGGTCAACTGAACAGGGGTCAACGTACTGTGGCCAGAATCTTCACCTTGGACCAAGGAAAGCTGCAAGAAACGCCAAATTCTGTGCTTTTAGAAGGCAGCATTTGCAAGGTGCGTGCACCTACATGTAGTATGGGCGAGACATAATTGAATTTTATACATAACCGCCGCTTCACGGTTGCGATTCAAACCCCTAGACAAATTGCTGTTGTTTATGTTTTTGTCACAAGTAACCCTCACTGTTTTGATTCATATAACCCCCTTGACGTAACGTTATTGCCGTCACAAAAATATTACTTTTCTTTCTTATTGAGATTGTCAACGTAAAGCCGACGCAATCTCACCAGCGGCCAATAGCGTCTGTGCGCAATCACTTCATGCATGACATGTGACGTCAGGCGTTGTTGTGTGTTTTTTTTTTCAGGGTAAGCTTAGTTCATTTCCTGTCTGCTTCTGTGTATGCAGGAAGGGAAAAAAAGAAGGAAACCCTCTTCACAACGAAGTTCGACTAAAGCTAGCGGGAAGGAGGAGGAGACAAGATGGGGCAGATCGAGTGGGCTATGTGGGCTAATGAACAGGCCATTATTAGTGCTTGGGGTAAGTTTTTCATTTGACAAGTTTTGCCATGCCCCCCTCCCCCATAAGTGTCATGTACTGAATATCCGTAGGTATCCCTATTCATAAAAACCTTGTATTAGTAGGCTTCCTATGTAGTAACATCAGACTGTTTGCTAGTCAGATATTGTGTTCTGCCGTATAGATATCAAGTATATGTAACATTCCTGATGTACAAGTGAACTTATAAAGGTAGTATAATTTTTCACACAAAAATCATAATTTTGGCATCACCAATGTCCAATTTTCTGTTATCAAACAAAGAACCTCCTTAACAACAATGGCTTGGAGAACTACAGGTACACACATGTAGTAACCAACTGCAGTACAAACCTATGCAACATGTTAAATATGTTTTAACTATATTATCTTTTCTATGAGTATTCGCTCAATTAGAAGAGTCCTTGCAAAGGCTGCAACTTACAAGTACAAAATGTACTTAAAATCTCATGTTTCTGTGCTAACAATTGAGTGTTAGAGAAGGTAAGACTGAATTGACTACCCAGGGATTTTCATATGATCCGCTGCAAACTACAAAATAGAAATACAAAAAATTATTACAATACAATACTATAGCTAGTACATTAGATATTTTAAATCATAGGGCTATGGGAAAATCTGAAATATCTTGTTACAATGAGACCATGAGGCCAATCATGGGGAGGGGGAATGGTAGTGATAAATTAGCTGGGAGTTAAGAGGAATACCTAGTAGTATATTTCAACTGTCAGCCATACATAAGTTGTCTTGTACACGTCTCTACACCAGAATTACCAATTATACCCTTAGAGATCAAGATTTCAGTCTCCACTAGTAGACTCCAATCACGATCTCTACCGGTAGAATCACCACTTGTGCCAAATCGTAGTCTCTACCCTTACACATACATAGATGGAGTGGAAATGGCTGAAATCGAGTGGGCCATGTGGGCTAATGAACATGCTATCGTCAGTGGTCAGGGTGAGTTTCGATAGGTCTGTTTGCCTGCCTGCCCCCCTCCCACCCCAACCAATGTTGTGCACAAAACAGCCTAGATCCCTATGCATTAAACTTAAAGTGCTTATGTCACCAATTACTCAACAATACTAATAGTTCCTGATTACAATGGACGGACCATCATAAATGTTAGTCAATGAACAAAGCTGTTTTTACAAAATGCATGTGTACCTTTCTGATGTTATTGAACATAAGTCCTTAAAAATCTATGTTCTAGTTCTCGATACCTGCCAATGTAATCAAGTTAGTTTCCGGCTGTGCTGTCATTTAAAACACAACTCATACCGTGACTCGCGAAAAATGTTTTTTGGGAAGGAAGTAGTGTATAATCATTCTAAAGTTGTACAATTGCAAGATTTCATCATGTTTCAAAGAACTTTTTTCGTGAGTCATGGTACCAGGCTCCAAACCAGCTGCTATGTTTATTCTATGATGTCACAGGCAGAAATCAACTTGATTACCTAGCAATGGAAATCAAGAACTAGAAGTACACGTATGATTAGTAAAATTTCGTGTTCAACAACATTAGAAGGGTGTGCATTTTGTTTGTTCATTGAATAATATTGTTACGGCTGAGTATATTCAGGAAATATTGAAGTCTGTTGACGTAAGCACTTTAGTTGTAGCTCACAGTAGTTCACATCATTTTTGGTCAGCATGCCGCAATGGTACAAGAGATACAATATATGACAATCCATAAAGAATAGTATATGCCAATTTGTACACAAACTATTACATTAAAGAAGAATCTTTGCTTACAATGTATGTCAGAACTTAGAAATAAGCAGTGAATGTCCTTGACAATGTCTAATCATAATGATTGTTAACAGTACAAGTGGAACAAGATCATACGGTATGCTGATATGTTAAAGTTTGGTATGCAAATTGTTGTCTGCAAAGTCAATGCTTAATGCATTGCTATACATTGTGTCTCTTGTACCCACTGAAGATCGCACACCAAAAACATGTGTTGCCAAAAATCCACTTGGCCATTGATTTGTCCCTATCAAAATTTCAAATGATTCTTAGGGAGTGAACTTCTTAGAAATAGAAACCTATGTTTGGAAGTGAATCATTTCTTTTGTTGCTGAATCATGCTTGAATGAATGGATATCAGGTCAATATTTCATAACAGTTTAATGGATCACAGCTCAAGATCAAATTTTTATTTTCAGTATAGTGTGCTTACTTGCAGTCACTGCTGATACAATGATTCATCTTTCAACTAACTCTTTACTCTATCCAGGTACCTTGATAGTTAGGTTTTTCTATCGTTACCAAACAAAGCTAACACCAGAAACATGTCTTGGCAAAACAAAGCTAACTTACTCTGAGTCTGTCATAGAATTGATGTAATATGACAAATATGGCCCCAAACTTTTGCCTTTTCTTCCCCAAAAGAAGACATTGATACCAAACATTGAAAGCTAAAGAAATTCAAATCGATAGTATTCTAAATCTAATGAAAACATTGTTGATATCAATAGGTTCATGATTGAGCATAATTTTTGTGGAAATGAGTATTGTTGGAGAAGAGTACTAGTAAAGTATTCTACTACTTATCTTTCAAGGCTTGTTAGGTTTTAAGAGTTGGCATCATTAATTGAGAAAATTGTGGCCTCATGTACTAAGACCACACCTCCCGGTATATAGGGTGATCTCCATCTCTGTTTCTATCGCCCTTGGGCCACACAGGCCACTGTAATGGGGCTAGGCCAGACAGAGACCCCTGTAATGCCTTTGTTTGGGTGTGTTGAAGAATATGGAGACAGCTACATGGTGTGCATGTAAGCCCTACTGTACCTAGGCCTGAGGGCAAATTCTTACCTTTGAATGTCTTGTTTATATTGAAAAATAGCTTAAGCTTGAACAGGATTATCTCTCATTCAAATTGTCGTGCATACATGGAGGCGGCTATTAAAGGTATTGACTGTGACATTTAGAAAGCCTGATACACACCTAGCACACAATAAGTTCTCAGCACTGTCATGTACACAAAAGAACAACGTGCCAGAGAGCTGAGTCACAAATACTATGTCGTGACTGCACAGACATATGAAGTACCAATATACAAAAAGTGCTTTTGTGTCATGTAACTTAGTTTGTGTGTATTTTCTCAGACTCTAGACATTCTATCCTTCACAAAAGACATTGAGACCTGAAATTCTCTCTAAATTTATTGAATTTGAAACTTGGGCTACATCAAATTATTTTCTTGGTTCATACATGTACCATAGCTCAGATTTTGCAGATGTTCAAGATAATGGCAGAGGGTTGGGAGAGAAACTTGAATTATTTGACTTCTTTCCTTTGTAGATAGTTTAATCTGGTTTGTAATACAGGCAGACCAGTCTAATGTAGTTTTGTTGAATAGATTTAATATTCTTTTACCCCAATGGAGCCAGCTGACAGGTTGTTGAAACATCTGTATTAAAGAAGATAAAAAGGTCCAGTACAAGAGAGATTCAATTACAGCGTTGATATTATGTAAGATCAAGCTTGTCTAAGATGTATGATCCAGATTGTACTTGACAACAGACTGGCATCTGGCATCCCAGAAAAAAGTTAGTATACCTAAGGAAACCATTATATCAATTGAACTTGACTTTATCCACTCCCTGAAACTGTGTGTAGCAAGGTCAGGCTTTTAGCTAGGATTTTATAATAGGGAGCCCAAACTTATTGGTGAGTCGCAGTAAGTGACTATTGTACTATTGGTAGGGGGGGGGGGGGTCTGGGGGCATCCACCTTCCATGGTGCAGAGTTTTTGATGATTTAAAGTTTAAAAAGTGCATTCTTAGGTATCCCAAGAGGCAAAGATACTGTTCCAGAGGTCACAGTAGAGGACTGTCACCACAGATGACCTGGTAACATCCCTGGTCAATCAGAATTTCATGCTTGTCCATCGATTTTTTCCCCAGTGAAAGGGCGTCCAGGGGCATCAAATTTCTTGTTATTCTAAGAAAAGTGCGTCCAGATGACGCATTGACGCATTCCTGGCTAAAAGCCTGAGCAAGGTACAGACATTCACCTCAAACTTCAAAGTCAGATTTAGTGTTTATCTTATCTTGTTATATAGCATAACTCTTTAAAACCCGGGAACCATAAAATAAGTTTGCTGAGGTATAATGGATTACCATGCTAATACCTGAGAATTTCCGGTAACCTTTTCGTTTCTGTGGATACTCAACAGTGGTGTCATGCTTGAACTACTGATGCAAACAGAGACGGAAGTCTGCTCTTTTGAAATACACTCGGAGATGACAGTTTTGAAAAGATCAATTTGAAAATTAGCGGTATTAGAAATAGGACTCGTGCAAGTACATTATTAATATCTGCCAACCACACTTCCTTAGTTGGTATGTAGCGTTACATGTAAGTGACACAAAAATAATGATATTACATGTAGGAAAGACACTGGCAAGTAGGTTTTATGGATGATATTCATATGCACATTGATTTTTACCTGATTTGCAAAAATTAACTCCCTTTCAGCAATGCTTGGATGTAGTTGTAGAAGTTATAGTGATACTAATATCTTGTCTAGAGTGTACCCGTAGTTGTAGAAGTGAATTAGACAATAGCTACCACACTAGTGTCACTTTCTGCACATCTTGAATACACGAGTAAAAGACTCTTTTTTTGTGTGTGTCAATTTTTCATAACAACGTTAATTATGGTCTCCATTTTCAACATTTAGGATTTTTTGTACCCTTCTTTTTTTTAGCTCTTGCATTACAGATGTAGATTTAGAGTATGCAGAGGATATCATCCATAAATTTATTTGTCATGACCGATGGTATCATCATTATCATCATCATGGCTCTTGGGTACTTTATTTAGATATACATATAATACTTATTTATTATAACCAAGGAGGTTTCAACCTCCTTGTTATAACAGTTACCACTATGTTTCCTGGATTCTATACCTAGATATAGAATATGTAAATACTCATTCATAGGGAAAGCAGTGGAAGATGAACTACATTTTATCTGTCAATGTTCACAACACAATACTGAAAGAAGTAGATAATTCCCAGAAATCTAAAAAAAATCCAATTTCTTCTTACCTTACCAACCAACAAAGAAACAAAATCTTCTTGCTGAAGTTTTCCAACACGTCTATCTTTGAAAATGTTAGAAAATTCATCTCCCACTGCATACAGAAAAGAAGTCAATCCCTTCAAATAGTTTGAGTAGAAATGAACATAGAATAGATGTCATTTCCTTTTTGATATATCTGTATATCTGTTTCTTTTAGTTTCCTCCTTTGTTAGATATGCAATTCTATATTTCACTGTTTAACTTTGTTTGCAATTATCCTTAATGTATGGTCTAAAGATTCAGTTATTATAATGATGATTATTATTCATATTGCAACATTAATGGTACACAAAAAAGTCTCAACCAAGTATAGAAAAATACTTTTTTTAAATATCAAAACTTAATTGTACTTCTAGCTAGTCAAAACACAAAGCTTGGCATTCAGTTCATTTTGCAAACTTTCCAAATTTATAGTGGCCATTTCATAGTGATTCCACTGATTGTTAAAGAAAGGTTCTAAAATTGTTGCTTTTTTTCTTTTCTTGCAGTGATGCTCACAGGGGGAATCATTGGTCTGACTGGGTTCAACAGATGGGAGATTGCTGCATATTCAGTGTATCCTTTCTCATACTGAACTGGACATTATAACATCACCTAGGATCAAATTATACTAAGTCTTGTGCTTTAAACCCACTAGAGTGGTCCAATTATTTGAAGAGATATACTAGAATCTTAACAGTGAATGGTGGATTAAAAAAAAAACACAGTTAAGTGACATCATTCATGTAGACAGAATTGAAGAATGCAAAATATTATGTTATGAATACAATTATACGGCTTGATATATCAGATCATTATTTGGGTTGATGATATATGCTGATATGATACTATTGTGGACTAGGAATTAGTGAAAATGTAACCCCTTGATTTTTGTAATACGCTCCAAAATCTTTTGGTCACTTGCAATATTGCAAGCTCTTAGAATTGCCAATTTCAATTCAAAGAGACTTTCTGCAAATACAGAAAGCATTGTTCCTTCAAGCCTCTCAAAACTGTTAATCTATTGTGATCAATTTTGATAACCCAAAGTTTTTAGCCTGTAAAATTTCAGGATGTCAGTCACTTGCACTGCAAATGCATATGGTGATCTACTGAATGCATTATTATTAATCCCAGGGGTATGCACTTACGAATACGCGACAATCCAATCTCGTTGGGAGGTCTCGCGAGACTATAATCTGGCCGCGCGCGCGCGTGATTTGACAGTCGGACGGTAACAGCCTTCAGCAGCCCAGCGGCTAACAATGGCTTCTCCCAGCATCGACTCGATCGAGTCAACTTCAGAGATTCGTTGTGCTTTTATTTGGCAACATCCGCCGGTAAATCGGCATGCCATGAGCAGATAATATTGTTGTGAACCTATGGACTCGATATCATGCTGTAAATTTGCAAATTTCTGGTCATTTTCACAATTTTTGACGGGCGGTTTATGCTTGCTTGTCGTGAGAAAAACGTGCATATAGGCGCATCGCCTTACTTGTAGTTACTCGGATAAGTTTGGCTCAAGCCGTAAAAATATCCCACAAAAGCGTACAAGTACCATCATTGGATCCTTGTAGATCCAAACTCGTAAGACTTTCGGCGATTTTGACCGTAAATTAGTCGATGGCAACATATCGACTTTGGGAGTTTACGCGTACGTGAGTTGGGGAGGGGGGCGTGTTTCCGTGTTCGTTTTGATCAAGACGGGGTCACTTTTCCGACTATGTCTATGATTTCAGTTTTCGCCGGATGAAACTCCACAAAAACGTGAACATATCGATTTAGGGTCCTTCTGGGTAGAAATCTAGCATGGTTTCGGCGGCTTTGTTGGCGACTTTTTATTGGTTAACTTCATACGTGATGAGTGGGTGTGTCTGCAAATGTATAACGTTTGGCATTTGCTGTTCTTTTTCAGATCAACGCGTCGCGATCGAAATTCACATAATCAGGAAAATACTGCAAATCATATGGATGCAATAGCCGTATTTCATGTTTTGTAAAAGATGTCTTAACATATGTTCTTACTCGATCTCGTAGAGCTTTGCAACTCATGCTTTTGAGAAATGATAATTACATGTATATATCATTAGTGTTTTTTCCAAATGATAGACAAGTTCTCACAGCATTTACAGTATTGACGAAAATAAGCATCCGATAAGTAATACTTTTGGGAAATGGTAATGTTTCATACACATAATCATTCAAATGTACATTGTATTAAAATGTGAACTTTCAACATCTCTGACTGTTTTTGTGTGGCATAATTTTTGCAACAAATGAGACATCGTCCTACTCAGACCTAAGACAGGTAAGCCGTAAGGTGTCCACTTCCCTGTGCTATACATAGTAGTCCACTGTATTCTGCCGATGCAGTGGTCTGGACACTCTGCATCAACAATCAGTCTTTCTTCATACATACCATAGAGTTTCTTACCTCCTTTGGCTCTTTGAGTGAACAGCTCCGGTAGTATGGCTGTTTTGTGAAAGTGGTCAAGCTTTGGGATATTCTTCTTGAGCCATTCTGAGTCTACTTTAATTCGTTCGCAGAATAAATTATCCCTGCCAAAGTAGACAACGAAGTCCGCCCAATTTAAGTTACAGCAATAGACATTCCCTTGCACTTGGTGGTGGTACCCGTGTGACGTCTTGAGTGCTGCACTGCTGTCTACCTTTGATAAGAAAAATGTCTTATTCTGGACTGCCTATTTTAGCGTGAGTCCTTTCTTTGAATGGGGACACAATGAATACACGAATGCGTTACTGGAAATACATGCAGTAGATGTACACATTTCCCGTTAAAAAGTATAAAAAACGCACATTTCTAATTTCATGTTCATGGTGAAATTATCCCTTCCGAGCTGTCTTTTTACCAGACAATCCCAGTGCTAAGTAACGTGTTATCATCAAGTACATTTGGGGGGATCTTGAAAAATATGATGCATGTTGGCACTTTCTCTTCATTGACACACTTGGACTGACGGCTATTGCATCCATATGATTTGCAGTATTTCCCTGCTGATGTGAATTTCGATCGCGACGCGTTGATCTGAAAAAGAACAGCAAATGCCAAACGTTATACATTTGCAGACACACCCACTCATTACATATTATAGTAATTACGTTAACCAAAACAGTCGGCCACAAAGCCGCCGAAACCATGCTAGATTTCTACCCAGAAGGACCCTAAATCGATATGTTCACGTTTTTGTGGAGTTTCATCTGGCGAAAACTGAAATCATAGTCGGAAAAGTGACTCCGCCTTGATCAAAACGTACGCATATACGCGGAAACACGCCCCCCTCCCCAACTCACGTACGCGTAAACTCCCAAAGTCGATATGTTGCCATCGACTAATTTACGGTCAAAATCGCCGAAAGTCTTACGAGTTTGGATCTACAAGGATCCAATGATGGTACTTGTACGCTTTTGTGGGATATTTTTACGGCTTGAGCCAAACTTATCCGAGTAACTACAAGTAAGGCGACGCGCCTATATGCACGTTTTTCTCACGACAAGCAAGCATAAACCGCCCGTCAAAAGTTGTGAAAATGACCAGAAATTTGCAAATTTACAGCACGATATCGAGTCCATAGGTTCACAACAATATTATCTGCTCATGGCATGCCGATTTACCGGCGGATGTTGCCAAATAAAAGCACAACGAATCTCTGAAGTTGACTCGATCGAGTCGATGCTGGGAGAAGCCATTGTTAGCCGCTGGGCTGCTGAAGGCTGTTACCGTCCGACTGTCAAATCACGCGCGCGCGCGGCCAGATTACAGTCTCGCGAGACCTCCCAACGAGATTGGATTGTCGCGTATTGTGGTTATATTCTTTCCTGCCACCTGTAAAAGTTACCTACAAATTGTAAGTAGTGGTAGGCACTTTTGAAACTTGCCTTACATAAGCCTCTTACAACAAGCCCTGACTTGTGAAAACCCATAACAAATATGTCACGGCACCCGCTTTAAATCCTTGAGACTCACATAGAATTTTATCCATTACAAGAAAGATTCAATTACAGCATTGATATTTCTGTAAGATCAAGCTTGTCTAAGATGTATGATACGCATTTGTACTTGACAGCAGGTTGGCATCGATCCCAGAAAAAAGTTTGCCTTTCCTTTTCCTTGAACTTGGACAATAAAGAATCCACATACAGTCACAAATACATGTAACGCTAGTTCACCTTTATCCACGGGGTGACCTTTATCCGTTGTCTTTAAAAACAGCACATTTAGGAGTATAAGTCTTCGGACTGTGGTTTCAAATTTGCAATATTTTCATAATGTTCCGATTTGAAACAACTGTCCATCGACTTCATATCCCTAAATACGTTTTTTTTTTTTTTCACAAACAACGGATATAGGTCACCCTCGGATAAAGGTGAA
This sequence comes from Branchiostoma floridae x Branchiostoma belcheri, assembly GCA_019207045.1. Lineage (NCBI taxonomy): Eukaryota > Metazoa > Chordata > Leptocardii > Amphioxiformes > Branchiostomatidae > Branchiostoma > Branchiostoma floridae x Branchiostoma belcheri. The sequence goes on along the minus strand of CM033028.1, from coordinate 17,753,895 downwards.
CCAGTGTTACAGTCATGTACACAGCTTATGTTATAAATATAGAATATGACACAGTGTATTCCGTATCACCCGAGGTTCCAGCTCGATTAATATTTAATTGATTGAAGCCTGTGTGATACAACTAATTAGCCTGTGTGATACGGAAAATTATCATCCAGTCTGGAACACGTGTATCGAACGTTATCGCGGCCCACTTATGAGACTATGACATCATGAGTTTTATATCCATACTGATTGCCTTCCCACAACTTTTGAAAAATCTTCCAAGTTACAAAAGGCAAACTGAAAGTAGTTACTGTAAATTGCTCGTGGTATGCTTGTTAAAAGCAACTCCACGTCATTACAATAATTCTAGCTTTAAGTTAGTTCTGAAGATCAGCAGTCAAATTTTGAAAATGGACAAAGAAGATATGCAGATAAGCCTGCTTTTCCTGCCATAGCTCACAGGTGGCGCTGCTGAAGGATACTACATGTAGTATATTGTACAGAGCTTTAAATTCATAGAGCTGCCAATATCACAGGGATTGATGTAACGTTACATAACACAAGTAAAACATCACAGCAAAGATACATTTATCTGGTCAAAACGACTTTGCAATCAGGCCAAATTCGGACCCTGGTTGTTTTGATGTTTGTGTAGGTTTTACTAATTAATGTATCCTCCAATTACTGATACTCCATGGATTATCCTTGTTCTTCTTTAATTTGTCCCTTTTACCTCATCTATCCATCCATCCTTACTTAGATTGACTTCCCTGTAAACATCTTTATTCATTGTCATTCCAAACATGCAGAGTATAATGTATGTCATCAAAATGATGGCAGCCAAACCTGAGTCCTGGCCTGGTATGCCATCCACAATTTCCTCTTCTAGTGTCCTTCAGGGAAGTCAGCGTGTTGCCTTATCTACCCTATGAGATGGCAGAGTATCTAGGGACCATTGAAACCAATGGTGACATGATCCCACATCAATGATATCAAGGTTAAACAACTGCAGGCCCTATATTGGACTAAATTTGCAGATGTGTCCATTCTTTTTGGCTTCAAATGGTCCTGAAATACTACTGCTGAACCCCAACCTCCTTGAAGGATGCTTGAGGAGGAAATTGTGGCACTTTATCGCTTGCTGATTTCCTAATCTCCAGGCAGATGTACCGGTGGCATAAGGTCAGTTTAGCTGACCAAGGAGTGTTCTGAGCCACCAAGAACACTCCTTGGTCCGCTAAACTCCTTACGCGACCGGTACATCTGCCTGGAGATTACTGATTTCCTGACACACATAATTTTTATGTAGGATAATGTAGGTTGTACCATGTGATCCTTTTTGTCTCAGTCCAAATCCATATAGACTTAACCCTAAGAACTTAGTACCTAATGTTGTCTACAAAGTCATAGCCTCTGTAGTGTACAGAGAGTCGGTTGCATTCTGGCACAAAAAAAATGCCTAATATCATAATACGTAGAAAAGAATACATAATCATTTTGATGAGGAATGGTTAAAAATTCATGTGCAAGGAAGTGACCCAAATGTGTATAGAGCCCCATCATAAAGAACATTGTTGTTGATTGGTATCTTAATTATAATAGTCTTTTAAGGAAATGATTGCATGTATTGTTTGTAGAAAGAAGAATTGGGAAGAGGGGAAATGAACAGATTCATATCAGAGCCTTAGGGCCTGAGCAATGGTGCACTTACAAGTGTCTAATTATTCTAAGATTGTTGCACACATATACATGGAGGGCAATACCTTTATCGGGACAGCGAAGATAAATCAAAGACAGGGTTTTTCAGATTGTCTGTTCAACCAGGCTGTTGCCGACTGATAAGCCAGTGGTGTATGTGGGGATTGCCAAGTTGTATTATGTTATTTCATGCTTCCCTGGCGAACACGCAATGCAAGTTTGACGTAGATGATATTCCGGAATATTGGGCCAGAAATTCTCCTGCGATGCACAGCTGAGGGATTGGAGGTTGGCCAAGTTTGAAATAGACTGTCTAGCAATTATGGCAGTCATATGGGTAAAGTTTTAGTTAAAGGCAGTAAGATTTACGTCAAGGTATGGAAGGGAATGTTAAATGTTGGTCTTTCTTAATAACATGCTTTGGTGAACAATAGTCACTGAAGGTTTGACGGAGTCTATTGCTAAAATAGGCTATAGATTCAAAGTCTTAAATATAAGGTAAAAAGTTTTATATAGTGTACCAAAGCTGCATTCAATTATTGGCTCGACACTGCCAAGAGCTAACCTTTGATTGCCTAGAAGATTATTATATTTTCAGGTCGGGGTATTGACTGTGTTTGAATTGCACAATAGCCTGAGTACTATCCTCCATAGTGACCTTTGGTTCAATCCTTTTGCTTGCGCCATGGTTAGCAAGTTAAAAGATTGAACCAGCGGTCACTACGGAGGATCATCCAATGGTACAAAGGCTAATAGCACAACCCATCAAGCTTGGTATTTGGGTATTGAAAAGGCAAAGAACAAGTTCAGCTACAGGCATATACTAGTCATCATCATCATTCATCCTCATGTGAGGTGGAGCAGACGAAGTTAGTCCTCCAGAACTGCTTGTCTTTCATTGCAGAGAGTAGCCCTTGTCCTTCCAGCCCTGTTTCGTATACTAGTCCGGGCTCGAAATACTGTTTTCTGCATACCTGCACTGATACAGGTAACATTGAAAATTACCTGCACCTGACAAATCTTACCTGCACCACTCTGAAGTTCTGAAGTATGGATCATACTAAAATTGTTGAGGATCCATTGCTATTTTTTTCTTTTATACCTACTAGTAATAGACGGTAACAGTCAATGCAGCAATCCCCATGTGTACACCTACATTTATAATAAAACCCCGTGAGCACATGGACCAGTGCAGCTGCAGGTTAGGTGCAGGTAGACACCAGAAATACCTGCACAGCTCCAATTTTGCCTGCACTAACCTGCAAGTGCAGGTGTTATTTCAAGCCCTGCTAGTACTAGTGGCATTTTATGGTGTTGCAAAAGAATTTCCAGTTTTGATATCTTATGTTCTTATCATGGTGTGAAGCAGGTAGCAATATACTGTACACTCACAATGTAAAGTTTTCAACTTCCTTAGCGATGTTCTCAGAGCCGCAGGTATCTTCATCATCCTTTTGGAATATCCCAGGGGTAAGAGGAAGAAGGGACATACCATCGAGAGACGGTAAGGGTCAGCATTCTACTTTTAGAATCATTAGAGTAGGCAGATGGATTATATACTGTCTGCTGGTATCTATTTATTCATATGTTGTAAATGTTCTTAAGGCTACAAAGAACATATTTTCAAATTTGTGATATCAGATAAGGCCACATAGCTATAGCAAATAAATTTTATGGATGACATCCTATGCAGAGTGCAAAAATAATGAGATAGTGCGGAAGATTGTAGTTAAAAAAAACAAGATGGCTAAATTTTCGAAATAGACACTATAAACATCGTAACAAGATTTGCAGGGACAAAACGTGGCATCACAACTAACAAGGCATTCATTCCTGTATGAAAGAAGTGAACTAACTAGTGTAGTAAAAGTACTTCTAGTAATACTCACGTGTGTTACACTGGTATCGCTTTCCAAGCTGGTAAGAACAGTCATGGCTTCCATATTGGTGGCACTTTTACAACTATCCAACAAGTTTCACTTCTGCAACTATAGTCATGGCTACCTCCCTAGTGGCACTTCTACATATGATTACGACACAACATATTTGCCTATTTTGGTCTATCTGACCATCCCTGAAGAGGGAAAAAAGGTCATTTTTTCTGAAATCAGGCGAAAATTAATGAGCGTGCTGATGTCATCCTTAAAATTTACTTGAAGTGGCCTAATTTAGGATTCTGGTTCACAATGCAATTGTTATATGATAAAAATCAGTTTTGTAGTACTAGGACTATCATTTTCCATCGTACATGCTGAGGCACTTTTATCCTCTCTGCAAATTGCTTGTTTTGTAGTGAAAAAAAATTGTCCAATTTGCCTGAAATAACCTCTATAGCCTGATTAAGGTCAGCTTTGAGAATAGCAAATAAATGATGATTGCTGTACCTCCTCAAAGAACTCAATATGACTCAAAGGCAATCAGAGCTCTTGCTGATACATGTATTTGAGGTGGAACACTCAATTGTCAAACATTTGCCTAAAATAGATTGTACTTGGAGAGAAGACGAAAAAAACTTGGAAGCTGCACAAGAGGGATGGATATCGGGCGTAAAGATAAGGTCTCCTTCAAGATTATTTTCAGACGTCTTGAAATTTGTGCTTTTGTTTTGTTGCAGGTATCAGCAGTACTTGACACGGGTGATCCACGCGTGTGGCACCATCACCAGTAACTACTACATCAGATTTGTCCTCCATCTTCTGTAAGTACATCATAAATGAATGCCCCCCTCCCCCCTTGCATCTGTGTTCCTTCTGTTGTGAAATCATTTTCTTTCTGTATCATGATACTGTGGTGAACAATAGCTATGAAATATTTGCCATCAAATTAGGCTATGAAGTGGCTCATAGCTGTCACAACTTGATTCCATAGTGTGTGAAGATGATCCCTGTCACTGATACATCCCCAACTACACCGTCTCATAGTAGGAGACTGGTACAGGTACTTACTACAAGACATAAATATAACACCAGGTGTAACCTAGCAAAATTTTACCATTGTGTCAAACGATTGTCTTCATCTGCATTCGCAATGCCACATTTGCATTTCGTTATTTGTGATATTAGATATTTGTGAGCATTTGTCATTCTGTAATTTTAAAAAGATGGTAAACTTTTTGGGGGTGAGGTAAGAAGTCACTGCTCCTATGACCTCAAAGAATATTCGGCGACCTTCCCCTTCTTCCACTGTCAGAGCTGGTAATAAAGTAAATGTCATGCACTTCATTCCGGTTTCTCTTTCCACTTGGGTCCTTACACGTACATTTGAACAAATCCTTGTGGTGTGATGCTGGGGATTTAGAAGTCCCTGTAAAGTGTATGTGATAGATTGTTGTTCATCTGATCAGAAGAAGTTTCTGCCAGTTGGTACACTTTGGGCTCAATTTCAAGATACAGAGGGGCTTACCTAGGGCTGTCGTTAGTAGCAGTAAATTTCCCGGGAGTACGGCACACCATAGCTGGCTTTATCTGGCATGTTTGTCACCACTGGATACAGGCTAATTGGGAAGGACGACTTCAACTACAAGTGCAGTCGCTGAGGAGCAGGCTTTTAGCTAGGATTTTACTATAGGGGGTCCAAATTTCTTGGTGCGTCGTTGCAAATGATATAGGCGCGACTTTTTTAGGGGTTCCATCCCCCATCCATGGTGCAGAGTTTTAGAGCATTTCAAGTTAAAATGGTGCATTCTAAGGTATCATGAGAGGCAAAATTACTGTCTTCAACTCTGACCACAGTGACCTGGTAGCATCCCTGGTCAATCAGAATTTTATGCTTGTCATAGCATCTGCTTTCCAGTGTAAGGGCGTCTAGTGCGTCCAATTTCTATTTTCTTTTTTTTAGGCGTCTAAATGACACATGGACAAATGCCTGGCTAAAAGCCTGCTAGGAAGCAATATTGCATGAATGCAATAAATCTCTGTGTTACTTTCTGTATCTGACTCAGGTACATGTATCAGACATTGCTAACAAGAAGATGTTTTGAAACGGAGAGAAGTTTTTGGTGCTGTTGAACATAAGTTGCATTTTTTCATCGCTGGGTCAGGCGAAAATTGTGCAATGAAAGTCTTCCTTTATTCATTATTGCAAGATAATCTTTAGACAGTTCTGGAATTTTTCTATTGTAATTAGTCAACTCTAACATGACGTAAGGCAGATGTAAGAATGTACAAAGTTACCTAATAAAGGAAGGGAGAAAAGGCGTAAAGCAATCCTAACTTCATAAGTTGGCATCCAATCACATTCTCGACGTTCCATATTTGGAGCAGAAGACTTAAGTTGCAGACTTAAGTTCTCTAACTGTGAATCTTGAAGTCTCTGGTGGGTTCACATTAGTGACTTTCGTGGTGACCTCATCACACTGTTAACGTACATGTGAGCTCTCTTCTTCATTCCATTACTTCAGTTGCAAACTCTGTTTTTTTTACGGTTCTGTAGAAATACTAGTGAACTTCTAACCAGACTCTGTCCCTATGGGTATTTAAACACCAACATGACTTTGTAATACATCTAAGCACCTCCCCTTGTGTTACAGATTGTGTGTGCCTGCAGGCTTCCAGCTCCCCACCATCCTGGGTGCCCTAGGTCTCTTCATCGCTAGCATCATTTACTTTGTGGTGAGTACATCACGCATCAACCCCAGCTTAAGGCCTTCTTTCATCCAACTTGGCCACTCAGTAAAATGTTACAGGACTCAGATCAAAGGATCACTAAGGAAGCGTTAGCCTTATGATGTTGACATTAGCAGCCCTGTACCATGTTATAGACCTTAGATCAAAAGACACAGTTGTCTAGAAGTCTAGTGCTGCACATTCATTTCTAGAATGATCAGTTTTGAAGTGCGTTTTAAGTCCCAGCCAAGGTTGCTATAATTCAAGATTAAAGTACCCTTTGTCTAAAAAATGTGGCAGCCTTGTGTGAAGGAAAGGCAAGATGGCCCCATCACTTCTTGGATTTCAGTTATTAATCTCCTTACAACTGTATCTCCAGGGGTGAGTAAGCCTTGAAGGCATGGAACAAGGAAGCAATGTTCCCAAAGTGCACAGGAAACTCTGTGTATGAAGTAAGCACAGGGAGAACTTAGAAACTTGGAATCATCTTGTGGCGTCAGAGAAAGCACTTTTGGGACATGTGGTTGTTTCTTGGTGCCATTATTGATGACAGTCTTTGAACAGATCTTTACCAGTGCTTTGATTGATGTTAGAGACTATATGACTTGTTCTTTTTTGTTTCAATGCGCTTTAAATGTGACTGTTCTCTAGTGTTTAGTTTTCTTGCTCAGATGAAAGATCTCACCGCAATTCAAAGTATTCACAACTCTAGCCCTGGAAAGTCTTGAAGTTCATATGTGCAGTCTTGCTAGAAATTCATTGAAATTTAGAATGACATCAAAGCCTAGTTTGATGCATCAGTGTTCTTAACTATGCTATACATCAATGTTGTTGTAAGGATGCCATATTAAGCAGTCTTGCCTAAAATCCATTGAAGTTTAGAATGACATTCAAAAGCCTAATTTGATACATCAGTGTTCTTAACTATGCTATACATCAAAAAAGAAAGTCTTGAATTTTCTCTTTGGTGCCCAGAGCTAGTGTTTCTAATTTTATCCAAGAGTGGACTGTTTGATCAAAGGGGCTTTGGTCTATGGCCTTTGATCAAATATCAAGCTTTTGAAACTTGTAAATGGTCAATTGTCAAGGGTCAAGTTGTCTAGAATTTAGGCTCCTGTCATGGACTGTATCAGCTTTGATGTTAGACTTCACATATGAATGCAGTTTGATGCTACCTGCAGCAAATTGTAGTTTTTTTTTCAATGTACACCCTATGACGTTTCAGGCAGATGACATTTGAGGCAGAGACATGTTGTCACAATGAAGGAACAGATTACAAAGAAGAGCTGACTGTTTGTGCTGTGTGCGATGTTGTCAAAAGAGGAACATTTTTTTTGTATTCTCTGTCAGACTCCTCATCTCGTCTTGTCTCATTAGATCTATCTCTTTGTCTATCTCTTTGACAGTTGGGGCTCCACAGAAGATCTGACAACCAGTTTCTCCACATTTTCTTTTTTTGTGTGTTTTCTTTATCATAAAGTTTATGTTTCGCTTAGTGTCATGCCTGTTGATTCTCTGATACTGTCTTTCCATCTATTCTGTTGCCCTGTTTCCCCTCCTGAACGGTTCCTTACATGATAGTTTTGGCTAGTCCTGATGACCGTGACATGTGTTACATCAGTTTTCTTTCCTTTATTGTGATGAGTGGGAGGTCTCTGTACAGAACGATCTGAGAATTAAGGAATGATTTTGTTGTGGCCTTGTCTGATGTTCCCGTTTGTTGTCTGCTAGGCTGCGTTTCATGGGGAAAAGTGGCAGCCTATCGGCATCGACACTAAGGGCGCACCCAGTTCTTCCAACCAGACAGTCATCACACAGCCACCGTCACAGCCGCCCCCACGGGCGCCAGCCCACGTCAGGCCGAAACGTCCGGCGCAACCGGTAGAAGGAGACCCGACCATCCTCTAGCCTTACAGTATTGTTTGTGACTAGGATAGGCTGTAGGAAACATGACGTATGACTCGCTGAATTCTGCTGAAATTATTCTTCAAAGCCAGTGTCACACAGAAAGAAAATAGTTGACCAGACAAGTCAAAAGTCTCAATCTCAAAAGGATATTTTTGGCTGAAATAAGGCTGATGGTCTTTCCACCACCACAGGATCTTTAGGGATCAACTGTTGTTCAAAGGCCACAGAGCCCATCCAATGTAATGGTAGATTTTCAGGGATATACTTTATATGCTTGATTTTCTGATGATTTTGAAATTCGGTGACCTTCTGGCAGTTAGCAAAGTTATCTGAAGGTCATTGAATGTGTGATGTTTGATCTTTGCCCTTCACTAAGCATATAACTTTGCCTTTTTCTACATATCAACAAGTTTGTAAAGGGAATCCGTGAACTGGCAAGGCAATGTAGAAAACAGTAAGACTATTCTTATGACTATGTGTCTCCAGGGCTATTTTTGATAACTCATATTATGGAGACATTAGCGTAGAGTTGTGAAAGTCTAGCTGGAGATATTTGAGATCTTTGTAAAATATGTATTTTTATATAACCACAGGAATTCTCTTACTCTCTCTTTGCTGGTTTCTGCTAACCTACAGCAGTGTTTGAAGGAATGGCGCTACAACAGGGATGAACCGAATTTCAGACAATGCCTTTACGGCTTTAGGAACTTGACCCTCTTTTTTGACCCATGCTGGTCTTTGGGACTGATCAAATCAGGATCAGTTCAAAGGTGCCCCAAGATCAATACCTGCTGTGGTCTAGTTCACCATGGGTTAATGGGGTCTGACATTAACTGCTACTAGGGGGTGGGTACCGATACGGTGCACCGGTACAAAACCGTTTTTTCTTATTGGACCAGTCCGGAAAAAAACGGGCCGGAAAAAATTTGGTGAACCGGATGTTGGACCTATTAGAAAATAAACAGATTTATATGATCAGGAATTCACATGTTTTGGGGCTCAAAGAGTCAAATACTCCACGAAACGTACTTCTTTGTAGCGAAATGGACTTGCTTTCATGTACTGAATCAGGTCCAGGTACAGGTCCGGACCTGGACCTGATCCTCTGGACCTGAACCGGACCTAGACTTGAATTTTCTGTACCGGTACCCACCCCTAACTGCCACCTTTGTGGCTTTTGTGAAGTCGACATGTTAGACAAGTTTTTGGTGTTGTCCCCTAGACATGATGTCCCAAAGATCATTGTGCATCAGAAAAATGGGTCAAGCTCCTGAGGTAAAATTTTCTGTGTTGTGCAGACTAAGGTAAAACTTCCAGTATATAACGTACCAACGTAGGCTTTGCATTGACGTCATGATAATTATGATTTGAGTCCTTGGTGACCATGTTGGCAGGTAATAAGATTAGGCAATGGCATCTTCGAGTGTTTTACATGAATACAAAGTTTAACGTACACTGTAATCCAACATGGCGCAGTTGACATCAAATGAAAAGCCTGTATTCTTTGACTAGAGTTAGATCCATTATAGTCTCCAATCTGTCATGTAATGGCAATAGCAGAACTATATGTACCTTTGGCTCTGATTCTCAGTCTTCATTTTTATTTGTTTCATCACATTAGGCCACAGCAAGTAAATTTTATGGATGACATCCGCGCGCTCATTAATTTTTGCCTGATTTCAGAAAAAAAAACAAGAATTTTTTTCTTCTTCGGAGATGGTCAACATGACAAGAAAGTACCAAAATGGGAAAATATGTTGTGTTGGAGCCTAATGATTGTACTTGTAGAAGTAACATTAGCGAGGTAGCCATGATTGTAGTTATAGAAGTGAAACCAGCTGGATAGTTGGAAAAGTGGCACCACTATGGAAGTCATAAGTGAAGTTGCCAACTTGGTAAGTGATACCAGTCTACCACACTAGTGTCACTTTTACTACACTAGTTCACTTCTTTAATACAGGAATGAATGATTTGTCGTCGGTACTACCATGTTTTGTCACTTTAACTCTTCTTACAACATTTATGGTGTCTATTTTGAAAATTTAGCCATCTTGTTTTTTTTTCGCCCTATCTCACTATTTTTGCAGTCTGCAGAGGATGCCATCCATAAAATTTACTTGCTGTGGCCTAAATATGGCAACTTCAAAGCGACCTTGTGCTCAGATTTTGTACTTTGAATAACAATTCTTTCATTTAGTATCAGTGTTGTATTTAGTAGGCAAACATTGTATGAATGAGCAAATGATTGATCATACTGACAGTAAGTTGTCATGTACTTTTTTGTATCATCACATTAATGCACATCCATAATTACCACTTCCCCACTTTCCCTATACACAATCAAAGGTAGCTCTCAAGAGAAACCTTGAATATTGCATCTAACAAAAGTTACACAACTTGGAGTATTGGATGACACCTTAACTAATTTTGTGGTCATGGCAGACCGTATATCAAGTGCCTAACTCAAAAACTAACTTCTATATGCTGCTAGATACAAGAGGAGCTGAGCTTAACATACAGTCTACTTTGATATGATTTTTTTTTACATATCCTACTTCTGCTGGTTGGTCATTTTTAGAACGTTTTGTCTTTCTGATTGTAATCTGGTATGATGTTATCTTAAATCCACACAGAGGTATAGGCAAGACAAGAAATGAAAAAAAAAGTTTATTTGGTCTAATAGCATTAATCATTGTGCAGCTTAAAAATGTTGTCTATTTTTACTGGTACCTGTAGTTGTTGGTTTCATGTCATTTTCTAAATGCATACATGGATGTGCACCATGACTCCAGGGGTGAATTAGCCTACATAGAACTGGAAAGGTTGAGACATTAAGTCTTTCTTTTACTTCACAGACTGAAGTTGATAGTTTTATTGTGCCTTCCTGGTTTGTCGTCACACTGGGTATTGAAGTTCTTTGTACTTACTAAATACCAATTACCTGTCAATATTTCTGTAGTCCTTCGTCTACTTCCTTAGGGCAATGATGAGTACTTTTGCTTCCAACTGGTCTGCCGGAAATGAGGATAAGAACTACTGAAAGGTTGCCAGCTAATTGGTATCGGTTGTGTACAAAGAACCTTGATGCCCAGACCAACCTGATGAACCATTGATTGTAACTACAGTTTCAACCTTCAAAGGATAAAGAAAACTACTCGCACATGGAGTTCGTACTGATACCACCCTGGGCAGTAATTTACTTCTGTCTGAGTCCATTTTCGACTGTAATTATCTGTCTCAATACTAGTACAGTCAAACCTGCTCAAGAGACCACCTCTTCTTAGTGACCACCTGGCCATTATGACCGCTTTCTCTCGGTCCCGAAAATTTTCCCAATTGACCTAAGCATTAAGCGACCTCTTCACAATGAAAATTGACGGAGGGATAGCAAAATAAGACTAGAATATAACAACTCAATTTTAGCCTTACGGTATGGTGCATTGCATCTTGGAATCTGAGAACAAGGTGTTGAGTTCCTATGACTTAGTAAGTGTTTTCTTTTTATTCTTCATTATATACCCTATATTACTGATGATTGTGGTGATTCAGAAGGTTATCATTAATTTTTAAGATAAAACAAGTCAACAAACAAATGTATATTTGAAAATACGTACATTTGTATAGATGACAATAATACACAGCAGAATGTGGCATGTGATGTAGCTGCGTGTTAGATAAGGATTACATTTTAAAAAACATATTTAGATTCACCTTTTTGTAAAACTTGAGAACTATGATCTTGAAGATTGTTTCTGAATCTGCTTTGCTGCCCAAATACATTTTACTGATCTCATGACTTGTGATTTTGCATAATGTTTTATACGATGTCATGTTGCTAAGTTGTGCAGGATTTTTTTTCTGAAGAATTATTTACAGTGTGTATTGTTCAGCCCTGTGAATACCACAGGTGGCCTCGCCCGGAAATAAGGTGCATGACTCAAATGTTTGGCATAGCAAGTTATTATATAACTTCATGAATTTCTAACAAAAATTCCAATCAGGATCAATTATGATCATTACTTTGCAAGCGACACCCTTTTGAAAATCAGTAACGTTAAATAAGTGAGGGAGAAGGACAATTAAGTTGCAACCTGAGGTGTATTAGCAGTACTTATTTTAAGCTCTGCTGAAAGTCAGATACCCACTTCGAATTCTTTTGAGTTGAAATATGAAGGATTCCTCATGAAGTATATTTTGACAAGTTCTCCACACTTTTCTCTGACCTTCAGGACATATTCAAGGTCACTCTTGTCCAGCCCAACATTCCTTTGGTCATATTGAAGATTTTCCACTGTCTACACAACACCAAAATTAGCTTACCTCAAATTTTCAGTCGCAATTCTGTCGACCTTCTTCCTTTGGTCAGTTATCTCAAGTCAGGATAAGGATCACCCTGAACAACAGAAACTCTGAGCATATCTAATTTAGGCCACAGCAAGTAAATTCTATGGATGACATCCTCTGCAGACTGCACAAATAGTGCGATAGGGCAGGAAAAAACAAGATGGGTGAAAAAAACACAAGATGGCTACATTTTCAAAAATAGGCACAATAAAGTTGTGATGAACGTTGTAACAAGAATAAAAGGGACAAAACATGGAATCAGAGCCAACAAGGCACTCATTCCTGTATTCAAGACAGGTACTGGTGTAGTAAAAGTGACACTAGTGTGGTAGACTGGCATCACCAACAAAGTTGGTAACCACACTCATGCCTTCCATATTGGTGTCACTTTTACAACTATCCAATAAGTTTCATTTCTACAACTACAGTCCTGGGTACCTCGCAAGTGTCACTTCTACAAGAACAATTATTAGGTTACAACACAACATATTTGCTCATTTTGGTACTTAATCGCCATGTTGACCATCTCTGCAGAAGAAAAAAATTCTTGTTTTTTTTTCTGAAATCTGGCGAAAATTAATGCGCGCGCTGATGTCATCCATAAATTTTACTTGCTGTGGCCTTATGGGTTAATAAGGCATAATTGGCACCAGGTGTGGGTACCGATACAGAAAATTCAGGTCCGGTTCAGGTCCAGGTCCGGACCTAAACCTGGACCTGATTCAGTATGTGAAAACATGCGAATGGACGATGCTCAAAACGATGGTCCATTTTGCTACAAAAAAGGATGTTTTGTGGTGTATTTTGGCGCACTGGCTTTCTAAAATTGATTAACTGCCTCAGTATGATTGACTGTAAAACTTTGTACAAATGGCTATGAGCTCTACTCTGCTTTGCTCTTGCTATTTTCTTTGACCAGAAGGCCCAAAAATGTCTGAATTCATGATCATATAATCTGTCACTTTATTTTCTAATAGGTCCAACATCCAGTCAACCAAATTTTTTCAGGTACGGTTTTTCCGGACCAGTCCAATTAGAAAAAACGGTCTTGTACCGGTACGGTACCCAACCCTAATTGGAACATTTTGCTCCTTTTACGTGCCCATTGCTTGCTTTTTATTTATATATGTTCATTCATTCAAAGTGACTACACTTATTATTTTCAGGCTGCGCACCATTTGACCTAATTCATTTCACTTGTGTCATAGTAAGTAAGGTCCTTGAACGGCCTTGCATCTCTATTACATTTGAATGGACCATGCATCAAGTCAATGGCTTTACTTAACACTTGCGCATGATCAGCAGTTGATCCGCCCTGCGTGTGTTTTACGTGTGCCCTGTCTGGGGCGTACGTTTGTAAACCAAGTCTTCATTCGGCATGCACGAGGGGTGATCAATAAGTTCTCGGCCTCACCCAGAAATAATGAGCACAAAACAGATTTTGAAGCATAGATGTCAAGGATACAGTTTTATATGAATGTGTACCAAAATTCAAATTATTGTGATCATTACTTTGCAAGCGACACCCAGTAAGGGAGACGAACGTGGACAATTGAGCTGCGACCTGAGGTGTTTGCATCAACTTGCGCTGCTGGAAGTCAGACACCCACTTCTTTCTGCTTGAATAATAGGAAGAGAATCATTATGAAACATTTTGACAATGTCTTTTGTTAATGACAAAGAATTAGGTAGAGTTAAAACAGACTAGTCATTCTCAATCGAGGTGAAGACATGATGCTTTGTGAAGAAGTTACAATGTGGCTTTGCTACGACTTGTGTTTTCAGCCAAACTGTGACATAGGGTCACCCCTACTCTTTTTGATAAATGTGACGTCTGTGGCTGAAGTTCCATCATACACAGGGCCGCTGGTTTTACGTCACCATCCAAAATGACGAATGCAGTGACGTCCCTTAAAACATAACCAAGCAAGGCCTGACTCTTGTCTCCTACTCACAGATCAAATTGGTGGACCAATGGGACTATTGCTATACAACTTGTGCCTACCTGTTCCTTAAAGGTGGTATCTCAGTGCACTCGGGGCACCGGTGTGGCATTGCGGAGTTCAAGAGATTACTCAACGGATTTCAGAGATAAAGAACAAATGTTCTTATGTTTTGTGTATTTTGTTGTCTTCTAAGTCATGATGTTACATATTACGCAATATCTAAATTATAAAAGGTTGGCAAAAATACAACACAACACTACAGTGCCTCAGTGAACGAACCCCGCAGTGCCGCACCAGTGCCTCAAGTGCAGTGAGATAGCACCTTAACTACACCTGGTCTGGATCACCCCTGCTCTTCTCATTCTTTTTCATTCAGAGGTTTGATGCATGAGGCTACTGCCTGAAGCTCCTTCATACACAGGCTGTTGGCTCAACAACAAAATTAACCAGTGCAATCCTTCACAACATGCATCCCAACCAGGATCGAAATAAAGTATTCAAGAAATTCGATCCATATGGCGAAGCAACTGGGTCGCTAACTTACATCACCAGTCTCGATAACACCAATGTCCAGAAGATCTCGCGCTCTAGTTGGTAAATCAATGATCATGCCAACCCAGTCCTTAAACTAGATATAACGTCAGGCTGATGAGACTCTTATATAAGTGTATCTGATTTTGGAGCATGCTTTGCTTTTGTTTGTAAGGCAATATAAAACTCAAATTACACCTCATCATCAAATTATCCACATTATACTTAATCATTGAATGGAACATTGCATCTGGCTGCAAACGGATGCATTCACGCCTAGAGTTTATATGCTGCAAGAATTTTGCACTAATGATTTCAGTGCATAATTTTTAAGAAAGAAAGAGTTGTAGAACTTTCTGCAATGAAAACGCATAAAAATATAATCTCATTTGACTTACACTTTCAAATTAATGTTCACCTATTAGTAAATACTTACCGCTTCAAATTCTAATTACACAGGTATACAAATATACACATAGATAGTCGCACCTGTAAGTTTGAAGTATCTATGTTAAGGCGTGGAGCGACAGGGCTTTTAATCAAAGTCTGGCATCAAATACAAGTTTTATTCTTTTGCCAGGTGAAAGCAACTCAGGTCTGAACTGTTATCAGTTTTTCAGGTACCAACATATAATGAAACACAATGATCCTTCACATACATGTAGACACTACAACAAATGATATTCAATAAGTATTGCTATTAACAGTCCATTCTCAAAAGCCATCGTCAACAAGGGTTATAAAAAGCACCATGCTTCACCTCAGATAAGGATGACAAAAGAAGAACATAACCAATCATCCAAATTCTATAAATACAATTTTTTAACTTCTCCTGACTGTGTGAGATAAGAACTATGTTATGGTCACAGCACTTTTGAGAGCACACCCAGGTCAAAAATATTCAGCAGAATTCTACCTCAAAATAGACCAACCTTTCAGGACAACTTAAACCAACTCAGCCAAATGAAATCTGATCATTAGTCATTTCTTATCTTGGTTCTTTGCACATTTTTGTCTCATTACTCAAACTAAATTTATATACATTTTGTAGGACGACTCAAAACTTTTTTCTATATCTCTCAGAATATGCCTGCACTGCATAATGGAAATTTATCTGCACTAGATAACTTTAGGAACTGTAGATTAGACTCAGATGACTGTTTAGAAACCATTTATTATAAATTCTGTATCTAGCACCATTTTGGAAATTGTAACAATCAGTACACCAATTTGACAAAAATCGACTTACAAGTATATATACCCAATATACAGTGCCCATGCAGGTCACACATAACTAACAATAGCCTACCAACCTTCTCCAGACCATGGTTGGGAGTGTAGTTGTATTAAAGCGAGATAATCTGTAATTGCGAGTTAGTCTTGCCAACTGACTATAAATTTCTAATGCCGATGCAAATTCGGGAAAGTCACATTCTACTTGGATGCAACAAATGCACTAAAATAGAGCTCGAATAGGATGGATGCCAAGCTACATGTATTTTAAACATTGTGTTTACCTTGATTGTGGGTACCAGGTGGTTGGGAGCAAAGTTGTAGAAAGGTCCTGAAATATGTGAGAGGGATTTTAGGCGCAGGTATAGAAATTGGAAATACCTGCACTGCCAGCTCCAAATTTACTTGCACTAACTCACATATTGTATTTTGAGCCCTGGATTGCGTGAAGCCCCTAATTTTGAGTACATTGTGAGACTTGTTAGGCTTTCAGTTAAATGTAATGTTCTTGAGTCTCTCCGTGAAAGCCTTCCATCAGAATTTTGGTCTATTGACGTTGATTTATTCTAAGTCCTGTGAGTTGAAGTCAACTGTCTCACTTCAGTAAGACCCAAGACATTGCATTATTGCATCGGGCATAAACATAGCTCCTCCTGAATCGATGTTCTGACCATACAAGCATGTGGGAAAGCCTGAAAAACACCAATTATACATGGCATTGGGGAGTTGTATGATTCAATACCAGCTGAGGGGTCAAGTACAAACGTGCCCGAGCGAGGGCAGAGGGTTCCCTAAGGTAACATAAATAACCAGTAAAGGCATTCAGAGAAACTCAAATCGCACCACTAAGCAAAAAGAAAGTGTTTGTATCCATGGTATCTTGGTAAGCAGCCAACGACGTGACGTTATTTGACTCCTGGTGGGCACAATTCACACTCTTGGGTTGCAACGTTGATAACTTGTTTGAGAAGATTTATGGCTTTGTTAGACGGGCCAGATCTAGACAACTGAGGCTGCATACAAAGTAGACTGGTTTCCAGGCCCGCACTACCAACATAGTCCACAAGTGAGGTTCACAACAGTGTTATTTAGTTCATAAGGATTTCATTTACATATGAAACTTGGGTCGAAGGTTTTCTGATGCCTTACACTTTGTGCTTCAACAAAACGGGTTTACGGAAAAGCCTGGGCCCAGCAGGCTAGCCTGCAGGCTAGCCAGGCCACCCTTTTTGGGCCCCAAGGCTATTGATGGGGTTTGACCCATTAATAGATTTTTTTAAACCTACAACTGGGTAACCGACAATTCCAGTGCATACAGGGTGCATTGGGCAGAAGGCAACAGTTTGGTCATATCTATGGGGGATTGGGGTTCAATGGTTTACAGCAATGAACAATCAACATCAACTACTGTAACTTCAAGGGTTATTAGTACATTTACTTTTCCTTTGACTATACTGGCAGTCATTCCTACAATACTTATAGTGGCTATCAGTAATTGTCCTGCATGAGAGAAACGAATAGCACAAACAACACTAACGTTACACGTCATATTATACAAACACACACCCTCACATACAATTGACACATATAAACACATAACATACATCCATTCCTACATCCATGCTCATTGACACTTGATGTTTGAGACATCTGTTTCAAATTTGATGTTTTGGCAAACAGCCCCTATCCTAGAGGACCAACTGTTGTCTTGGGTTACCACTGACCCAGTTTTTCTACAAAGAAATTTCATGTACAAACACACACACAGTGACACACACTCTCATACATACATGCATGACATCTGTTTTTAATTTGATGTTGTGCGCTATCATTTCCTGACCCATCCTAGTATTCTTTATTTCGCCTAGTACCCCTCCCCTTCAGTCTTAAAAATATAAAATACACCAGATGATTATGATGAACATTTCCAGCATTTTCTGTTGTATACTTGGAATTTAGTTTATGATTGTTTTCTTCCAGTCTTGGTTGAGTTATTCATTGCAAGCGCAGCAATATGATCAACTGTTACCTGGGATTGTCATTGACCCAGTTTTTTTTTTTATTAAAAAAAACTTCAGCTGTAGGCCAAACCCCATGCATAGCCTTGGGGCCCAGAAAAGGTAGTCTTTCAGGCTAGCCAGCCCAGCTCCTGGGCCCAGGCTTTTCCGTAAACCCCAACAAAACTCCACTATTCACTCACTCACTCACTCACTCACTCACTCACTCACTCACTCACTCACTCACTCACTCAAACACCCACCCACTTACCCACCCACTCACTCACTCACTCATTCAGACACACACTCACTCACTCACTCACTCACATTCTGAAGTCAAAAATGAATGCCTTCGATTTGGATGACTTTCACCGAAAGTGTCAAAATAGTACACTGTCACACAAAACCTCTTTCGTGAGGCCGCTGCATTGCAGTTA
Source organism: Branchiostoma floridae x Branchiostoma belcheri (assembly GCA_019207045.1). Taxonomy (NCBI): domain Eukaryota; kingdom Metazoa; phylum Chordata; class Leptocardii; order Amphioxiformes; family Branchiostomatidae; genus Branchiostoma; species Branchiostoma floridae x Branchiostoma belcheri. The sequence goes on along the minus strand of CM033028.1, from coordinate 17,735,212 downwards.
GCTAAATATGGTGGGTTTTCCTGGCGGCATTTACGCTTGGTTCTTCCTCATTTTCCACCACTTTACGCGCCACTGTGAGATGCATCCATCCTCTGAACACTTGATTTGATTTGATTTGATTTATTCGGCTGTATAATCATGAGAAATACAGCCAGGGCTACCCAACTAGCCTGAGGCTATTATCAAGGGCTAGCCCTGGTGACATTACAATATACGTTATACAATAGTATACAATATACAACAGTATTAACGATACATGTAACTTTGACTACAGAGGTGATCCGTGTTTACAGCTTGACTAGCAGTCGTACGATCTAGAATGTCAGTCTATGATACAAATGATATTACTCGGTTATCTATATAAGGCTAGTTACACTTCACCACACCTGGTGGTATGGAGGTCTTGTGGTTTGGGCTGTTGACATAGAATCTAATGGTTTGAGTTCAAGTTGGAATCCCAGCAGGCTCCAATGCTGAAGCTTCCGCCAATTTTCACATCCGACTCAGGGGGAAACTAGAGTTCCGCGGCCTCATACCTTCGCCAAATGATGCTAGCCTTTTCAAGTTAAACTTTCCAATCGCTGAGTTTGTCAGTCGATTGAAAGGCATTCAACTGTATATATAAGCTAGCAAATAAACAAGTAAAACAGAACCAGAGATAATCTCTAAGTAGACATTGGCGTGGACAATTGTTAAGTTTTCTGACCATCTGGCAAGCTTTTTAAACAGTCAACTGTTGCACTGGATCACTATCAGGAAAGGCTGTTAGTCAGAAAACTTTACTCAACATTTGCTTGAGGTAAGGATAAGGTTCTGGAGAAGGCTAAGCGTGAATGAGTGGTCTTTAAGTGCCAGGTAAGGGACAGGAGCTTGTTGGTTGCCCAGGTACTAAACTGGTACGGGGAAAAAAACGAGAATCTACTGAAATATTAGCTATAGCCGCTTGCATGAAAGATCATCTGTGTTGATGTAATTCAAATTGAAGATTTTCCACTGTCATACAACACCAAAATTTACTGATGATTCAGTTACCGATACCGCCTAAGTCACGTGATCAGAGTTACTGAATCATCCGGCCTAAAGAAGGTCGACGGAAGTGCGACTGAAAATTCGAGGTACTAAGCAAATTTTGGTGTTGTATGACTGTGGAAAATCTTCAACATGGATTTATATGGTGTCCTTAAAGCATCATTAATCAGTGGTCAAACATGGACGTCTAACAGCAGCCTAATGTAGTGGCAAAACGCAGAACAACGCAGATCCTGAGAGGAAACTCTTGTCGTAAAGTGTCTTGATGGCCTTGGACGTCATCGGTCCACTTGTACGTCCCACTCCAAAGCACGTAATCGTAGGGACGGAAGGACAGCCTAAATTGTCCAGTAATGAGTATAATATTGCTACTTATTATATCTACATCTATTTCATACAGGGTAAAATATGACGCCCGGGATGCACGGCTTAGTGCAGCCAATGGGGTTGGTGGTGTTCAAAAATGAAAAAGTAATTTGAAGAAAAATTGGACTCTCCGAGTAGTTTACGGGCCGTTTTTTTCTGCACATTAATTGGGTATTGCCCTTAGATGACCATGACACCCTGTCACTACCGGGCTATTTTTGGGCACGACCGGATCCTGGATTTTTTACATCTCGAAGTTAAAATAAATCCTGGACCCGGTGACAAATAGACGAGGCAAACGAACCGCCATGGAAGCTATTTGAAATACGTTGGATAAAGTCTCTTTAGTGCCCAGCATTGCACGGGAACCTCACAGCGTCAAATCAACATTTCAAGACGCAAGTTAAGTGCGTCACTGTAATTGCCTTCAAGACACTCCAGGTCTACAAAATTGGTTTTGAAGATGGCATTTCTGACGCATCAAGGAAGCGTTACACACAAAAGCCATGCTCTGTGGGCCCTTCAATAGCCAATGGACCATCACAATGGAGAAACTGTTCCTGAGGTGTCACGCACGTAGCAATCATGGAAGCTCTTGAGACACGCTGCCTTGATAACTATGTACTATTAATATACATCGTATTGTTCAGCATTGCGCAGCCTTTCAACGAAAATCAATTACGCTAGCTGGCCACAAAATAGGAATGAGTACTGAAGTTTTCTGCGTGTGGTTTTAACTATGGTAAAAACAGTGCGAGGTCCAACAGAATTGTTCTAGATTTCGTAGCTCAAATTAAGTCCCTGTACATTCATAATCACCACACAACGTTGCCCCCGACCACTCCCCAACGAATAGTGGAGTAGCCTGGAATCTATCCTAGTCTATCTTCAGTTCGTCCTCTAGTGTATTCTACCACGTCTGGGGAAGAGCACTGAGTTTTGGTCGATGACATTTGTATGTAAGAATTAAACAATTTGCACCTAAGGATTTCCACTTGCTTGTTGACAAGAAAGTAAGAGGACAGGTACAGAAGTGTGGATCAATACATTCAAAATGAGAGAGAGCTTATTTCCTGCATGCAATATACTGCTATTGACAGACAGTAATAGCTACGTTAATACCGTAGGTGCTGTAAATATAATTACAAATGTAGCTTTCACTAGTACTGTTAGAAGTTTTGTTTGTCATTCGTTTTCGTTTTACTTTGACATTGCCCTAGTAGAGTAGGTGGGCCTCAGCTTCTTTGCGGTAGCGACAAAACGAGAATCTGGAGAGGTGTTGAAACTGTCCACTGTTCAACCAGCCCTAGGTCTAGATGGCCACGTAAGATCTTTGTGTCGTTTTGATCCACCTTATCTTAGCTCCAAAATGAAAGTGTATTCAGCTAAAAGGATTGGGGCTATTTGAAGCTTTTTTAGAGTCATGATTCACTCGTTAAAGGATTGGTGTGCTAGCAGGTTTTCCATTCGTTGAAATCCGGTTATGTTAACGTTCGTCTCTTCCGAGGTATCACGGTTACTCATTTCAGAACGTTGATGTCTCTTTAATGTGATTAACGAAACGTGAAAATGGTGGGCCGTCGTTTGCTTCCATCCATCAGTCTATAACCTCCCTTTCGAAAAGCCGTCCACATATATCTGAAATGACATTTACAAGTTCTGGGAAATCTCGTGCAGAGTATAATGTGTAACACATATCAAACACTTCTTCTTCCGTTCAGAAATATTTACACCATTATTGATATACATACCATAGGATGTGATTCATCAATAGACGGTGAACATTTTTTTTCTTGCACAATGAAAGCCAATAGAACATTTTCTGATCACCGATCCACTTCCTCAGGGAGCTACTATAAGGATATGAGTAAAACTGAAACAATATCTGCTCCCAGTAAGTCATAAATGGTGATTGAGACAAGCTCGAGTATCAAGAGTAAGAACCAACAACAGGAACAGTTTTTGTCAGTTTGGTTTGACTTTAAACATTTTGTATACAAGGACCTTAAACAGTAGTACAATACAAGACGACCATGGGAATATCACCAAAATTTTGTGATCGGTTTGCCAGGCTGACACATATTGCGCAAGCTGAAAAGATGTTTAAATATCATATTTTGAATGGCGTAAGAATATTTTTATCATGAATATGGAAAGCAGATTCAAATTCATTTTAATGAGAGTAGGCAGAAAGCAAAATAAGAAAGCAATAAAGGAATTTCAGGACTGAAATTGAAAAGGTGTCATCAGCCATCTGGTGACACTGAAAACATTTTGTTCTCTGCTCACGTTATATACGAAATCTGATTTGCCCTAAATTGCCCCACATAACATGTACTAGTTTAGATTTCATCTTCTCAACGGGATAAGCATCCATTCTTGTTTGATCTTCGTTCACGAAGATTGCAATTTGTCAAACAAATCATCAGTTAACCATCAGGACAATGCAATAAATCGACGCTGCAGTGGTTTAATTGCAACTTCCATAAACACTCAATTTTATGTACGTTTCAGGGGGCATTCTCCTCCAAAAGCGAGTGTCATGATAGATGATATATCTTGGGATACAAATGCACCCGAATTTTCGCAAAGTTACCTCATTTTTCTTTTCGACAATAATCCTCTTTCTAAATCCAAGTGGTGGTGGTCGCGTGGCGCAGCGGCGGCATTTGTGCCTCGTGACCGAGAGGTTGGGGTTCGAATCCGACTGCGTGTCACCGATCTTGTGCCCTTGGGAAAGGCACTTTACACGGGTTTCCTCACTATACTCAGGTGAAAATGAGTACCTAGCTTCGGTTAGGGCCGTCCCTCGGATAGGACGTTAAATGGAGGTCCCGTGTATGGGGAGAGTCACACCCCACGCACGTTAAAGAACCCCCACACGTGCGATTTTGCGGTGTGTGATGGATCAAATCATTCTGTCTGACTGGAGTTGGTGATTCACTAGAAATCACCCGGATAGAGGCCTGGCGAACCTCCGTCTCGTATCAGCCATATGGTGAGTGACATGTTGGAACATTCACCTGGACGGGATACGTGGCGCATCACCGTCTTGTACTCTGCCAAATAAGGGTATATCACCTCGTAAGGGGCGGTATTACCCTACGCGAGGGGCCAGCCTATGCACATACATACATACAAACATACATACATACATACATACATAAATCCAAGTACCCCCATACGGACCCTCTTCTAATATACTGCATCGTATATGATTTTGCCAACATAGCCGACGTCCGTCACAATCTCTCTCTAATGGTATTCTGGATAAGCTGGACAAATCATTGTGTGAATTTTTGCTAATGGTAGGGTCGCTAAGCTAACGACAGAAGTTGAGTAGCTATCAGACATTTAGGAATGTACACAAAAACTTTGACTAGAGACCAATGGAATACAGAGATTTGGCCACTTTGTAATGGACAATTCTGTTATTAAAAAAGGCTACTTTTATACATGGACAAGTTAGTACAGAATGACCCACAAATAATTGCAACGCGCTGGCTGGCAATTCTGATGACGTTTGTGCACACAAATTTCGTCTACTTGAAAAAATAATCCTAAAGCATCATCGTATCGAAATTTATACCAGTACCAACCGGTACCCGTTCCCATGGTCGAAGTCACGTCCTCCCCTACCAGTGCACAATTGGAAGGGTCCTGAGGGGAATTCAAGAGCGCGTTCGGTATAGTGTTCACCCTGTGGTCAGGATTAAACTTATGGTAAATTTGACCAAAGAAACTTGATTCAAGCAAACTATTTATTCTCTGAGGAATTAGAATTTTGGAGTGTAATTCTCCTTTAATGAATGCCTGAGGAATGATATGAATGGTATTTACCGGTTTTAATTTTTTCTTATTCATTATTCTTCTTCGAATCATGTAAAGAGTGCATGTCTACCTCGTTATGACCGACAACTGTAAGAAAAATTCAATGCAAGTTTATATCGTGCATTTTAGTTTAGTTCTTCCAATCAGAGAGAGAAAAAGTTCTACGCCACGAATTTCAGCACCAAGGAGAGATGCTATGCACGTCGAAAGATGAATGGTTTACTCCACACGTGAGGGAGTTTTCGATTCATCACATGTGCGCGCATTCATCGCACGGCGAAGCTAACGATTATCGATTTACAAAATGTCATTTTTTTTCCATGGACAAGACTTGATTGTCCTCCAGATGAGGAATTCCGGAGGAATCCTACTAGAATTACTTCTCAAACTGGAATTTCTTCAATCGTGACCAATCTGCATCAGTTTTAGTGCTGCCGAATGTCAAATAAAAATATACGAGTTAAGCTTTTCGATTCTGTGAGTTTGTGGCTGTTTTCTTTCTGAGAACGTTTTCTATGCTTCTGAGAATTTTGTTTTAACGACGGACCAATGAATGACGAAAGACTCATTATTATACCCTGTGACCTTTAGGATCGTCGATGTCACGGCGCAGACGTCTCGTGGGGTTAATTTGCCCACAGAGGAGACTATGGTGGTTGGTTCCCTGGTAGGCCTACAGCAAGTAAATCTTCTGCAGACTCCAAATATAATGCGAGAGCTAAAAATATTCCGAAACAACAAAGATGTTATAATTGGGACCAAAGCGTTGTAGCAAAACTTTGAACTGAAGCAACAGAACGCAAGAATTTTATTCCTGTATTCAAGAAGTATAGAAAGTAGCGCAAGACTAGCGGTAGACTAGTATCACTTCAACTATACACGGCTACCACACAAGTGCCACGTCTACAAGTACACTCAAGACTAGGGTGTGTTTTTGTTGTTATACCGGTAATAAAAACGGACCTTAAATCAGTAGACCGTATTTTGGACCAAATAGAAAATGAAGAGATAATACTGGCAGGCGTTTACGCGTGTTTTTGGGGCTTACAGGTCCAAGAAAGTAGAGGCGAGTTGATAGTCATTTTACCAAGTTTCTACAGTCAAACTTGGCCTAAAACAGAGGTAGCTATATAAATGTTGTTTACATGGAGATAGGATTTCAAAACGCCAGTGGACGTCAGATACTCCACCAAACAGAATCCTTTGCAGCGAAATGGGCCGTTCACAAGTTTTTACGAATCACTTGGTCCAGGGTTAGGTCCGGACTTGAACCTGACCCTCTGGACCTGGACCGTACCTGGACCTGAATTTTCTGTAACGGTACCCACCTCTAATCACCATCTCACTAGTTTCACTTCGATTGCTACAACCAAGCCCACAACGCTACACATTTTCCCTTTTTTTTTGTAATTTGTTGTGTTGTCCATCGCCGGAGGGGAAAGAAACTTCTGGAGGCTTGTTTTCTAAACCAATGCACGCGCGGTGGCCTTACATTATACAACCCATATGTATAACCAGATGGAATTGCACGGCGGGGGAGAACTGATTTTATCAAATGTTTCTAGGTCAATACTCCTACGTATGTTATGATTATGAAACAAGTTTGAGTGGGCACGCTTGTGTCCCTTGTTTACGTAATACAAGACATCAATCAAAGCCTATGAAGGCCAACTTCCAAGAATTTATGCTGCACGCACACAGCATGGTTGCTCAATAAATAACATCCCGGTGGTACTATGGTCGGGTGAAGCTCTTCATTTCCGGACGCAAGTAGTCTTTTTTTTTAAGATTCAAAGAGAAAATAGCATTGTTAAAGGCCCCTTCACACGAGAATCGGAATGAGCCGGAATGCCGTCGAGATACAATTCTTCGTATACTCCTGGGAATTCAAATTTTAGACATTTGTACCTATTCCTGTGGCTTCATATTCAAAACTTTCGAGGTGCATTTGAGGTGGAGAAATATCGCACGGCATTCGAAGTGTATTCTAACTATTCTAACTACAGTACGACCGCTTTCTAAGGCATTCCAACATTATTCGATGGAGAACCGGTCGGCCACAAGAATGAACACAAATATCTGGAATGCAGTGAGAATTTTCTAGAATGTACTAGGAATACCCAGGAATACAAGAATTTTCATTCAGAGGCATTCGTGTGAAGATGTATTAGGTCCATTTGGAATTTTCGCCCGAATGTGGCACGAATTTTGCAAATTTTTCATTCCGACTGCTGCCAACACCCATCAGTTCACGTCCTGAAAGCTCTAATGCTCAGGCTATCATTGGTGCAGTTGAGTCTGATTAGGACGTCGACTTTCCAAGCAAGAGCACGTTTGCTCCCACAATCACATAGGAATCTTGCAAAATATTAGACCCGCGCTATTTGGTTGAATGTTCATTCTCGAGCAACATCACGTTCCTTTCCACAATCATGTATGGGTTCTTAGAGATCTGACAGATTGGGCGCATTTGGCCATATGCAATTTAACCTCAAGAAACTTTCCCACAATCATACAGAAATCTTGCAAGATATAAGCCCACGTCATTAGGCTATGCGCGCTGTTCACTCTTGAGCAACAGAGCGTTCAGTTCCACAATCATGTATGAAATCTTCTGAGAGATTGGGCCCCACTCAATTTGGCCATATGCAATTCAACCTCAAGAAACGTTTCCACAATCATATAATAATCTGGCAAGAGATATTTGGTACATGTCATTAGGCTATGCGCTCTGTTCATTCTTGAGCAACAGAACGTTCATTTTCACAATCATGTAGGGATCTTCTGAGAGATTGGACCTACGCCATTCGGCCATGTTGTTTAAACGGTCATTTTTCTTCCACCCAACAGTGCGGACAATCAGAGCTGTTCAACACTCATTACGACTGGGATGGCTCAATTAACAGCAAGGTCAAATCCATTCACTAGTAAATCACTCATATTATGATAAACAATCTGAGTTTGAGTTGCGATGGAGTTGAGTAATACGTCACATACCCATTTTCACCAGGATGGAAAGGGAAAAGCCATTTAAATGAGTTTTAGAGGACACAACGCCGTCCGATAGGTCATTGACCGTACTCATCGATCTCAATATCGTGTCTGTTCTAGGTCATCGACTCTTCTAAATTAGATGAAGAGCCCGTCAATAAGTATCTATCATGTGAAACAAACGCATGTAAATAATCCAGAAATAGATATTTCTAAATGTGTTAACAGCCCTAGTGAGACATAAAGAAGACCACTTGCTAAGATGATACGTGACATCATACACAAGCGTGTAGAGTAGTATCAAGTAAGTTTAAAAAAGCTCCATTTTGGCATTTTCGTGTGTCAGTTTTAGGTACGCGAATTGGGCAGTACTGTGCCCAATTTAATCCTACTAAAGTCTGTGTACGATCTCTTACCCACCCCAGCAAACCTGAAGAGATGGGGCAAGGAGAGTGAAGAGAAGTGCGTGCTATGCGGGAAGAGAGGGACTTTAAGTCACCTGCTGACAGGATGTGCCATAGCCCTAGGACAGGGAAGGTACAGGTGGAGACATGACAAAGTGTTAAGGGTCCTAGCAGCCGCACTTGAGGGAGGGAAAGGAAAAAGGAGGGGAAAGAGTGCACTAGACGAAGGTCTAGGAATTCTGGCCACAGCAGGGGACTGGGACCTACGGGTCGACCTGGACAGGAAACTAACCTTCCCAGAGGAGATAACAACAACAAACCTGAGACCAGACATTGTGATATGGTCAGCAAAGACCAGGCAGGTAGTCATCTTAGAGCTCACTGTACCTTGGGAGGACAGGTTGGAGGAAGCATTTGAAAGGAAAGCTGAGAAGTACAGTGAACTGAAGCAGTCCTGTATGAGGGTCTGCATGGGGGGTCCTGACAACGCTTTACGCTAAATTCGGGACGGTCGACAACGCTTTACGTTAAATTCACGAAGGCAGGCAACGTTTTACGCTAAATTCAGACAGGCTGACAACGGTTTACGCTAAATTCTGGAAGGCTGGCAACACTCGACAGAGGCGGGGTCGTGCTCCGCAAGAAAGATTGAAATTTTGACTCTCTGAAACACTATTCCCTGCATTTTGAAGGGAAATTTTCGCTGGCAAACAAAGCTAAGTTAAATGGCATTTCTAATTAAAGAGTCCCAGGGGTTCAGCGTAAGCTTATGAGGGTGACGCCAGCCAACTTAATTTTGCAACGTCGAGCGCCGAAGGAAAGTCCGGGAAAATTTTGAAATCCTGCCCCCCCTGAAACGCCAGTTTTTTTGGCTATTATAGAAAACTAAGTGAAATTACATTTCTATCAGTAAAAAATGTGTTTGAGGTTGACACGTCACACCCCCCAGCCATGATACATATTTTTTACGAAGTCGATGACCGAAGGTGAATAGAGTGGCAAAGGAGATCCGGCTAAATTTTGAAATCTTGACCCTCTATAAAACGATATTTTGTGCATTTTGATGGGCAAATTTCTATTAGCAAAACAGATCTTTGAGGTTGACACACATCCCCAACATATTTTCAGAATTTCGAGTTCCAAAGGCGCGAGGCGGCACAAGGAGGACCATGGAAATTTTGAAATCTTGACCCTCTAAAATGATATTTCCTGCATTCTGATGGGCAAATTTTGCTGGCAGACTAAGCTAACTTCAATGACATTTCTATTTGCAAAAAAAGAAGATTTTTGAGGGTATATACCATATTTTTACCATGTCGATGACCGAAGACGAAGGTGAAAGGAGTCGCAAGTGAGGTCCGGCGAAATTTTGAAATCTTGATCCTCTGAAACGCAATTTCCTGTGTTTTGAAGGACTAAATTTACTGGTAGACTACGTTTCGACTTACGAAATTTGGGAGGCCAGCTACGATTTACGGGTAATTTTTAGGCTTAATTACGCTTTACGTGAAATTTTTAGGCTAGATTACGCCTTACGTGAAATACACTGGCTACGCTTTACGGTAAATTTTCCATCCTCACTACGAATTACGTGAAATAAAATAGCTTACCCTACGAATTACGGGAATTAAAAAGGCCTGCCTACGCCTTACGGAAAAGAGCATGCAGACCCTCCTGTATAGAGAAAGGGTGGAAAACCTGGTATTACCCCATAGAAGTTGGGTGCAGAGGATTTGTAGGACAGTCAGCATGGAGAGGGTTAGGAGCATGTGGGATTAAAGGAAGGAAAAGAAAAGCGGTTACCAAGAACTTGGCAGAAGCAGCCGAGTCTGCGTCAAGATGGCTCTGGATGAAAAGCAAGGAGTACACGTGGAAAACCTGACCCACGACAGGTGACGGACTGGCCAACGTCACCGCCCCGCCAGCCAGAGGGGGTCCTGACAGAGGGGGCGAAACCCCTGAGGAAGGCTGGACGTCAGCTGATGATGTCGTGGGTCAACGCAGTGCAACCAGCTGTTTCAAGTAAGTTGCGAAAGCTTGCGTACCTAAAACTGGCAAACTATTGAAATGCGTATGAAGTGCGTATTGTACATGCGAAAATGTCAACACGGGCCTCATACGGACTCGATCTTCACATTTATTTGGGTTCATATATATATATATATATATATTCAAGTCCGTATGAGGTCCGTATGTACGCAAGTTTTAGCCTCTTCCAGGCTCCATAGGTCGTTGGAAAAATAGTAAAATATTGTACAAATGCAGACAGGTAGCATGCCAAACGAGATAGCTGGCCAAGGGGTATGCTTTGCGACCCAGCTGGTATGCTATCTGTCCATATTTGTCCAATATCTGCTATTTTTCCAATAACATGTGGAGCCTAGGAGACCTCATACGGACTAGAATATATATACGCACGTGTGAACCCACCCCTGTGTTTCACTACAACTGTACATACAGTTGCCTTGCGTTTGCAAACGCGTGAGGTACATATGATTGCATAGTAAGGTTGGCGTGGGGGATTCCGAAGCCATTCAACTACATCTAACAATGACGCTGTCTCTCTCATAGTTTCCGGAACGCTTGGAGACTTGGCTGAAACTTCGAAGGCGGATACGAAGTAACATCAAATCAAATAGTGGGTTTGATTGTGATACGCACAGCCGGCGAAAACGCACTTAATCAGCAGGAGTGCCTCCTGAGATTGCCTGGAATCTAATTCACGATGATGAGGATGTCCTCTCTAGTATCTATTAGAGCAGAACCTGAACGTGCAGTGACAGAGAGATCCACTCTCATGCTTGTCACATAGTAGAATTAATGTAGTTTCAGACTTGACATCAATCCAACGTCACAGTTGCCTAGGCTGCAATAACTCTGCTGGCGGTTCATTTTTGAGCTAAAACGGGTAACATCGCATTGAAGCTGCGGTATGTTCTTGGAAACATCGCTGTGGTCGAGCGATTTGGTAGAATTTTTTTTAACGTTTTGTGATCTTTTGTGTGTTTTGTTGTTATTCTAATCATACTTGTATGTTTTGCAAGATATTCCCATTACAAAGTCAATGGCAATGCTAATGACGATAGCCTACCTATACTATAGTATGATACAATGGTGCCAGGCTAGCCTCGTTTTGTGCAATGACCCCGGATGACCCCGGAAAATTCAAAAATACAAAATGGCCGCCGTAACTGGAATAAGGCACTACCAACGTGTTGCAGTCTAGTGAGATACAAGACTAAGTGTATGGTCGGTTATGTTGCGGTTAGTCAGTATGTCACACCTGTCTGAACACTAATGTAAAATGATTAAAAGTCAATGTAAAGATACAGTTTTACACTTTAAATCTGTGCACATGAAAAATAAAGCGCTTACCAACAAGCTTTTGATTAGTCCTCTGATCCTTTTCAAGTTGAAATGACCCAAAGCATATATGTCACACATCCAGATCGAAAGTGTGACGTCAGCAATGGGTCAAATGTGCTTGGAAGTCGGTATCGTCACCCGTCTCGTTTGAGGGAAGGTTGATGGGTTTAAGAGTCAATGTACATGTGCAATATTCGACCTAAATGTTGCCATATCCATTGCATGATGTATCTGTATTATTTGTTCTCGTATGATATTGCAAGTTTGACAAAAAATTCTAGCATACTGTGTGCTTGCTCTCGTTATGAATTTAAAAATCTAACTAGCGCACGACTCGATCATTCCGTGCCATTAACACAAATTACTTTCCTAGGGTAACAAAGATCAAAGACGGAGAAAGAAATGTGATAAAAGCACAGACCCGAGACCTCTCACGCTAACTGAACTGTGAGCCACTTTCTGACGGTAATGGATAACTTTGCACAAAAGAAAAGAATCGTATTTCAACGCATCAAAGGAGCTGAACTTCTTACTGTGGATCTTTTTAGTCTTGAGGGATGATATAAAGGACTACTTTTCGGTAATGGTCTGGGAAGAGATGAAAGAGTAAGCTGCAGTACCCTGGTTTTCATTAGCGTTACGGTTTGCTACGCCTGTGACGAGTAATACTAGTACCTCCTCACGTTTGAAGTAAACTCGTCAAAGCCCCTGTCACACATAGCCGACCATACCCTCCCGACCTTTTCCAGACCATGGTCAGGAGTGGATGGTGAGTAAAGCTAGGGCACAACCCGCCGTACGTACAAATACGTGCTGTCTACGTGCCAAAACGTGGGCAGTCTTTTGGGATCCGTAAGTGGTAAGTACCGCCTCCGTACGAACTCGTAGGGAATCCGACGAAGTTTGGAACACGCAGACACGCGGTAGAACTTTTACGTGCAGGCAGAACTTTGTGTCCATTAGGCTGCGGATTCGCCCCCCCACCCCCCAACGCCAACCCGTACGTGCGAGTACGGGTGACGCACCTGCCCTGTACAGCTTGAACGTTTTCAGAAATACGTGTCTGACGTGGACTCCCCAAAAACGTACGGACAAATTGCACGTACGGCTTGTAGGTTGTGACCTTAGCTTTAGGCTATCTGAGGTCGGAGAAGTTGCTTACCAGTCTTCAAACGTCGCCTGCGCAAAATGACTGAAAAATTGGAACAATTTGGAAAGTCATATTCAGCTTATGTTCTGCTTGGATGCGATCTCAAAGATCATGCATACTCCATGAATGCTGTATGGTTGGTCGTATCAAATCCTTCCTTAAAATAGATCTGCATTTTCCTCACTCTCTTCGCAAATAACCGTGTGTATCACAACTGTTACAGTATTTTAATTCTTGTTCCCTCTATCTATCTGCACGTGTTTCTCTTTTGCTACCGATATACTTTTGCTATATGAGCGTATCACATGAGTACGGCATCGTGTATTATTCTTTGAATACTTCAATAAAACTAGACTTCGAAGATACCACGATTCCGTAAACTCTTTAGCGTTTCTCGAATGTCTTGCTTAAAAGTAGTTCATTAGTTATGGAAATACGGTTCTCATTAACCGTTGATAACGTATTGTCACTCTACGGTGAACATGACCTACAACTTGAAAATGAATGTATATAACTGCAAAAACATCCAGAGAACCAAACAGACCATATTCACTTCCTACCAGTAAATAAGTACTGTCAATTCTGGTCAATGACTGGCTCTACCACCTCTGATCTGCACTTCCTGTACTTTGTATCACTTCAACAAGTCTGACTCACTATCTGTCACAATACTGACAGTAGATTCTAGTAATAACTATGGACACTGATCCAGACATGCACACGCACCGTAATGCAGAAAACATAGACTTCAGACGATATGCAATCAATCAACCAATTTAGACCACCTATACCGGTGGAACTTTGTTGGAATCATGCCCAAGTTCTTGATCAGACCCAGAACTAACTTGATGAAGTGCTGTTGGTGACGCATAAGGCCAGAATAGTTTGAGACGCCAGGACAATTTATTGCCTGATGATAGCGTGAACTCTCCCCTGCAATCTACTAATTACACGAAATCAAAAGTTTTCCCCTCGAGTCATTGCCAACTGTCTGTAACTCTTAGCAGTCTGAATTTGTTCGAGAGAACAGTGTGCCACATAAGGGGCTTTTAGTGTGTGGTGGGTCGGGCAATATCCGCATTCGCATATGACTAAAAAGCATTACTCGTCTATAATATGCAGGACCTTTTCCTATATTAGCATGAAATTGTGTTGGTACGATTCATTTTGCAGTCTGTAACTTTCATTTAGCACAAGCTAGGTTCTTACCATGTGCGACCGAAAATTCGAGGTAAGCACTTTGGTAATGTGTTCAATGAAAGTTATGGACTCCAAAACGGAACTTTTTCTGTTAAGCTTGTCATCTAATGGCATGATAGAAAAATTAAAGATTTCATACATTAAGACATGGGTGTCGTGAGGAATTCGAATGTGGTTAAGTATAGAATGTCCTTTCCAAGTACAAAATGTCTTCCCAGGTCCACAGGTCCATCTTCTTGATTTTCACTGGCGCCTAATCACTAAGCCATCGACGCCAATTTACTAATGAACGTCAAGTTTATTGGATTAAAAAACGTCATTTATAACCATCAGAAAAATTTCTAAGTGACCTTTACAACAACTCTCTGACCTGAAGCGAAACTTCACTGAGCAAGCTCATTTAGAGAAACCAGCCCTCTTAGGGATGTGACGCAGCAATTTATCGATGATCGGACAAGCTGAAATCCCCGCAAAGTCGTTTGGTCAAACTGGGATTAGTGTAGCAAGGAACTGGAAATCCCACGTCAACGGATGTTTTACCACTCCACTTGCTGTGAGGTACAACAGCAAACGGACGGAGAAGATTGAATGAAACGCTCATCTTTCTTCTGATGTTGGATGATGTATAATCAGTTAGATATTCCGACCATTTTGACTTGTACGAAATAGTCGGGCAAAATACACTCTTGCTTAGCATCTTCTTTACTTGCCGCTTTGCGTGAGGTGTGACTCTTCATACAATGGACCTCCGGCTATACTATTTGCTTCACACATTGACTTCTTCTTTTGAGGCTACAAACTTCAACCTGTATGTTGAAGCCTATATACCGAATGTAAGTATGATGAACTCACACCCAGATGAACCCTAGTCATTTCTGTAAGGGTGACGGGGAATTTGTGTACCCGGCTCCTCGATCTATTTGACGTCCTATCCCAGCGATGGTCCTAACCCAAGCTAGGTACTCATAGTGAATGTTGCGAGGAAAGTTCTTTTAAAAGCCGTTTCCAAGCGCACAAGATCGGTGACATGACAGGATTCGAACCCGGGACCTCTTGGGTTCTTGGTGAAACACGCTGCCGTTACGCCACACGGCCTAACAATTGTTTATAGTATGATAAAATCTTGCACTTCAAATCCGTGCACAATATAAACTGCTTACCAACAAGCTTTCGATCAGTCCTCTGATCCTTTTTAAGTTGAAATGAGCCAAAGCCTATGCCACGCTTTCCGACCGGAAGTGTGACGTAATGGGTCAAAGGTGCTTGGAAGTTGGTATCGGCCCCCGTCTCCGTGGAGGGAAGGTTGATGGGCCCTGATGTAGTGTTCTACAATTACTAACCTCTAAAGTAGCGTTTGATTTGCAGAGATAGCCGGACCTTTCCCCTGGCTTAGTCCCCAATCTGAAAACCTCGCTGATAGAAGTACCGTTAAGTCCTGGTGGACACATTGATCGAAGTACCGTCAAAGCCTAGTGGACACGTTAATAGAAGTACCGTTAAAGTCTAGTGGACATGACGTACTTTGCGTGCGATGTTGAAGTTGATAGAAATGTCTTCCATAGTCTAGTGCGTCAATCTCATTAAACTATGCCGTAATATTGTGATGATATCGATGTCCACAGCCTCAATGGTAGGACGGCCCGCTGAACACTACGTCATCTGACTGAGATGGCACTAATCCCTGGTCCTTATAGTCTCCCACTTGATCCTCGAAATCACTTTTATCGTCAAGAAGGATCAAGCCGTAACAAATCGGAATGGGTCTCTGAAGACCTGGAAATGCCGTTTACTGATTTCCATGGCGTCAGGGGAGCCATGAAGTGTTTTTTTTACATGCAGGTTGGTATCGTCGTTCTTTGAGATTATCAGACATCGCCGAGAGATATAAGCTTACTAGGCATTCGGCTGATTAGATTACCCCTATGTGTACTATAAATCATGGACTCAGAGCCTGTCTTTTTAACTTCTAAAAATCGAAATTAAACGGCTCTGTAGCAGCTGGCCCCTTCAGGTGCACTCTCACTGCACTTGCGTAAAGCTTAAGCTTGCGTCACTGCGGGGATCATTCACTGCGGCACTGGTTTGTTATTTTCTCCGATTTTTAAAAATAATTTAGATATTGCGTAATACGTAAAAGTATGACTTAGAAGACGACAAAATACACAAAATTACGAAAATTCGTTCTTTATCTCTGGAATTCGTTGCGTATATTTCGAACCCCACAGTGACGCAAGCTTGACACAAGTGCAGTGAGAGTGCACATTTAGAGAAACACCAAAGTCTCTACCAGAGAAAAAGACGGGAAGAGTTGCCACAGCTAGGAATCATGGTTTGAATTTACAGATACGGTTTGCATTATATGGATGACGTCCTCTAGGAATCCCTAAACTGATGCGAGCGTGCGACGTAAAAACTGGTGTCTTCATTATAGCCCAGTCACATTTGGCGAAAATCGATCGGACGACGATTCTGCGGCAATCGCCCGAGTCTCGCTTATAATAATAACTTTATTGCACAACAATTGTATAAGGTACAAAGTATGGCTTATATGTGACAGGGGCGGTTTTTAGGTGAAAAATACGCGCAACCCTCTGTCGATCTTAAATATGGCCGATCTTCCATCTATACGCCCAAAGATCGTGGATAATGTGACGGGTATTATGAAACCTAACTGGTCAGAAAGGTTGAAAAAAATGTCTGAGTACGTAGAGAATGGTATAACGATAATAGGTTCTTCATTTTTGGTCTTTCACATCTTAATTTGGTGTTGGCATTCACGTTGGTATTGCATTAGCATGCGTTTTTATTTTTGCAATCTACGGCATATAATTTCTCAATTTGCAGTGGCTTTGTGTGATACGGTTGAAAACTTTTATTTTGGAAGTGGCCGAATATTGATGCGCGGATGGATGTTATCCATACAATAAATCAACATGGCTTTAATGTGAAAATTTCAAAACAACATGACATGGTCTTAGATCATCAATAAAAAAAGTCAAGACTTTGAAGAACATTTATGCTGAAAGAACGATGAAAGGGACATATTTATAAGGTAGTGACATATGTTCCTTTAACAAGCTTTAAAATCATTTCTAAAGGATAACATTTTCTGTTGACGTCTTTGTTGAACTCCCAGATGATCAAATTTACCGAACAGCACCTGAGCTGGTGATAGTAACAGGATGATGGGGCAGATGAGTAGCCTGAAGCCTCCTTAATTGACTTGGCGCAGCAGGAAACTTTTACACCTGACGAAATGAATATCTTAATTGGTGGTGAAATCTGGCAATTCTATCTTATCTGCACGTGGTAACACGTGGGCTGTGCGAGGCTTTGGAAATCACCGCACAGCCGACTGTGCAGGAAAACACAGGGTGTTACCGGTACGTATGCACACGCTGAACCCGGAAAACCCTTCCCACTGCCTCCCCACGCCAAGTTTAACGGACGTGTGCCTGCCTGGGAAGAACCGGAAAGCTGACTTTTTGTGCGCTGTACAAGCAAACTTGTCCTCTCTGAACTTTACCCGCTGTCAATAGGGTACTGACCTCGTTAGTAACTTTATCGGCTCGGAGTTTGTCCAAGGCGCCCGGAAAGTTTATGTAGCGTGCGTAGTTCAGTGATTAGTGACCCTATCTCGGCAGGTTTTAAGTTCCCAATCCTGGCTGTCGCGACAGGAAAACACAGACAAGTAAGTATTTACAGGTTCGTTGTGCGGGGGAACGTTCTCTAGCTCGTTTAGCTTACAAGCACAATGGGCAGTGGACCAAAGGACTGCGACCTTTCCCAGTAGCTTTCCGGTTGTGGGAGTGACTCAGCCGGGATTAAAACTCTGAACCTCTTGGTCCACCAAAGGTGGAGATACTTCATTTGGTAGATACGACTGAGCTATGGAAAGAAATAAAAGGAATAAAGGGATTTGGATGGGTGTTTTAGCTCCAATTTCAGAAAGAGGTCGTCCATCCTTGAGTTACGTCAATAAAGGTAAGACATTCATGTAAAAAGGTACGCCAAATCGCAAAGAATTGTTACTGAAGCAACTAGATATGATTTTGGAAAAAAAATGATAAAATTTGGAAAAAAAAATTGGGATATCCAGTTGCTATAGATACTATTCTATGGCAATCCTCGTTGATAATCTTTACCAACAGTTTTTCTGCAACTCCCAGAACAATAGAAAACATATTGTCTATACGCTCCTCTCATGTTTTGTTCATTTTCTCCACTTGGAATCAATCTTCATTGTCACAGCATATTGCTCCGTGTGTTTCGCCTTTGGAGGTCTTAAGATAGAAAAGCTAAAGTACCCGATAAATCATTTCAAAGAATATTGCGTTCAATGGTTTTGCCTTCTGGGTCCGGGAGCGAAGAAGAAAGCTCTTGAATATCCCTCTGAGATTGTATCATTCCCTGCATTCAGTTTGGCCTGGGGTGATAATTTACACTCTCCGCCTTTATCAATCCTGTACATGTCTACTTCATGATTCCATAAAAGGGTTATAATGTCCAGCTCGGAGGTGTATAGGGTGACATTAGGCCTGACTTTTTCTGTAATCACCGAAGATTGAGTGTTCCGGTTTCTTTAAAGAGTGCTGTTAATATCTGCCCGTGTCTTTGAGTTGGTGGGGGAGGGGGGTCATGCATGAACTGGTATCTGGTATACAGCATCCGTAAATAGTTTCGTCAGGTCGGTACGTTACTGAAAGAGACTCTTTATTTCCACCGATGTTTCACAGTGATCGTCTATCACCTTCCTCATGGCAATCCTGATTGGTAGACCTTGTACCACAGCGATAGGTGTCGCTTCTCGCAGATGCGATCACAAACGCAGAGTACTGTTGTGCACATCATGTTTCAGCTACAGCGTTTTTCTCTTGTATCACTATATCAAAATTGATCTTCACATTAATGATTACGTTGGTGTGTGCACATGACATTTGCCAGGGAGGTAAATGCCACATTTCAAATAGTTCTTTGCTATTTGACACTTACACATAAATTGAAATCTCCAGAAGTTCATGTTATTCAAGATACCTTTTTGTTTGGTATCGTACACTACTTGAATTGCAACCTTGCCCTTCCTCACTGTGAAAGATATATTGCTAACTTGTCTGTCCCATTTAACCTTGTAAACATCCCATTCTAGCAGCAGGTCCTTCGTCTGATTGCTTCCCTAACGAATAGCCTGTCGCCATTTTAACGTTTGCCCCTCGCATCATCAATCGTTTGGGACATGGAGTATTTCTCAGCATAACGCGTATCAAACTTCCAAATGTCTGTTAGAACTTCCGTTACCTAGCAGTTACAGAGGAACACGCGACTTGGAGCCAATCAGAATTCTCCCTTATATGTTTGAATATTTAAGTGCCGATGTATGTTTAAAGATTAAAGGACGCCGAACTATTCTTTAAAAAGCGTGCTGGAGCTAGAACATGGTTCTTACTTAAAACGTTAAATTTGAATATTCAAATACAGGTCTAAAGCATTGAAGGATGCGTCGTTGAAGGTTAGATATCCCTGTAATAAGATGCGCCAAATAGCAGTTACTCAAGCAACTGGATATGATTTTAAAAACGGTCAGATGTTTCAGACAGCATGCACTATATATCGTCAGTGACACTAAGAAAGGCTGGTCGAAGAGCAGGTTTTATATGCTACATATGAAATGATATGCAAAAGAGATGAGGATGAATCTTAAATAGTCGAATAGGAACCAAAAGTAAGACAAGGTCAAGACAATGTTGATGCAACTGCTTAACACGTTTTGGTATTAAAGGATGCCGAACTTTTCTTTGAGGAAGCTGACTAGAGCTAGAATTGGATGAATACTCTCTTCGCAACTGTCGACAATACATCCGCCCCCACACGAGTCACGGTACAATCGTTGTCGATTCCAAATCCTGAGGCAGAATTAATAGGAGGGCAGTAGCCTGACCTACAGGGTGCCATTACACCATCGATTGTGCTCATTTAGGTCTCAGCTTCTTACTTTTATAGAGGCCAATTCAGCTCTGTGTCAATCCTAGCAATCAAATCCGTTATACGCCATAAACGGTCTCAAATTGGAACCGTTTACCAAAGCATTACCAAACATTAGATCATGTCCCCGATAATAGCTCCGTCATTCCAAGCAAGACTACAAATCAAATTTTATCCCAGTGCAGATTTTACATGTCATTTGCAATTGGTATCAGGAACGGCAACTAGAGATTCGGACGTTAACAGTGTACATTGAAGATGGCATTTCGCCACCAGGGCTAAATTTCAATGAATTGGAACGTGTGCTATCAACGGACCGGATAAGCCGTTGTGAAACCCCAGGCGATGAGTCATTGCGTGGTGTAAGTTACGATTTATGTACCATGTCAGTGGTCAGCTTAGCTGTTAACACCCTAGCGAACATTTCTCTATTGCGTTTTTATTTCAACACATCAGACATTCTACCAAATTTTCTGTTTGTATTATAATACATAATCTGTTTTGACAGATCAGATGTGGTATGAATGACAGGGCATAAAGTACTGGCCAAAAATATCAGTAAATAATTTCATCGAAATATGGGTAAATGTTTCATAACTGACATGAAAGATGTGCAGACGTTTGATGGATATTGAATCGTTAACCTGAAAATGTCCGAAAGATTACTCTATGATCTCTTGAGATGGATGGTGTACAATTTGAAAAGGATAGATCTATTTTTCCATGTATACGAGTGATTGATCTTCAATACAGTCATTAGTGCAGAACTGTCCGGACATTTCACTCAATCTCAGTCTGTTCTGCTGAAACGCTTCAGAAGCGCGCTGTTGACCTAGAAATGTCAGTGAATGTCAGACGAGGTGGATGCGGAGACTCTCTATCAATGCCGAACCCCCCAAATTACTGGAAAATGACTCGTATTTGGACGTAAATGTTGCATCGATTACAATTTGGCTCGAGCTAGTGGCCTAGAAATGTCTGTAAACGTTACAATATGCCGACGTATGGGCGGAATTTTTGATCGATGTCGACCCCGTTAACCTCAAAATGTCGAGAAAATAACTATATTTTGAGATAAATGATACAATGATTTCAATTTGGCTCAATGTATGGTGGTGAAACATGTGATGAATCGACAGGAAAATGTGCAGGAGGCCTAATTTGACTTAATCAAATGTGACCTTTATAATAATTTCCCCTTTGAAGTCCTTCGGAACAATAAAAACGACATGACAGAATGATTCCTTCTTCAAATTAATTCCTCCCCTTTCATGTTATTATTGATAGAGTTTCGGAAATGCATTATATCCTACATATAGGAGGAGGGTGGGTAGTATACATCAAGGGGTAACTGGAAAACAGGCCATAGTATTGATGTATTTGCCTGGTTAAACAGTAAAACTGGACTTGTTATACTACAATTTCGTTATATTGCTGTAGCTAGAGGGGGTAGTCTCCCCAGGAAGATTTATACCATCAATCAGACTTAAGATTCGATCGAAATCTCTTCACTGACAGTTCAGAGCATCCTGCTGCCGACTTACAGGAACGGAATCGGCAGCAATATCCTGTAGGAAGATGGAACAACAGCGGGGATGTTTGTAGCAATCAGCGGGGGCATACATCTCGCTAAAATACCCTATCTTTTTTTCTATGTCTACCCTGACCTCAGCTTATACCCCTTTTCCACTAGCTGGACGGCGATCTCGCTGCGCTCTCACTGCGACCTAAATATATGTGTAATCTTAGTTTTCACACTGGGTATATCAAACAAAGCGTAAAAGTGTTACTGAGAAAACAACAAAACACACAAAGTATAAAAGCTTCGTTTCTTTTCGATACCATTCGTTGAGAGATATGTCAAATTTAGGTCGCAGAGAGAGCGCTGCGAGAGCACCGTCCTAGTGGAAAGGGGGTATAAGTAGCTGGGCTGACAGATTTTCGTCTGCCAGGACGCTGTCGTACAGCACTTTCTTTATTCTTTATTTCAGGTTAAAAAGAAACCCATAGTTACACAAAAGATACATACATATACATTAAAAACCTCTATAGCACTAAAGCCCCCTTCACACGAGAGCACGAATGAGCCTCAATGCCGTCGGAATGAAAATTATTTTCTATTCCTCGCAATTCCTGGCAATTCGTAGTGTGTTCTAAACTGCATTCCAGCTATTTGTGCCCGTTCTTTTGGCTAGCCCGAAAGTTTTTGACATGTTAAAAACTGTCGAGGTGCATTCGAAGTGGAGAATATCGAATGGCATTCATAATGGATTCTATGTGTATTCTAACTATTCTAACTTCAGTCTGACCGCATTCTGCGGCATTCCAACATTATTCGAAACATTCTTATCTCATTCGATGGAGAATCGAAACGGCAAGCCATCTTGAATCCAGCCCGAATGTGGCCGAAAGAATATAGAATGTAGTCGGAATGTCTGAAATACACTACGAATGCACAGGAATAGAAAAGAATTTTCATTCTGACGGCATTCTGGCTCATTCCTTCTCGTGTGAAGGGGATTTAAGGCCCATTTGGAATTCCCACCCGAATGGCCCCGAATGTGGCACGGATTTTGCAAATAATTCAATCCGCCTGGTTCTGCTTGATTCCTGCTGATTCGGTTTCAGTGTGAAGGCCCTATAAGGAGGGCGTTAGTCTATCACCCGACGGGGCTGAATCACATGGGTCTGGAGCGAGCTGCCATTCGGTGCCACTCAGGTGACCTCAATACGACAATTGACCTAGGTGCTTACACCGGAAAGAACCCCTACTCTTTTCGATAAGTGCGGTGGGATCTTTAACGTGCTTGAGGTGTGGCTCTCCCCAAACACTTAACCTACATTTAATGTCCTATCCGAGGGAAGGCCCTTGCCGAAGCTAGGCACTTATTTTTCACCTAGGTGATTTTGATCTGCTGGAACAAGAAAATCACCCCAAAAAGTTCCTGAAAGTCGTCCGGTATTCAGAAAAGAGTGAATCAAGAGTCAGTTTATGACATAGAATAAGCTTTATTGAAGGACAAGTTATTTAGACTTAGACTTAGATTCTCCCGTGTCTAGTGACACATTGGGGAGCAAGCAGTCTCCATTCAGGGCGATTTTGGGCAAGGGTTTCCGCTTCCTTCAGGGTAATCCCCAATAGGCCAAGGTCCCCCTGTTCCCAAGGGTATATTTTCATGTCATTATCTATTTTTGCATGGTGATGGTTCTTAAATCTAAAGTATGTAATCAAATCTGCCTATGACATCGATTTATCATCTATTTGTACATACAGGTAAATTAACTTTGTATCTTTGTTTGTAACTTTGTGAGTCAGCCGTCACCAGCTATAAGGCTTAGGTCACATTTCCAAACCGGGGCCCGGCCGGGATGTTTTAAGAAACGAAAAATCAAAATGTATACCTAGATAGACATACACACATATCATGCACATGGATCTTATTTTTACATTCTTTTTTGTATTCTTATGTATTTCATGATATTCTTTTCGCTCCCGGAAGCTGCCTGGCCGGGCCCCGCTTTGAAAATGTGACCTAAGCCTTAGGCTGCCTAGGCTGACCCACAGTAATGATTCTGTCGTCAAATTGCAATTTCTATAAATACCAAAATGGATGAACCCCATATGGTGAATGATACAATCACCATCAGCGTTTTGCTTATATGGCTGTTACCATTCTGTTCGCAAGATAAGCATCTCTTGAGACTTTAAATCGTCATTATCATCATTCCGGTGTGCTGGAATGCACTTTTAGATGTAGTAATGGGGTGTTCATCTTTCCTTTGACGGCGGCAAGCTTTACCCATTTATGTCGCCTCCAAATCGTTGCCATCCTGACCCGAGACGACCTCCCAAAGCCTACCAGACGGGATCAGGCTGCCAGAACCCCCATTTGTGCGAAGGTTGTCTCCCAGGGTGTCCAAAGGTGTCGACACCTTGCTCTAATCGATATTCCTCTGAACGCACACCTAGTCATTATGGCGTCCAGGGCTTTCCACCAGAGCAACCTCGAATCACGGCCTCCCGGATCGCTGTTGACACCATTGTCGACACACCGCGATCTTGTTTCCGTAATTCGGTTTTGTCCAATGACCTCTGCCAGTAAAGTTACTTGATAAAGAGCCAATGTCAATAAACCCGAATGAGAAGGAATTCCTTGTCATGATGGTGTTAGACCTTATACATGAAAGCTATCAACCTCCCTGTAGGATCGTAATGTTTGTTCTAGGCTGTGCACAATAGCAAGATTGCGTGTGAGAGTCGACAAACTCGGATAAGATAGAATTTGAATGTAGTCCTTATAAACCGTATATCTTAAGCACCATCTACCATTACATTTACAAATGTTTTAAGAAGCAAGAGAAGTCGAACCTGTACATACTAACATACATCAGACTTCGTAGTTGCATGTAGTAAGACGACTCGCTATTATTTCACTAGAACTAGTACTTGTACTCAGTCTATTACTAAGAACTTTATCATTATGACATGTACTTATCTTGTGAGAGCAGAAACGTACAATAAAGGTCTTCTTCATTCATTCATTATTCCTACCATGCCTCGGATTGACCAATTAGACTCCCCCATTTGATTCGATTCGCTCACTCGGTGGCTTACTCGGTGGTTACAGGAACCGACCAGGCCTTTTGTTAACATATACACCTCGGTTCGAGACATACTTTAACGCCTCTCGTATACGAAGGCAGTTTGTCCAACGTTGCATGCTATTCGAAAGAAAAGACAAGAAAGAAAACGTTTTTAGCATATCCCCATTGATTCTCAACACGTAGATGCCGCAGATGTTGAATGGGGTGTTGCTTTAGAAAATAATCTCGTTAGAGGTTCCAAGGGAATCGTTAATTGCTTGAACCAGATGCCTCAAGCAGAGACCACAGATCCAAGCTTCCTGTTTTTGGCTCTTTGACCAAGCTGCCCATCCTTCTAATCTGGACAGAAACTCTTGCCTGATGATTACACCCTTCAAGCACGTACACATCATCGTCACACGTACACGGCGACTTCGTGAAGGATGTCTTGTTTCCTCTTAATAAAAGAACTGGAAAAAAATGTTCGAGACTCCACCCACTCCTACAAGGTCTTCCTCCAACCCACTGAGAAACTGTAGCACACGTAAGCACACATAATCTTCCACTCGGTCGCACTGTTAGACACAACAACATATTTGGTATGAGGAACTTACAAAATCCAGATTAAGGGACAATGACTCTAAGTTGTCACTTTTTCTATAGGCACGATAGTGCCAGACTTAAGAAAAGAATGATCTTTTTAAAGTATCCACGCGTATGAAAAACTGTTTTGGTTCACGATTTTTCATGTATCCTAATTGTTAGTCGCTGTAGTCGTGGTTGTGATGTACTTTGTTACTAACACTATTAATCAAACACAGTGTGTGATGACTCCAGGCAACATCAACTGATTTGTTAAAGTTTGATATGATTTGTCCCTGGTTATTTTTACGCGTAATGGACCAAGTTGCGTCATCTTTCTTTGTTTTCAACCATCTTTGGCAATGCATAAGGACGCGGTCGTACGGTTGTTGTACTACCAGAAACTGAGGTCATTAGTAAAATAGTCGTGTGTGTGTGTTGTGCAACATACAGTCTGGATTGTTACCGAAAAGGCTGTCTTAGATTCTTCGCGTATTTGGTTCTGTCACAGTCTGCTTGAAAATCGTAAGATGACCTGTATTCGATGAATATGACCACATCCTTACCAGAAAGGATCCAACAGTCCATGGCCATGGCCGATGGCTAATTACAAACGCAAAACAGTACTTAAAACGATTGATTCAAACCAACAAATAAACTGGCGACATTATTTCCAATTCGGAAATTATCATGGAAGTTCATCGGTGTTTGTAGTAATCATAGTACAGTGCTTAACTTTTTTCCAACACAAAGGTATACACGGACCAGATTTTGAACGTCCATTGTCGCCTTCTTCAGGATCAATACTGATGACCAGTCAGTAGTGATCATTTTTGGTGAGTTATTGGTCATCAGTATTGGGTTAAAGTTTAGAACTTTGCTAGTTTTTGATTCGGGTCTCATTTCTATTTTGTAGGCAGTGGAATATGAAACATATCACGTTTAAGCTAATGGCACAAACCGTTCGAGCTCGTAGGGAATCCGACGGATTTTGGAGCACGCAGACACGCCGTAGAACTTTACGTGCAGGCAAAACTTTGTGTGCCATGGGGCTGCGGATTCGCCCCCGTACCTGCGACGCGTCTGCCCTGTATAGTCTGAACGTTTTCAGAAATACGTGGCGTACGTGGCCTCTCAAAAAAAACGTATGGACAAATTGCACTTACGCCGGGTTGTGACCTTATCTTTAGCTTTATGGAGTATGAGAGTGAATGGTTTTAGCAGAAGTGCAATTTTGTCGATCCAGAAAGCTATACAACGCTTTGGGAGCTATTTTCGAATATCTCTTTCGGTGCTGTATTTTGTGGTGTTTTTATAATATCCATCGTGATTATGGTATGTTTTGGGATGTTGATTTGGATTGCTATGATGATGGCTCATTTTCGTGGAATTCAGGATGCGGTCGTCATCGTTTCTTACGTCACAAAGTGCTACATACACGTGTATATGTATATACTTGGTGCATTTCTGCATTGGAAAAATGTGTTTTATAACACCCAACGTGATTATAGGTATGTTTGGGGATGTTGCTATGGGTCGCTATGGTGATGCCTCATTTTCGTGGAAGTCAGGATGCTATCGTCATGGTTTCTTACGTCACAACTCTAATACTATATACACGTATATACATGTGCTCGGTACTGTATATATGCATTTGTGCATTGGCAAAATGTGTTTTTATAAGTAAATAATCTTTATTGCAAACTCATGCCCGAAGGCTAACGTACCCAACGTGATTATGGGGATGTTTGGGGATGTTGCTATGGGTTGCTATGGCGATGCCTCATTTTCGTGGAAGTCAGGATGCTGTCGTCATGGTAACGTTAGTCACAATAGTAAGTACTATTGGTAGGCAGTAGTTACGGGGGCGTGCGTGTTCGTCAGGTTCCTAGTCTTGATGAAATGAAGGATAATTCATACATACTGACTAGGGGTGGGTACCGGTACAGAAAATTCAGGTCCAGGTCCGGTTCAGGTCCAGAGGATTAGGTCCAGGTCCGGACCTGAACTTGGACCTGATCCAGTATGTGAGAACTTGTGAATGGGCGATACTCAAAACAATGGTTTTGCTACAAGGAAAACTGCTTTGTAGAGTATTCGACTGCCACTGGTGTTTTAAAATCTAACCGTTGCCACTGTACGATTGAACTTGGTAGAAATGACTATAGGCTCTACTCTACTTCGCTCACATTATTTCTAGACAGGTAAACCGTGTGAATGCCTGATCATATAATCTGTTCATTTTCCAATAGGTCCAACATCCAGTGCATAGAATTTTTTCAGGTCTGTTTTTCCGGACCGGTCCAATAAGAGAAAAAAACGGTTTTGTATCGGTACCGCCCCCTAATATTGCCGGCTTGTCAAAAGCTAAGTGGACACCTACCGTTGACAGACGCACTATGACGTGGTATCCAGAAATTCGAGCTCCCATGGTCCATGCTCCCAACTTTGCATCGATTGCAAAGACGTCACAGTGACGCAAATGTCACTGTTTAACCATATGTTACGTTAAAAATAGGAGAGAATCGATGGGGATATGCCAAAACGTTTTATTTCTATTATTTTGAAGAGCATGCCAAATTCAAATATCACCCGAGCGTCATATTGAATAAACGTTGTCAGACCTTTCATCTTTGTTTGTGAAGAACGTTTTCGGCCTCATAAGCCTTGAGGCGATCGTATTCTAACTAATTGCAACAATTTAAGCTACTCTTTGATCAGTACAAAGTACACTTTATGGCAATCACGATGCTCTTATCTTTTAGTTGCCATTCGAGAAGCGCGGAGAATTCCATTCACCATTTAGTGTTCTTGTTCTGTGGTCCTCTAGGATTGGTGTTGCTTACAGGCTATTACCTAATATTAGCGCCGGGCAACCGCAAAGAGAGTAAGGTGTGGCGTCGGGCGTGGCGTAACTGGTAGAGCTTTCGGCTCGGAATCTATGGGTCCTGAGTTCATTGGTGTTGCTTACAGGCTATTACCTAATATTAGCGCCGGGCAACCGCAAAGAGAGTAAGGTGTGGCGTCGGGCGTGGCGTAACTGGTAGAGCTTTCGGCTCGGAATCTATGGGTCCTGAGTTCGATTCCCACCGTGCCCCCGACGTTGTGCCCTTGGGAAAGGCACTTATCACGACTTTCCTTCTGTCTGTACCGTGTATGTGGCATTGTTAATATAAGTTACAAAAACTTGAGTGCAGTGCCACATCGTCCTCGTCTGTCCAAAAGCAAATAGAAAAAAAAGAGAGTAAGGTGCGTTTGGGACGTAATCTAGATATGCGAGCTCGTTGCCAGTAGCCATTTTACAAGTTTGCATTTTAAGAAGATCGCGAGAATGTCATACTGTGTGACGCCAATAGCTTTGTTGAGTGTTTAGGTGACTGGTCAGTTGGTGGCGATTGAACCCCACAGTACAATAAACTTAATTTTACAGTCTTCAGGCTCATTCTCAGTAACTGATAACAGATAGTAGATCTGAAATGACCAACTCACTACAAACTTAATTGAATTGTCTGATTCGTCGATGAAGGTTAGACACCCAGGTAATAAGATACGCCAAAAAAGCAGTTACTCAAGCAACTGATCCAAAATCTTATATATCCAGGCCAGTTGCTTGAGTAGCTGCTTTTCGGCGTTGTCCTATTTCTTTTGTACAATGTCAATGCAGTATTCTACCTGGATGTCTAACCCCAATCGACGTTTTTGGGTCTCCACATCTTTTCCAAAATCATTTTACGTAATGTACGTGCGGCACGTGATGTCCCGTGTATGGTGAGAGCCACACCCCATGGCCATGCACGTTAAAGAACTCCCAAATGGAAGGTACAAATCCTTCCGTCTGGAGTTGGTGATTCACTCCAAATCACCCGGATGGAGGCCTGGCGAACCTCTGTCTCGTATCAGCCACATGGTGATTTACATCATTCATGGCCCATCCCCGTCTTGTAATTAGCCAGCGAAAGGGTATGTCACCCCGTAAGGGGCGGTACAACCCCGTCGTGTGTAAACATGTGCGAACATGTGTGATCACGTCGACCGATGATGATGATGATGATGACGTGCGGCACGGGGCTTACGTGCCTTCCTCTCGGCGCGCGATGTCAACATGATCAGAGACCCGCATTGTTATCAAAGGCTTCTTCTGTCCCACAGGAACTAGCAGGAAGAAACAGCGACCAGTGGCTATTAATTGTGTTGCCAATTAGACAGAGTTCTGCTCGCACAAATGTGTCATGCCTGTGGGGAGGGGGGCATATTTTGCAAATCTTTGTCAGACATGCCAGTTTACAAGATGATGGCATGATCACAGGTTCTCATATTTCAGCCGTCTGCAGTAATATTCGTGACAATGATGTGCGTCTAGAGGCAGCCATGCTGTCAAGCAACTTTTGTCACTCCAAAGCTTTATACATATTGTGAAATCTGTGGTATCAAAGAATTTTTTGTTACTTGAATTCCAAACATTTTAAATCGCCATCTCCAAACGTAAAATTACAAGCAGAACTCGTTTACAAAATGCATCTATAGATGGATTTTTGGCATATTATGGCTCAAAAGTTAAAAGGCTTTGATATTTTCCACCCAGACGTTGTCAATAGCTATCAGAAAAACATTTCCTTTCACCACTCCAGAGCCTCGTACGTATTGAATTAGAAGAGGTATCAAATATCTTTTTTGTACATGGATTACAAACATTTTAAAACAGCATCTTCAAACACTAGGATGAAATTACAGGCATAACTCTGACTAATTCTTTACAAAATGCATCTATAGACGAATCTTTGGCATATTATGACTCAAAATTCAAAGGATTTTTTCGCCCAGGCGTTGTCAATAGCTATCAAAATCATCTCCTTTTGCCACTCCAAAGCTTCATACCTATTGAATAAGAAGAGAAATTTGTGATGTTTATTGAAGGATGTTTTGTTAAATGGATTCCAAAGACTTCAAAAAGCCATCTTCAAACACCACGATGAAATTATACATCCAGGTACTAAGATAACGCCAGATAGCAATTACTCAAACAACTGGATATGATTTTGGAAACGGTCAGACGTTTCAGACAACATCCGCTATCTTTCATCATTGACTGGAGGGTATTAGATGTTTGCTGACAGCATCCTGTGTTCAATGTGTCTTACTATTAATTGGAGGAAAACAACTGTCATTACAATCCTTGTCATATGGTTTGAGTTTTTGATCAAAACTATTTCATCTCTTCCCATATCATTGTCATCCATCCGAAATTTTTTTTGTTTTATCGATAATTAGTCAAAGTTTACAAATGCGAATTATGAAGAGGAACCGCAATCTGTTGATTTTAGGTCGCTTTGAATCGATTTTTCAAAGCTTTCTAACACAACGTTAAGAGATTTTTTTGTCAATCGCACAGAAGTACAGATTACATCGAGTCCTAGTAAATCTATCAACATATACCATTACATATACGTGGTACAAACACATAATCATGTAGCAGAGCGAATGATCAGGCTTCATTGTCCGTGTCCGTTTGTTTTGGTCATTTCTTTTACTTCGAGTATCTAAAGCAGGTAAAATTTTGAGCCATAATATAAGGGTGTCTGGCGGTAGCCTGTTCCAGACATTTGGTCCACGGTAGGCTATCTATCTTCTGAAGGTCTTTCGTGTATAGGTTTTGGGACCGTCTGACTACCTATGCTTTGTCTGGTTGTCCGTGTACTGTCGTCCTTGTAGTACACAAACACCTGGCGCATGTAGAGTAGTAGCTTGTTGTTTTAATAGGGCCTTGTAGATTAGAACGGGATTGTTGCACTGGTCCTTGGATCTTTCCTCTCATGTACTTCGTACCTGAAGGTCGGGTTTTCATAGGAGAAATCTTTATTGACACGACAAAAGTACAGCGACTTTCGTAACGTCTATAACAACTACTTACAGTACAATTAAACAGACATATATGAATCTCTATAGATATGAATAAGTAAACATATTAGGTCTAGCATGTCATTTACAATCTTACAATATTGGTTCTATGGTATAAACGTTCTTGGATTTATTTGCCTAGTTGCACACTCTGAAGAAATCTTGTAGCGTCCAGTGGCATGATGTCCCGTCAGGTCAATGACCTCGTTAACGGTTTTCGTCATCAGCTAATGATAAACGTCACGAAGTTCTCAATCGTACTTTTCATAGATTTCTTCGCTGATACAACACGCGGCCGTGAAACATGAACAATGCTGTAAATCAAACCAGTCCAGACGTTTCCTACATCTATGGAATCGTTCGTCTTTGTGTGTAAAGACAGTCTCACGATTCCGGATTCGCGACACCAAAGCACGACACGACAGAACGTTTCACAAGCGGTCGTCGACCCGAGTAGTAAGCGTTCCATCTGTCATTTGCATATGTTAGTAAGCTAGTAAGAAATCAAACTGCCACAAATTGAATACGATTAGTTTGTTACATTGAAAGTAGCAAGTCTAGCGTTATTCTATCGACACTTCCATGGTGAGTGCTCAGCAGAACTAAACTCATATGTGCCTCCACTACGAACTTCCTCTGCAAGAACACGTTTTGCCACTTCCACGTAAGCAAAGCATCCTTTTTTCCTCCATAATCCACCTTTAAGGAGGAAGTTCCACGCTGACAGCTTCTTTCCTAGAACTACATCGCTATGGAATAAGCTTCCAATGACTTGCTTCCCCATGGGGTACAATCTGAGACTTCAGTCAAGGGTTAACAGACATCTTTCTTCACAATCCAGTATTATACCCAAAACGCTTGAGTGGTTTTTTTTCCAAGCTTTATTCTTAAAAACAAATAGTACATCTGTCAACAGAAAGGTATTTAAGCTACTGTACAGGGAGTAATACAAAGTACTAGTGCTAGTGCCCACTATCCCATGAGGAAGTTAGATTACATGCACAATAGGACCAATATTTCTACAATATACAACTATTGCACAGGTAGTGATATAAGTACATGTGTCTCCTATCGCATGAGTAACATAATTATATATAATATCAAAAAAAACATAAGTGGCTAATCCTAAGTATACATATGTACTAATGGAGATATCCGTACCCATGGTAACAACACATATTGTGATATGAGACTTGTTTTGCGATGAATCCTAAGTAAATAAAAAAGTTCTTGTTTTGTATTTCTGACCTATTTTTGCCAGCATAACTCCAGTAGCTAAGATTGGATTGTGATGGTACGTGGGTATTTGTTATGAAAATGTTTATTCTTGATTTAAAATCTGTATACTCAATATCAACTATTTCATCTCCTGACATTATCCTTTGTTTATCAACTAGACTGAACCAGCTGTCTTTGTTTTCTTTTTAGTTTATTGTTTTGTCCATGGTAAGTCAGTGTTTCTATATGTACCATTGTACTTCTTTCTTTCTTGAATGAATGAAAATGAATAAAACTAGAAATAAATTAAAGAAATCAAGGTGGACTTTCATTGCACTTGGGGCACCGGTGTGGCATTGCGGGGTTCGTAGATGACTTAACGAATTTTAGAGATAAAGAATGAATTTTCTTCAATTTTGTTTATTTTGTAGTCTTTTAAGTCATACCTTTACTTATAACGCAATATCTAAATTATCAAAAATCGCAAAAATAACAAAACAGTACTAGTGCCGCAGTGAACGAACCCCACAGTGCCGCGCCGGTGCTTCAAGTGCAGTGAGAGTCCACCTGAAATAAAGAGAAGGCCTTCTACTTGTTGCGTAAGAAGCTAAAACGAAGACAAGTTTTCAAGCAAAGTCTTACGCGGTTGTTTACATCTTGTACTGGTACAGGTAGGGTGAAGGACTCGCAGTTCACGTCACAGCACTGGTGATTGAGACACTACGCGCGTCAGTTACGCAAGAAACGCGTTTTCGAGCCCG
Organism: Branchiostoma floridae x Branchiostoma belcheri; assembly: GCA_019207045.1. NCBI lineage: Eukaryota > Metazoa > Chordata > Leptocardii > Amphioxiformes > Branchiostomatidae > Branchiostoma > Branchiostoma floridae x Branchiostoma belcheri. The sequence goes on along the minus strand of CM033028.1, from coordinate 17,701,856 downwards.
CCTTTCGTTTTTAAAAGACCTTAATTGCCTATTAGCAGCAATGAAATCAGCCATAACAGCGTTTCATTGCGGAAACACGGTTAGAAGCTTTTATGACAGAAAACAATGTAATGACGTTATTGATCACGAGAAAAACACTTCACTCTTCGCTTTATACTATCGCCATCTACACTTAGCGACATTCTGGGCGTTAGACCAGACTTACAGCAGCTATACAGTCTGACCACCAGCCAATGTTTCCCTACCTACCAGACTGTTTCCCTACCAGACCGGCTTTGATTTCTATTTGTCCTGTTTAGAGTAAGCAGATATATCCAATTTAAACTTGGAACCAAACGAACAGTCTCTGTCTATTGTTTCTACATTTTATAAAGCGTATTGAAGAGAATATTTGATACTCTACTGTCTTAGCTCATCGTGCTTTATCAAAACAACCTCTATCTTGAGAATCCTCTATACTTAGATACCATTTTTTTAATGATTTAGGAGATGGATTTAGATACCAATATATACATTTTCTTTAAAATGTGATTTACAGCACTTGCAGACGATGCCCTACGGGTGTATCCCCTATCTTTATGTTGATCCCCTAATATGGATATAAAGAGCGGCATCAAAAGACCAAGCCGCCATGACTGCAAAGGTAATGTTTCACCAGTCTGTTATCAGAAGGGAAGATCTATATTAAGAATTTTGGAGAACTTTTCTCCTTGACTAGTTATGAAAGAAATTAATATTGATATAAAGTGCATGCACTAGTTCCATTAGTCTACCATAGTATAATCGTTTACTTCTGGCTTGAAAGTGCAAACTAGACAATGATATTATGAATTCCCTCTGGCATAGACATGTAGTGATGTACACATTTTATACGAATACGCACTAACCTATCATAGACTACGGAAGACTACCAATATTGATCTACATTTTCGATGATTCCATGATCATTTCTTATGCTGGCTTTTGTCCAAAAATAATTGGTAACACTGGGTCACTTCCATTTATCATTTATGTGCGATTTGAGTTAATTTCAATCTTAGCTTACAAATTATCCAATCAGTGATCACAAAGCTAAGCGGTACCTCAAAGGTGTCCATTCGGAATGGTCTCGCTTCACATAAAAGAAACGCCAAATGATCTTTCCTTTGAAGGCAGAGGTTTTACAGATAGCTTCGGTAGCTTGAATGGTTTGACCGTGTAAGATCTTCGGAGCCAGCGCAAAGTGGCTAATTAGTCGTTCTAGATCTCCTGTCGATATATAATTAAGGTAAAACCTGGCTTCTTCTGTCTAGTAGATAACATAACAAAGTACTAGTATTTGAAATCATAAAAGGCAGGAAAAACAAAGAGGGTTGGCCCAAAAAAAACTTTTAGGAGGATACTGGAACAAGTCATTGCACAGGTTGTTCAAAGGGAGAGAATGGAGCAACAGTTTTGAAAAATCTTTTCCAATTTCATCTCCCGGTAATATTTACAATATAGAGGTATGAATCATTTTGATTAGAATGCGATGGAGCCTTTATTTTAGAAATTTCTGGTTATGACAAGTCAGTTTTAATTCGAGAGAGCTTTGGTAGTTGGTTGGGAATCAGTCATGAGGAAGTCGGCAGTCTGTGGCTAGAAGTCAGGATGGTTGGGAGAGTATTCGGGGTTCTGTTGATTAGGAATTAGTCGTGTAGAGGCTGTGACATGTACGTCGTGATACATATATAATATATAATTATCTATTTGAAATTCACCATAAACAGAACATTAGTTGGGAAAGCAAAACAGATGAAAGCCATATGTTAGTCTTGTCGATAGTTACATGGGCTGCGCCAACTGACTCCACAGTTTGGAACGACGCCAAAACGCCTTGCCATGTAACGTAGCCTTGACGACATTGTTTTTGATCAAAATCAATGCTGATAGCGGTGTCTGATGTGGACAGTAGTTAGGTATTATGCAGGTACTGAAAATGTATTCGACGGGTACTGTAAATGCTTGTTACTGCTGAGTTAATTTCGTAAGCCAGCATTTGTGCAAGCATAGCATATGACCAAAGTCTACAGTTCACATCAATTTCAATTTGATATAATCCTATCATTATAAGCTAGGAAAAGCTTTCAGTTAAGTCAATAGGTTTCAAACTATCTCCTGTCAGCCTTATGTAACGTGAAGGCCACAAAGAAAATTACTGACCGATATGACGTCAATGGGACATTATCAAGTCTTTTAAATACAAAATAACAGCGCAGCTTATGTAAGATGTACATAACCCCGTGTTGTATCATCTTCGTCTTCAACGAGCTTCCTATACAGAGCAGAGGTAACGTTATACTATTGAAGAAATGCCATTGCCTTAGAACTGTCTTCGAAGGTCTTCTCTGGCGTTTGCTGGCTATTTCTCTCTCTCTCTCTCTCTCTCTCTCTCTCTCTCTCCCCTCTCTCCTTCTCTTCCTACCCCTCTCTTCTCTCTCTCCACCTCCCTCACTGTCTCTCTCCCTCTCTCCTATCTCCCTCCCTTTCCATCCCTCCCTCCCTTCCTCTCTCCCTCTCTCTCTCTCTCTTGATCTCTAGGTGAATACGAAGAGTTAAATGTTGAAAAAACACGCATGGCGTAAAGCACTGAGAGTTGAGTGGACCCATTAATCTCTTTAGAGATTACAGTTTGTCTCCCTTCTGTCTTCTAGGTATCTCAGTTAAAGCTTATCTCTCTGTCGATACGTCTCTTTACCTTTAAATGGGAAAGACGGGTTCTTTAGGTACAGAGAAACTCCTGTGGACTCCCCGTCTCGTGGGGCTGGTAATGTCTAGCCAACGGTATTCACTACTGTATTGAACGGTATTGATTCTCATGTAAATACATATAAGTAAATGCATTATAGATTGCTAGATCTCAGAAACTGATATAAAACGGAAGTTCAACCCAAAATATCAATCGGTATACTCAAATAGCTGGTTATTACTACGTTAAAATAATTATTAGGGGAAAACATATTGTTTTTGCTGGTGTGTCCTCCTTTTTTTTATCCAAGCAGAAAGGGTTAGGCTGGCTATCAAGTTAGGCTACTCATATACCCCCTTTCATAGCCCAAGTTCTTTTTTTTTCACTCGCGCACACTACTTTGGGGCGAGCATACATGTAATAGTATATTTTTGTATGCGAGTAGCTTGGCACAAGGATAGAGGGAAAACATTCTGCATTTTTGCAAAAAAAATTACTTTTCTAGTTGTATTAACTTTTCTGCGGCCTTTTCGGCCTTACGGGAGCCTCTGTACTCTTGTTGTGTCTATAGAATTCTCCATAAGTTCATAGAATGGCCATGATTAACAGAACACGTACTGTATCACCTGTGGATATGTTGTAGATCGTCACAAAGGGGACCCCAGCCCCCCCCCCCCCCCCCCCCCCACCCCCACACACACACACACACACCCCCAAGACGTTCCCCCCGGAAACGACTGGTGAGAATCAACCTGGGGGAGAATCGTCTTTAGCAGGGGGAAACGTCCTGAGGGGGAACCGACCTGGGTCGGGGGGAAAGACCTTATACCAACCGAAATAGTCGTCATAAAATCAGAGCCTTGGGCGCGACCTGGGCTTTGTATTATGAGACTCACAGGATCAGCATTTCCGCCGAAGGAAGCCATTAACAGAGAAACAGAGACGGTAAAAGGCCATTTCCTAAAACCCAGGAGGCTAAGGATTTATTACTTATATATGTATGTGCAAATAGCTAGATCTATGAGATTCCGACTGTGAGAGGAGATTCAATTCAGCCGTTTTAACCTATTTGCGTTTTAACCTATGTTCAATTATTCACTGACAGTTAGAAGCTATTTTTGTCAATTCGGATGGACATCCAGTTATCAAGTATAAACTATTTGGGGGCAAATCATATCATATCCATTTCAAGGTGTCGATAGAGATCGTGATCAGGATCTCTTTCGGCACAATCGGCGATTCTACCGGTAGAGTACTCACCAAGCAGACGTTAGGCTCCGGCTGTTTTTTTAAATACATTTTTAACAGGTTTTCTATAGCGTACCGTTTTCTTTTTGTCTCAAGACCAAACGTCATATATAAAGAAAACCGTACAAAATAGAAACCCTGGTAAAAACGCATTGGAAAAACGTACAAAAAAACAGGCCGGAGCCTAACCTCTGCTTGAAGAGTACCGGTAGAGGTCACGATCGGAGTATCTGTCGACAGAGATAAGGATAGAAACTTTTACCGTTAAAATAATAGTTTATTCTGCCAAATATTGCAATCTCTACATTAGAATAGGCTACTTTTGTGTCCGAAGGGTCGCTATCTACGTGCATATTAATGTATTTCTACGACCGCCAAGAATACATATTTCATCGTGCGATTATCCTACCGTTGTCTTGATGCAGTATGTTGTTAGCAAATGCGGGTGCTGCATGTAGATAGATGCTTGTAGTGTTAAAAAAACATCCACAACCAACGACTGAGTACGGGAAAACATTTTGTCACACTCCCATTCCGATGGACAGGTTGTAGAGATAGAAAGGTATATGTAAAACTTGGATGTATGGCTTGGGCGATGAGTTAAAATGGCATTTCTGTTGGCTGCACATGTCAAAAAAGCGTCTCCTACGTTGGTTTATGTTGTATTTGGTTAGACTGTCGGCGTATCGATTAGGCTATCTACATACCAAAAATCATGACGATCCTTCAACCTCGTCTTGAGTTATTCTCTTCCAAAGTCTGAAAACAAATCGGCTCCTACACCACCCACTCTCTGTCTCAAGGGCTACTTACCACTCATAAATGGCGATCATAGTATGCCCAGAACTGAAGATATCAAACCCAGAAGTTCTGCTGCAGTACCATAACAAGCCGCCAGGGGGCCCAAAATCTTATCTTTTCTATGCCTCGTCAAGATCTACCCACATACCAAGACAATCTACTCAAGCCTTCGAGGGTTACACACACACACACACACACACACACACACACACACACACACACACACACACACACACACGCACACACACACACGCACACACACACACTCACGGTGCTGTAAATGGCTAGCTTTTCATGAGTTAAGATGAAAGCAAGGTTTAAAGAGAGATCCATATGACCCTTATAACCTATGGAGATGCAATAAAGAGTAGTGCTATTTTGGTCACCATCTGGTATTGAAGTCAAAGGATGGGTTCATATTACATTTCATTATAATTATTGAAAGACATCAAAGTCTACACGTTCTAGCCTGTTGGATACACACTTTTAGATTACTCTCAGTCTTCATGACCTTTTTATGGTTTTGTTGAGCAGTGCGTGGTAAAAACGATCAATGGTCCACATTGATTGTTACCCTGGGGTTCATCTCCCTACCTCCGGTCCTCTTTTGATGTGCGCAGCGCCAAGGGTGCAGACGGCATCTGTTAATGCTAGGATATAGTAGCGCCCGAGGTAACATTTTCACTTTCTGGATTCAGATTGTTTGATGCTCTTGTTTTGAAACATGGCTTCATCTGGGTTTTTTTATCTACGTAAGTCTTCAGACAACATCAAATAGGGGTCACTAGCAGTCAGGATGCTGGCAGTGCGCACCGAGGAAAACATAGAGTTCACATTTTACCTATCTCTATAGGCGGCTTTACAATTCATGCGAACACCGGTCGAATTTGTAGACCGGTCAGAGCTCGCCGAAGTTCGACATCGCCCGAGCATCGGCCGTATTTTTCGCTGAAAATCTGCCCCGTCACAAATTGGACGGGGCTAGGGCGACGTCTATCCAACATTAATGATTGTATCCCCCATGAGACTTCTCTTGGACAAAGACGAAGTGAGAATCGACTAACCCCGTAAAAAATTAATACATTGTATTTGGATCAACTTTATCTTCTTGGAGAAATATGTAGGGCATGAGTGGGGTGAACGGATACCCTAAAAACAATAATATTTACAGGTGCCCCGCGAACGCCGACCGAGCTGCTAAAAATCGTCAGAAACCCGCGCAATCGGCAAAACGCCGGTCATACTCCGGCCGAAAATGCACAAGTCGGCCGGGCTAAATTCTTCATTTGTAAAGAAGAGCTCAATAGCTTTAGATTTATGCGTTAGGACTGTTCACTCAAATACTAGAGCTTGTAATCTTCAGTAAAAAAAAATTGTGTTACGCCATGAAGCAGGTTACCGGGTATGCAATAAAAATGATTCACGTATCTTATTAGTGGCAAGTGTGCAGATGTTGACACACTGACAGCATTAAATCCGTAGGTGTTTTGGGCACCCTTTTTGACAGATAAGCCGTGAGGCTCGGTGGGCATCACTCCACCGTCATGGGGGCAGGGGCATGGCAAGTATCGAACTCAGAACCTACTGATTCTGATTTTAACGCTCAAGCCGTTGCGCCACACAGACACCCCGGGTATGCAATACAAACAAACAAACAAACATACAAACAAATGTGTATAAGTAAACAAAGAGTGGTATCACTACAAGGTAGTCTGTTCCACCCATGGCCACATTTGTAGGTAAAAGAAAATGACAGCATGCGACAGGTGTCTCTAGGGTATTCTTGTGCGACAGAGGATTAGACCAGGATTTTCGGCTTTATCAACAGATAAGTAGTGAAAAGCTTGAAATCAATTAAGGCCTGAATACTAAGTGCATTTTCTCATAGGGCTTCATAAATATATGATCAGGCAACTAGGTTTATAACAACTATACACATACTGGCGTTATATAGAATTGGCGATAACACTACTTGAAGGGGAAAAGGCGACGTTTGAGTTGGCTAGCCATGCAGCAAGTTTTGCATGTATGATATCAGTATCACAGCTCAAAATCAGTATATCAACCCCCTATCAGATTATCTGAGTCAAAACGGCTTGCAGATGCGATTTAAGTGCAATCCAACCGTGCCCTGATTCAGCCATCTTAGATGCAAATACTCGGTGTGATACTAGAACAAACATGGCGTCAATTTGTCATACCTAATGAGTTACCATTAGACTGATTAGGCTTGCCATCTGAAACCATTAGAATGAGAAATTGGCGACAGGCCTGCTGCCTTTTCACCAAGTCTAATGCGCGCACCCGCGTGCCTTACTGTTATTCTTTGTAACGGCTCTTTTGTGGCTCATTTCAATGTTCGTTAGACTCAACGCGTTCGTATGAATCCATTTCCTGCAGCTGCTCAAGAAGATTGTATCTCATTACTGTTCTTTATTTTGCCACACTCAAAACTAAAGGAATGATTCTAACGCATGCCGAGCTTCTCTGAGAGGCCGGAGTGAATGAATCAGGCTTCAAATATCACTAACGGCGGGAACTAAAGTAGACAGGCGTCCGTTCTGATTGAAGTATGCGACGTTAGAAATGAACATGTCTGAAGTCAGACTGCATATCTGGTCATGCTTCTCAGGAGCGCCAATTACTTGCATTAAAGTTCGCGGGGATTCAATTAGCACGGTAGCACGATGCACTGTAGTATCTTGATGCCCTGGAAAAATGTTCGTGGTGGTTTTCAATTCGCGGTGAAGTGGCCACCGCGAAAACCGCGAACATAAAACCACCGCGAACATTTATGCATTTACAGTATGTCGCAGCTGACGCCAGACAGGACGTCAATGTTGAAAATCTTTCAATCTGAGATAAACTTGAGAGGTTTATAATGATCACGTGCATCGGCGACGAATGTATCTATCCCCTCATTTACTTGACACTTCAGGAACACTATCGTCTGACAAGAGCCGTCATTCCGCCGTGTTTTGGCGGGAAAATGCAAACTACCAAAGTCGCCAACAGTCATATCTCATCGCACAGCTGCAGGTGCCATCCCTGTGGACCGTTCCATTATGAATCCCGGGAGTATCCTGAGGGACGGAACTGTGTAGAATTGCTCTTTCTTCCATTGAAAATATTCTATACCATCCTTCGCACTTTGATAACAATTTTCAACTCCCTCTCTTTTATTGGGTGCGATCCCCATCGCTTTTTTTAACTATATTGCGTATACCAAAACAGTGTCTCTATCGGGCCAATCCACAAGTGGACTTATGTCTGCCATTCCGTTTTAATAGATTCTCTTGGCATCTTTTCTCGGAATGGAATCCCTGTGAGAGAGTACATAGATTGTTTCGCTGCAAATGTGCAAACTTGGCTATCTCTAACTTACATGCACGTTCACGGCTGGCCCCGGCAAGTCTCTTGCATAATCCATTTGTCACTATTAAAGGGAGAAGAAAATATGCTGTCTGGGGTGTGAAGAGAAGTGTTTTCTAGTTGTCTTCCGACAGAAGCCAGACAAGATAAACGTTTATTTTTTTTGGGGGGGGGGGGGGGCGACGGCGTTTGTTTTGTGCATAGAATGGAACTTTCCTTTAAAACCATAACAATAGCAATATTTCAGATCCATGTACGAATGGTAATTCAAAAACAACGATGGTATGCGATGGCTGAATTGCAACCAAAGTTACAATTGGAAGAGTCTGACCACCCCCATCGGTTACAAAGGTTTGATCCATACTTCCTTGACGCGCCTTCCTACGCATCGCTCATCAGACCAACCAAAAGTGCCAGAGCATCGCCAGCCTCGGCAGACTAGCGGAGACTTCTGGACCGATCAGCACTGGAGAACAGACTTCACCTGCGGTACACTACCGTGGTTACCACCGTACTCTCCTCCAACAGACAGTTTGCCGTGACGAGGTAAAAGAGCTGGACGGTTGGAAATCGGCACAGGCTGGTTGTGGGGCAGCGGTCCACTTTGGAGCGCCATCGTCGAAATCTTGTCACAAGATTAAACCCAAGAGAGTCGGCCGTGCAGGTAATTACAATACTTTCTCTTCCGTTTTTCTTGCGACATAAAAATGATAACTGTTGCTCCTTGTATTGATACCTTCGTCATTATTCTTTTCACACCTGCTGGTTATGATACCTGGTTTGAAAAATTGTATTCTCACTAGAAAAGTGGAGCGTGGGCCGCAAAAAAATGGGACGCAATGGTCAGGATACCTACCGCCTCATTATTTTCACACCTTCTAGTTTGATAGCCGGTTTGAAAAATGGCATTCTCACCCAAAAGTGGCGTGTGGGCTGCAAAAACTGGTACGCAATTGTCATGATACCTCCGACCTTATTATTTTCACACCTACTGGTTTAATAGCCGGTTTGAAAAATGGCATTCTCACCGAGAAGTGGCGCGTGTGGCCCACAAAAAAATCGGGGTGCAACAGCAGTTGACAGTTGGCGGCAAGGAAGACCCGCTCTCTTCTTCTGGTGGTTCTTCCTTGCAACATATCATCATTTACTGATACATGTAATTTTGAAAGCAAGTCGATATTTGCAGAGGTCGACTGTAAGTCATATAAGAACGACTGCTAGCAAAACGACGTCCAATCTAAAGTCGTAGCGGTAGAATGACGACGCGGCAACGTTTGATGAATATCATGACTTGTAATTAAATTTTAGACCAGGGATCGCTAGCGTTCACTCTTCTTCCGTGACAGAGCATACAAAAAAGGTTTCGTTCTGTGTCTTCAGTTTTCAATGCACCCCACCTGTTTGAAGTCCCTACCGGCTTGCTTGCCTCAGAAATGTTTATCCATGCTTTGGATTTACGCCGTGTAAAATTCATTTTCTGAAATTGATATTTCGTAATGAAAGATGAACATATGTGCGGAACATGTTTCAAAACACTTGCTCAGCGAACGCTTGATCTAGATCAAAGCAATTTCAATTCATTACAGCGATAAAGGAGGAGGGTCTTGGTATTAAAGCTTAAGTTCTCTAACCAAAGCTATCTTACTATGAGCTTTAAGCGGTAAAGCTCCAGAAACAAGCGGCTTGGATGCGTTGGCTTCCAGCGGTAGATCCACAGCTAGTCCCGCCGGTTGAAACTCCGGCGATGCCTCCCGAACCGTGACTTGTCGGTGTGTTTTCCCGAGCAACCGTCTCGAGCTCACAAATCCTTTCCCCACTTATGTTCTGTGCAGAGCTTTGATGGGGAGTTTGGAATAGATCATTTGGTGTTTGCCAAGTCGTAGCAAAGCGGTAGTGGAATGGACTAGAGGATTTTGAGCTTAAATTGCTCTTGACTTCACCTGTGTTTAAAGATAACTTTATTTACTATAGTGGTTGTAGGGCATACGCACACATGTGGCTCTTGGTCCGTGAATTGTATAAATGATTGTGACCTGCATTGTTTTACAATACCTTCACGGCCGATCTTTTCCCGTGTTATATATGGGTGCAATGTTGTGTTCATAATCTCCAATGAAAATTGCATGTTAAATGTAGTATAGCTGACTACCGACGCGACGTGCCCGCCTTTTGTGTTGCTAGTCACACTCCCAGTCTTCGAAACGTACAAGGCTGGAACGGAGATGGGGTGAGGGGAATTGGAAATCGTTTTCCAACCCTTGACATGCCAATTGTTTGTTGAAGCGAAAGTAGGACGAATGTAGGCGTCTTGTTATTGCAGCCTGTTCGCAGAAAATATTACATCAGAAAGTCTTCATCGCCTACTGTAAATGCATTTAAGTTCGCGGGGGTTTAATTTCGCGGTAGCGGAAAAATGACTGCTGTGTTTTTAAGATTGCGGTAGCATCATGCACTGTAGTTTGTTACTGCCATGGAAAAATGTTCTCGGTGTTTTTAAGTTCGCGGTAAAAACCACGAACATAAAACCACCGCGAAAATTTCTGCATTCACAGTCCTTTGTTTCACAGACACTATCGATAGGAAATGTGACCTTTAAAGATAATGTTACTAACTTCATTCACACTCCACTAAGCCTAGCGGCAGCCAATATCACAATCTTGAACCATCAATTGTACGAACACAATATGCTTCAATATATATCAATCAAACGCCGGCCTCTCAAAGCATAGTTCTTCAACTTGTTACATGTTTTGCAAGTCCTTTCCTCTCAAGATACAAAGAGGTTGCCTAATGATGTTTTTTCCGGCACGGACGTTCATCTTGTGTACGTGATGTGCTCAGGGACAATTTTAGATCGATTTTGAAAAGTTGTTTTTCATTTGCCCAGCTCCTTTGTGTGTGCCGTATGCCTAGCAGCTAAACCCACGCGACTCCAATGTCTGACTACATGTTCCCCCATGGAGCGATATTTGAATGGCACTTTCAATTGAAAGTCACGGACAAGCCTGAAGCATTGCTGATTTAATGAGTCAAGCGACTTGATAAGGTCTCCCAGAGTCAGACATTTCAGACAACACTCGCCATCTTTCATCAGAGACTGTAAATGAGTCTGTGCAGCTAGATAGTCAGTCTAGATAGCATTGCAAATGGTAAATGTCATATGCTAACTAGAGTTCCACGGCATCATACTTTCATCAAATGATGTTAACCTTTTCACGTTTCGCTTCAGTAACGTAGGAACCCCCGTTCTCGAACTTGATCTTTGTCTCCACAACTTATCTACCACAAATCATGGACATTATTCCAAGGCTTAAAGACTTATGCCGCCTGCATCAATAGTTGATACATCATAGATATATAATCTTCTGGCGAAGGTTAATATTGTTGCACAACTCCCAGCCTCTGTATCCAGTCCTAAACTTCAGCAAACAGAGAAGAAGATAATTTGATGATATTGCTCACTCCCGTGGGATCGAGCTCGATAAACCTTCTCTTGTTGACTCCTTCCAGTTAGGGCAGGGATTTCTATTGGCGCATGCGCGCAGGCTTCCCGGTGAGTGTGAATGTAGTACCGGGTATAGAACAATAAAATTTCATTTTTTTGGACGATATGTTTTTTTGTTGTCATTTTTGAGTTGGATGTTGTAGGTTAGGATTTCTATTGAGTAATTTTGGCCCAAAATGTGTTTTGGAAGGGTTGGAAGATCACTGGGAGAAGTAGTCCCAAGATCAGGTTAATCAGGTTTAGTCTTAGATGCTTGAGGTCAAAGGTCAACTTTCCATCTGTTTGGAGATTTAAAGTTTAAAGAGCCGTATGAAGGTTGTCAGAAAGTGACTTTTGGACACTTAAGGAGGTGGTCGATCCTGTGGAGCTGAGTTTCATGGACCTTTTGTCATGGAGGTGAGATTTTACGTGTTCCCTTGTCCAGCCGAATTCGAACACGTGTTCTATGATGTTCCATTACGTAATTCGAACCGAACGCGCGTTCGAACCTGTGGTTATTTGCGACATTTCAACGTAAATAGGCACCTAAGGACCATTTATCCTTGGTGGGTGTCTGTGTGGTCAAGTTATGACATTTACGGCTTAAGTCCCAGCTCAAAATAAGAGTACTGATCTTTTTTGTACTCAAGAATTACCTATTATCCCTTTGTTATCAAAATTGTCCGCGGCTATTTTGTTTAATCATTTTATGTTTTTGACTATGGTGCATTTTCAACGAAAAATTGAAAAAAAAGGTCGTTTCTGATGTTTTCGGCCCAAAAAAACAATATAATCCTAATTTAAAACAAAATAGCCGCGGATAGAAATGATAAGTTTAAAGTTGGCTTTCATCCTTTAGAATATCATAATTTAAAGTCTTGTTTCCAGCTGGGACTAGACTCATGAAATAAACAACACTTTTTTTAACCAAAATGTTTATTTCTTGTTAAAAAAAGTCACAAGTATTCAATGTGTTTAAAGTAGTACTAAAACTGTGTGAAGTTTCATCGTAGTGCGACCGAGCAATCAAAAGTTACGATCGATGTATAGAATACTACTTTATTCCAGGCCATGGGCCGTCTTAAGCCAACAGAGTCCCTCTTACTGTGGTTATTTGTGTAGAATTCCATACGAGAATGTATTGGTAAAGGTGCGCTCCCACCGCACTTGTGTCAAGCTTGCGTCACTGCGGGGTTCGAAAGATACTCAAGAAATTACAGAGATAAAGAACGAATTTTCTCCGTTTTGTGTATTAAGTCATAATTTTACGAATTACGCAATATCTAAATTATTAAAAGTCGCGAAAATAGCAAAACAGTGACGCAGTGAACGAACCCCACAGTGTCGCAAGCTTGACACAAGTGCGGTGGGAGCGCACCTTTAAGCATATGCCCAGTAGGTAGTCTGCTAGAGCAAAAATAGACTATCCACGTACAAAAGGGCACTGTAAACAAGGTATTCAATGGCCTTGTGGCAAAGTTACGTATACCCCCAGCTCGTGCGTCAACTCATCAGATTCTCCGCCCACGGTTTGCCAGAAATATTGTCAGATTGTCTGGCTCAGCGAAAGGTTACAGTTGACGATAAGAATAAATTTTATTGCAAAATTTTTCCCAAAGGCTCATCGAACGCAACAGGATAAAGATAGTGAATGAAGAACGATATTGAGCATAATCTAAAACGCTAACTCAAAATCTTGATAAGATAGCTTGATTTCTTTGTTTGGAGAGTGTGAGAGATGACCCCCCCCCCCTTTTCCGGCAGCGTGTGGGGTTTTTATATGGGTAAAGCCGTAAACATTGCAACATCTGAATAAAATGTATAATTTTCAATAAAGATATCACTTCTTTCATAACCATTGAAGTCACAGTTTCATTTTCAAGTCCTTCATTTTCAATGCCATCAATTCCTTACTAAACTTCAAGAACCATACTTTATCAAACCTAAACACAACTCCTACACTACAACGTTACATGAAGCTAGCATATAGAAAACATGCACACTATTGGTAAATCACTGGGGAAACTCTGAACCATGTGCTGTCACCTTTCTTGGACCTTTCTGGTACCTTTGAGACAACATAATGTTAGTGGTCCTGACGTGTCTAAAATGCCAATTCCTGAACTGTTGACACACACGACTACAAGCAAACAAACACACCAACTGATTTCAATACGCTATTTCCCCGAGGTAATAGAACTGTATTTCGTCTTCCACTATGTTTGACGTATATGTAGATCTCAGCGGCGCAGCCCTCAAAATAGATTCTTTGTGCGAAATCTTACATAAGCCGTGTGGAAAAACATGTACCCCGCTTTCTTTGAGCAAAACATATCTGGTTAAATTAAAGTTGCCCGTACATCAGTAAGATGCGTAGGGGTGGCGACCATCTCCATTTCTGTAGCCCTTGGGCCACACATGTGCAAGCCACTAGAGCAGGGGGCTGGTCCGCTGGTAGTGATGTGTGTTTAACTTCCATACTCTTCCTCATTAGTGCTGAGTGCTAAGCAGAGAAAGCAGCATGTACCATTTTTAAAAGTCTTTGGTATGACTCGGCCGGGGATCGAACTCACGACCTACCGAATGCAAGGCGAACACTCTACCCACTAGGCTATTGCACCGGTACTATATCTGGAGTGGTTAGTATCATATTTAGAATCACCGCGGTCGAGAAAGATTACTAAGCAGCGCAAATGTGCTGTACACAATACCCCCTCCCCCAGGCTACCTTGGGGAATTTATGGACAGATTCAAGGAGTGATCGTTATAGAAAGACGGCTTGGGTACCTACGTCGAACCCAGTGTCATATCTTCTTAAAAGACGTCGCACTATTGGCATCGGTATTGGCTTGCTGTCTGCTTTATATAGGTTAGTAGATGCCCAGGGATAAGGGGTTAATAACAGTAGGTATTATATGTCTGCAGCTGGTATACGATAGGCTCTGTTCTTTCTGCAACACTGAGCTGATGTTATGGAGGACACCCCCGTACGCTTCGATTTTCGCCGGCTGTTCAAAGAAGAATGGACAAAAAGTAAAATATGAACTCAAGCGAGTATCGTGAATGGTAAAAAAAAAACATACGAAACCAGAATGTTGACAAACTGAAGAAAGAAAAAAGCTGACAATAATTTTTGTAACAATAAAATATTCCTGATCACTTAACGTTGTTGGTGTAGATTTAAACCATGAAGACATTGTTTCTACGTCTTTTCCCCTTCTTTGTGCGCTCTTGTAGAGTTCGGAAAGTCCTCCATCCATGAAATCAAGCATTGCCCTTACTCTCTTGCCAGTAGTCGCAGGTGTATTTTTACACCAAAGGCTTATGCGAGATAATTCCGATATGACTGGCGCGGTGTGCTATAGTCTAGTATAGATACTACAGTTGCATGTAGATGGTAATTGGTAATCGTTGCAGAATATCAGATTACAAACTCCTTTCGCTTATCATGTTCGCTTTAGAAATCAGGGCACATGTCTCTCCACATGCGTACAGCAGAAGTGGATTGTGGATGAAAAGAGGAAAGGTGGATGAAAAGGACGAGACGAGACCATGACTTCCTGCAGTTCCAAGAACGACAGTTTCCAAGGGATGAATGTCAGCTCTTGATTAATCACAGGAAGAGTGTTCAAATACAATTCAATCTCTACAACTGGATAAAAACGGATATTTACTTCCGGACGTTTCGAGTGACATCCATCACTCTTCTTCAGCAAAAGCAGAATGAACTAGTCAGAACAATTCAATACCAGTACAGCTAACTAGAAAAACTGGTTTAACCACTAAATCGTTAGGATCATATGCAAAAGGTTACACAAATGCAAATCATGTTAGCATAGTTCCTATGGTCAGACAATACCATAGGAAAAAAAAACTATTGTCCTTTGTGGTGCAAGGCGGGGTCCCATGTACTGGAATATTGTATTTGAATATTGCTTACCTGGATGTCTAACCTTCATAAACGTATCACAGGAAGAGTGATTTTACCCACTGAAGCGGAGTCATTAAGTAACTGCGTAACCGGATTTGTTGTTTGTGAATGAAAGAACGCGTTTCCTGTTTTCAAAAAAAAACATACATGACAAGATCCTCACAGACATGTTTTACTTTCCGCTTAGTTGATCGAACCAAGTACATAAAATAATATCCCTGATCGATTACTTCAAAGAACATGTCGTGATGTTGTCTTCAAGGCGCTTCCTTAGCAGACTTCCTGACTGGTCTCCTTTCTTGTTGTTAAGTTAAAAAAAATGTTCATGAATTTTCTGCTTGCACGCCAATTTCTGAAGGCATATGGCTTTCGGGATGTACATCAGTTTTCTGATTGTACATCAGCTTCGAAATGTGTATCTGATTCAGCTCTCATGTTTTTGACAGACGTCAAGCCTGGGCCCAGATTTGAACCAATAATTCTGTATCCCATCTGCTTGGAGATTATAGGGAGATCTTGTGTAACAGGAACGGGGGGTAGCAAAAATATACCCTACGTTTGTCTTCCGACATCTGTTTGGAGATTAGCGGGCACTAGCTTCTCTACTAGAGGTGGGTACTGGCACAAAAAATTTAGGTCCAGGTACGGTCCAGGTCCGGAGGATTAGGTTCCGGACCTGAACCTGGACCTAATCATTAAAATCTTGTGAATGGGCAATGCTCCATTTCGCTAAAAGTATTCTGTTTGGTGGAGTATCAACTTTCCTATACTTCGCCATAGTTTTGGACTTATAGGCCCCAAAACACGTGAGCGCCTGTCGGTAATATCTGTTCATTTTCTAATCGGTCAAAAATACGGTCCACTAATTTTTTCAGGTCAGTTTTTTCTGGACCGGTACCCACCTCTATTTTTTCCCTTCCATCTTCTCCTTGTCACTGTAAGGTTGTCCCGCCTATTTATTACAAGGAGATCCCTAGATGCACATCCCTGGACATATTCATCAGACGTTCGTCCGAGGCTCACGCGGCACCTTGATGTAATGAAGTGACTGGATAATTCTGTAGCTTCTGAATGGTGCCCGAGCTGAAAACAAATTAGCCGGAGCTCGAACGATAACAGCCGCATTCAACAATCGTGACAAACATGAAATCGCCTTCTGGTCAACCGTGAGGAAAGTGTCCATTTCGTACGCTCGCCTGGTCAAGAAAAAACGAAACATATCGTGATTTTTCAGGTCGCCTCAGGCTACCTACTTGAAGATAACAAATTGAATAGCATGTTCGTCCACTTAAGATTAAGTAGACAAAATTGCGATTCACCTTAATTATCTCAAATAAGCAGTTTGTTGATGCCATTACATGTATTATAGTGAAAAAAATACATTTGATTGTGGAAAAGCTCTGGACTCGGGCCGACTTTGACCTACCTACCTGTGAGTAAGTGAGTGAGTGAGTGAGTGAGTGAGTGAGTGAGTGAGTGAGTGAGTGAGTGAGTGAGTGAGTGAGTGAGTGAGTGAGTGAGTGAGTGAGTGAGTGAGTGAGTGAGTGAGTGAGTGAGTGAGTGAGTGAGTGAGTGAGTGAGTGAGTGAGTGAGTGAGTGAGTGAGTGAGCGGGTTGGGGAATTGGGACCTAGGCCTTAAGTAGCTTAAGGAGATCTGATGGAATATTCCGAAAGCAAACACAAACAAACAAATAAACATAAACACACCCAACAAAAACCGATAAATAATAAGAAACTTATTAAAGAAAACGAAATGGTCTACAGTGTCTTCAACGAAGGCCACGTTCCTTGCATATGCATAAAACAATCCCGAGACCGAATTACAAAACCCATTTTCTTTGAAGCGCCATCGTTCCCTAGACTATACGTCCTAAAGCGCGACCAGTTACAAGCATAATGAAATCTGTCTGAGTAGAGCTCCCTATTTACATTGCCCGAAAACGCTTTCGTAAAAGGTTTGCCGGTAGACGGCAGATGAAAACGCCGCCAACATTGAAGTTCTGAGGGAAACGTGATGCCAGGGCTCCCTCGGCGGCCTTCAAGGCCGACCACTTCAGCAAATTGCATCTCGCCACGTTTCAAAGGGGTGCTGCGGATGTTTGAAGTACTTGTATTTGTAAAGTAAAGTTATCTCTACCGTCGAATTTCATTTGCGATAAAGTCATATGTAATTCACCTTTGTCCGAGGGACAACCTATTTCCGTTTCTAACAAAACAAGAGTTTGAAAAAAGAGATTGAAAACATCGTAATTTGAGAATACAGTCCTTCGATTTGACATCCCTAAATTTCCTGTTATCGAGTACAACGGATATAGGTTACTCCGCGGATAAAGGTGAACTAACGTTATTGCAGCTATGGATTATACCATAATTAATTGTTGATATTGCATATGATTGAAATTCTAAACATGTATCGCTATGTACACCTAATTTGCTTTTAAATTGTCTCTTGCGGTAAAAAGCGAGTTGTTCTCAGCGTATTGCTGCCCTATGTACTGTGCTCAAATCTGGAGTAACTACAGCATGAGTGCTATCTCCAAACTACGAGTGGCATACCACAGCGCATTTAAACTGCTCTTTTTGGTCGGCAGGCATACAAGCACAAGTTGTTTGTTTGTGAACAATCGGACCGACATGTTTGACGCAAAGCGCCGCAAGGTCACCCATTCATTTGCTACACGCTTGCTGTCCTCTGACAATGACATAATCCGATTGCTTGTCCACTCGGACGGCTTTCGCCATAGCACCTTCTGGCGACACTATGTAAATAACAGTTAACTCTTTGTAAGTGTTTTTTTTTTTTTTTAATCTCTGTACCGCGTCTGCTTTTATGGGCCATGGGCCTGATGCAAACAAATAAATAAATAAAAATAGCCGGTATAACCAGGCACGCGGCGCGGCAGCAGCTGGTTATATTACACTGAACGACCTGTCACACCTAACTTTCTCACATCTATCTTTTTTTTTTTTTCTTTATTGAAATACGTGTAAGAATACAAATAAACGGACGAGGACTAAGTGACGGCGGACTCAAGTTACATTCAACTTATATTAACGCCGCCACTTATACAAGAATTGAAAATAATAAATTATACAGGACAATAATAAATAGATAATTACATATGTATGAACAGTGTGCGTGAGTCGATCTCCCTTACTGGAGTAGAAAACAAAAACAAAGAATTATACTTGAATCTAAAAACGATTTGTTGTTGCAATGTACACATGTGTTGCTTCTATAATTCTGCAATTGACATTGAAGGAGCAGAAAGAACTACCTTGTAAAATCAACATTTCTTTGGCATTATTTGCAAGACTGTGGAAATCAAGTATATGTACAAGTAACCCAGAGAGTTTGCCGATGAGAACTGAGCGCTGGTAATTATAGGTAGGGCAGTGCAAAAGGTAGTGTGAAATAGTTTCGTATGGACACCCGCAGCTGCAGGCTGGGCTTGACACAAGACCCCGCGTGAAAAGACTATAATTCAAGCTGCAGGTGCCCATACGAAGTCGTGAAATGAGAAAGAGTGTCGAGACCCGAAGCTGAAATGGCTGAATTTGGGAGGGCGTATCGTTTTAAAAAGATGTTCTCGAAATTTCGAGAAATCGAGTGCACGAAGAGTTAAGTCCAAGTTGTTCCAAGCAGTGATGGAATATGGAGTAAAGGACTTTCCAAAGCGGTCAGTCGAAAATTTAATAGGTCTCAAGTTTCTGCTGTTTCTCAAATCATAATTACATATCACCGTAATTGCATAAGGAAGTAAAGTGGTAAGGTATTCACGAGTCAGTCCGTTAACAATATTGTGAAATAGTAATAGGCGGTGAATATGACGCCTGTCGGACAATGACTCCCAGCCGAGTTCTTTACGAGTGGCAGAATATGATGACCCTTTTATTGCACCGGTTACAATGAGGGAGCAGTGATACTGAATTCTTTCGACGAGATTTGATTCCTCAATTGTGCACCCGTGCCAAACAATGTCAGCATATTCTAACAATGAACGTATAAAGGACTTGTATATTTTTTCTAGAACCTGACGGGATAATTTGAATTTTAAAACACTAAATAATTGGACACTTTTAGAGGCTTTGGTGACAATGCTTTCAATGTGTTGATGCCAAGACATATTGGAGCTAAAAATAACCCCAATATGCTTGTGACTAGAAACTGACTTAATCATGATTTTATTAAGAAAAAGAGGGGGATGGACCGGATAAAGTCTTTTGGAGGTAAAGCACATTTCTTCAGTTTTAGCAGGGTTTAGTTCCATTAACCAATTGGTGGACCATAAATGAATCTTTTCCAAATCTGAATTAAGCGAAAGTGCGTCGTTAATTGGGTTATCAATAACTTGGAGCAGAGAGCTATCATCAGCAAATAGCATAGGCTGGGAGGCAAGTCCTTCAACAATATCGTTAATGTAAACTAAAAAAAGTAAAGGGCCCAGAACAGAACCCTGGGGGACGCCGGCAGAAATGCCGCACCAGTTTGACGACTGGCCGTCGATAACGACACGCTGAAATCGATTTTGGAGGTAACTATATAACCAATTTATAAGGGGGCCTTCGATACCATTTTTTTGTAACTTATAGACTAGGCCTGTATGCCATACCTTGTCGAAGGAAGAAGAAATCCAAGAAAACAGAACGAACCTCCCTCCCCGAGTCCAATGCTTCAAGAATTACATGAGTAAAGTATACCAATTGTCGTACAGTGGAATCACCACGTATAAAACCTGATTGTAATCGATAAAGAAGGCTGCTCTGTGTAAGGTGGTTGTACAAATGTTTGTAAACTATTTTCTCAAGGACCTTTGACAAGGAAGACAACAAAGAAACCGGGCGATAGTTGCATTTGTCCTGGGGGTCCCCCTTTTTAAAGATAGGAATAACATTAGCATATTTCCAAATTTCAGGGAAAGTTCCATGACACAAAGACAGATTGAATACATAAGCTATTTTATCAGCAATTAGGGGCGTAATAACTTTGAGGAACCGATTATCAATGTTGTCACATCTATCTGCAAGCGGTCTTTGAAACTTTCCAGAGAAGATGTCCCTACTGTGCTTGGTGATAACAAATTCCACTCTACGATAGTTCTGGAAAAATTCGACTTTTTCATCACACATCAATCCTAGGTAGGTAACTCTTGTACTTGAAGTCATGGCGCCTTTTCTTGTTCTTTTTTTTGTGCTGGTATTAGATACTTATCAGTCGGTACGTCCACCAGTTTGTTGGACATCATGCAAAGTCTGCAATGTAAGATTGTTTAACAAGTCTAAATAGTACTTACTGATGATAACTATAGCTAGTAGTGATAGTATCGATCGAGATCCGGGCACACTTATAAAGCTAAGAATTTTCGAGAGCATGACAGTTTGCAAGTATTGAACGTCTGGAGTCTGGCAGATGGCATTTGGAGTGAAACGTAGAAAAGGTCCAATTAGGAGTAAACGTCACAGGGATAGTGCAGCTGGTATATCTCTTTTGGAAAACACGTCTCTACGTTTGTGGAATGACAATATTGTAGCATAAAACCGATCAATTGTAGCTATTGTGAAACGGTGAAGGATAGTGAGATTTGGTCAACTATGCACCTGTTTCCATACTTATCTTGCTTCATGGAACAGTACGATGAGCCTACTTTCTTGTCCACCAGGCGTATTTTTAGAATAATGATGTGCCTTCCTTTTAACTGCACATTACTAGCATGTAAATTCTGCATAGAGACCTTTATTACCATATTGGAGGCTTGTGCTCCAATGATGCTTATCCTTGTGTTACACATGAGCCGAAACCCGCTGAGCAATTTGTTCGCCGAGTGTATGATCCCTACCATCTTTTGTGCGTCATAATTGCAGACCAAAGACCCTGGAAAGCCTACAAGGTCAGACCGGGCGCACAGAGGTCTCACAAGCGAGCTGTTGGAGATTATGAAGTCAGCGACTTCGAGACGGGGATATTGCGTGTATTCAACTTTCTGGATGGCTCAGTTAACATCAAGGACGATAGATTCTCTGTGCAGCGGTCAACGAACTATCCCGAAAACATCCATGTTAAAGTCATTTTATTTAGCCTTCTTTGTAGCCCATTTGGGGCACTGAGGTGTATATTTTTGGGATCACTTATTCGTAATTTTCAACACGAGGCCAGGGTCTGTAATGCAGAGAGAGAGAGAGATCGGTTTAGTGTGTTTTGTTTTTAATGTGGCTTTTAGGGTGTCCTCTGGTTGCGTACAATCGGTCTCGCCCACATTGAAACTGGCTTGATGTTAAAAAGGAGTGACTCAGCGCATGAACAAAACGCCAGCGCAACAGAAAGCCTGCAAAAAAAGGATGCACCTGGTGCACCTGCACCTGGTTTCGGTACGGCGTGGTTTTGGGGTGTCTCAACACCCTGTGGGATTTAGACGACACCTTTTGGTAGAAAATTGGTTGGTCTAGAGTGCGCACATGTGGCTGATCACGTAAAGCTAGATGTAACATTGCTGAGTAGGTAACCTTATATACACGGTTTCCGTGTTGTAACATTACCACAGTACACAGTAATGGCGGATATTGACTGGTACCAAGCGTGAGTTGAAAGTATAATTGTGTGTGAAGTAGCCTATACAGAAATGCTACGCAGTGTCCTCTGGTGCATATCTTAGACCACATTAACACCAAGTGGCCTTGTCCATACCCGACCTTGAATAACGCTTGCCCACTCCATATTGAGAACACGTTGGCGCCGTGCCGTGCCTTTCGGGTGAATGGACTTGAATTGGGGTGGACAAGGCCTCCTCAAGGCCTCCTCCAGAGACAGTGTCCCGTGGCTGCTTGACTTCAGCTTGCATTCAAAAGATAACAAGAAGAACGTTTCCAATGCCCTAGTTTTTCATAGTCTCAAAGAAGATCTATCATGAGCAAAGACAGTATCTTATGGCTTAACAGTGTCCGACTGTTTAATTTTTCAAACGTCTCAAATATTGTGTATCATTGTCCTATCATCATCATCAGTCACTTGGTTCTGCATCTATAGTCTGGAAAGTCCTATAGCTGCATTCAGTCTTTCTTCATCCTCTTCCATTGTTCCTATACATTAGTAAAATATTTTACGTGCCCACTTTAACGATATTGATACAGATCTATGCTTCGCAGAAGAAGGTAAACTAATTTGACCTTTTAGAAGCAAAGATGAGTCTCTTCCACTCAAACTTCATCTAGACTCCAGTCGGTAACATGTATCAGTTCTCACCTTCAGGGATGCTATTTCTGCATCATTCAACGTTGGCGTTATCTCTGTCTATGCCAGACCATCGGCACTGGCAATTTGGCCGCGCACTCTTTATCTAACGTTACATGGTCAGTGGCACACATAATCTAGACTCCAGCCGGCAAGACATCAGTTCTCGCCTTCAAGATTCCTTAAACGTAAAACTGTTCTATATATACCAGTAATACTCCATACCCTGGTCTATCGAACATAGTACAGCGTAAAAGAGCGCGCCGTTTCCGGGTCCGCTCAGTTGTGCTCGGGACGCCGTGAGAGGCGGACGCACGGCAAATGCGCTCCCGCAAGTCCGTTATCATACCCCTTGACATATACATTTCACATATCCTGCACTTTGAGGGACTATGTTATGGTGAAATCACTATGATCAGTGCAAAATAAAGGACTGATTTCTCCATGTCATACATGCACCTGGTATAGTAGATTATATGGAGTAGATAAGTATACACGATAACGTTATATATTGAGTCGTAACGTCATGGGTCATTATAAAAGGATGAGATCTGAAAAAGATCAGACGGGCACTTTCCCCAAAGATGATAACCTGACAAATGTCCAGCGGCAGACCACAGAGACCAGAAAGGCGAAAGTCAACGCATCGGTAAGTTTCTCTGCTTGTTTAGTAAGCCATGTTTGTAATCAAAGTTACTCTAGGTTTGACAGTAACGTTATAGTTGTGAATACCAACACATAGGTAAAGTAACGGCTTAGCCTTAGGTCTAGCTAACAACACTATGACTGACTGCAGTGTGTGGATATGATGCACCACATGGGGTGAAGGTGCAAGGGTCACAGTGCACGTCCTTGCAACAGCTGACGGCAACTTCGTAGGGCAATCTATGCATGCTGGTAGAGAAGTCGACGGCACTTCAATTCTCAGTCTCTGCATTATGTCGAAAGAACACATCATAGTAACAATCAACCGATTTCACTCAAAGTTAGGCGAGTTCACAACGTACTCGGATTTTGCCAAACAGTATGCCTGGGAACGGGGTAAGGAGTACACTCACTCACTCACTCACGGCCCGTAAGGAGTACATCAACGAGCAAACGTTACTGACTTTTGGATTGCGTGCATCGTCGGTGATTGAGGTAATTCTAAGCTAAATTGCTAAAGTGTGGATGGTGACTGTATCTATACCATGAACTGTAGTTGCTGTTTACTGTCCCTAAACTGTTAACTTCAAGACTACAGTCGGATCAAGGACGTTACATGTCCAGGTCGGACTGAACGGGCTATCATCTAAATTTATATGTATGACACGTAGCTATCGTGCAACACTTCTAACCCGCATTTGACCTCCTCAGACCCAGAGGTAACGTTATAAAGATGATAGTTACAACATTTTTGTGTCCATGGAAGTAACATAACGTTACATACATGCGAGAATTGTAGTGTATATGAGACATGGAAATCGATACATAGAAAATACAAACACTAGAAAAATACCCGGTTCGATGCTAGAAAAAAAAACATTATGCCCATAGTGAAAACTTATGCCCATAGTGAAAACTTATGCCCATAATGAAAACTTATGACCACAGTGAAAACTGTATGCCCACAATGAAACAGGGAAAACTTATGCCCATAGTGAAAACTTATGCCCACATTGAAAACTTATGCCCATAGTGAAAACTTATGCCCACAGTGAATACTTATGCCCACATTGAAAACTTATGCCCACAGTGAAAACTTATGCCCACAGTGAAAACTTATGCCCACAGTGAATACTTATGCCCACATTGAAAACTTATGCCCACAGTGAATACTTATGCCCACATTGAAAACTTATGCCCACAGTGAAAACTTATGCCCACAGTGAAAACTTATGCCCACAGTGAAAACTCAATTATTTGAACACACATTTCAACAAGGAGCTATAATTGTTCCACTTCTGTAAGTGCAAAGACACTTCACAAATGAATACTCCTGTACACTCTGGAGATATGACATATGATGACAGAAGTTAAAACTTGCAATAACTTGTTCAAAATTCCAATAACAAAAGGAAAAAAACAACTATGTTATATATAATGTACAGCAATAATTGTCTAAATGAAGTTTATCTCAGCCAACCTTGCTGTTAGGAAATTTCTCATACTTGTATACTGAGTCAATTCTTACCTAACTTGATAATGAAAACTGCAGGCATGGACAGTGAGTTGATCAACTGCTCAAAACTTCCACCTCCATATGGAGTGAAGAAATAGAGGGCTGAACTGAAATATCTGTGGTGACTTGTGCCTTCATCTGTGTTTACTTGAGTATTTGTTGTGTTCATGTATTTATCCAGGAAAATGTTGTTGATATCTTTTCTTCAGACAATATGTCATTGTTGCATGATTCCAAAAGGTGGGGAAACAAAGTCACAGAAGCATTTTACTTGCAAATTATGTTACCGGTGCAACATACAGTTGTGCTTTTACATATCCTGGCATATGATGGTGTTGATAACTTCAGACAGAATATCATTGTTGTGTGATTCCAGTGAGAAAGGGAGACAAAGTAACAAAGGCATTTTACTTACAGAACCAGTCTCACTGTACATTTTTTCTCCACACAGAACACAAATATCCTGAGTGTCACAGAAATCTATTGCTGACAAGTCCATAAGAATATTCGGGGACAAGAACAATTACAACTTTAACAAGTTGCCTAGACCACCTCCTTGCTTGCACAAGTGCGCCTTCTCTCAGGGACAGTACTGTGCATAACATACAATTTTTATGTCGAATTATGGACAGTAACAATTAAGAAAAATAGAGTCATCAAGACCAGCAGCCAGATGTGTTGAAGCCTGTTGGATCTGTATGCTCAGTATGTAGTTGTCCACTCCTTACAATCTGAACATAATGTACAAAATGAGCCATGTTTGGGTCTTTTAGGTGCAGTGTATCATATCATATTTTTTTCATGATGAAGTCAAAATGGTTTTACACTTGTAGGGGACATTACATGTTGTAATGAGTTTGTTAGTTGTAAACTTGTAATGTACTGAAAGTAAAACAAGATCAATGCCAATTGCTCTTAGAACATTCTGTTGTATTTTGATGTGGAAATGTGTAACGTTATTCTGTCAATCTAACAACTTGAAATGTTTAAGTTTTGATTAAATGGTTGTCAGTGGGGAATGCTTTCCTATTTTATCATGTTCAATGATAATAAAATACTCAACGTTGGAGGTGCATTGCCATCTTTGTGTCACAAAATAACCAATGCCAGCATTGTCCTAATAAACCCTATTAGTTTGTCAGAACTGTTCTGTTCAAATAGCAACTGTTCATCAAGTTAATTACATCGTAAATCGCCTTACCAATCATATCTGGCCTAAATGCCTTTCCTCGGGTATGTCCTTCGGCCCACCCCTTCCCGGTTTTGTTGTCGTGTGTCCATTTAGGTGTCATATATCGGGCCAAGTGTGCGACATAACCGGGGGATTATGTTACCGATCTCTGCTGCTGCATGTGGCGGATCTCAACAGCAAAATACACTGTAGTTGACTTCAGTAGCATTAGGGTACGTTGTATTTATTTTATGTGAACTCAGATTCATGTGAAATTAGTCAACAAACAGTCCTAACTTTCTGGTTTGTTCCCGATACACCGAAGTTAGCGCTCCGTGTGAATCTGTTTTCTTACCGTAACAAATTCGAGTACCGTTCACCTCTCCTCCCCACAGTCATTACTCTACTCGCGAAATCGACATTTTCTTCTCATGGATAGGATTTAGAACCCTGTGAAGAAATATGAAATGACCAGGGTACACCATACACACAGTGGCCTTGTTCTTTATTGTGTCTATGACGCCGAGTTCTCTGTTTCTGCCCGACATCGATGCTTGTCCCTTTCCTGACCTTGCCACTGTTGACTGGGAGTCACTACTGAACATGTTTGCGATTTCATGTCGGACCAAAAAAAATATCAACACTTGTATTTTCTAAACTAAGGGGCAAGTCTGACGCAAGTCACGTAACGTTACATCCAAGGATAAAGCCGTGTAATCGGCAACAAATGATAGTTTGTTTTCTTGCCCTGTGATATACATGTGGTAACGTAAATTATGTGGGAGGGAGTTTGGCTTGTACACAGTGAAATGTACTGTATGTAACGCTACGGACTGTATGTAACTGAAGGACACGAGTAAGAAATTTATATTCTTAGTTACTGCAACTCTGAGTCACGTACTTACGTACGCTAGTGATATATTGGACCGCACACACACTGCTACAGTTGTACGGACTACAGGTACATGTAACTGGTCAGTAATGGACGTGAGTAGGCGTAAACCGCTGCGGTACAAGTACTACAGTTGCAGTGTTGTGTGTATTTAGTGTGTTACAATTTGTTGTCGCCAATTTGTAACCCAAAACGCCTGACATTGGCGGCGGCTTGTTTTACCGCGGGAGCATATCACTTGTACGTCTGCCCACCAAGACGGTCAGTGTCAAAATGAGAGGTTACCCTTCTGGCAGGAAGGTTTAGGATATATATAGTATTCTGAGCCGCGGCCGTTGGCGCGGCGTTCCACCCGCAGAAGTTTGGAAGGGTTCCGCCTTCTATAGTACAGTTTTCCGTTTAAGCGTCAAACGTATGTCTTATCTTTACCTATGTCAGACACCTTGCGCTACCAGACATCTTTGCGTTCAGGTTTTTAGGCCACAGCAAGTAAAATTAATGTATGACATCCTCTTCAGCAAAACAATAGTGAGATAGGGCGAAAAAAAACAAGATAAATACAAAAGCAAGATGGCTACATTTTCAAAATAGACACCATAAACACTGTAACAAGCATTTAAGAGACAAAACATAGCATCACAGCCAACAGGGCATTCATTTCTGCATTCGAGACATGTACTGGTGTAGTAAAATTGACACTAGTGTGGTAGACTGGTATCACTAACCATGTTGATAACTAACGGTCATGGCTTCCATGTTGGTGCCACTTTTACAACTATCCAACTAGTTTCAATTCTACAACTACAGTCCTGGGTACCTCGCAAGTGTCAATTCTACAAGTACAACCATTAGGCTTCGACACAACATATTTGCTCATTTTGATAATTTTCGTTATGGTGACCGTCTCCAAAAGATTTTAAAAAACTCTCTTTATTTCTGAAATCAGGCGAAAATTAATAATACCCCCTTTCCACTAGGACGGCGCTCTCGCCGCGCTCTCTCTGCGACCTATAATTTGACACATCGTTCAACGAATTGTATCGAAAATAAACGAATCTTGTTACACTTTGTATGTTTTGTTGTCTTCTCAATCACGCTTTTTCGTTTTGTATGATATACCCAGTGTGAAAGCGAAGGTTTCGCATATGTTATTTAGGTCGCAGTGAGAGCGCAGCACGATCGCCGTCCTAGTGGAAAGGGGCCTTAAGCGCGCTCATCTCATCCATACTATTTACTTGCTGAGGCCTAATCAAGTTGGGCTCTATCGTGTTGAGAAAGCACTGTTCGCTTTGAGGTAGAGTCCACACTTCCATTTCCTCTAGGTAATGAAAGGCACTCACTGAAGGCATCGCCACTAACACACGAATTTTCAAAGCTCTTTCGTTTCCTGGCAATCTATACAGTTCCCTCTAACTATATATAACCAGGTATGTGGGAAGTTTTTCAAGTGTACGTCTGATAGAAGTGTTGGTTCCTTCGGGCACTGCCGTGGTCTCCTGTTGAATGTATAAGGCCCCCTTTCCACTAGGACGGCGATCGTGCTGCGCTCTCACTGCGACGTAAATAACATATGCGAAACCTTCGCTTTCACACTGGGTATATCATACAAAACGAAAAAGCGTGATTGAGAAGACAACAAAACATACAAAGTGTAACAAGATTCGTTTATTTTCGATACAATTCGTTGAACGATGTGTCAAATTATAGGTCGCAGAGAGAGCGCGGCGAGAGCGCCGTCCTAGTGGAAAGGGGGTATTAGGAATACTGAGTTACACGGCGATTTTTGCGTGCTTAGAGTCTTACTGTGAATCAACGTGAAACAGATCCAAACAGGTCAGAACATTCAAAAGGATGTCTATAAATTGTTTGATGTTGTTTCATCGCAGGAAGTCGTGCCCACGTGGTGTGGATATCTGTGGTTCAACTTCAGTGTGGAGCCAGCGGCCCAGGCTAGCGCCCTAGTCACGACTGGAAAATAGTCTTTGACTTTGACTTTCTTTCTTTGAATTGCAATTCAAAGAGTCGCATCGTCCTTTCGGTGGGGAAGGTAAAGCAGGCGGTCTAGCATTTCAAACCATCACAGATCTTAACCCTATTCAGACGGGGGGGGGGGGGGCTTTTGAGGCCCGCGCTAACTTCGATGTCCTATAACGCCAGAACGGCTTACGCTAGAGCCACCAAATTTGGTGAGTTTTCCTAAAATATTGTTGGCAACAATTTTACGAAGTTTGACAAATTTTCTATTTTTTCTTGTTGCCATGGCAACCGTTTGTTGACAGGCAGTTTTGCCAAAAATCACTATTTTTGGTTCTAACTATGTATTTTTCACATTTATTTGCTATATTACTGCGATTTTGTTACATAAATAAAATCTTATATTATTCAGCATATCTTTCATAATTACATATGCATAAATTATGCTAATTTGATGACGTCATCAGCCCAAAATCCAAGATGGCGGACCGAATGGCCAGATCAAGAATAACAAGCTAATTATCCCTTAAAATTTGTAACTACCTGGTATTTTTTCATCAAAAACCATCTAAATGAATGAATTTAGTCTATTTCCATTGCCCTTTGTGATTATTTGTTGCAAAAAAAGTATTTTTAAAAATTCAAGGTGGTGGATATAATATGGCGGAGCCCAACTAGCATCTTAGATGTGTATGACGTCATTTAATGTCGTCATATTGACGTCATTGATGTTGCTATTGGCAACGCAAGTCGTAATAAACATTATTATTCTGTTATCTGCACTTGTTGTTACATTTTTTCAGCATAACTTGAAATTTTCTAAGAATACCCATTTTTCATGGGTTTGGCCAATGTAATCCAATTGATGACGTCATAATTACGTCATCTTACGTCAGCGTAACATCAAACGTCACATACTTGTCAGATATTATGTCGATATCATGTCCTGAAAATTTGGTGGCCCTACGGCACGTCGTTTTAGAGTTATAGGACTTAGAAGTGGAGGGCCTCAAAAGCCCCCCCCGGTCCAGGGATGACCAAAAAAGCCCGGTCTGAATAGGGTTAAAAGAACCCTAATACGGCTCATCTAGAAGGGCATGGGTGGCCCAGTCAGGCCCCAGTGTGTTTTACATTACCACTGGGCGCCATTGTGATATGTTAATGAGGTAGTGACGTCACTGCTAAGATATCAGTGTTGATACGGATCCCATGATCCTTTTTGGTCCCTTTCGTGAAAAAGACTCACCTCAGTTGCTTTACCTTTCCGTTCTTGACAGGAACAGAAAGTTAGGATTCATCACACGGATAGAAACGTGTAAAAGTTTCCTTTTGTTTCGGGCGTTGGACAAGGACCGCAAAACACCGACTTCTGACAGGATTTTCAAAGACATTAAAATGATTGGTATTCTCCATAACATTGAGGAAACGTGGATGTCTAGACTACTTTTTAGAAGGCTGCCACACTTGTGCTTATATCAAGCCCGTATGAGTACCGTATTAACATTTTTTCTTAGTTTGAGGGGTAGAATGTATCATTAGATCAAGTTCAAAAGGCAAGTGCAATATTCCTTGTAAACAAATCACCACCAAGTGGTACTTTCAAAAGGGCTTTCTGTCCTGAAGGCGATCGTAGATGGTTGTTATGGGAACGTGAGCTGTAAATTAATGATCTCGATGTTTTTAAAACGGTTTTTGATGAACCCCTGGTGATGCTATAGAATAAAACAGCCCTTTTCGACCAAAACGGCGATTTGAAAAACGCTCGGAGTATTAGCCACCTAGGGCGTGTTGATGGGCATTTGCATCAGTCAAGTGGCCCCCAAGTGCGTCTGTATAATGGGTAATGTCACACTAATCCGTTCTACCTAGTTTAAGAGGACTATAAGGGATCATTTTGACGACTTGCCATCCCGTAAATTGCACTTACGAAGGATTATAGATGGTGCTTGAAATGGGATCTAGGTAGTGCACACGTAGAGCAAACAGAGCCTGATATCATCAGAACATAAACACATAGCGTACTCCATGGGTGGTGAATAATGATGATAACGCTAGTTCACCTTTATTCGCTAGGTAACCTATCTCCGTTGTCTGAGAAAGGCAGGATATCTAGGAATATCAAGTCGACGGACGGTGGTTTCAAGTTGCAATATTTTTAAAATATTGCAGTTTGAAACTACCATCCGTTTAATTAATATCCCAAAATATCCTGCTTTTAAAGAAACCGAATATAGGTTACCGGCGGTTACTTCACACGAGAGCACGAATGAGCCAGAATGCCGTCCGAATGAAATTTTTTTCTATTCGTGGCAATTCCTCGCAATTCGTACTGTATTCCAAACATTCTTACTGCATTCGAGATATTCGTCCCCGTTCTTTTGGCTGGCTCGACAGTTTTTGACATGTTAAAAACCGTCGAGGTGCATTCGAAGTGGAGAAATATCGAATGGCATTCGTAGTGGATTCTTAGTGTATTCTAACTATTCTGACTGCAGTCAGACCGCATTCTACGGCATTCTAACATTATTCGAAACATTCTTATCTCATTCGATGGTGAACCGAAACGGCAAGCCACCTCGAATCCTGCCAGAATGTGGCCGAAAGAATATTTCGAATGCCGTAAGAATGTCAAGAATGCACTACGTATGCACAGGAATAGACAAGAATTTTCATTCTGACGGCATTCCGGCTCATTCCTTCTCGTGTGAAGGGGATTTAAGGCCCATTTGGAATTCCAACCCGAATGGCCCCGAATGTGACACGAAGTTTGCAAATACTTCATTCCGGCTGGTTCGGCTTGATTCCTGCTAATTCGATTTCCGTGTGAAGGCCCTATTAAGGTGACCCAGTGTTACATGTTGGTTGCAGAAAGCACAAGGTTTTCTTACCATATAAGTATTAATAGAGGAGAGATGAAGTGAGGATTCTTGACTTTAATAGAATCGGACAGCACGTTACATAAGCAACCTGCTGTGCAGGTGACAGATACAGTGGGTGCAGAGCACGACTTCCCCAGCACAGCAGGCGATCCTATCCCTTGTAATAGACTTTTTGATTGCCTTACTTTCGTGCTGTTTCAAGTGGAAAACTTCTGCACAACACTGGATAAAAGTCATGCAGGGTTGGATACGTATACGCGTACAGAAACATGCATATAAGGACGTAAAAGCTGGACTACAGCAATGTTTTAACGTTAAAAGCTTTTTAATAGTCTACCTTATTTTATGACTTACTCTTCATACGACTGCATCGTAAAATTTGTTCATGTAACGAATCCTGCCTGCCTAAGTGTTCAAGCCGTGGACTGGCCCCTTGCTCCTCTCCGTCAACTTTCTCCACGTTGCACGGTCCTGTGCTCTACTACTATGTTTCCACAGTCCTAAGGCTCAGTCCTGTGACTTGTGTGATTTGGTCCTTCCAACGCTTTGGAGGTCTACGTATACCCCGTGCTCTTGGGTTTTCAAACTCCTGGTTATAGACATTATGGATCAAAATATCTGGTGGTCTCCTCATTACATGCCCAAACCATCTCAGCCTTCTTAACTGGTTGGCATCAACAATGGAATGCCGTGTCCCGAGATGTAAAGAAACAAGCAATAAGAAACACAGTAGACACAGTTTCTTTTGCTTTCGCATTTTAAGACCGAATGTGTTTTTTAAGGCCGAATGTGCAGTGTGTTGTCAGTCCAACGTACCTTGGGCAAGGAATCAGAAGGCAGGGCCCACTCCGACTTTTATTACTTAACTGAAGTTGACCATTTGTATACACGGGGGAGAGAAGAAAGTTGTGTTATGTACGTTTTCTAAATGCACAGCGCCCAGCCAGGAATCGAACTCGCGACCCCTCGATCCCATGTACGATAGCCAAACCACGCTACAATTGACTCCAGTGTAGACAGACCATGAATACATCATCATACCGTTCATCATTCACATAGCATCCTCACATACCTCTCCCACGCTATATAACCCATTACGCCGATACTCGATGCTGATCTACGAATTTGGTATGGCACATTTACTTTACGAGCTGGTCTACTTTCCCAAATGCCTCCCTCCCCGCCAATCACCGTGTCATCTAAACAAGGATTAAAGTCGTTTCAACTTGTTCCGCAGCAATAACTTTTCTCATTAAGGGAGCAGAGCCGCCCATGTGACATTATGACCCAGCGGGTACATCACAAATGTCATTAGTGATCAGATTTGATTGCTGTGCCCCATGAGTACCAATCATTTCCGTTTTGTTTTTTTACTTACGCTAGACTGGTTACAAGTTGTACATTTAGATGTTGACGCCAATTAGGTCGAATGGCAAAGGTAGTCACATAGCCTTGTACAGGTCGGTAGGTCGGGCGGTCCCCTGTGTCTGTCTCGGGTTAGCCGCCTTCGCATCTAGCATCGTTGCCGTTTATTTTATGGGAGGGTCGTCGGTTCGCGATTTTAAACATTAACTAAGGTTCTCTAAAGCCGAAAGAGGACGAAACCAGCACTTCCCCAAAAGAACTGCGAAGGGGGGTAGTGTAATGGAAGGTTTATTAGCAAATCCTTCTCTTTTCTTCGCCTTTTACCTTCTCAACGGATTCGGGTACAAATTTACACCTGGGTGGTGCAAGGAAAGTCGTATCTTTACAAGGTATGTGAACCTGTTCTTTCTCCGTTGTTGTTCGAGTACCGTACAGATAAATAGGTTCCAAAGGCAAACAACGACACGTTGGGAAGGAAAAGACTTAACTGTTACACAGTATTGATACAGCAAAATGTTGGATTTTCAGAATATCCATATGCCCATTTACTCTAGCCTTTACAGTTTTCAAGCACTCCAGACATGCTTTTAAGAAGCTTTCGCCAGTTCCCGTCTGTAAAAGACATCCCCTGAGAGTTATTTCGGTCGGAATTAGATGTAAGTAGTATTCACTCAGGATTTTGATATCAGTCATACAGTGCGCACAAGGGCTCTTCCATCCACATCCAATTTCCGGAGCTGGAAGAAGAATAAAGAAGTAGAAGAGTAAACCTTTCAAAGCCATTCGAGTCATAACATCTCTAAAGAAAAGGGGTCCATTTCGTAAAAGTGGAAATACCATTAGCGGTCCCCTTGTCTAGGCCCAAGCCAGCGCGCACTTTAGTAATGAAACCGCGCCAGCAAATGTGCTGTATGAAAATAATTCTCACTTTGGTAAGCTGGAATTTAGGATTCTAACTTTTAATGTGTTACTTTTGAATTGACAAGGTTGTGCATGGTTGTCTGTGACTACACCTGTACACCCCCCCTCCCACAACCCGACCCCACCCTATCCTCCAGAGCTCTCCGTAGGTCTTCAAAATGCATCCTGACATGGTTGATGAATGTGTGTTCTCCTTAATAATGTTAACGAACAGATAATTTCCCTGTTGAACGTCCTTGCTGGTGCGTATATGAGGGAGTAATGAGAATGGATGGCCCAATTACACGTAATAAATAACCTTGTCATATATTGATTTTTTAAATTTCATTATGGGGGGGGGGCGTTAACACGTCACATATCTGACCTTTGAAATATCATCTGCTCTTGTCACTTATTTTCGTACACAAAAGAAGAAACAATTGTTACCTTTGAAATATCATCTGCTTTTGTCAATTCTTTATTTTCACAAAGGAGAAGAATTGTAGCCGCATTTGCATGAGTCTGTTGCAAACAACTAGTATGCATAAGCCAATGGCTACTTTCCCTCAGCAAATGAGAAGGCCACATTGGGATATCAGAACGAAAATCTGAGGGATATACGCATGAGACCTATTCTGACCAATCCTCACCTATCTTGCACCCCTTCTATCGAGGTTAGGATTATGTCATGCGATAACTGACCAATCCCTGCCTTTCCCATGGTTTCTAATTGCCCTGGGGAATAACTGTGTCTGGTTGGTGGGCGGGGTTGACAGGACTAGCGTTATGTACAGAAATCTCGACCACGCCTATCACTATATCAGTTATCTATTACACAACTCCCTGTCTTTCACAACACGCAGCTGTGAACTTGGAACGCCCTGTGTATGTGGCGTAACTGGTAGCGCGCTCGGCTCGGAATCTAGAGGTCCCGAGTTCGATACCCACCATGCCCCTGACGTATTCCCTTTGGAAAGGCACTTTACACGATTTTTCTCACTTCACCCAGGTGTAAAACTGGGTACCTGACCTCGGTGTGGGAGGTAAAAGAAAAATACTACCTTTACCTTCTGTCTGTACTATGTATATGGCACTGTTGATACAAGTTACTAACTTTTGTGCAGTGCCACATCGTCCTCTTCTGTACAAAAAGCAAATATAAAGAAAGCGTTTCATGATCATCCTACACTGCGCAACTATAAGGACTACAGTAGAGAGTAGAGGGAATATATGACGCAAGTCCCCGTCCCTAGTGACGCAAGAGGACTCCATTAGCAGGTAGACTAAAAGACACGAAGCAGGAATCTTCACACCTTAAGGACACCCTCTTAGTTAAGATGGATTTTGTCACAGCTCTCGCAGCTTTGCTGTAGCGATTTCAGAACACTTGATGTCGCCGCCGTCTTCATGTGCATTAGTCGTGTAGTCTTATATCAATAAAAGTTAGACAAAGATCGAAGATACATTGGTTGCTAAGACACAAATGGACATGGCAAGTACAAGCATATTCGATTCTTTTTCTTCTTTGTGTTTAGGTGGCCACCATGATCTTCGTGATGTTTCTGCCACACTTATCAGTAGTGCTGGTACAGAAGGTTGTCTGCTGTAGTCTTAGGTAATGGTACGTTGTGAAATTGGAGGTCTACTGTAAGGGTTAGTGTAGATATGCCACCTTATCCCTAAAGGATTCCAGGGATATGGCAGTCGTCACAATCTCTGCAGGAAGGAAGAACCACTCCGATATAGTTCTTGAAAAAAGGAAATTTGTCTGTACTGTGTTCTGCCTAAAGAAATATTATAGGACAAAGGATGAGACTGTATTTTTTAAATTGCAGTATAGTGTAATCTGTGCACATATACCTATGATTAGGCAAACGGAAAGTATTGATAGCCCATTGGTGAATAGAGATGTAGGATTGCATGTTTTGGCAGTTGCACTTTGTTGTGACTTTAGATGTCAAAAATGGAGTTGCAAAAGTGCCCTATTTCAGAGATAGAACGTAGATGGGAGGGATGGAACATCTAGCAAAAGAGAAGATGCAGTGGGAATACCAAAAGCGTTCAGCACCAAGGACAGACCTGTCGCTATGTAGTTGTCAGTAGTGTGTGATTGGCCATAGATTTCAGTGTACAGTTTGCTATGTAGTGCTCAGTACGGCATGGTTCTGATAACAGGCCTGTCCCTTATGTAATCTTCAGTACTTTGCGATTGGTGACAGCGTTCAGCACCAAGGACAGGCCTGTCGCTATGTATTACATTTGTGTACTAGTATTCAGTACGGCATGGTTTTGTGTGGTAAGCAGAGTTCATCACCAAGGACAGGCCTGTTACTGTAATGTTCAGTACTGTGTAATTGGTCACAGCGTTCAGCACTAAGGACAAGCCTGTCGCTATGTATTACTATTGTTCAGTGCGGCATGATTATGTGTGGTAGGCAGCGTTCAGCACCGATGACAGGCCTGTTTCTATGTAATGTTCAGTAATGTGTGGTTGGTCACAGCGTTCAGCACCAAGGACAGGCCTGTCGCTATGTACTACTAGTGTTCAGTGCGGCATGATTATGTGTGGTAGGCAGCGTTCAGCACCGATGACAGGCCTGTTTCTATGTTATCTTCAGTAAAGTGTGATTGGTCACAGCGTTCAGCACTAAGGACAGGCCTGTCGCTATGTATTACTATTGTTCAGTACAGCATGATTTTGTGTGGTAAGCAGAGTTCAGCACCGATGACAGGCCTGTGTCTATGTAATGTTCAGTAATGTGTGGTTGGTCACAGCGTTCAGCACCAAGGACAGGCCTTTCGCTATGTTTTACTAGTGTTCAGTACAGCATGATTTTGTGTGGTAAGCACAGTTAAGCACCGATGACAGGCCTGTTTCTATGTAATGTTCAGTAATGTGTGGTTGGTCGCAGCGTTCAGCACCAAGGACAGGCCTGTCGCTATGTACTACTAGTGTTCAGTACGGCATGATTATGTGTGGTAGGCGGCGTTCAGCACCGATGACAGGCATGTCGCCATGTGGTGCTTCATGTTCAGTACTGTGTTATCGGTCTCAATATAAGTCTGCTCCCCGGTGTGTTTACGTGAACTACATTCAGTACCAAGGACGGGGTGTTATGTCTGATAAATTGTGCTGACATTTTACGAATACAACACCTGAGTCTCTCATTAGATCTTTTATTTTGTTCTGATGTTGCAACAAGTGGCCTTTCCGCACTGAAGGCTTTTAGTGACCACGCATATTAGGAAATTCGAGCGTTCACTCTGCGAGAAACGTGAGAAAGCGATGGCACTTGGCATCAATTTAGGATCGATGTAGGAAAGGCTTGCAGTGATATACACTTTCCACGTGGCACACCCGTAGGTTAGGCTGCTCGGCTAACCAAAGATTAATTAGACGTTCTGACTTTGAGAATATTGAAGGTGACCGTCACTAGTTGGAGGAGGCGCCTGGATAAAGGTGGTATCTCACTGCACTTGGGGCACCGGTGCGACACTGCATGGTTCATTCACTGCGGCACTGTTTGCTATTTCTTTATAATTCAGATATTGCGTAATACGTAAAAGTATGACTTAAAAAACAACAAAATACACAAAACATATGAAAATTCGTTCTTTATCTCTGAAATTACTTGAGTAATCTTTCTTTCGAAACCCCTCAGTGCCGCACTGGTGCCCCACAAGCAGTGAGATACCACCTTAACTGAAACATGAATGATATAATGTGTGTTACCCTTTCAGCGTTTATGTTACGGCAATTGGTTTGTTGAAAGGATAAAACTATTGATCTGTGTGGCCTTGCCATTTAGAAATTGTGCACTACAAGGAAAGCGGCTAAGCCTGCCAGAAAAAGGTTTCCTTTAACCCTGCAAAAATGCTTTGCACCTGAGTTTTGTAGATACAGATGTAATCAAATACCAGCTTAAACTCTAAATCTGAACTAGTGCATTGTCTACATTTGACAAGTTGGAAAGTGGTAGAGGGTGCTGGCGCTAGTTATTCATACAACAATATCTTAGTGGCTGTTTTGATTTCCTTCATTTATTGATATGCGATGAGCGGCGTTATTGTATACTTTGAGCACTGCGCAACTATGTCCTTGAGTATGGCCTGTAATATTTGATTCAGATACAGGCATTCTCTCTTTTTCAACAATGAAATAAAGAATTCAGTTGGCCCACGCAGCATTGCGGGCCACTCCAACCAGCTAGCCTTATGAGCCATACTAAGAGGCGCCCCATTAGCACAGTCTTCAATTTGCCAGTAGCTAGATTCTCTCATGTAAACACGAAGTCTTCCATCTACTTTCAAGTGGCAGAATGTCAACTATCATAATTCCGCCGGGTACAATAGGGCCGCCTAATTCTTTCTGAAGAATGTCTTGGGCCGCATGGATAACTGAAATGTGCCCACCTTGGTTCATTGCTGACGCTGCATTAGTACGAAGCATTTCTCTTAAAATTCGCCATTTTTTATTTAATCTATAATGCTATAATGCTAATTTGATATAGCTGTACTTGATGATAATATAAATATATTTGCATAGATATATCTAATATCACAATGTATATGATATGATTCTAAAGTATTGTAATGTCCTGGCAACAATTCTGCCACTTGGCTGCAACAGTAGGACACTTTTTATCTTTGATAAAAAAATATTCAAACAATGCTTCTGCCTAACCGATGCAACCATGGAAGTTGACGTTACCAGCGTTGAAAAAGTTTAAATGTTTCCATAGGTTTACAATGCATGACGGGGTGTATGTAAAAACAGCACATCCCGTGACCGCACACACGGCGGCTGTTTTATATAAGGCTAGCCTAATCATCCGTCACTTAAATCGTACAAGTCCTGTTATGTGGGCAGAAGTATACACAGCATAATGGACAGTACGTATACTGGTTTTATCCTTTAATGCAAAACACTTTTATCTGGATTTTGACTGCAGCCAAGATCACCTGTGTGTTACTTCCTCCACACTAATGGACTGAATATGAGTCTAGGGCTCATCTTGGTCGAATCTTGTAGGATTTCATACATGTAGCTGTATAGCTTAGTAAGATAACAGAAAGGTTACCGAACGGATGATAGAGCCCTATTGTTTGTGTGCATAAGAACTTAGTATCCCTTGTATCGATCTAAGAAACTATGTTTAGACTTGTTGATGAAGGTTAGACATCCAGGTACTAAGATACACCAAAAAGCAGTTACTCGCAACTGGATATGATTCTGAAAACGGTCAAACTTTTCAAGCAACATCCATAGCTGCATCCAGTCTCACTGACAAAAAACAACGTATGATTTCTGACCGTTTTCAAAATCATATCCAGTTTCTTGAGTAACTACATTTGGGCGTAAATTTAGATTTTTTCTTATTTTCATTTTTTTTTCAAACTTTATTCAGATAAACAAAACAAAAAACATACAATACAAGAAAACTTAAACAAGAACATACAAGTGCACATACATTGACAGGTAAGTACTTGTGGTAGTGATATTACAGAAACAGGTATAAGGGTTCCCACTTTTTGTTATGTTTACTTATTTTGTTTTTAGCTGTTGCGATATTTTTTCCATTTTATGTACATATTTAACGAAGGCAATGAACATGTGGATGGATAGATTCGATGTCTCCCGGTTTTTATAGATATATATTTTGCCCAATAGAATTATAACATTAGCAATTACTGGTGTTTCACTTGATAAATCGCCTAGTAATATATTCAATGGGTTGTTTATATCTAGGTAGTATCCTGTTATGGAATTATACCAAATTTAGATTTATTTGCAGTTCTTTCATATTAAATTTCTTTATCGGTTTTCCTTATTTTCAGGTCTTCTTTATCAGCTAGAGGTTTTATGACAGCTTCGAGTATTCCACAACCTTCTAAACCTTCATGTGGCCACAAGAATTAGAATTGAAACTAATATATATTCTGTCTTTATGTTTGCAGTGAGGCATATGTCGCAGAATTGAATTTTCCCGTCATCGCGATTGACGGCTCACAGAACTTTTGAGTAAAACTCTGGATGCGACAACTCTAACTGGATCGAGAGGAAAGATATTCTGCCAGGTCTAACAGTCGTAACGGTGTAGCTGAAGACATGGATACAGTCATGGATTACTTCTGGAACATCTCCACGACGCCAGACCCGGAGAACCTGAGCGACGACGTGGTCAACCACACCTGGGCGACGTCTGAGGACGTGACGTCGCGGCTGAAGCACGACATTCCCATCACGGGGCTGTTCATCGTGAGTTACGGGCTGGTGTTCCTCTTCTCTCTGGGCGGCAACGTCGGGCTGTGCATCGTGGTGCTCAAGTACCCGCGCCTGCGCACTGTCACCAACTACTTCCTGTTGAACCTGGCTGTCGGTGACATCATGGTGACTGTGTGCTGTATGCCGTTTACTCTGGTGGACAACATCCTTGTTGGTAAGTATCATTATTGCTTTTATTATTATCAACTCCGTGTTTCGGTTAAAACTGAGGTGTGCCGTCATAATGACTGTCTATGGTCTCTTGTATGTTGCTAGTCGTTGTGACCCCTACCATTCACAATCCTTCTCTGTAAAGTCTAGCTCTGCTTTCCTCCTCCAAGTTATTACTTTGCCACCACTCTTTCGCTTTTCTTCAGCGTAAAGTCACCTAAGATAGATGCATCTTCGTTATCCTTGCTGTATGTACACCATACAGATCAAATCCCGTGTGGATCTTATTCAATATTACAGTATAGATTTTGGCAAAGCTACATTACGGACTCAATGTCCTTAGATAAGTCGAAGCTTGCTTGTGTGTTAATCAGTTGGCACTGAGCCAAGATCGAAGAATGGTATGGCAATGCGCCATGCAAGACACATACATGTACGGCGATCCGATGGGCGTCACTCCAATGTCATGGGGGCAGGGGCATGGCAAGTATCGAACTCGTGACGTACTGATTCTAATTCCAACGCACTAGTCGTTGTGCCACACAGACACCCCACTGCTTCAAAAACAAAGAGTTTTCCACTGCTTCAAAAAAAAAAGAAGTCAAACTCAATCTGTCTAGATGTAGTCAACACTAGGATTTGAGTAATCTCTTTCAATTATGTCCATCATTGTCACATGTATGTGCATATGCTTCGCGCATGAACTTACACATGTTGTCAATAAATTCTTTAACGGCCCCTGTCTGTTTCCCAGGCTACGCGTTCAGCGAGGCCATCTGCCGACTGTCCCGCATGATCGAGGGAGTCTCCGTCGCGGCGTCCGTACTTGGGCTGAGCGCCGTCGCCTTCTACAGGTTCGTTAGAGCGTTTTACCTAATATCTATGTCTATGTTATAAAGCAGATGTCCCTGTAGCCCAACTGATAGCAGACTCACAGTTGAGTACCTTAATTGTTCCAATTAGTTTGTAACTGGGAGACCTAGGTTCAAATCATGGGAAGGGCATCTTGGTTGGGACTGTGCCCCTTTTTTGGAAGGGACGTTAAATTAAGGTTCCGTGCTCGAAGAGGTGCCTCGAGCACTTTAAAGGGAAGGGAATAGCAACCCCTTTTTGCAAGAAATATACTCTGCTGCAGAAATGCTAAGGGAAATTGCCGCCCTATGTGCCACTAGGCGCAGGGTAAGCAACAGCTACTATATCTTTATGGGGGTTGGGCTAGTATTGACCTAAAGTTTGTATCATTACGGATAAAACGTTTTTTTTAAGCGTTCCTACTCTAAAACATGGTGGATTTTCATCTCTTCTGCAAATTGTGTGCTAGATGGAAAACGACATTTCTCTTTTGCTGTATTTTATCATGCATGTTATAATAAATTATTCATTCAACAATTCTACACAATCATGTCTAGCATATATAGATTCAGTCTTTTGTGTACCTGACCATCTATGGCGAGTGTAGGATACAACGTAACTTGTAAATCACATTTGTTCCCTCCCCAGATACAGAGCTATCGTGCACCCCCAGAAGCCAAAGATGACCCGACGACGTGCGTACCAGCTCATCGTGATTTCCTGGCTGGTGTCTCTCTTCATCATGCTGCCCATGGCGTTTGTCTTGAACGGGGAATACCTGCAATACGAGGGATACAAGGTGTACATCTGCAAAGAGGAGTGGCCCACCATAGAGTACAACCAGGCCTTCACCACCACCCTGTTCGTCTTCGTCTATTTCCTACCTGTCATGAGCATGGCCGTGATGTACGGGGAGGTGTCGCGGAAGTTGTGGGGCCGCCAACAGGTTTCCCGCAGTTCCCAGAGGTACTCTGACCGGGCGCGCAAGCGAGCCCAGGTCACCAAGATGCTGATCATGATCGTAGTGCTGTTCGCCCTGTCGTGGCTGCCGCTCTGGGTCCTGCAGTTCCTGCAGGTGTTCGGGCACATACCGGAGTACATCATGCGTGTCCTGTTGGTGTATGTCGTGCCTGTTGCCCACTGGCTAGGCTACTGCAACTGCCTGGTGAACCCGATCGTCTACGGCTACTTCAACAGGGACATCAGGAGACAGCTCCAGTCACCGGCCTCCGTCACAATGCCAACTATGTAAGAAGGCTCCACCATCGCCACGCCAACTGAATGTATATAAAATGGCTTCAACATCGCCACCGTGCCAACGTAAGACCATTACTCATCAAGTAAATGGACAGCCCCATTCGATGACGTACACCGGGACACTCATGACACTCACACATGACTACCATACATTGGGCGCGTCTGGAGAGGTAAGGACCAGATCATACATAACTGACATTGTGACGACCGACTAATGAGAAGAGAAGCCATGGACGGTCAAAAACGGTGGAAAACCAGAGTCAGGGAATAGATTCGAATGAGCTCAACGGAGTAA
This sequence comes from Branchiostoma floridae x Branchiostoma belcheri, assembly GCA_019207045.1. Taxonomy (NCBI): domain Eukaryota; kingdom Metazoa; phylum Chordata; class Leptocardii; order Amphioxiformes; family Branchiostomatidae; genus Branchiostoma; species Branchiostoma floridae x Branchiostoma belcheri. The sequence continues at coordinate 17,658,906 of CM033028.1, read as the reverse complement.
ATGAGTGAATGGCAACTCCGACACGGTATAAAACATTTGTCACTAAGAAAACTTTCTTCATGTCGGCCCAAATATCTTTGCCTTCCACGTGAAATCGGCCATATACAAGTCGGCAAACAGACGACGTATTTATCATGGACACTGTATAGACATGAAGCATTCAGCCCAAAACTTCGATCCAACAGATTCAATAAAGAGGCAACGCTTAATTAATGCCATATCGCTGTAGGGCATGTCTGCCACTGCATATATCGGCCAGCCATGATGGGCTGGTAACTACGTGTGACTTGTCAAAACTTATGCAGGTGGTTATTCACGTGATATATCGACTGTGTTCACGTGATATATCGACTGTGATCACGTGACATAGCGACTGTGTTCACGTGACATATCGACTGTGTTCGCGTAACATATCGACTGTGTGAGAATGTGAAAGCCATTGTCATGTGAATGAAATTTCGTATTAGGGACATTTGCTTTGATAATTCAAAATCGTTTGGCCCGGCGTCATAAGTTGGAAAGTGTGAAGACATTTTTGGTCACGTGCGATCTCTTCGTGAATCACGAGGTAGTTTGTAACACTACCATCCAATGTAAAATGTTTCATAGGCCGCAAGTGAAGTTCAGAACTTTCATACACTGTCCAGTACTTCACAAAAGGAGTATCATTAGTTTCAAGTCATGATGGAACATTTGCGACAAGGGTATTCTTGACCGAGGCAGTTAGAAGTGCCTGTTGTTTTGAAACGTCTTGTTGTGTGACCATGTTGGTGAATTGATGGGAATTAAGAGTCTCTGTACACAGTCAATACGAATAAAATGCCAATTTTAAGTATTGCACTGAGAAATGTAGCAGAAATTCCGAAACGTTGTTAGGTACAGTCAAACCTCAATGCCAACCAACTGCGTCCAGTCATAAGTCTTGTTCAAACATTCGAGTCCTTTTTTTTACGTATTTCAGACCTTTTGCTGATCAACCGTACTTTTCCAACCTGCAACCAGGACTTCTGTAGTCCCCATGGAGCAGTCATATCCCATTCAACAACCCAAATTGATCATTGAAACACAATGATATTGTAGCAAGCACATATCAAAATAAGTATAAAAATTGTTTTTGGCATAGTCTGCATAAAGTCCACATTTGATGATTGGACACACACATCTCTGATGTTTATTAAATGATGGTTTATTGACATTTAGCTACATAAGAATATGGATTTTATGAACAGTGGACATCAATTGATAGATATGTCCCTGGGAGCTAAGGTATAAATCGTCCAAATTTCCAAACGTAGTATTTTTAATGGCCAACCAACTCTGGAGCAACCGCCCCCCCCTCACCAACCAATGGTCCATTATTAGGTTGTTGATAAGACCAAGTTCCACTGTATTAGCTGTGCACAAAGAAAGTTAATACATATATAGTCTTATAATGTTCTTATGGTGTACCAGTGGTAATACATTCGCATTGAATGCTCTTTTTGTGGTTCAGCATTGTTGCTATCGCTGGAAAACAATTACAATCAGACATAGACAGTCGAAAAGTGCCTCCGGTCCATGTGTCCTGTCATCGGACAGATATGTTATCTGTAATTTGCCATTTGACATACTAGTAGATTCTTCTTATAGCTATCTTTGCACTGTTGCAGCCTTTGCTGGAAATCTTGACTTCTTCAAAATTATCAATCTTGAGTGAGCCATCAATCTTGCTAAACAAAAAATGACATGATATGAAGAAATCTGTCTTCTGTACTTGAAAAATGTTAATGTACCAATCACAGTAGCGTTATAATGTATAGCACTTTCTATGGTAGAGTAAGGGCATGTGGCAAAAACATCCATTAAAGACTGATGAGTGGAATTGAGCATTGTATATTTGGGTCCTGTTGCAACAACATCAAAACCAATATCTTTCTACACTAAGGTTATTTTTGTCATAAGTATTTTGTGTTTTCCCGATTTGAAGAAAAAACGAAGACATTCTGTATTTGATGTGTGCCCTTGGTTACTGTTGTATGCTATCGACAATCAGAGATGAAATCTAGATCTTAGAACAAATGTTCTAAAGACTAACTGTTGACAATGTACGTGTATATAGCGTTTTTTTGCATGGTTCTGTATTTGTGATTGTGAAAGTCACAAATTTAAAGTTACGTTTCACACAATCAACCTATGAACAATAGGTACACATGTAAAACAACAACATAAGGTTACTTATATTGCTGGATAAGAATCATAGCGTTAAATGTACATTATGTATATTGTTTTCTTGCTGTTGGTAATATCGTGTGTTTTGATTTTATCATGTTGAAAGTGGTATACATATTTCCCATTTACGAAGCGCATAGGATAATTATTATTTTAAACGGATGTATACGTACACTACGTAAACGTACAGCTGAGTTACTTACTTGTCATTTTAGATGGTTTCGATGTATCTTCTTTCTGTTATTTGGATTTGGACACCAGAAAATAGCTAGTATCATGGCTCTGCCTTTGTGCACTTTGTCTTGTGCCGTATGTCTTATTTGAATAAACCATTCTGAACTATGCTCATTGTACTCGCATTTGCTATCATCAATTACTGTGTATTTATCGTATCATTGTAATGAAACACTGACAAAAAAACCTATCGGACATGCTTTTCTCTGATTGCGTTTTCGGAGAACGCCTTTTAATTATAGATTATCAATATCACAACTTCAGACCATAATTACGAACGTGCAAAATCAGTACCCCAGGTATTGTATGGGGCTGCAGCAGCATTCATGGCCACGTTTAACGCGAACGGTAATCATTTATACGGTCTTCACACTAAAATGAATTAGTAGGAATCAAGCAGAACCAGTCGGAATGAAGTATTTGCAAACTTCGTGCCACATTCGGGTGGAAATTCCAAATGGACCTAAGACCCATTCACACGAGAGGCGGAATAAACCGGATTGGCGTCTGAATGAAACTTCTTGTATATTCCTGCATATTCGTAGTAAATTCTAGGAATTCTCAGGGCATTCCAGATATTTGTGCCCATTCTTGGGGCCGACACGAATATTTTTGTCATGCTCAAAACTTTCGAGGTGCATTTAAAGTGGAGAAACATCGAATGGAATTCAAAGTGCATTCTAACTGACGGAATTTCCGGAAGGGGATGTAAGGTCCATTTGGAATTCCCACCCGAATGTGGCACGAATTTTGCTAAACCGAATCAGCATGAATCAATAAATAAATACGTTTCTTGCAAGTCCTTGCCCGAGGGCAAGTTGCAAGTGACAACAGAAAATGGCAGACAAATAATGGTAATTTAAAACAGTATTGTAAGGAGAAGCAGCATAACCAGCCGAAATGCATAGTTCGTACCACATTCGGGCGGGAATTCCAAATGGACCCAAATCCTCTTTTATAATAAAACAGTCTGTGTCTGAAATACATGTATCTCACGTTCCCAGTGAACACCTATGGCTTAACACCAATCTATGTGTAGAAAGACTTGACGTCACAGACAAGGTGACTTAACATAAATCTGCTATGCAGAGTCGTGGAAGGACCGTAATTTTCGAAGGTCCTCTAGAAAAGTTTCCATATAGACACTTTCCCTCTAATGATAAGACTTCTGTGTCCTGGAGATTGCCACCGCTGTGTGACCAAAGATTTACAGCTTACTCGACGAATCGTTCAAGTATCTTATTAATGCTTTGTATCCTTCTTTGTCTTTTGAATGGGCACGCACCACATTCCAGTTATGAAATCAAGGGTCATTCAAATAAAACTTTGGTCGTTCAACTGTAAATCAGAGATCACAGATCCTCAGAGATCACAGATCCTCAGAGATCACAGATCCTCAGAGATCACCGTCTGGAGGAGAGGGGGGGGGGGGGTCCAGTAAAGGTTGACGTCACATATCCAAGCCGGATCGGACCCCCGGTCGGGATGTTTGTGGAAAGCGAAAGATAGAAATTTATACGTAATAATCGTCATCATCATTCATTCGGTTTTTACCAGTGAGGTACATTACATAATTTTTTTTGCCAATTTCACCTGTTATTCATGCCAGGCATTAAAGCAGATCCTGACAGTCCAATGTCTCTTTGGTACGTAGAAATGTACAAAACTAATGCCCACGACTATTCTCTTTATGTCTTGTGAAGTTTGGTGTCTTTTGATATCATGTGTGTGTGTGTGTGTGTGTGTGTGTGTGTGTGTGTGTGTTGTGTGTGTGTGTGTGTGTGTGTGTGTGGGTGTATGTGTGGGTGTGTGTGTGTCTGTAAGTGTATGTATGTGTGCATGCATGTGCGTAAGGGCCTGCGTGATTGTGTGCCATCCTATTTGTGTTTGTTTCATTCCAAATCTACCATTCTTATCCCATGGGCGTCTCTGGTGGATCCTACATGAAGAGAGCTTGCAACCTTCCGCTCAACCTACGTCTTTTTTCATCAAATCCACATGCGTCACAATCGAAGCGACAAGAGACGGAACCATCAATTATCATTAACCTGCTTGTATGGAGATTGGGACAGCCTGCAATCCTCTTCTTAACCTGTGTCCTTTTTTCATGAAATAGCTGTAGATCATTTTCCAAAGAGATGGCTTATCATACAAAAGATATATGTGTAGAAAGACTGGCTTACCTAAGGCCCTCTTTCCACCAGACGGCGATCGCGCTGCGCTCTCACTGCGACCTGAATAGGATATGTGTATCCTTCGCTTTCACACTGGGTATATCATACAAAACGTAAAAGTGTGACCGAGAAGACAACAATAAACACAAAGTGTAGAAAGATTCGTTTCTTGTCTATAGAATTCTTTGAGCGATCTGTCAAATTTTAGGTCTCAGAGAGAGCGCGGTGAGAGCGTCGTCGTAGTGGAAAGGGGGTATAACACCCCTCTACTCAACCTGATTCTTTTATTCATGTTAGAGATATACATCACGTTCTAAACGAGAAGGGAGGGCTTTACATAGATCCCTGCGTAAGAAAAACTAACCAGTGGCCTCTGACCATAGGATAACAGCGGTCAATAAACACTTCCTATCTTCTCGTACGTTGATCCTCTTTTACGGAATCCTATGAATGCGTGAGTCTGGGGTAATTCCTTGGAAATGACCAGAATACTACTCACCTAATTGGAACGTATGACTGTGCATACCCTATAACTTGACACAGATTACCTCCCCTCAAGGAGTCTGGATAGCTAAAGCAACAGAGAAAATTATTTTTAAAAAAATCATCTCCTTCGGATCTGGATCTTGAAGTCTCAGGGTGAGATCTTCTTGCAATATCAAGACTCCCCGTACAATCCAGGATTCGTAGCAACACCTTTCTACTAGCTTTTGAAATGTCTTGCTCCCTTCCGCGCTCCCAATCTACAGCAAACGGTTTTCATCTATTCTATGAATAGAGAATGGAGGGGGCAATGTTGCTGATAACTTTGAATTTGACAGGTAAAACCGTTAATCTAACGTTAAGATTGTATCTCACTATAGACAGGAAACGACCTTCGCATTTCATCCACCTCTCACCGGAGCTGAGAGGTTGTATTCTCCATGTTATTGAACTTTTACAAAGCGACTGGGAGCGACTGCCTGCCTATTTTTATTCAAGTGCTGTTGACGTTATATGCCTTGATCATGAGAGCATCGAAGCCAAAGCCGTCAAGAAATATGGCGATGGGTGTCTCAAAGCAATTTTTTCAAAGATTAGGCTACTTTTCAAAACTATTATAAAATACTATGACAGATAGTACAACAACAAAAGAGGTTGTGGTAGCGACAAAGTGCTGTACAAATGTTCGTAGGAACTCAAGGTTGTTATCCGCTGTGTTTTGCGCACGGTTTTGGAAAGATAAGTGGTGTCCATCTCCCTACTTCCATTGCCTTATAAATATGTCAGCAACGTAATCACGTACCCATTTACACCTGGGTGGAGAGAGGAAAGTCGAGTTAAGTGCCTTCAGGACACAACATAGGACACAGTGTCGTCAGATATCAACTCTTTGGCTTCTAGTCTAACCACTAGCCTTCGACAGCACTACCTATATATACTAGTAGCCTTCGACGCATTCTTAGCCTCTACCGCCCCCGTCATGCTGTTAGTGTTTTGATGATGTACACAGAGATAAAGGACACAAGCAACAATAGAATAATATTAACATCACGCGACATAGAGAGAGGCAAAGAAATGAAAACCACATTAAATATTTATTGTATCATTAACCCGCGGTTTGGTATTGATAATCCCCTAATACGTAGAACACGCCAGTCATTTGGAATTTTTGTGAAATATTTTCCATGGTTAGAATAGATAATTTTCTAAGAATCAGAAAAATACCTGTTGCCAAAACTTGCCATACTTTGTCCCTTGGGCAACTGTTGCGCAATATTCAAACATCAAGATGTAATGACGATGTAATTTGTATCCATGTATGAGTATGTCAATCATAATGTGACATATGATCGCATCTCTTTGTTAGAAATCATCGACAGTTCGCAGTCTGTTGTCGGGAGGACAATACCTTCTTTAATTATTCAACAGGCGCCGCCCGTGTCTCTGTTGAGTTGTCCGCATTTCATTGTCCGAGTTTCCATTGGAGCTAGGACCTTCTTGTCCCACGTTTCTCCAGTCTTGGAAACTTAACACCCAGGACAGGAAAGAGTACAACAACTTATTTCACAGTAGTTTTTCTTGTGTTAGGAGCAATGTAGTAGATGTAGACCCTTTTAATCTCTAGTTATAGATGACCTGTCGTTTTTGGAGCGGCGACAACTTGTGGAGTACGTAGCCATAAAATGGCCCCAAGGTAAGTGATGTCACTTGATGCACGGTGTTTTTGCAATCTTGTTCACCGATCGATGCTTAAATGTTGCGACGTCGTGTTTTCACTTTCTTATACCCCCGTCACAGGTAGCAAAAATCGATCGGACGACAAGTCTGCGAGCTCTAAATTACGAGGAGCTATGACGCTGACGGGAAGGGGGGGAACTCTGCCATTTCTTCCTCGGCATCAGAGTCATGCCTCCTCGTAATTTAAAGCTCGCAGACTCGTCGTCCGATCGATTTTCGCTACATGTGACGGGGGCATTAAGCAACTGCAAACTAGAACATTTTGACAACGTGTCTGGGCGTATTTCGTACCATATCTATCTTAGACAGTTTGATGTATGTAACAAAAACTAAGCATCCTTATTGACTAAATAAGAATAGTTCTCACCCTGAAAAAAAGATGATTTATAGATTTCAATACCCACGACTTACGGCAGACTTATTTTTCGTTGCATCGCTGTAGAAACATTCGTGTCGACAGAAAATGTATTGACGTGTCTTACATTTGGAAATGTTTCATCTATCTACGTTAGAACCTTCATCTCATACATTTGAAATTGAAACTTTAAAGGTTCGAACTCTTTTTTAAAAGATCATAAACCATCTTATTTGTTAGAAAATGAAAGGAGATGTAAGGATGTTTTAAAGTAGGATACTATTGAACAGGGTAACCTGCCGACATGGTTTGAAAAATGGCATAACGTTAGATTTCAAATAATAACGACATCAATATATCTTTGATAAAACAATATCTTTGATAAAGCATATTGTGAAATACAAATGCTTAAATCATGTTAACGTTACTGTCACGCTACACATCGTCAGTAATTGAAAACCAAAGTGTTACAGTATTGGAGTGTTCTGTATTTCAGAGACAGTTCTTTCAGGACTAAAACGTTCACCATATCGTTTTCCACAAAGTACCCCTATGAATTTTTGATGCGATGCCGTTGTCATCTAATCGCCTAGCGAGCCAACCGAAGCGTACCTGTTGCTTGGGTTGCAATGACGTCATCATTGTTTGAACGGATCAACAAACCCCGGAGTCAGAAGCGGAGAGAATTGAAATGAGCTGCGGGCAGAACTGTCTGCGTGGCATAGAACAATTTGGTTAAGTTTTGTCACGGTTGACCTGCGGGGCTTAAAGGTGAAGCGTCAAGAAAAATTCATAGTGTGCTGTGCCCCATGTTAAACGCGCATTTACAATGTACAGCCTCGTACCAGCAATGGTCTCCGTGAACTACATTACGCGCCATGAACACTTAATAGACACATCAACTTAGAAGCCGATTCTTTGGACGTATCTTGAATGTGTTTTCCCCTTATCTAACTTGAATTTCCAATGTACAGACTCATACCAGCGATAGTACCCGTGAACCGCATTACACTAGAAGAACACTTAATAGACATAGCAACTTAAAAGAATATTCTTCAGACGAATCTTGAATGCGTTTTCCACATATCTTACTTGAATTTCCAATGTACAGACTGGTACCTGCGATAGCACCCGTGTACTACATTTTGCCCAATGAACAATGAATATTAACCAGGCGTATCTTCAATGTGATCTTGCACAAATCTTACCTGAATGTTCAATGCGCTGACTTGTACCAATTTTGCTTTCTGTAAACTAAATGTACGTCATGCATGCTTGATGTCAACTTTATGCCGATCAATAAGTAACTTAACGCGAAACAAACCAAAGAAAGACAAAACTGATGAATGACTGACATGAATATATCACCGTAAGGCTCAGGTCCCAATCGCACCTGTGCCCGTCAGGGATGTAGCCCCGGCCGGGCCCCGAAACCACAAATTTGTCCCGGTGGACTGCCGAATACGGGAAGCGGGGTGCCTCCAGTCGGTGTTCCCCACGGGTAGGTCACGGTGTCTATTCGTTACTAGGTCCCGAGTTCATAAATTGAACTCGGGGCTTGGCCGGGCCCAAAATACCCCGGGAGTCGCAAGGTCATGGCTCCACAGGGCCACGTAAGGGTCATGCCCGAAAGCGTAAAAAGACAGCCCGTGAACTGCCCGGCAGGGACCCTCTTTCCTAGATAAACGTGATGTTTTCAGTTTAAAATCTAACGTTTTTTCCATGTATATATTCAGCGTTCAACTGTTTTAACGACACTGAAGGATTAGGAAAAGCAATGAACTGAAAACAACACCCGAGTTGTTTCAACATTTATGCCCCAAAACATCTTTTTTTCTTCAGATGGCAATATTTTGCCGTGTGGGGAGTGCTGCTTGCTGCTATTGGAGTGGCCCGTGGAAGTAAGTCCTATGTTTGGCCTTTTATATTGTTATGAACCCACTAAGAAACCACCAAGACCATCAATAAATACTATGTCACGAATATTACGCCTTTCCCACCATCCCCATTCCCATCTCCAACACTGCAAGTTCCACTTAGAATTTAAAATAGCGTTTATCAAAAAGAAGGATCTGTAAAGATTAAATTAGATACAGATCCTTACTGACATTTGTTCTTAATGCCCATCTTCATCAAACAGTAAATTGCAAGGCGGGGGGTGGGGCGTCCTACCGAGGTACAGTCTCTTTGAAAGCGAGTGGCAAGACTCAAAGTTCCACTTGAAATTTAGAATAGCGTTTATCAAAAAGAAATATCTGTAAGGATTACGGATACAGATCCTTTATTAATGCCCACGTTTACTCTTAATAACTCTTTTCATAAACAGTAAATTGTAAGGCGGGGGGTGGGGCGCCCTAACGAGGTACAGCCTCTTTGAACGCAAGTGGCAAGACTCAAAGTTCCACTTGAAATTTAGAATAGCGTCTATGAAAAGAAATCTCTGTAAGGATTAGATACAGATCCTTACTGACATTTGCTCTTGATACCCATCTTCATCAAACAGTAAATTGCAAGGCCGGAGATGGGGCGTCCTACCGTCAGGTACAGTCTCTTGGAACGCAAGTGGCAAGACTCAAAGTTCCACTTGAAATTTAGAATAGCCTTTATCAAAAGAAATATCTGTAAGGATTAGATACAGATTCTTACAGACATTTGCTATTAATACCTATCTTCCTCAAACAGTAGATTGCAACGCGGGAGATGGGGCGACCTACCGAGGTACAGTCTCTTGGAACGCAAGTGGCAAGACTCAAAGTTCCACTTGAAATTTAGAATAGCGTTTATCAAAAGAAATATCTGTAAGTATTAGATACAGATTCTTACTGACATTTGCTATTAATGCCTATCTTCCTCAAACAGTAGATTGCAACGCGGGAGATGGGGCGACCTACCGAGGTACAGTCGCTGTGACCGAAACTGGCAAGACGTGTCAGCGCTGGGACAGTCAGACACCACACGCACACGACAAGACACCCGCTAACTACCCATCATCCGGACTGGAAGAGAACTACTGCCGGAACCCGAGCGGGCACCACACGGTTTGGTGCTACACCACGGATGCCAGCAAGAGATGGGAGCGGTGTGACATTCCAGCCTGTGGTAAGTGTTTGAAATAGCAACTTTTCTCTGATGCACGCCAGAAAGTTTATACGGTTAGAAACTTCACGACAAAAGACCAATCCCTGACACATTGCATTTTGGTGTCTAGCTTCGGCCGTACTTCAAGCAAATGTCGACTAGGTCACATTTCTTACCCGGGGCCCAGCCGGGCTTTTTTGATGGGCGAATAATTAAAGTTATGCCAGTAAATATGCACAAGGCATGCTGTTGAGTTGTTTTAGGTCCGTTTTGTGTTTTTTTTTTAAAATTTAATATCGTACTATCATACGCCGATGTTGAGAAAAGGTCCCGGTGCATAGCGAGCATCGTCCGACTCCTTAAGATCACTGCCGATCCATACAATCGTGCGCGGATCGAGAAAACACCGGACGTAATACTGCCGAAAATGTCATTTAGAGCTCGCAGACTCGTCGTCTGCACAGGGTGACATGGGTATTATAGATATGGCATTATGCATCACGAAGTAACTTTGCGCTAAGTTCACCTTGATCAAAGGTCACCAGACAAGAAAGTGTATAAAATATACAATATAGGATTGTTAAATCGATTGCACCAAGGGCACTGTATGGTCCTTGGTGACACTTAAAAAGCTCAGTCATAATAGCTCAAGACAAGCACATTTCAAGGCAGCACTGGGAGTTATGTCCTTGTGGCAAAAGAGTACTTTGAGGCCTATTCTGGCTAATTGAGTGCACGGAAGAAAAGGACCTTGATTAGCACTATATAGCAAACATAACATCCGTGCTAGCTAGCTCCACAGCAAATGATATTCCATAACTAATATGCAGAATTTCTGCTCAAAAGGCTACTTCGTCAGGCCCAATACTTAAAGCACTGGCAAAATAGAACTTTCACGACTACAGAGGGTCTTTAGATATGCCCAAGGGCCATTTTTCGCTCCATGAAAAAAGTCCTAATGCCATCAAAACATGCACCACGGTGAGTCGTAATATTACATTCCACACTTTTCATTCTGAAAGGCTTTCATGACAGTATGTTAGACTGTTCTTAATGGCCTTACTTACTTTACTATCGTTGTAAAGTGTCATCGTATTTCATTGCATAGTCTGATTAAATCGTGCTTATAGCGGCTGGTCCAACATCCAGCGGTCTACACAGACTATTTCATTACTGTAATCTTCATCTAGGATACCTATAAAAATCATTAAGAACCGTCAACCCCTTAGTGAGCTATTCCCTTTCAAACTCTGGCACTAAACCAGCCCCTGCAGTTCCAAAAGACCGCTAGGGGCCCAATTTACTCTAGAAATCAAGAGCTATCTAGCATTCAAATATCGTAGCCAAAGCCGCATGTCCAGAACTAGAAATTTCAAACCCGGAATTTCCGATTCAGTGCACGTGCCATGTCAAGCTCAAGCCACTTGGGGGTCCAAAATCTAATCGTTTCCAGGTCACATCAAGACCTACCCGTAACCGCTGCAATGGCCTAGTGGGTAGAGTGTTCGCCTTGCATTCGGTAGGTCGTGAGTTCGATCCCCGGCCGAGTCATACCAAAGACTTTAAAAATGGTACATGCTTCTTTCTCTGCTTAGCACTCATCATTCGGGAAAGAGTATGGAAGTTGAACACACACCACTACTAGTGGACTAGCCCCCTGCTGTAGTGATTGCGTTGTGTGGCCCAAGGGCTACTGAAACGGAGATGGGCGGCGCCCTATGCGCCATCAGGCGCGGGAAAGACTTTAACTAACTTTAACTCAAGACCTACCCACATACCGAATATTAGACACAATTCATCCAGGCGTTCTTGAGTTATGTTGGTCTCCATCCCACATCTAGATCTCAGACGTACATTCACCTTGCTAAACAATAAACTAAAAATAAAGCTGATGTGAAGCACGTGTGACATTCTGAAGCAATTTGGCAGGTAAAGTGCTTGAGGCTTTAAGTCTAATCTCTATCAGAATCATAACAGCGCAATCATTCGGGAATATAAACGTAAGAGTTTACTGACCCTTCGTAAAAATGTTTCACTACAAATCGCTTAGGGCCAATGGGATGTCTCATATGTACTGTTACCTGCTCACATAGAACGTTCGGGGAGTCTAACTGTGTGCATTTAAGAGTTCAGTCACCTTTGAAGGATATGTCATTGTACATATAAATAAAAATGAATGCCCGGTCTAAATTCAATATGTGTAGTAAACAGTTCATATCGTCGCTGTAATTATGAATGATCAATAACGTTATAATTTCTGTTATGTGCTGTATACCGCTCCATGTATTCAGGCCTTAGGCCACAGCAAGTATATTTTATGGATGACATCCTCGCGCTCATTAATTTTTGAATAATTTCAGATAACTTCTTCGGAGATGGTTAACATGACGAAAAAGTACCAAAATGGGAAAGTGCGTCGTGTTGTAGCCTGATAATTGTACTTGAAGAAGTGACATTAGCGAGGTAGCCATGATTGTAGCTATAAAAGTGAAACCAGTTGCATAGTTGTAAAAGTTGCACCACTAGTACTATGAGCGTAGTTGCCAACTTGGTAAGTTATTCCAGTCTACCACACTAATGTCACTTTTAGTACACTAGGTCACTTCGAATTCTTGAATACAGGAATGAATGATTTGTTGTCTGTGCTTTTCTCACTTCAACTCTTGTTACAACGTTTATGGTGTCTATTTTGAAAATTTAGCCATCTTGTTTTTTTCCGCCCTATCTCATTATTTTTGCAGTCTGTAGAGGATGTCCTCCATAAAATGTACTTGCTGTGGCCTTATGATGTAACAGTTTATCGACTCTTATTAGTAGGAATATGTCATTAATGACTAATGCAGCGTTTGTTGTGTACAGTTAACTACTCAAATGACAGTCTATACCTGATAAGAATGCAATTATGCTCAATGCCTATGCTATGATTACACTATCATTATTGAAATGGCATTACCTCTTTATCATATTGATACAACGTTAGATGCAATCTCTTCTGCCATTCAAAAATCATTTAGTACTTCGCAGCTCTTTGGTCGTTAGTAAATTCAATATGTTATGAAACAGTTCAACCTTTTACAACACAAAGACTCGCCAAATCTTCAATATGTTCTGGATATTGAGTGAGTGATGACTCAATCATTTACATAAACATAGACCCCCAGGCATATGTAGTTTGAAATCAAGAGTCGATCTTTTAAATTATGAGGATTATTATATAAATGTCATTTCTGAAATGTCATTACCTCTTCATCATTGATATAACATTAGATGGTATGCAATCTCTTCTGCCATTCATAAATCATTTAGTATATCGCAGCTCTTTTGTCGTTAGTAAATTCAATATGTTATGAAAGACAGCCTTTTACAACAAAAGACTTGCCAAATCTTCAATATGTTTTGGATATTGAGTGAGTGATTTACATAACCACGGGCCCCCAGGCGCATGTATTTTGAGACCTAGAGTCGATTTTTTAGAATTGTATATTAAATGGTTTCAGGGCAAAACTTTTATCACATGTCATTGTACGACTATCGTTTTCATCGTTTTTGGACCTTGAGGACAGATTGAAAAGTATTGAAAACTGCTGAAAATACTACTAAATAGTGGTATAGTGATACTGGAGATCTACACAAAAGTTGGACTTGAAGCGTGATTGGCCAGGGGTTTCTGACGTCATATAATCCGGGTCCGGATCCGTGGGGTCATAGTTCGCGGGTGTCGCGGGAAAGTGAAAACTTTTGAGCTGCTGGTGTTACTCTGGACGTGTTTTTGAATCGTAAAATCTTAAAAAATAGGGAGCCACATCGAGCTCTTACCGGCCGTGTGAGGATGCGACAATCCTGATATCTATTTGGGGGAACTCTGGAGATACAGAGGAAACGTGTTGGCGTGTATCGAAGTCAGCATGTGTTCGAAGACACGTTGAAGATCTTAGAAGAAGAGTCACTCATGATCATGCATTTGGATGGACGCCGTTCAGAGTCAACAAGACAGCCTAGCCAGTGGCGATCGAAGATGAAGAAGGCAAAGTGCCAAAATGTGTCGGATCACAACTTAACAAACGCAGGGGTAGAGATCGCATGGATTTATTACCTTGTGATCAAGCGCCAGACGGGTTTATGGAAAAGGCTGGGCCCTGCGGCTGGGCTGGCTGGTGATCCAGGCTACCCTTTCACCCCCCCCCCCCCGTATGCTTGTGGTTTGAGCTGTAATGCAATTTTGTATAGCATATATTAACAATGTTGTTAATTGCTTTGAAATTTTCAAATCAAAGGCAGCTCAAACAGGTACTATAGACATTGTGTATAGTTTATATACCATATAAAGTAACATTATTTGCAATACTATTAAATGTACAATAATATTGTTGTTGATTGTTATCCTACCATGCTTAAGTTCTTTGTCAGTTTGGCTAGCCCATTAGAATAGCCACAGGCTAGTAGGGCATCCTTGACTGTGAATGCCAATAGATAGATGAAAAAAGTCCATTGGCACTGCCTTGCACAGTATGAAATAAATATTTCATCATAAGTTTATCGCTTGTATTACCTTCACCCCAGATGAGGATGTGAAGATTGTAGATGCCGACCTGCCATCGGTGGTCCATGAGAACAGCTACCAGGACTACCGCTACTGGGTGCAGGCCCTGCCCCGCGGGGTCACCCTCACACATGGCAGGTACAAGGTGGGCTTCTACCTGTCACAGGACAGCAACATCAACAGCACCACTGATAAAAAGGTGAGTGAAGTAGTCAAGTGGGTATCTCACTGAACTGTGGTACGTTAGTGTCTTTGCTGCGGCCGAGCGATTTGACAGAGCGCTCGGCGAGATAGAAATGAGTCTTGATAGGCTTTATGTGTTTTGTTGTCTTTTTAGTCATACTTGTTGGGTGATATTCCCATTAAAAAGTCAAAGGTAACACAAATTCATGCCGCAACTTCAGTGAAGTACCCCATGTCTGTATATAGGGAAAAGTTGGAAGCATTGAATGTTATATAGCTGTGCAAGTGACCACCTCTGCACAAGGACCACCTGGCTACAATGTGGCCGCATTTTAATAGTCTCTTAGATTAGTTTCTCCACTGACCCAAGCATTGTAAGATATTGTGGTTTGGTAATCTCTTGATAGTCGTATTTTGATAGTCCTTAGAATAGTTTCTCCACTGACCCAAGCATTATAAGATATTGTAATTTGATAGTCTCTTGATAGTCACATTTTGATAGTCTCTTAGATTAGTGTTCCCACTGACCCAAGCATTATGTAAAATCGTATCTACATGTATGGTGGTCACTAGCATCTACTGTAACCAATTCCTTGAGTTGTTAATGTAGACAGGTGTGACAGTACTCTGATGTTTAATACCTGTGGTACTGACAGGTGTTCGAGGTGCCAGGTGTGGCAGTGGAGAACGTCTATGCCAAGGGGAAAGGGTCGGACTTCCGGATTGCCCCAGGTACCCTGAGTCAGCAGGACAGGGACAGGTACTGTGGGAGCACCTACCTGGGGCTCATGCCGAGTCATCTCAACGATCTAGGTACGTCGATAAAACCTTCTCAATCACCACATTGTAGACAAGATATCCCCCATGTTGTACTTGAGACATGTCTGATCATCATCCCATGTTGTACTCAAGACATCTCCATGCTGTCCTTTTGACATCCCCATGTTGTCTTTACTACCCATGTGGTACTTAAGACATCCCCATGTTGTGCTTACCCCTATATAGTACTTAAGACATCTCCATGTTGTCCTTAAGACATCCCCATGTTGTGCTTATCCCAATATTGTCCTTAAGACATCCCCATGTTGTCCTTGAGACATCTCCACTTTGTCCTTAAGACATCCCCATGTTGTACTTATCCCAATATTGTCTTTAAGACATCCCCATGTTGTCCTTGAGACATCTCCATGTTGTCCTTAAGCCCCCTTTACAAATAAAAAATTTAGCTCGGCCGAGTTGTCAGCGAGCTCTAAATTACGAGGAGGTATGACCCTGATGCCGACAAAGAAACTCTGCCATTTGTTCGTGGGCATCATGGTCATGCCTCCTCGTAATTTAGAGCTCGCTGACAACTCGGCCGAGCTAAATTCTTGATTTGTAAAGGGGGCTTTAAGACATCCCTTTGCTGTCCTCAAGACATCCCAATGTTGTACTTAATTCACCCCCATGTTGTCCTTAACATCCTAATGTTGCTCTTAAGACAACCCCATGTCTGTCATTTGTCCATGTCCATGTGTGTCAATGTCTGTCCATCCCTGATGTACGTTACCATAGCTGACATGTGTGATGCTGACGGCCAAGTGGGAGACACCTGCTACGCTCTGTTCAACGAGTTTAAAACCTACCAGGAAGCAAAGCAGGCCTGCATCAACAGGGGAGGGGCGCTGGCACTGGCAGACAAGAACACCATCCAGGGTTTCAAAGACCACCTGACTGCGTATTTTGACAGCCGTTGGCTCCAGTGGGAGTACTGGATTGGGGTCGACAACCTCAAGGGCAGCCTGGAGTTCGTCGAATGGGAGGACAGGATAACTGCGGTTGACCAGGGAACCAATGACGGGTGGCACGACAGCGGTTGGGGCCACGACACTTCCGTCCAGCCCATGTGTGTGAGCCTGGTGCGTTCGTGGCACACGTACGTGTGGAAGGCATCGGACTGCAGTGGTCGCTCTGCCTACATGTGCCAGTTTGGTAAGGGCATGGGCCAGACGGATGGCTTGTGCTAACAGCATGGGCGGTGTGCTGGCATGATCTGGCCAATGAATCTTTGTGGCCAGGAATTTTGCAGTGAAATTGGATGGAATGCAGCATGTTGCTTTAATTTGCTTCATTCCAGGATTGTTCCTGTTTCTGTTCAGTAAATGTTTTCCTTTCGTTTGGTGGCAGATTCGATTATCGTACGCTACTGCAGGGAAAGCGCTTTTGTTTACCAGTTCATATTTCATCACTTTTTGATGTTCAGCTATTGTCCTTTGACTTAGATCAAGTATGACTTCAAGAATTTACATTCATTTGTTGTTTTATGAATTCACATACAACACTTTATAGATATGCTGTGTTGGTCATAGATTCTGATAGTTATGAAAAACATTATTCCCCACACACAGGACTTGTTTTATGTGGAGAACGCTGGTTCGTGATTTTCAACATTGACTAAGGTTCTTTTATGCCTTGGGTAGTGTGGAAACTCGCTCTCCATGCAGGATTAGAGAACCTTTCTTTGCCAGTGTTAAAAACTCAGAACCAGCACTCTCCCCCTGGCCATTAGATAGAAGCCAGCGCTGTTAGAAGTACACAAAGGAGGCTATCTTTAACCTTTATTCCAGGAAAGTGAATCTGAAGAACCTATCCAATACACTTAAACAGCATTTAACAGCTTTGTACAGGGCTAACCTTGAGTTATAATAGTTTGCTTAAAATGCTTTTAGCTTTTGTGATGGCTGGTACCTCAATCAATGGTGTTGCCATTTACCGAGTGGTACTTCATGTGTAAGACTAGCATCTTCAATAAAGTACCAAGGTTAGCTCACGTAATGCATGTAATGTGAAGGACAGGTTCGTTGGCATGTAATGTCAGGGCCACTTGTTTTAAAGCATCCAAGCAAACTGTGCTAAGCCTTATGAATTGGTTGTGTGTTTTACACCAAAGTGAAAGCTGTTGTGTTATGCATAAGGGCAGTTATACCAGCTATTATAATACAGATCCGAGAGCAGAAAAGGTTTTGCAGGCAGTTAGAACCTGAGTGTACAGCTTTTTGTGAGCAAAAATTCTTCAGGCAATTTTTCTTCAGTGCATATTTGGTGAAACAAACCTATTTTTAAGAAAGCTGCTTGAACTCTTATTAAGGATTCTTAACTTGACTCAGAATTTTTTCAATCGTCACAAACGTTTTTGCACTTATTCCTCAGATACTGGTGGAAAAGATGGAGATTCTGACAGGGCTACATCTAAACCAGTTATCCTACAGTGCACTGGCGGTGAGTGACATTACTGTTACCAATCCTTCAGATAATAAAAAGTTGAACTTTCTTCCAACACAAAGTACACATGGGTCAAATTGTCAACGACCACTAGTACTGTCGCCTTCTTCAGGATCAATACTGATGACCTATCACTTCAGAACGTAAACTTGCGAGAGTTACAGACACGTGATCTTATTAACACGTGATCATCTGAATAACCGTTATCCGTAACTGTCACATAGTATACGTTCTGAAATGATTGGTCATCAGTATTGATCCTGAAGAAGGCGACAGCGGTTGTTGAAAATTTGATTCGTGTGTACATTTGTGTTGGAAGAAAGTTTAGCTTTGTACTATGAATACTACCAACACAGATGAGCTTTCATGAATATCCTTCATTATTCTCCTCATGTAGTACATACTGGTTGTTTTTGAAAATTTGTTATGTAGAACGCGGTGCTGCCACAAATACTCTCTCTTTGTGTTGAGACATTACAGTATCAGATGAGATGGAATAAGACATTACGTGATATGAAATACCATGCACCGTATTCCATGCATATAATGCAATCAAATGAAATCAGATCATAGCCATTATAATCCGAGACAATTTCAAAGCCTGAGTTCCCTTTGAAATGCAATTATTATAACTCGACTCTGATGCAATCATGGTAATCTCACCATCAAATATGAGCTTTAGCTGGCTGATGATATATAGGATCATATCAGCTTTTGGATCATAATTTTGGTGACAGGATTTCAGATCATAATTGTGTGGAATAGGGATTTTCATGCTATGCACTGATTTATGCAACATCTTGGATTTGGCCATGGTAATGAATAGATAATAAATGTGAACTTGTTCTACCCGGTATTTTGGAGAAGTTGAGTAAAACTAAAACTTGTACATGATAAATTTGTCAATATTGATATCACAAACAAGCATCAATTGACATTAGGTATCTACTAAGCAGCTTATGCATGTAATAAATGCCAAAGCTGTAATAGCTGCCATACATGAACAAGCACAGAAATTTTGAAAAGCGAAATTTATATTCTGTCAGCTCCCTCATCTTACAGAATTATTTACAGCACACTTGATTGTTCATTTAAGTTGGAGCAAATTAATTTCAAAGTAGGTAGGGAAATGGGGAGATGTTCACCTTATTTGAACTCAGCAGTGAACCTAGCCTGGATACCAGACTGTTTCAAGGGCCTACATACAAAACACACATGTAGGAAAGTTATCACAGTTCCGTGGCCTTGAGTTAGACCCAGAAAAACTGTTTCTCAGAATCTTACCTTTTCAGGGGGCTATGATAAGTTTCCTTGGGGGGTATGAGGAGCTTACCTACACATATACAGTGTAGGCCCTGGAAACAGTCTGGTATCCAGGCTACAGTGAACCATCACTACTAAGTATCATCTATATCCTGGGAACATTTAACAATTGACAGTAACTGTTATTAACGTGTGCGTTTGTTACTCTCTTGAAGTTTATTTTGCATTTGTATTCACATTGGTTTTATTTCATTCTAGGAGGGACATAATTATTTAACAGTGTTTCAAATTCTCAGTTGTAGTAATATTGAGGATATACATGTTTGCAGTGAAGATTTTGAGGTCTTCATGTTTTGAGACCATACTAAACATTTTTTTTAAAACTCAGATTACTTGGCCATCTATGATGGAACCGGGGTGGTCAGCCTGGGAACCAATCAGGAGTTTCTGTACGGAGACATCGACGCCAACATCACGCTGGACCTGCGGATCAGGAACATGCACTCCGACGACCTTCTCTCCACCGCGCCCGGGAGCGAGAACTTCAGGATTGAGGTGTGGGTGGCGGAGAGACAGGACCCGCTGTCAAACGCCAACACGATGGTAGAGGTTACCAAGGTGGGCACAGAGATGTACTGTAGTCTCTAGGGGTGGGTACTGGTACAGAAAATTCAGGTTCAGGTCCGGTTCAGGTCCAGAGGATTAGGTTCAGGTCCGGACCTGAACCTGGACCTGATTCATTATGTGAAAACTTGTGAAAGGACGATACTCAAAACAATGGTCCATTTTGCTACAAAGAAATCTGTTTTGTGTAGTGTTCGACTCCCACTGGCGTTTTAAAAATCCTACAAGGCTAACTACCTCTGTACGATTGTCTGTAAAAGTTGGTAAAGATGACTATATAGTCTTCTCTGCTTTGCTCTTGTTATTTTCCAAGACCGGTAACCCCGGAAACCTGCAAATACCTGGCTATATAATCAGTTCAATTTCCAATCGGTCCAACATCCGGTCCATGGAATTTTTTTCAGGTCCGTTTTTTCTGGACCGGTCCAATGAGAAAAAACGGTTTTGTTCCTGTACACCGTTCCGGTACCCAGCCCTAGTAGTCTCTATTGGACTCCTGCCTGGGCAAATAGTAAAAGCCTTAGGACATTTCCCAAGTTGGGAATCAAAGCCTAGTCCTGGAGTTAATTGTCCTAGGAGTGAACTGCAAACGACTGACTGAAATCCCATGGCAACTTACTTGTCGCTATTTGGCCAAGTTCTTTTCAGTCTTTTTTTATCCAGCTGACACGTCTGTTTGGGGACTTACACCTATTCACCTTTATCCACGGGGTACCCTACCGAGGGGGTATGTAACAGTGGTGTTTAAGTACCGCCTACCGTCCTTGTCCAAGGGCTCTAGAGCTTTTGTGGCGACAGCGATAGCGGTCATGATTTGTAATCTGCCGCCCCGGGTTCGATCCCGGGTGGGGGCATGTTGTTTCTTTCTGTTCTACTCGCCCCTCTGGTTGTTTCAGGTATATCCGTTGTTTTTAAGTTAAAACAGAGCATTTAGGGAAGTCAAGTTGGTGGACGGTGGTTTCAAATGGCAACATTTTTACAATATTTCAGTTTGAAACCACTGCCCGTCGACTTGCTATCACTAAACGCGTCTGTTTTTGAAAACTACGAAATTCAATATACCTGTAGGTTACCCCGCGAATAAAGGTGAACTAGCGTTATACTTTCTGATAACAAACGTTGAAGCTTTCCCACATACTGAAATTTGTCCTCCCCTACATTTTGTACTTTGCGTATCAATTCAGAGTTAGGGTATATTTTACAATGTATTAAGTAAACCTTTTGTAATACTGTCAAAAGATACTTGATGCTGAAACTTCTGACTATTTCCAAAATCATAACGAGTTGCTTGACTACCTGCTATTTGGAATGTACCTCCATGGATCTTCATCAAATTTCCCACATGACAATATTATATGTTTGCTTCACCCAACTTACACGGATTATTGCTAAAAGGCAAAGAACAGACAAGATATTGCATTTAACGTGACCTGTGTTGACATGTCTTCAGTCAAATGTTTTGGTGATGAAATTTTTTAAATGAGGGAGAGCATTTAAGTGCATGGAGCTATCTTTGCTGACATGTACCTATCCATATTCATCAATTGTTGCTTGCAAACTGGCAATTAGCCATAGCATGTCACAGTGTATCTTCACAACTACATAGAAGTGTCCTTTTTAATTAGCTATTTGTGTATTGGACGTCAAACTTGCAAGACGCTCAAAAGATGCTCTCCTTAAATTTATTGTGTGTAGCGGAAATCAGGATCAGCTACGATAAATGGAATATTTTTCACGAAATACACAAATTTCATCAAAATTTTGTAGTACAAAATGTAGTAAAATAAAAAGCCAAGAATGTATTTCTATTGATTAAAAGCTCACAATCTTGCAAAAAATCTGTCCAAGGACAGGTTTTATTAGATATAACAGCAGTGCCTCAAACCCTTGGAGAATATGATCCTACAAGGGCAATTAATTTGAAGAAAAGACACAGAGATCTACTTGTAATAAAAGACACCACAACACTGCGGTTGTCTGGCAACATCCCTTTGTCATCGGGCGCTGAAAGCCGCGCTGAAAGCCGCATTGTCATTAATATTTTAGAAGTCATGTTGTGGAAACGATGATTGCTCTTTGTTCACTTGAATTGAAAGATTTATTGCTTTTGAAGTGGCAGGTTCTTTAATTTGCTGTAGCTCTTTTATTTGTGGCAAGGTGCATTGTGTTGTGTTCTTGGTGTGTGATGAAATTGTTTGACCTCAAGTTGCATTAGAAGATAAGAATACAAAGTAATGTAAGGAGAATTTGTGGAAGGTCAACTTTCATCACTATCACTATTATTCATCCTCTCTCTAGGGGTGGCGTGTTAACAAAGTTCATCTAGTACATTTTGTCATTTCTGATCATGAATTGAACTTTTTTCCAGAGTCCCTAACATTTAAGTTAGCATTAGGCCACACTAATTGTATTTGTTGGTTCACGGATTAAAAAAGCTAAAAAAATATGCTTAACTGGAAAAACATAATGAAAACAAAGTCAGAGGACCAGGTTTATGTCTTGGTGCACGCAGTTTTATGGACTGAACACAGTCATATTCAAGTTTCCTCCCTCTCTTCTAGTTCTATGATGTCTGCTTGCTATGTCTTTATCTATTTTTTAATTTGTGAAGCAACAAATTAAAATGCTGTGGCCTTAAATGTCAGTGAAGGAGAATATACATCAAGGTTTTAATATTACAGTACTGTAGTAAGTAGTCAATTACAGATTTTTTCTTTTAAGCAGCCATTAGAAATGAAAAAGAGCCATCCTTATCCCAATATTCCCAAAGATTAACGCTAGTACTCCTTTATCTGTGGGGTAAACTATATTTGTTGCTTTAAAAAACGGAATTGAGGGATATCAAGTTGACGGACGGTAGTTTTACATTGCAATATTTTCAAAATACTTTAGTTTGAAACCACCGTCTGTCGCCTTGATATTCCTAAATGCTGTATGTTGAAAGTAATAAATATAGGTTACCCCACAGATAAAGGGGAACTAGCATCATACTCAAACAGGTGGTTTACTTTTTTGTATTTTGAAAGCAACGGATATAGGTGAACTAGCGTTACATTGAAACATGTGGTTTACTTTTTTGAAAATTGTATTTTCAGGAGGTGTTCTATCCCCCGGAGGCGTACCATCTCCTGGTGGCCGGCGACTCCATCTGGCTGCGGAACGTTATCGTGACTGTTGACGCCAACAAGCTGACGGGAAGCGTGGCCCGGGACGCGGGGTCCGGCAGTCCCCCCAACTTCCTGGTGGTGAAGCTGATTGCTGGGAACAATGTCAATGAGGAAGTGATCGGGAACAACTTTGTTGTACACAATCTGACAGGGAAGATAGTGCCCATTACATCCCCAGGTGGGCCTTGAGGGTTTGATGCCATAATTCTAAAGTCTTTAGCTCAAAGATCTAAGAGTTATGGAAGTAGAGTGGGGAAGAACTTTGTTGTCCAAAATCTGACAAGGAATATAGTGCCCATCTATCACCTAGATGGGTCTCTCAGGTTTGATAATGGAAATCTTAAGACTTCTGTTCTAGTTCTTAAGATCTAAAGTTTGAAATCCTTTATCTAAGTTGGGTAAAAAAGCCATAAAATTTGCTTCTTGCAAGTTTTTGTATTTTTACCTTCAATCGATGCACATAATCTTTACTACGTTGTATTCTGACTATTAGTAATAAATTTTACTTTCTTCATTCCATTTTTATTGTTAGTATTGCTGTACTGTTTCGATCGTGCATTCGATCATTGTCCGTATCTTCTAGAGCAGTAAGCCATGAGCGTTACCGGACTGACCTGTGTAATATATGGTCCCATTTTCAATTGATTATTATCACTAAACCCAAAAACAAATTTTCTTTCCGTCTAGTTGAGAACATTGACCTGGAAGTGCTGGGATTCTGCATCACTGACATCATCAGGTGTGACACGCCCTCCGCCATCTCCATCCAGGCCAGTGTCAGGGCAAAGGTCAATGCCCCCAACATACCCAAACTCACCTCCTACGGCCTGGAGAAATCCTACGCAGTCAACATCTACTTCTCACATGACGACGTCTATGATCCGTTGGACGATTTTGACTCGAAGGTAATGTAATAATCAATCTCTTTGGATCATTTCATCTGGTTGGTAGATCACTGGGTTTTAGATAGAACACTGTGTGGATCAGAAAATATGATTTACAAATGTAGCAACATGAGTGGTGATGAAAGGGGATGCAAGCTTAGTCACATTTGGGAGAAGAAAGTATTGCCTGGAGCTAAGAAGGTACACGTAGCTGGCAAACTAAATCATGGTATTATGTGTACAAAGAACCTTCAAGGTGATATTTGGTATTTATAGTATAATTCTAAACACTTTTTACTTTCAAAGGCGCAAGCCTCTAGGATGAAATTGTCTATTCCCTTATTTCAGGGTGTCTTGTAGGTGAAAATGGTCTAAAACTGTATATTAGAATTATACAAAGTTGCTTGGTGTAAATTTTGTCCCTTCTTCTGTCCACAGCTCACTACAGCTGCATTAGGAATACCTGCTGAATATGGGCAGGAGGCAGTACATGGTGTAAGTGTGGATTACCAAGATTTTCATTCTTCTTTTTTTTTTATTAACAGTGTTTGCAGCCTTATTCCTTAAGGGAATTTTCAACATTGTTTAGGCCATGTCGATTAAAAATGATTACTTACTGTATATTTATGACTTCCTCTGGGAACCCCCTAAAAGAAATGAAAGTTGCCTTCATTATGAAATCTAGGTCGTCAAAAAAATCAGACAAAAGACCAAAGACACAGAGGATAGAATAACGAACAATAAATTCTTTATTTTTGGTCGTTCATATCTTTTTATTTGACCTGATGTTGGCATTTCATGACATAATTCGTGTATTATGATTTCTGATATGTTTTTTCTTTAAATCTCCAGCATATATTTGCTCAATTTGCATTGTACAATTAACGGTTACCTGTAGTTAACATGAATCCATATATCTGACCTATATCATTCTGTTGTTTTTAAAAATGAGGTATTTAGGGATATCTAGTTCACGGAAGTTGGTTTCAAATTGCCATGTTTTCACCAGCTGTCTGTCAAATTGATGATAAATACTCCAATTTTATATGGATTAAAAGTGAACAAGCGTTACAGATTGTTTCAAAACTTTCTTGCATGCACCATTGTTCTCCACCCTAGATTGACCAGCGCCTGACGGTAGTGACCCCCACAGACGTGCAGTACTGCGCACGTGTGTACGCCATCATGGTGGTGCAGATGGTAGAGTTGGTGAATGAGGCCGTGAGACAGGAGCCGCTGCTCTACAACAACTTCGCAGCCTACCCAGTCGTGGTGCAGTGCAACTCATATGGTAATGGTGGAGATGATATGTTAGGACATATAAACACCTGGTATGATGTAGTCAGGCAAGTCAGTTTTAGCATTAGGAGCTCTCATCTGAAGCCTGTTGATGGAAACTCCTTGGTTTCAGGATACTTCTACATTACATTGTGTAGGCCTGGGGTTTCTAGGGCTGTTCTGTTAGGGGGAATGATTTTTTTTCCAGACTTAGGTTTACTTATTGATTGACATGATAACAGTGGCTAGATGATTTTTGAAGATCAGAACGAAACCAAAATTTGAAAGAGTAAGCCACCTGTCATAGGGCATAGGCTGAAAAATTGCTGCTGCAACAAAGCTGTTGACTGCAAAAGGGTGTTAAGTAGCTATGAATGGCTGACACGCTTCATAATACCTATTCCAGATGTGTACGGCATCAGCAACCTTGTCTTTAGCGCAACCAGAATCTACCAGAACGTGGCCACGCCCGTGACCCTGACCTTCGACCTGGCCTGTACCCGAGTCGACTGCAACATCAACGTGCCCACCGACGCCCAGGACACCAACTACAACATCTACATCTACGCAGAGAACACCACCGAGCTGGCTGGACCTTACACAAGGTTCCTCTTGCAGAGGATCGACTCCTTGGACTGGGCAGGGGAAGGGGGGAGAGTCTTGACACCCAATCTGCAGGAGGACTTTACGTCTCCTTCAGGTAATGTCATTACATTGACAGTAAAGCTGAATGACTCTTTGCAAGCCTTTGGATGCAATGATATAACTGAAACCGCAACACTGAAATAACATTGTGACTGTACAACTTTGGTTTGCTATTATGTGATAATGACGTTACTCACATAATATCACTGTTATTTACAACAAATGTAACTTACAGTAATGCTACACGTTTAATACATTGTACAAGTGGTTTTTAGTAGAAGAAGTCAGGTTTTTAGTTTACACAATTGTGCTATAATGGTCTTGTGGTTAGAGTTTTTGGCTTAGTTTTTTTTCAAATATCTAGCTCACTGAGTGCTTTTCCATTACTTGTATTCTACTGCATAATACTAGTAGTAAGCAAGGCATTTATTTTCCATCAATTTTATTATCACACAGGAGGAAAACTGTGCCAGATGAACGCTGACACTACATCTGTGCACATGACCATCCAGTTTCCCCTGGAGATTTCCTCCCAACTCTGTGACAGCTTCAAGTACGTCCGGCTTGCTGTAAAGACGGGGAGCAACCCCGCCCTGGGGGACCTGCGCTCCGTACCCCCCACGGGACTCCCCACCCCGGCCAGTTGGCGGCTGGACTATCCCGTGGATCAGCTGATTGAAAACAACGAGCTTGTCGTGGATGTGTCTTCTCTGGTCAAATGTGTTGATGGTGAGTTTTTAACTTACAGACTTACTATTCATTTTGTTGTCTGCCAGGCAATGACACGATAGGATTTAGTGAGGCCACACCAATTTAATTTCTTGGTTCATGGATTCGCTCGCTCCTATTTCTTGGAAAAAAAATGAAAAATAAAAATTACCACTCAGCAAATTTTCACGATTAATGAAACCATTCACCAACTTTCTGGTGTAGCAAATTGGTCTTTATATTATAAGCTCCTTTAAGTGTGGCTACAGGTGCTGTTACTGTACAATAATAGTGTTTTTGTACTTTTTTCAAGCTGAAAACTTTTTTTCTGTATGTTTTGGATTAGCTGTTACCTTTACCCCAACCATTTTACAATTTTTATTTTTATTTTTATTTCGCCCTCTCGCTCCATATTTTTTACGAAAAAATCCGTGAACCAAGAAATTAAATTGGTGTGGCCTGATGTTAAGTTGTTTTTTGTGTAATTAAAGGTGTGCAATTCAGCCATTGGCTGCTATGTAATGCTACTAACAGTTCACCTTTATCTGCGGGGTAACCTGTATGCATTGTTTTTATAAACCGGAGTATGCAGGGATATGAAGTAAACGGATGGTAGTTTCAAATGGCAATATTTTGAAAATACAGTTTGTATCTCAATTTGAAACTACCGTCCGTTGGCTTAATATCCCTGAGTTCTGTTTTTAAAAACAATGGACATTGGTTACCCTGTGTGAACTAGCATTACCCTGTTGATAGAGTTGAGTTGGATAAAGCTTTCATTCATTCATTCATGGTTACACATAGGCTTGATGGCATGTCGCCAGCATCCTCTATCTTAAGTGTTGCGCTGTGTAGGTTGAGGAAATGCATGTCTTCCCTCATGTTATCAGTCCATCTGGGCCGTCCACAAGGATTTTTTACTTCTATGGTATTTTTATTACAGTACTGTAAATCTATTCTAACTGTAGGAGTTTTAAGTTCATACACAGCATAATGTCAATGAAGAATAGATAAGAAATTAGCAAAATAGCAGAACTCTACTCAAGCAAGTTGCTGGATATGATTTTAGACACAGCTAAAATTGGCAAAGTTACAGTTGTAGAAAAGAGCTTGTGTTCACAATTCGATGACTCTCATCACAAAAAATGCAGACAGTGGCAACACTGCAATTTATTATGTTACCTTGTACATTGTACCTTGTAAACACAACACAACACCTTAGCTATGAATTCTTCACAATGTCATTCTAGCCAATATTTCTGAAAATCTTCAGAATCTGTAAGTCTTATACATGGCTCTACAATCATGATCTTGCCTAACTGCACAATGTAATTTTTTGTATGGAATCCAAAAATTCATTTGTGGAAGAAAGGTCTTGCTGTACACATTAACCTTTTCATTTGTATGGACTGCCTCCAGGTCCACAGACCATTACTAAGTTAAAATCAATGTACACTGCTGCACTGAAAGGTAACCACAGGTCATGACGGGCATGGTCATAACAGAGCAGATGTTACTCTTATCTTTAAATGTATCAAGGTTAGCCATGGAATTTTAACTTTCAAAATTGGCCATGGTAACTTGAAGGGAACTTGAGTTCAACTACTAGGCAAAAGTTCAATACTGGTAGATTCATTGCCTTTCATTTACTTTCTAGTCTTTGAGACCAGAGTCTGGTCAGATGTTGAAATTGGTTCAAATCACACAGACTAGGAAAGAAATTCAAGGGCGTTCAGAAGAGGGGAAATTCTGTGTGCTTGATGTTGCCTCAAAGGCAAGTAGGATTCGTGAGTTCAACCGTACGAGCCAATGCTCATTTTGCCATCCTTGCCCTCAAGGAGGTCTCTAGGCTGGTCTTTGACACTTTTGGCCATTCAAATGTGTAGAGGCCTGAAATTAACATCTTGAGGGCAGACGGGAAAGATGGAAAGCGTCCAAGAGATCACATGCAGTGTATAAGCAGACTGCTAATACGGTTGTCCTTCAGAATGGTTGGCGAGGAGAAAAGAGAGACATTTTCTGTCTATTGTTGCTACATTGGCAAGTGTCCAAAGTCTTTTCATCATCTGCATTAGAGGCGTTTAGCTTGAGTCTAAGTTCAGTTTGGTGGGTCTCTGACTATTTTTAATATTTCTTGTCATAGAATTTTTTTACTGCAAATTGCAAGTTGCAAGAAGAGTACTTTGTAGCATGGATTCGTTAACCTACCATATAGAAAAGTGACAAACAAGTTCCAAGATTACCTACAATTGTCTTTTTAAGGATTCTGAATTGCTCTTAACATCAAATTTTTAAAGCATTTAGCCACATGTTGTATCAAGAAAGTCCTTGTAACACTAATGTTAATGTCCTATATGACTTGTCTGTCAGAGAGTGTGCTTGAACTTAGTAGAATTTATTCTGTAACAGGATTAGATTTCCGCCACAAACAGAGAATGAGACTTTGACTAATTTTTGCTCATTCCTTGACAAAGACTCTCTTTCCGAGAACCTACTCTAAGACTTGTAGTTTCTTGGATTTTTTAAATTGAAAATGATTGCAAGCGGACATCATAAAAGCAATGGGGAAGGAGAAAAACTTGATTGTAACTGTATTCACTTAATAAAACTAAGTGCACCAAGACATAAACCTGGTCCTCTATTTTGTCTTCATCATCATGTTCAAGTTAATCATATTTCTAAAATTTTTCTAAAATCTGAGAATCAACAAAATTATTTAATTGGTGTGGCCTTACTGCTTCCGAACCAATGATGACGATTCTTATGTTATTTTGTTGGGTGGGCCGACTACTCTCTCTTTGCAACCAGGGGCTGAATTGAGAGGAGCTTACAATAGGCGGGGCTAAATTGCAAGTGTCTGGTGCGAGCTGCCATTCGGCGCCACACACAGGTGACCTCAATACAATACTAATTGCCCCAGGTGTGGCCATAGGACTGTAGGTTTTGAACCTAATGATGAACCTAATCATTATTGTCACTCCTCTCTTTTCCAGATAAAATTGATCTCCATCTCAAGCCGAACGAGGGGTTCAGGTTCTGGAGTGAGGATGTTGTGGACCTGGGACAGTTCGCACCCTTCAGCATGGTGGCAGAACTGGAGTTTGGGACTGCCTTACAGGGAGCAAACTTCTCCACTGACGGCAGCCCCCACCTCACCTACAAGTTCTACATATCTCATGACGAGGTGAGTTGTTACAGTATAGTCATGAGTTTTTGCAGGAATTCAATTTCTGTTCACGACCGGTAGGGGTGAAGATACTATTATACAGTTCGATGCTCTAGCACAAAACCATGATTTTGGGACAGAAAGGCATCACAAAAAAAAAAAAACATGAAAATAAGGCCCCCTGAAATATCTTTGGAATTTGCAATTTTATTTGATTCATAATTAGTCCTTCATGCTCTTGCTTTTACTTTCAAGGTTACTTTGTTTTTGTACACATTGCAGTCTCTTTACAATCAGGCAGGGGTCAAGGAATGTGGTCATGTAATAAAGGGTTAATGCCCCGCCCCGAGGTGTATATGGTGAGATAATCCCTGGTCAGGTGCAATAACCACCGAATAAACCACCGAGTGAGCGTAGCGAACGAGGTGGTTTATGAGGTGGTTATCGCACCTGACCAGGGATTATCTCACCATATACACCGAGGAAAAGGCGGGGCATTAACGTTATTATCATATAGCCTATCCAACTGACACAGGGCGTTTTCTGCGTGTTTACTGTAACAACCTGCGGATGACCGCGGGTGACCCCCGATAGAACGCCCGTTCTGTTCTAATACCTGGAATAGAAGGAAATTTTGTTTGGGCCAAATTTGACCATCGGGTTTGTTTAGTGGGGGTGTTGAAAATCATGTTTGATCTTTTTCTGTTTAAGAATCATTTAAATCTTTTTAATTGTGTTGTATTTTAACATAAATTGTTCGAAATAAAGTACAATACGCTGTTTAATAGATATAATTTATAAATACTTAACACTAGTATTAGCGTCCTGTCCCCTCTACAATGGTGCGGTCCAAAAAGTGGGCGGTTATTCTAATAACCGCCCACTTTTCAGGTTACGGCCTGATAACCCATAGGAAATGGGGGCCTCTGATTGGTCAACTCCATCTGGCTATATGATAATAAAGGGTTAATGCCCCGGCCCGAGGTGTATATGGTGAGATAATCCCTGGTCAGGTGCGATAACCACCGAATAAACCACCGAGTGAGCGTAGCGAACGAGGTGGTTTATGAGGTGGTTATCGCACCTGACCAGGGATTATCTCACCATATACACCGAGGATAAGGCGGGGCATTAACGATATTATCATATAGCCTATCCAACTGACAGTTATTTCACACAAATTCATTTATAACAAATAAACACTTTAATACATTACATAAAAATACATTTGCAATATATATATTGTACAATAGTGTCTATGTATAATACAAACATTAAACTATTTCATCATCATCATTTAAGTAATAATTCTAACTAATCATCTGTTTGTGAGATAGCATATCAGCATCAACATGTGGCTTATTTGCAATACAAAC
The DNA here is from genome assembly GCA_019207045.1 of Branchiostoma floridae x Branchiostoma belcheri. Lineage (NCBI taxonomy): Eukaryota > Metazoa > Chordata > Leptocardii > Amphioxiformes > Branchiostomatidae > Branchiostoma > Branchiostoma floridae x Branchiostoma belcheri. The sequence goes on along the minus strand of CM033028.1, from coordinate 17,627,542 downwards.
TACATGTATTAAGTGGAGTCCTGGTACCCCCCATGCAGAGCCTTTTCACTTGGGCACGACAAAGTACGTATATATGAAGTGATTTAGGAAGGTACCGGCTTAATCACGTTAGAAAGCCATAATGAAAATGTGTAAAATCAGCATAATTCCTTTTCAAGTATCCCTATATTCCCCATGTGGAGCCCTAATTAACATAACCAATCAATCATAATATTTTTGACAGTTATGCATGGTTTACACACAAACAACAGTACAAAAAAAATTCATGACTGTCCCCTGTATAATGGTGCGGTCCAAAAAGTGGTCGGTTATTAGAATAACCGACCACTTTTGAGGTTACAGCCTGATAACCCATGGGAAATGGGGGACTCTGATTGGCCAACTCCATCTGGCTATATGATAATGTTCATTAATCAGGAGTCTTTAACATTATAGTTATCCATTGTCATTGCCATGATCGTTATCTAAACCACTCAGCTAAAGTGACATAGTGATTAGTCATCTGTTACATAGAACCCTTTATCATTGTTACGTACAAGCAACTGCATAGATATTAGTCTTGATGTTCTGTACATCTAGTTACACTCGAACTTGCCATGCACTGTACCAGTACAGTTGTTGTGCAATAAAGATTGATTAATTGATTATCCTTTGTCATTGGGTTCTACCCCTTGTGCCACAGAATCCTGTCTATAGCAGTCAGTCCAAAGGCCTTCTCCAGGACCTGTCCTTCCGTCCTGGGACAGAAATCTGCCTGTTGTGATGGAAAATAATTTTAGCTCATCCATCCAAAATGACATGAAAGTTGAAAGTGACCTTTCATAAGCTTAAAATGTCATATTTAACCAGGAAAATCAATAAGGAGGGGCCCCAAACATTGAGTGGGACAGAAAAAAATTTTAAGCTGGAGACAGTCAACTACTGAAACTGAACAATAGATGTAACGTTACCTGTTAAAAGTTTGTCTGTATTACTAATTTGACACAATGTTCCCCAGGTCATAGATCCATTGGTAGACAAAGAGGTGCCATACAACATGAGCGAGCTTCAGCGGTATGAGACGGGCAAGGAGATCATCACCTCTCCCACTGAGTTCAGGCTCACTGATCCAATAGGTTAGAACAAAGCTGTTTTCCCCATTAAGCAACAGAGAATGCATGGTATTCAAAGGTGCAAGCTACCTAGAGGTAAGAGCAACCTAGAGTTTGAATCCAGGCTTTTGTTGCTCACCTAAATTGCATGCTACTGGAAAGGGTTGCAGTCCTTATGACAGGGTGTTAGGATATGGTTGATTAGTTTTGGGTGTATGTGTGTGTGTCTTTGTGTATGTTTGTGTTTCTAGATATTTGTAGTCTAACTCAAGAACGTCTTGATGGATTGCAATGATATTTGGTATGTGGGTAGACAAACATCAAGGTCGATTTTGGGTCCCCTAGTACGTGACCTTGGTACTGCAGCAGAACTTTCATTTTTTGTGTCTTTTGTCCTGGACATGCTATGGTCTGGACTTTTTGGTGGCAGATAGCTTGTGATGTAAGGAAGAAGTGGTGCATCTTTGGGCCCCTAGTTGTACTAGGAGGACTTTTCCCAGTACAATGAACCTATAACATTACATGTCGGATTGAGATTAAGATACTGTTCTATTCTGTTCTAGGGTTGCTGATCCCAGTGCATGGTTTTGTGGAGTACTGCGGTGATGTGTACATCGGTGTGCACTTGACATCCGACCTTGAACCAAGTTCTGACGGTGACAACAACTATGGCGTCAACAAAGTTTTCCTCAGGTGTCCCCGAGGTTGGTCTGATGTTTATTTATATTTTATGAAAAAAAAACACCTTTAACAATGTAAAATACATTTTCTTCCAACACAAAGGTATACACGAATCAAATTTTCAACGACCACTGTCGCTTTCTTCAGGATCAATACTGATGACCAATCACTTTTGGACATAAGCTCGTGAGATGGACATGTGATATTGTTAACTTGTGATCTTGTAGATACGTGTCGTCAGCAATTGGTTAAATGTGCCAGGGAGGTTGATTACTACCAACACAGAGGATCTTCCATGATGTGAAATACAATAGGAGAGAAATGCACTCACTTTCATCAACTGTCGACAAATTGAACATTGCATGAAATAAAGTCTGATTAACAACACTTAAACAACAATTTTTTTCCAGATGTTCTGAAGATTTCAGACTTGGTGATCAGCATGCCGCAGCCCACCCTGTGGTCAGATGTCCCCACCATGATGACCATACAGGTTACAGTGTCCAACACTGGACAGCGGACCATCCCACGGGCAGCAGAGGGACAGCAGAACTTCCATTTCAAGGTCAGTTCAGCCTTTTAGAAAAAGTTTGTTATCAATAAATTAGGCTTCACCAAATTCATAGCTTAAGCTTGTTTCTTTGATTTGGTGACAACATAGAGGTATGGAATGACCAGTTGTTGTTTAAATGCTTCACCAATGATCAAAAGCCACAAGCCGACCTGATTGTCTCAGTTGACGTCTTACTGAAATAAAAGTTGAAAGGTAAAGGTAGTCCCATAGCCATTGCCAATGCCATATGGGTAGTGGGTAACGTTATTTGGTGTGTCTATTGTACAGCATGGAAGGCGGAGCCCAACCCATTCCTTCCACTGCCTTTTACTCCCAAAACCAAAGTCAGGTTACTGAAATGTCATGGCCAATTTGCTTGTCTGTTCTTGCTGATAGTAAATTGATTACTCATTAGTTAAATTTGCCTGATATTTCAGCATGATGTACATTATGTATAGTGGAGTTACTGTATTGGCTCAGTGGTTAAGGATTGGACATACAATTTATACAAAATGTACATTGTACTTGTATGTAACGCTAGTTCACCTTTATTCGCGGGGTAATCTTTATTCGTTGTGTTTACCCAAACGGTATTAAAGGAAAGCAAGTCGACGGACGGTGGTTTTATGTTGTAATGTGTTTGAACTATTGTAGTTTGAAACTATCGTCCGTCAACTTGATATCCTTAAATGCCCATTTTTGAAACCAACGGATATAGGTTACCCGGATAAAGGTGAACTAGCGTTAGCAATAGGCCAAACAATGCACAAGGACATACATGTTCCTGGTCCACTGATTTGAACTGCCAACAATAGATCTGCCTTCAGAAAATAACTGAAAATTTGCATCTGAAAGCAGTTCATTATCATTTGAAGTTCATGTCCTAACACTTGTACTACTTTAAAGTTTTTTTCATTTATCTATCAATGTTGAAGTTGTATATGGTAATTAGATATTTGTGTGATCTGTCTGACATCTTTTCCCCCAATTTTCCAGTTCTACCTGTCCAGTGATGGTAAGCTGAGTGATGATGACATTGAGATGCCCTTATTCCTGATGTACTCCCCATCCGACCTACAAGAGATGAGGAAAGTGATGCTCCCCCAACAGAAGGCCTACATCAGGGAGACCTCCGTGTACTTTACTCTACCTGCGGATAACTGTGGCCTGAGGAGCAAACTGCTTGTTCTTGTTGCACCATCCAGGTTTGATTTTTTTTTAATCAAAGCTTTTTCAGGCCATCATGATTTATTTCATTGGTTTGTGACATCTTAAAATAAAAATTCATGAATAGGACAAGTTGGAAACAGAAGGCTGGGTTGCAAAAAAAAACTTACATCTTACAGTATTCACACCCTGATACTGTTATGGTACAGACGTCCTCTCTCAACTGTTTGTCTGTTGATCCTAGAATTCAGCATTGTTTTTAAATATTCATAAAATCAAATATGGCCTCAAATAGCAAAAAATATGGAACTGAAAACAGCTACAAAACAGACGTCAAATAACATCGAGGAACAATCAATGATGTATTGAACAATCAAAAAACAGACAAACAAACAAACAAACATGAAACTGTATTAACTGTTTATTGGTGCGACTTGCCAACATGATTTTTTTAAATCTTCATTGACCAGTTCGGACTTTGTGGACCAGTTTCCTGCGAATGACATGGCCGTGCACAGCCTCACTGTGGAGTGCTCACATGGTAATGTTATCCTATGTACTTATGTTGTCCTTAGTGCTGAAATGCCATCAAATTGTTGTTGTGGGATATTGCACTTAAGTTTTCCCCACCTTCAATGATTTATCAACCTTAATTAAGTAACGTGGATTTTCAGAAATGTTGCACCATTTGTCAAGCTTCAAGCCAACATGTGATGCTCAATATGTTGTCCTAGTAAATGTTGAAATGACACCAAGTCAAAATTTGTGACAGAAACTTTTCCCTTGACTCTTGTGTGCAAATTTGCATCTAAAGGTTTCCTCATTTCTAGGATTATTAAAGGAATTTAGAAGAACTAATTCTTATAAATTCTTATAAATGATCATCTTTTTTCCTTAATTTTAGTGCTGAAATGCCTTCCATTGCAGATGACAATATACTGTGTTATACTGTGTTAGCTCTTGTATGATATCATGTTAGTTCACCTTTAACCTACAATGTATATCTGTCATGTTGCTAAACAGGGTATCCAGGCATATTAAATCGATGGACGGTAGTTTCAAATTGTTTACTATTTTTGAAATATTGCAGTTTGAAACCACCATCTGTTAACTTGATATTGCTGAATACTTTGTTCTTAAAAAGAACAGATATAGGTTACTCTACGGATAAAGGTGATCTATCATTAGAAGGCCATTTTGACATGTTAAAACTTTCTTCTGCTGTGCAGATATTGTTGACATAAGTGTCAGTGAGTGGAAGGTTCCAGGGAGGGGTGCAAAGAGCCCGGACTACATCGAAAGGGACGTGGCATTTGACCTTGTCATTGATGTGGCACTTGAGGGAGCAAAAACTGTGGGTAAGTATGAATCTGACCAAGATTTTGTTCTACTAATTTTTTCCGTGTTTCCTTGCTCAAGTACATGTACATACATGTAATAAGGCTATCATGGAATTTCAAAATTTTACTTGGTGGTGTTTTTTCATCTGAAATCAATGGAATTGACTAATTGCTATAAGGAAGTTTAAGTAAAATCTTGAAAGAAAGGAAGTTACCAACTTTGATACCTAATACTCTCCTGTTAGTAAGCAGACATTCGCTATCAGATTTTAGTTATGGGGTTATATAGAAATCATGGAAAGGATTCACAGTGACTGAAATAGATTGTTATAGATTTTGATGATGATCTGATTTCCTGTAGTGATCTCTCTTTATTTATCTATTCAAAACACTGATACATGTAGGTAAGAGTATCAATGTGAAACAAAGACTACTAACAGCAAGACAGTCTCCCTATCTGACCTGGCTACAGAAATTCAATGGTGTGTGAAGGTCAATAAATTCACTTCAAACCAAAGGTTATGATTTGAATTCCTTATTTGTACTTTCCACAGTTGGAGACACCCTTAAGATGAAGCTGTTCCTGTCTCGTGATGGTCAGCTGGATGACAATGACCTGCTGTTAGTGGAGTACCCAGCTGAGGAGAGCTCCCCACACCCACTGGAGACTGATATCTACCACTCAGCACAGGTCAGTCAACAAAACTATGAAAACTCACCATACTTTCTTTGCTTCTGTGAAAAAAGTATTTCTGTGTTTTTCTGCACACTTTGGCAAGAATGACTCAAAAGCAATTGACTTATTGGGATGATATTTGGCCTGTAGGTAGGCCATAGAAAGATAAAGGTCATGATTGATTTTAGCATCCTTGTGGCCTTCTGTGGTACTGAAGCAGAACCACTGGTTCATGGATCTACTGTATATGTATCATGGGCGTCTTTTGGTGTTATTGTTTTGTCAGCAGATAGCTTTTGATATTGGAAAGATAAGGGGCAGGTTTAAGCCCCTAGCAGCTTGTTATAGCAGGGTTGGACATGTCCACTAGCCCTATTGTCCAGGGCAAGTACAAGCAGCTTGTTAGACCAGGATTGGACAAGTCCACTAGCCCTATTGTCCAGGGCAAGTGAAAGTGCCAATCGGGCAAGTGCATGACCTACCCCACTTGCTCGATCAGGCAAGCAAGAGTTTTCCATTTTACAGCCATGACATGAAGCAATAGTCAACATAAGAAATAGAGGCAATAATGATTTAATAAGAATTCCATTGTTGGAAGGGTAGATACATGTAAAACTGACATTTGAATTTTGGGCAATTGAAAAATTGATTCGGGCATTTTTTGATGTGCTTGCCCGATAGGACAAGTCAACTTGTACATACCCTGTATGCAGTAAAAAGAAATCATTAAAAGGTAGTTCATTCAGAAGCTAAACATACTTTATATGTCTGTACTTTAGGTTGATTTCAGCACAGCTGTGAACAACCAGCCCGACCTGCGAATCCTGTCGGGAAGCGACACCAGGCCGTTCTGCGGAAGATCGTACTTCATCGTACAGCTGGACACTGACAATGTCTACGATGAGACCGACGAGGGAAACAACGTCGCTGCCGCTGAGTACTTGTTTAAGTGCAGTGGAGGTAAGTTTATTTCATATGAATGGACTTAGCAATTGTATTACATTCAATTTGGCAAAAGCAACAATTCAACACCTAGAATTGTTGCTTAATATGTAGATTAGATTAGCCACCTAGAATTGTTGCTTTTGCCAATGATACACAATCGCTTAGTTCGTAAAAACACTGAGAGATAAATATCTGGTAACTATGATAAAAAAAATTTCCATGGATATCTGATTTCAGTACTTCTGCTGTAACATCAACTCTCATAATACATTCCACTGGGTACAATAATATGACCACATCCAAAATACTTCTTTTCATGATTAATACCGGTATTTTCTTGAATGTCTAAACATTTGAAGTGTAATACATCTCTGAATTACTTATGCTGCATTCGTACATCTCCTGAAATCAATATTTTGAATTCATGTATTTTTTCTTATGTGGCGATATCCTGGAAACCTGCCTAAAATCGTGCTCCTAGTGGCTGGTCCTACAGCTATTATGGTCCCCAGTGGAATTATGAGTTGACATTTCCTGGTTATATAATACACTTGCCTACCTGCCTAAGTGCCTAGGCCAGTGACTGGCCCTTGCTCCCTCCGTGATATTTCTCCAGACTGCACGATTCGCCGCACTCCTTATACTCTTAATACACTTACCTGATTTAAAAATGATTTTGATATTCATCTTGAGGTTTAGTTTGTTAAAAGAATCTAAAGACTGTCAGATAGATACAGTTTTCCTTTCAGTTAGATATACTTAAGGTAGATTTAAGAGATTAATTTTTATTAATAGCTATATACTGAAAATGCAAGCCACGTACCATTACATAATGGGAAGTTCTTTACGCGCCACAAATTCCTTCCTTCTTTGTGAACATATCATTTGCCAGTATATTATCTGATTTAGGTATTACTGAAGATTGTAGGATTAACTGATACTATTTTTTCATTAACAGTCATGCATACTTGCTGATACAGTTGTCTGATATATACTGAAATCTGATTAAAATTATTCAAGCAGATTATTGTGTCAATCAACTGTTGACTGAAGAAAGATCTTATCAAGGTTTATGTAAGGTTACTGACTTCCAGCTTTATATACGTGGAAATTGCACCCTTTGAGTTGTGCTGAATTAAATACCATTCATGCTGTAGATGACATTTGTGAATACTATATTATGTTAAGTAGTTTTGTCAAGTTGGGTACAGTTCTCTTTTGCACAGCCTGATGGATTTACCTACCAACGTTTCAGTGAGGGACTTAAAAGTCCTTCTGCAGTGCGTACCTTCCTCAAGACAATAATGGCCAATTCTACTTCCAAATGCCAGGTGGCGCTGCAGTGAGGTAAATGCAGTCCCAAATGTGACCAAGCTTGTATCCCCCCTCATGACTGGTTTGGGACCCTATATTTCTAACAGCACTACCTAGCTGAAATGGGAGGAAGAGCACATCAGTTCTGCATCAAGGAAGACTATAGAAGGACTTGAACCATACTTTGGCAGGTGATTCCTTAGAGTTGAGCAACAAAGAAGAGTATCATTTATGTCCTATAAGGACCTGGTCCATTTAAAATTAACGATTGTGTGATCTTGCTATAGACATGCTGGGACTGAGAGATTTCACCTTCACCCCGCTCCAAAGCCCCGTCCCGCGGGACATCACGACTTACGTGGTCCTCCAGGTCACACTGGACTGTGTGGTAGAATCCTTCTGTTCTCGGGTCCCAGACTCCACTCAGGAGGGCAAAAACAACGTGAAATTTATTCTGAAGGTGAGTTCATGCAGAAGCTGTACGCTCTGATTCGAATTTTTTGTTCATACAATGGGCTCATAATTTTGACAATGATGTAGATGAGAATGGCTAACGTTACCACCAAATTTGCAGTGACTGTCATGTTGTTTCCATTACTCAACTCTCATGGCAGGGCAATAGTCATTTGAATTTTATTTTTTAATACTCTTCAACTTCAAAAGGTAGATAATGAAAGTCGACAATAATTGGTAATGTTTTAACAAACTTTTTTATTGATAAACTAAAAGATAGCATGTTCCTTATATTATATTATACTATATCTTTAAGTTAAATATTTTTAAGATATCAAGATATGCATTCTTTAGCGAATAATGTGCCCATACAGTTCTCTGAGGATAAGGAAGGCACAAGAACAGTGGACCTCACAGGAGGAGAAGTGGACGAATCTTGGGAGGTTTCACCGCCACTAACATCAGGCTTTGACAGTGGTAAATGTTCAACTTACATCATTCTCCCTTCATCTAAATGTGTAATATAAACTTTCATGACACCAGGTACCATAACATTAGCTCCTGTACTAAAAAACAGCAAATTGGCTTATGTTAGTATAAATCTTGACTTCACTGGTTTTCTAGTGAACAATTTTAGAATTGTTTCCTCCTTGTTTACACATCCATTCAGGTTTGACACTGTCTGAAACATCTGACCATGTCAAAATCATTATCCAGTTGCTTTATGTCAATGAGTTACACAATTGTTTGGCATATCTCATTACCTACATGTTTAGCCTTCATTGATGCACCACAACATTAACAAAATGGTGTTATTTTGCTCAGGACTTTTTAAAAGTCCCACCAGGACTGATGTTTCATTAAGTAGATTGCTTTAAAGCGGCACTTGTGTCACTGTAGCACTATTATGAGAGTTGATGCTAAATCTTGGCATTTATACTGAGTCTCCTACATCCAGCTTTATTTTTGTACCATGATTTTTGGTAGATGCCATTGACAATTATGATAAATTGAATACCCACTGCAAAAATTACACACCTCTAATCATGAACTGCAAGGGATTCTTAAATTGATCAGTGTGATGCAATATATCACACATTACATTGTAAATCACTGATTAGAATGTCTTCTCATATCATCTTAGAAAGGAAATTGCTGCATGTACACATGCTATTGCAGATATGTATCATGATGATATTATTTGATGCATGCGTTGATTTGATATAGTCACACTCTCTACATTTGTACCTGATGATGAATCCATCCGTCATTTCATGGAGAAATTGAAATTTGATTTTATTTTTTTTTTACATCCTGAATTGGACTGATTTTTTTACAGTGGATCATGTACTTTGATAGAAGTTGACAGTCCTACCAAAAAATTTGAAAGATATCTTATCATTCTTGGAAGAAAATTAGAAGAACCTTAAAGTTTACAGTTCCTGTTGAAACTTTTCAAGCTTGTCATACTTCTCAAACTTAAAGACATTTTTCTGAATCTTTTCTTGTATATTAAAACCAAAGACAAATGTATGATGACAAACACCGCATTCACATTCATAGAATATGTTCACAGTTCATTTATGATACAGTGTACTGTGTAGTATCTTAACCTCAAAGCTTTAGAAAATATAAGTTAAACTATTCATGTTAGTCAGACAACTGATTGTTATGTTACAGTCCATTAATACGGAAATGTGTCATATCTTAGCCTTACATGAATAAAAGAAATTCATGCATGGCTTATGATTAGTGCACAATATTAATGGTTAGTGTACTGTAAATTCATTTTATTACCAGGGACTCAATTTTACAGAAGGCTGGAAAAATGAGTTTGCCAACTGTTCAATGGTCACAGTGGGTGCACAGAATGCATCACAGTAACTGAACATTGTTGAATACAGTCAAACGCGTTCAGGCAATGACCTGGCAATGGCAAGCACACAAAAGCCATATTAAAAGAATCCCGTCCATTTTTACCATAGTGGGCAGCAGGCAGTTCCGATTGGCTGGCTGGGTGCGGTACAACGATGACGGTGCGGACGCCTGTAACAAGTACCAGTACGCCACCCTGGAGGTACAGCAGGGAGACAGCGAAAAAGCTGTCTATCTGCTGGACTTGTCAACAGAAAACAGCATCTACAGTGTTCCCCTGACTTTGAGCTGTGATGACGCAAGTAAGTAGTCAAAATACAGTCTTACTGATTAAAACAAGCTGATTGAGCAAGCAATTGTTATAAAACAACAAAACAAAATAAGACTGAGTACCCTCTACCAATCGTCTACCAACTGTAGCCTGTTCCTATAACACTAATAATTGAAAATTAGTTCAGTCACTGAAAACATATTAAGCAACCACTCAAACAGTCTCCATGTGTTTTGCCCAGGAGGTTATTTTTAAGAGAAATTGTTTTTATACCATCCCATACCATTGTAAGATTTTGCTTAACACATAACAGAGAATCTCTTTAACCTTTTGGTAGCAAATTGCCATCAATAACAGGGTTAGGCAGCAGGGAGAAGGTTAAAGTTAAGAAGAAAGGCACTGAACATGCTTCAAGTGAGTACCCGACTTTAGCTGAGGAGGTAAAAAGCAGCAGAAGGAGATGAGAGATTGGCTTACGTATTTCTTTCATCATACAACAATTTCGTCTCTGCTTGTCCAGAGTTCATTGACCTGCTGCCCAGCCTGCAGCTGATGTCCCAGGATGAGATTGTGGACATGTCCGAGGGCACGGCGACGGTCGACTTCCGCCTGGACGTCACGGTCGTCCTCAACAACATGGACGGCTTCTCCCAGATTGAGGAGGATGAGGATGGCAGCCATTTTGAGTTCCAGCTGTATGTTTCAGGTATTGACAATAACCTACTCCAGGAACAGAATTCAAGTTTTTACCATGATTTGATTATATGGATGGAATTCTGTGCATGCATCAATTTTCATCTCTTTCAAAAAGAAAAGTTTTGACCATGCTATGGTAAATTTGTTTAAAGTACCTGCAAAAAGTTCAAACAAAGTAAATTACTGAAATATAAAAATAATGTCATAAAAATGCTGAATATCAATTCTAAAGTGTAAGAAGAAGATGTGAAGAAAATGAAGAGTCACAGAGCATGTAGGGTTGTAGTTATGTCATCTTCATGATCACCTGCAAGTGTTTTTATGTCTTATGCACTTTCTTCACAGCTGTCTGGAAACACCAACAACCACCAAACATACATGTTTGCATAGCAGTACCTAGGTGCAGAGTCTAATGTGTTCTTTTGTTCTTTACTCACACAGCAAACAAAGAGATCACACCTGATGACACCCTGATCCCCTATGTGCCGTCAGAAGATGCACTGAAGCAACTGAGAGAAGAAATGAAGTTTTCTGGTAACTTGATACAAATAATACTTGAATTAGAGTTTTTATAATCAAAACGAAACGGATCAAACCACTTACTTTTTTTACCACAACATGCCAAAGTAAGATTGATGCTTCGGTCAGAATTTTTGACTGGATCCCATTTTGTAGACTCCATCAGGGATTTCACATGGCATTAAATGACCCACGCTTCATGAGAAGTGGGAATGGTTGCTTTAAGTGATAAATGATCATCACTTGTTACAGTAATTTGATGTTTCAGTCCTTCAGGTCTTGTTACGTTAGGGACAGTTGAGTGAAAGAATAGTTTTCATGATATTTAGCCTGAAATTTCATCCATACTTTACTTTCCTATTGCAGGAACATTGCATCTTGGATCTGACGACCTGATGTTTGACGTGAACGTCGTCAGGAGGTACTGTCACAACACGGATCCCGCCTTCTTTGCCGCGATTGTGGACACGAGGAGCGAGGGCGCGTACGATGGAAAGATCGGACAGGTGAAGGAGCGCGATGAAACCAACAACGTCCAAGTAGTGGTGGTCAACTTCAGGAGTTGTCCAGGTAAGAGTTTTTTTTACCTTCACCAGGAATCAGAGAAAAGTTAATGAGAAAACACCAATTTGGTAGAGCAGAAATGAGAGCGTATCTACCCCAAGTTCCTATTTAGTTACTGTCAAAAATGTCTGGTATCAATACCAGAGTTCACAAAAATTCAGTTCAGTTCAAGATAAGATCTATCATGTAACTTCAGTTCTGTTGTAAATACATCATTCAGAATTGTTATAAAAATTCAATGACCGTAAGTACTGCAGCTCCACCTGGCAGTGGGAAGGGGTACTGGTCAGTATTGCCTTTTGGAAGGTATATAATGTTGTTACAGTAGCAGAACCACCAAAACAATGGCATACAATTGTTTCTGATGGGTACAAAGCACTTTTAGTTAAAACCCATGGATATATAAACCTGATGAAATTATTTACGAGACAGTGTATTAACCTTTATCTGCCCAACCAGCTGCCATGGATGTAGCCGTGGACGAGTTCTCAGTCACAGAGTTCTCCAGCGTAGAACTTGGAGAAGACGTATCTCTCTCCCTGAAGGTTAGCTGAAGATAATACATTTCCATCATAAGAAGATTGATAAGTTCAGGTTTGAACCCCCCTGTAGGTTCTAACCATATTTCTTAAAAACCTTAAAGATGTGTGCTTGAATGAGATGTAAAGCAGTCCGTCCTGTGTTTAAGGAGAGACATTGCTTTGTTAGAGAATTAACCTACCACACTTATCAATTAAAGGGTGGGGGTCCATCCGAGTGTAAGTGGGTCAAAACTACATGAATCAGTCTACTAATAGTCTTACACAGATTATACTTAATGTACAAACATGGTCTGTTATGTCTTGAGGCTTTTTATGAGTTTTACAAACAAACAAACAAACAAACAGAAAGCTGATGACATGTCTGTACCCTGTGGACAGGTGTCCATCATCCTAGTGGGTACCAACAGCAGACTCCCTAACATGGCCAGGGATGTGGAGTTCAACAATTATGACATCAGATTTTACCTGTCTGAAGATGAGCACATCACTGAAGAAGGTAATGACTGTCTTCATGAAGTCATAACTGTGTATCCCCTTCATTTTAAGTTATGCTAACATTACAAAATGTATATTGTGAAGTGTTTTGAGTAAACTTGTGTTTTCAATTTTACTTTAAGTTTTTCTTCTTCGTGTGATCAAATCTTTCACATTGAACCATGGAAAAGTGATTTAATGGCAAAATGTGTGTCAGACTTAATGTTTACAAAATGTAAATACAAATGGCCTTGTTTGATAGGCTTGGAACCCTTTAAAACAAATTTAGGTTTTATTGGCAAATGTGCAGATGTTGACACACTGGCAGACCCAATAGGTAGGTGCTTTGGGCACCCTTTTTGACATATTAGCCGTGAGGCTCGGTGGGAGTCACTCCACCGTCATGGTGGTTATATCGTGTAGCGTGCCTTTCCCAAGGGCACAAGGTCGGACATGGTGATTATCGAACTCGGAACCAACTGATTTTGATTCCAATGCTCTAGCCGTTGCGCCACACAGACCCCACAATGCATAGCACGAATCCCTTACAGGCATTTCTGACAATTCTTACAGGCAAGTAACTTTTTTGTTCCAATCATTATTGCCAGATCTACAACTGCCCTATGATGTAGACAGCATCCACCAGTTGAAGGAGGGGATCTCAGCTCCATTGGTGGAACATGATGCCAAGGTCGTGACTTATGACCTGAGTTCAGGCATGAACAACAACCCCTCTGTCACTGTGCCCATGAACCCTGACCTTTGTGGGAAAATTGTGTAAGTAGCAAAATTTCAAAGAGGAATCAATTGCTTTTGTATTTGACCACTTTCTTTGATTTAAGATGGTTATGTTTTACAACAACCCGTCAATGGATGGCATGTTCAGCACCAAGGAAAGGAAGAAAAAATTCTGTTTGCTCTTGTGATTGATGCATGAATTCCTCTAGGAAAAAAAAATCTGCTCTTGCATGTTTTTGGCAAAACCAATCAGTCCTGAAATTTTAGTCCCTGGTAATCTTATTACAATATTCAGGCATTGAATTTATTTACATGTATTTTACTTGAATGTATGTGGGTACAAAATTCTATATTCAATGGTACCAAACAATGATAATAGATTGTTATCTTATCAAGCATTGTCTTCTTTTCAGTTACATTGGAGTTGAAGTTGTGGCGCTGACATTCACAGATGCATACCTGAGGAACAACAAAGCTGTTCAAAGGGTCACAGTGTTGTGCACAGGTATCTGACAGTCACTTTTCATTTACCACCAGTAGCAAAAGTTCAAAAAGAGTCAATTGCTCTTTTTTCTGACATGAGACTCCCATGTTGTCTTCTAAGATAATCAGCATCTGCTCTTGTATATCTTGTTGAAAGAACAATATTGCTGTATAGCTGACTTTTTTACTGGCTATCTCTTAGGCACTGCTTTGCTATCCTTTCTCTTCAAGATGATGGTAAGTTATTATGTCTCCTTACTATACTCTGATCAGTAGACCTGTTGCCCTTGGTGTCTTATAGCCTGTTAAGCAACATTACACATTCAAATAGAAGAAGCAAAAATGGGTCAATCATTTTGTAATTGTGCTGTTTTGTATATGTTTTACTTTAGTCTCAGAAACCATCTCAGTGCCATGTGTATTTTGTATCTATATGGCGCCTGTACTCAGCTCGATACGGCATGAATGTGCAATAAAGGCTATTACTATTATATGCTAAGATTCTTGCATTTGAAGGGGATTGTGACAGTCATAGTACATGATTGTATTCCTTGTGCTTTCAAAGGTTTTTGCCATTGAAAGTCTGATGTGAAGTCATAATTTTCATAAAAAATGAAATGATTTCATAACTTTTGAACTGTTTATTTTGTGCATTGTATTTTATTCAAAGCCACAACAGCTACATCTTTTTTGTGATTCTTGTTCTAGAGGAGAAGCTGGCGCCTCACGAGGTCAAGTTTGACCTGAGTAATGCCAAGGTGTGGCCGGGCCTGGACTATCAGCTCGGCATGGACTTCCTCTTGATGAACCTGGGGTTCCACACAGTGCCTGCTGGGGGATCAGGTAAAGAGTAGTCTTCATATTCTTACTATCACCCATTTATTAGCCTAAGACTAGTTTTAGAGCCCGTGTTTTAGATGAATATTAGAAGTTTTATATATACGTGTATGCCTACGTAGTTAGCCCAGAAATAGTTTCAACTGCAAACTCAACAGACAGCAAAAACCTCCTGTCCCCTTTTACTGCAAAATTTTAAGTCCCTGTGAAAATAAATGAATGTACTGTAAATTCTTTTATTTTCACAGAGGCTTAATTTTGCTGTAGAAGGGAAAAGATGCTGTCGTTGTGTTTCAAGATGGCAGTTGAAACAATTCTGTACAGCATCATATTTGCTGGGTCATGGATTGGTGGTGGAAAGGCCACAGCTAGATCTGCAAAAATAACATCTCTTCAAACATTTTAATATTTACAGTAGCCTACACAGACCTATCAGAGTGGAAAAACACCACTTCTAATCAAGTGCTAAATCTTTTCACATGTCGGTTACAAGTGCCATCCCAGTGTGTATTCTTACAACTAACTACACTCTTTTGGTTTCTTAATCCACTTACAACCAGAATCCAAGCCTTTTGTCAACACAAATGTTTGTCAACAAGTTCTTAATTTCATAATGTATGTATTACATGTCAAACAACAAAGTGCCATGTGGTATAACAAAAAGAAATGTTTCCAATACCAGACAACATTTTGAAATTTGTCCCCTGCAGCCTACAGTATCCGGGTGTTCCTGTCTGCTGACTCTGTGTTTCATGAGAGCGAGGACACACCATTGGTTGTCGACTTTGGTGACAGTTTGGGACAGACAAGTCTGGAAATCCTGGCAAACCAACAAGTGGACTTCCAGGGACTCTCAGGTTAGATACCGGTAGTTTCAAACACGATAGAAACAAGTTTTCTAACAAGTTTTCTATTGCATGAAATGGAGAAGTTTAATTATATAAGCAGTAAATACAAGTCTAAAGTATCTTTGTCTTGTTTGATTTCTATGGACATATGGTTGAAACACCTTGACCAAAATGTCAATGCAGTAAAACAACATTTAAACTTTATTCGGTCAATCTGTAAATGTCATAACTATATGTCATTTGAAAGTACTTCATCCGTCACTACTTTTAATGACAGCTTATGACATCTTTTAACTTGTTTGTAAAACACAAATTTGCAAAAGGGCATCAATAAGCTGCTTGTTTTTAATTGGGTATTAAGGTTTTTAAAAACCTAACAATTACCTTACAATGTAGTCAACAAAGACTGATAGTCCTTTTGCTACCTTTCTTCCACTACTGACTGGTTCTTAGTGGTTGAATGTGCACAAAGATTCATCAACTTGATGAAACTATTCATGCCTGTTTGTCTCTACCGTAGTTCCCATCCGACTGGAGACCAGGGAGGCGTGTCTGGAAATGTCCAACATGCACGTGTTCCTACAGGTGGTGCCAGATGAAAGCTACCTCCCCACGTACACATCATCCCTTACAGCATTCCCTGTACCCACAGAGTGTGCTGAAGGTAGGCTCAGGCATTTTGGTGGATGTCGCTTGATGGACAATATACTGTAAATGCATTAAAGTTCGCAGGGATTTAATTTCGCGGTAGCGGGAAAAGGGAATTTTCGCGGTGGATTAAAGTTCGCGGTAACACCATAGACTGCAGTCTAATACCATAATAGAAAAATGTTCGCGTTGGTTTTAAGTTCGCGGTGAAGTGGTCACCGCAAAAACCGCGAACATTGATCCACCGCGAACATTTCTGCATTTACAGTATCAAAAACAGAAGTTATATCGCAGCCATTATCGAACTTGACTTTTGTTTTCCCGACACCTACTCACCTACAAAATATCAGGATTCACACACACACACACACACACACACATAGACAAACATACCAACACATAACGCTCTCAGCAAAAGTATTATGATTGTCTCAAGATTGTGTCTGTCATACTTTAAACATTTGTCATTATGAGATGTATCATTATTGACTCACAGTCTATTACATCAAGTGACAGTTGGAAACATGTGCTTAAGCATACAATCTTACAATCTTTAAATTTCTTTAAATTTCAGTAATGGAATTGTCTGATTTATCTGGCTTATTTATCAGCATTGACAAGATATACATGTACTTCCTCATATCATGGTCCCCCTATATACCTGCATAACTTTGTGATTTTTATTCTGTGTGTTTTTAGACCATGTGGATCTACAAATATCCCTGTTTGAGGCCTCCGTGGATGTCATCTCCACTGACCAACCGTTTGAGTACGCGCTGGACGTGCGTATCCTGGTGTCCAGTCTGGCCAGCCTGTCCAAGGTGGGACAGAAGTATGGCATCACTTTCTACCTGTCCACGGACCCCGACATGGACCCTGAGGATGACCTGGCACTAGAACACACCTTCGAGGAGACCCAGGAAGCCAGGCTCTTCATGTATGTGCTGCAACATAACAGCATGGCATTTCTTATGTTTAAAAAAAGGGATACATTGTATGTTTTAAAAAGTAATATTATGTTTGAGCATATAGTACTTACAAACAGGTACAAATTATGTTTTTAGTTCATCTGTTGGTGCAACTTGTCCATCTTAGCTGTCTTTTGCTACATCGTCATCATGGTTGCTACATATCAGTAGCTTCATTACACCACACATTCACTGATTCGCATATCAGTAGCTTCATAAAACCACACATTCACTGATTCAGAGTACTTACTACCAATAGGTAGGGCATCATTGTTCTCCTTTGTCTCTAGTAAGCTGCCAGTCATTTTTTTGCTATCTAATGACTTATAGTTCTTAACAATCTCCTAGCACATTTGTGCAATGCAATGCAAGATAAAGTACTAGATAATATGAAAAAACAACATTTCAACCCATTTTTTGTTTCCTTACCATTGCTATCATACCATTTTGTTGACAAATGCTTTCCAACATACATTACATTAGGAACATCCCAGTTGGTTCCCCTCCCAAACAGCACAGCTTTGGAGGTCCTGAGGGACTGTTGACTATCCCTCAGATGGCCCCTGGGGTGGGGAGGTACTGTGGACCGTCTTACCTCGGTGAGTACCATTATCTTAAACTCTGCTTTGTCTTAGATGTCTTCTTGAGATTGATACAAAGTAATGGGAGGACCATGCAGATGATATCTCCAGATGGAGATACACACTGCACAGACCAAGCAAGGGAAATCAGGAGAAGCTGTGTAATGCATAGGAAAAGTAACCTCATAGCAAAGAACAGGTCACACATGCAGGACTAAAGGCAAACACTACTTAGGGTTCCCACCAGAGCAGTTGAGTGTAGGGGGCCTCTGTGACTTGTATCCCCTATACTGTGATTTGGGCCCCTATGCCCATCAACCAGCATAGGGGGCATATCTGTTTGTGTTTACTAATTGGAATTGGCCCTCAAAATGCAGGAAATCGTGTTTCCAGAACATAATTTTCAGGGGGAGGCTGTTGCCAGACCTCGCTTGCCACGGGGCCTTGCTGCACGAAGATGCCCCCTATGCCATGAGAATACTGCTACTCTTGGTAACTTTCACTCCAAGAAAAGCATTATTTGCAAGACAGTTTGGGTAATTTTTTAATGTCTTCCACAGGTGTGTTGCTGACTGACAAACAGAACTGGGACTTGGATCCATTCTTACCTGACAACAGTGCTGCACTACAGATCCAACTTCAATGTAGCCATGGTGAGGGATGCACACCAATTACACAAGTTGACTGAATTTGATCAATTTGTAATTCTTTTAAAAATTCTCTAGAAGTTGATGGATCATTATGATTTCAGAAAAGGTTAATGCTAGTTCACCTTCATTCGTAGGGTAACCTAAATGTATATCCGTTCTTCTTAAAAGCAATGTATTTGGGGATATCATTTAGTCAACAGATGGTGGTTTCAATCTACAATATTTAGAAAATAGTACAATTTGAAATTACTGTCCATCAACTTGGTATCCCTGGATACCCTGTTTAGCAACACAACGGATATAAATTACCCAATATATAAAGGTGAACTAACATTAGGTATTTCAGACTTTCTTGATTTGCTATGGTATGCCTTTTTGTCAATATTAAAAGCTCATTGGTTCCCTTTTGATTGACAGATTTTATAACATTTAAAATCTCTACACTTTAAGTTTAGTCATAAGGCCACAGCAAGTAAATTTTATGGATGACATCCTCTGCAGACTGCAAAAATAGTGCGATAGGGCAAAAAAAAACAAAATGGGTGAAAAAAACCAAGATGGCTACATTTTCAAAAATAGGTACCATTAAGTTGTGATGACTGTTGTAACAAGAATTAAAGGGACGAAACATGGTATCAGAGCCAACAAGGCATTCATTCCTGTATTCAAGACATGAACTGGTGTGGTAAAAGTGACACTAGTGTGGTAGACTGACATCACCAACAAAGTTGGTAACCACACTCATGGCTTCCATATTGGTGTCATTTTTACAACTTTTATTTCTACAACTACAGTCCTGCGTACCTCGCAAGTGTCACTTCTACGAGTACAGTTATTAGGCTACAACACAACATATTTGCTCATTTTGGTGCGTTAAGTCATGTTTACCATCCCTGCAGAAGAAAAAAAATGTTTTTTTTTCTGAAATCAGGAGAAAATTAATGCGCGCTGATGTCATCCATAAAATTTACTTGCTGTGGCCTAAAGATGTATATTCCATCGTCGAAAATAAGATTACTTGCTGCTGTTATACTCTAGATGTTTGCCTTCCAGTCAATGTTAATTTGTAAACAGGGTAGGATGCTTTTGTGAAATAGCAAATCAGCATCCAAGGTCTCAGTTTGAACTGACTAGATTAGCCAATGTAGTCTCAGTCTGTAGTTATTTTCAATATCAATAGTAGAATGTGAATTATTGCCTCCTGCTTTTCAGATGTGCTTGGACTGTCTGACTTCAGCTTCCATGTGGAGGGAACGTATGACAGGATCTGGCAGGATGCTGGAGGGACTGTCGTGTTTGATGTGACTGTGAGGAACACAGGACTGGTGGACATAGCCACAGCTGACAACGGCACAGCAAATTTCCATCTTGTGGTAAGTTCATCAATGTAACTCTAGTTCACCTTTATCTGCAGGGTAACCTATATTCGTTGTGTTTACCCACACGTTAATAAGAGATATTAAGTCAACGGACGGTGGTTTCAAGTTGTTCAAACTATTGTAGTTTGAAACTATCGTCCGCCGACTTGATACCCCTAACTACCCGTTTTTCAAAAGCAACGGATATAGGTTACCCTGCGGAAAAAGGTGAACTAGTGTTATAAACTTTGTTGAAATGTCATGTTAAAACTCAGCAAAGCTCTTTGTGTCATCTGTCTTGTTTCAATGTGTAGTAGCACATGTCGTTGCATTTAAAGGGTAACAGAGAATAGTACAAATGTAGAGTTGCTTCTTAATGATCATTGTAAAAGATGACATCTATGTTTTATCCAAACAGTATTGTCAGTAAAAATGATGATTCTACAGAGGTTTAAGAAAGTGAAAGTCTCTCTATTATCTCAAGCCAGTTTAGTTCACCAAAGAGCTACTCTTCCACTCGTTGTGATAGAGAAGACAGACACTCTGTACAGTGTTTACAATTACTGCAAATTGGAGTGGATCTCAGCGTAACGTCATGTTCTGATGATTGTGTCCCTGTGGCTCGCATGTCAAATAGACGAGAACAACCTGGATTTGAACTCCCAACCTCTTGTTGGAGAGACAGGTTCCCTAACCAATCACTCTCTACCCCAATTCAAACTTCATGATACAATGTACATGTAAAAAATCATCTGGTATATTTTGCCAGCCAGTAATGAGGCTGTTTAACGTGGTCGAGAGACTTCCTCAAGCATGGGATCCCCGCTTTACGTCCCACCTGGAAGACAATTTTGTGAAATGCTTGGTCCGGCTACAGCAATCCGGTTGTCCTTGGTTGGGGGACTCTCATCCAAGAACTGTTTGGACCGCACGTTACTTAACCCCAGAGATTGAGGGATCGAGTGTATCCAACGTAACACGCGGTAACCTGCACAATTCTAAGAAAACAACATCTTGTTCCCTCTCCCCAGCTGTACAGCTCTGCAGACCAGTTCCTGGACCAGACGGACCTACAGGTGCCCATCACTAAGATGGAGGTGGATGGGGACATGCTGTCATCAGGACTGGCTGCTGGGGACAACATGACCTTTACAGGGGTCAGGGCTACCATCGCACCATCAGGGGACATGTGTCAGCAGAGGTAGGCAGTTTTAGCTGTGTTGACAATAAAAGCTATTACCTATGCCAAGAAGTTTTTTTTTTATTGTGAGAAACCATGTTTGCTATGTGGACGAAAAACATTATACTTGCAGAGAAGCCATCAGATCTAGAAGAGCAAACTGTAGCTAGGAGATCAGGCTAATTTTTTTTTATGAAGACAAGCTTTTGAAAGTACCTTAACATATGCAAATGATGTAAAGCCAAGATGGCAGATAATGATAAAGACAACCTTCCCACAGTGTTTACTTTCCAATGCACTTCAAAAAGCTAGTAAACTTGTTAGACACAAAGGCCAAACATTCTTAATGTGTTACTGGTGGTAGATTTAGTACCTGTGGGCAAGGGCAAATGTTATGCAGGGTAGACTGGATGTTTGCTTAGAAGACATAACTGAATTGGATATTTGCTAAAAGGATTGTCGGATATTGACAAATTCTTTCCATTTCACTTTTGAGGCCAAACTGGGGATTTACAAATGGTAGACCACCTTAAACACAGATTCGTGCATCTCCGACTTTTCCAGAGTGTATATTTTTGGAAGTTTGCTAAAAAAGGCTATCCCTATTTTGCCACTTCTACAACACAGGTATTTGCTTGTATCCTGGCATCGTGGCCCTGGACTAGATGAGAATCTCGTGGACGGATTGAGGGATAACGACTTCTCTGCAGCCATTTTTGATTGCCAGACAGGTAAGTCTTTGATGTTAGTCATAGTGGAGAAATAATGCTACAATGGTAGCTTGTAAAATTGCTGAGGAGAGGATAGAAACACCAAGTATTGTACTATACAATTAATATGCTGCTTGGATAGTTGTGTCTGTCAGTGGTGCTGAAATAAGAGATGTGAGTAGCATGGCTACTTTCCACTGCAGTGTCACACTCTGTAGAACGTCTGATAATACAGCTTTCATTGAAGCTTAGATATAGATGAATATTTCTTGTAAGTTATAACTGTTATATCTTATCTATGTATGACATTGTTGTGCCTGCAGACACTGTTGACATCTCACCAGTGGAAGGTAGTTTTGAAGTGAACAGTCCACAGCTGTCCCCGGGTGGTGCAAAATCAACCTTTTCACTGACAGCAGCGGTAAGTGTGCAAATTGTTACATGTACATTTGTCACCGAAATAAACATTGTTGTTGTTGTTGTATCTGTATAGCCACTGTTCTCGTCAACTTCTAGACACTGTTTGAATGTGCTAAGTAAAATAAGTGTGAGTTTCATAGTATAGTCAGGTGAGAATGTCACAGTATAGTAATTCAAAAGCATGTTACTGCTTAGAAGTTGTTGAAGGACACATGATATTTTTTTATGTATGCTTTATTCCTAAGCAAATTATCTTTGTCTACCTCAAAATCCATTATCTAAGGTTTTGTGGCAAGATTTTCAAGGCTTTCTTGTCTTGTTTGGTGAAGATAATTATTGTAAAGGTGAGAAGTTTGAGAATTTTCTTTACATTGGCTTCTTTCAGGTAACCCTGACAGGAAATGCTCAGCTCACCACAGACCCCATCTTCAACATCAGCTTCTATCTATCCCATGATGCCTTGTGGAGTGCTGATGACCTTGACATAGAGTATGACCTTGACGACCTTCCCTCCACCCTCTCAGCTGATATGACAGCATCTGAACCTGAATTTGTACTTGATGGTACAGGGCTGGTAAGTGATGAAACTGCTGATATTTTTCTTGCAATGATGCTGATTTCCCATTGCAGAAGTTTTCTTGGTGACATGAAAAACGGTATACAAATCCATGTGGTGTGAAGACTAGCAAACTGCTGCCTACCCCTGCGTCAGGGACTCCAGCAGCAGTATAATCAAACCATGTATACCACCACCATGTTTCATTCAGATGACGTCTCTATGCATGAACTTGGCTTCTTTACGAGTTTATTTAGCACTGTGGATAAATACAAACATAGCTCACGTCTGCATAGTGAGACAATTAATAATTTGTCTGATGTTATGGGTATGCCAAAGTTAAGGGAACTTCTGTTATGTCAGAAATCAAACAAAATGTTTTGAAACTTTCCTTGACTTAAAGATATAAATGTTAGTACCAGTATGTTAGACAAAGTAATTAGTTGGAATTTTGCTACATTCCATTTAGTTAGATTTTTTTCTCCTTGAATCTTACATTTCTATCACTGCATGTAAAGGTTGAACCAAAGAGTATCTTTAAAAAAGTTCTCTTTCTAATGTACATGCCGGCATTACTTAAGGAATATTCCATATGAATGGAAGTATGGTAAACATTCCGCTGGCTTATATAGGCTTACAAACTATTATTGTGTCATCCCTCTTCTCTAGGAGCTACCAGGAGGTATGAGTACCCAGTACTGTGGTCTGTCCTACCTGATTGCCATCCTCGACTCACAAAACAAAGTGAAAGAGAGGAATGAAAACAACAATGCAGTCTCCACTAAGATCACGGTATCATGTCCTGATGGTAGGTTCCAGAAGATTAAACTAACACTTGCTCTTTTGTTTCTCAGATTAATTGCAATGTTGTTAAGTTTGTGCAAAAGAATATGTTGTATCTGTGTATCCTGGCTAATATGAAAAATATGGTAAATAATTGGGATAAGAAAGTCAGCTCTGTGTTATGTCTCTACTACTCTAGATTGTGAAATGTTTTTGATGGATTTACAATTTATGTTCAGTGTCATGATTTTGCTGCAAAATCGTGACACTACCAATATGCATTTATCATGTTATTACAGCAATTCAGAATTGCTTCAACCCCAACCTTAAAACATTGCAAAAACCTCTTTTCCAATCTTGCAGCAAAATTAAGTCATTTCAAACATTTAGAATACACATGATAAGCTGTGATATTGAAGATTCTCTTGTTCATATCTTCCAGACATCTACTCAGTGGAAGAAGCCAGACTGGAGGTACAGGACATGTATTATGTGGGGGTCCCAGCACCCATCGTCTTCTCTATGGATGTCTACAATGTAGGGGATGCCCAGATACCCATGGCAGGGGATGACACTCATAACTATGAGCTTAAGGTAAGTAAAGTGTCCTTTTTCTAAAATTATCACTACTAATGAGAAAAAATTAGCCAGTGTAATCCTGGACAAGCCATATTCTCACGTTCAAGCGGTCTTTTCAACAAATGCTTTAGCAATGGGATGTTGGCAAGGTGTTTGGTCCAGAGGTCCTGGGTTCAAATCCACAGACATGCTCCAATGTTGTGCCCTTGGGAAAAGCGCTTACCACCAATTTTCTCACTTCACACAGGTGAAAATTAGTATCTAGCTTAGGTTAGGTATGTCCGTTGGATAGGATGTTAAATGGAGGTCCCATGTTTGAGGATATACATTGTATAGTGACACCTCAAGACTGTTACAAGTGTCTACCACACATATCAAAAAGTAGGGTTTTATCCTGGTCTATGTGGATCAAATAAATCTGTCTGGGTATGCAGCTTGTACTCTTTAGTACAAACCTGGTGTATTATGCCATGACGCAGTTTACTGGTTATGCAATACAAAGAAATACATTTACAAACTGTGTAGGAATATTGCCAGATCTCATAATTGGATATGGACCACAAGTACGGTCAGTATAATAAAACTGGGCATATGAGATTGTCTCATTCCTCCTAACAAACCTCTATTTGAAGAATGTGGCACTACACCACATTAGGTCTAGGAAAGAAATGTTGTTTCCTTGTACCCTAACGCTAGCTCACCTTTATCCGTAGAATAACCTGTATCCGTTCTTTTTAAGAACAATGGATTTAGGGGTTTGAATTCGACAGATTGTGGCTTCAATCTGCAATGTTTTGAAAATATCACAATTTGGAACTACCGTCCATCGGCTTGTTATCCATGAATACTGGATACCCTGTTAAGCAACACAACGGATATAGGTTACCCCGAGGATAAAGCTGAACTAACGTTACATGTACCTACCATAGAAAAACCTGCCAACCCTAGACGAAATTGTAAAATGTGACTTTCAAAAAAATAAGTTTGAAAACTTCTCTTTGGTGTCTGAGACAAAAGAATCTAACCTGAAAAAAAAATAGGTCAGAAATTAATGAACATGTTTTATACCCATTCCCTTGCAGGTATTTGCTCAGCAGGGCGCCATGTTGAACATGGACGTGGCCTTTGACCTGACCCCAGAACAGTTCCTGTTCTCCCCTGAGTGGCAGGAGGAGCATGCTGATGACCTTCACCACACCATGACCCCTAAACGCTACACCAACGCATCGGCCATCATAGGTTGGTGTATATGACAGTTGTCACTGTCCAAGGGTTAAAGGCAACCTAAGAAATATTACAGCGTCAAAGTGGAAATATTCGGAGTAAGGCAATCTGCATGATATTGACATCTACTGCACTGTATTCTCACATTTACATCATCATTTCATACTTTGAGCGGTTAACGGCCCAGAGACAAGTTGCACGAGGATATTCCTTATTATTGTACCCCCCCAAAAATAAGGACTTGATCTGGAATCCTTGTGCAACTCGTTCCCGCGCCGTTTTAACGGCTCAACTTATGAAATAATCATGTAAATATGCTAAATAGTGCATTAGATGTCAATATTATACAGACTGCCTTATTCAGAATATTTCCACTTTTAACAATGTGATATTGCGTCTACTAGGTTGCCTTAAAAATACGGAGCTGCCAAGTGCATGCCCAGTTGCACTGCACATCTATTTCTTGTTTGGCACAATCTCTTCATAAGCTCAAGTAGCACACTTTGTGCAAGCCAGATACCACTGTGTGCCGCAAAGCCAGATTGGGACTTCAGACTTTGCCATAGTTGTTGAAATAGGAGTTAAATTGAATATTAGGCATCAGAGAATCATGACCATATATATATAGAATACAACATGGGTTTTCTCAGGTGGGTATGACATAAATAAGATACACCGTGTTGTATTTTATTTATGTCATACCCACCTGAGAAAACCCATGTTTTGATGCGAAATGCGCCAGAAGTTGAACAAATTTGATGCCCTCGAAGAATAAGTGTTGCAACAGCAATGTTCCAACGTCCGAATCAGGTATTCGAATTGCCAACCGTGCCGTATTCGGCCCGCTTGAAACTGTTCGATTTATTCGAATGGAGCCTGTGTGATATGCCTTTCAAACCTGTGCGATACGGAAACGTACGGCCCGGTCCGGAACACCCGTTTCGAACGTTTTCACGTCACAGGTATGACATAAATAGAGAGTACAACACTGTCTATTCCGTATCACCTGTGGTACCAGCTTGACCACCAGTAGAATCACCCAGAGGTTGGAAGGTGATCAGACCCACTGGAGGGTTAGGAATGCACCGTGTTGTATTTTATCTATGTCATACTCACCTGAGAAAACATGCGTTTCAATGTGAAATGCCCAAGATGTTGCATGAGAAAATGTGGAAAAAGAAAAGAAAATGTTGTTGCAACATCAATGTCTGAATCAGGACCTAAGAAAGAATCTTTGAGTTAACTCTTCATGTTCTGATTGTTACAGAGTTCTCGGAGCTGGCGTGCCTGAGACAGTTGGACAGCCTGTTCCTGGTTGTCCTGTCTAGAGAGGCTGGCATGGACTGGATCCTCTACAACAACTGGGTGTCAGCTGAGATCACCATAGACTCTTCGAGCTGTACTGCACCAGGTATGATATGGCATTCATGAATTCTTATGAATATGAAGGGGTGAAAGCTTACGGTATTTTCTTTGATGGAACATTATGTCAAAGTTATCCTTAACTTGGTTGGTTCTGTTAGTTATCTATGAATTAGCACTTAAAATGTGTGATGATTGGACAATTGGAGATGGACTGTATTTGGCCATTGTACGTATGTTTCTAGATTCAGCCAGGGGTCCAAAAGGGCACTCAACATTGGATCCAGTAAAAAAAAAAAACTTGACCATTTCCTTTCATGTGTTGTACTTTTAGTCGCAAACATTAAGTTTTTCAAGTATCGGTAACTGCATGAACATGAATGATTTGTTGGCTTTCACATATGGAAAATTGTAACCTTGACTATTGTTACCCCTTGCATGTTTCCTTAGAATGTTTTTAAAAGAGTTAAAAAAGGAATTTCTTGTCCTTTTGCAGATGCTGTAGACCTGATGATTGCAGACTTTGGAGTCCAGCCTTCAGACAGGCTGCTGCTGGGAGGACAGACAGATCTACAGCTGAACATCGGTGTAGACATCATCAGTGAGTTCTGCAGTTAGAATTTAGTACTACAGTTTTGTTTCTGTCTGAGTGTGTTTTGTTTATCACTAGTGTTCTTCACACAACATTATTTTTGCCGGTGCTACGAGACGGGAGAAGCGGTTGCATGGATGCATGGATGGATCGGTCACTTTAACCAAATAGCCCTTCTATACGTGCTATTGCGTAATCGAGCCAGCGTGGCCGAGCGGTCTACAGCACGGTACCTATCTTCCGTAGATCGTAGGTTCGAACCCCACTCGCTAAATTTTTTTTTTCTTTGTTAGACAAATCTCATGTAGTGTTTTTTTAATAGAAGAAAGACCAATTCAGGAATTCGATGTTTAAAAACTCTTTTTTCATGTGATTTTGTTTAACATCCAGGCTTTTTCCAAAATACGCACCGGCCAGCTTTTTTCAGAAGCTTTCTTGTTTTAGCAGGCACAAGATGTTAGGATGCTGTTAGTATAACGCTAGTTAACATTTATTCGCCGGGTAATCTTTATCCATTGAATTAAAAAAAACAGGGTATTACGGGATATCAAGTCGACTGACAGTGGTCTCAAACTGCAATATATTGAAAAAAAAAGCAATCTGAAACCACCGTCCATCTACGTGATATCCCTAAATATCCTTCTTTTAAATACAACGGATATAGGTTACCCCGAGCTCATAAAGGTGAACTAGCGTTACACTGAGGAACACAATCGTCATTGACTTCACATTTGAATTATTATTTTATTTATACTATCCCAACTTCATCAGCCTTAATCTTTTCACAATTCAAAATTCTACAGTAACTTGTTGGTGAAAAATATTCCTTTTAATGGCAGTATGAATATCTCAGAATGTTCTTGTGCATGAAACCAGACTGGCTTGTCACAGCTAGAAACTGAATAGATTTTCCATATTTCTAGACAATTGATTTACATGTACCAGATTGAAAGTAACTACTAGTAGTCTTAAAACCTCCTGAGAATTTACATGAATATTCTTCATATAATTTACATGAATATTCTTCATATAACACTCAGTCTGTCATTTCTTACTTGTAGACTCAGGAGGCTGGCCAAGTCTTGATGGGGATGAACCACTGTTCAATTACCAGGTCTTCATTTCTCGGCGGGGTCACAAGCTGCAGCTCCCCACAGCAATCCTGCCCAGTACTGCAGCACACATCAATGAGGAAACTCTATCAGACAGGACTATTAATCTTGGTAGGTTGCCATAAACATTGAACTATAACATGCATTGACATAATACCGGTCATAAGCCTTATACCGGTCGATTAAAAATAGTGGAACTTAAAGAGATCTACACATGCAACAATAGTTATTTCTGAGGTATGCACACTTCAGACATCTAGGTGTCCAATACATAATTTACAAAGCATCGATAACAATGCATTCGAAGACAACAAGGCCAAAAGTTTTCAGGTCATTTTCGGGGCAGGCGAGCTCGTCGTGGGACAAACACACTGTCACGTTCATCGCCAGATTTGTAGATAATAATCACATGTGCTCACGGCACAAGACGAGCATGATTCAACAGCAATCTTGAATTTCTTTTGGTGACCTACAACTCGTGTAAAAGTGTGAGGAACCGTTGTATTATCGCCCTGATCTACGGCTGAATGGGTCAAATTGAACGTACGCCGCCATCTTCCCGCCATTCTTAATGCTACGGCCAGCAGTAAAGTTTTACGTCATAGCGGTTGTGACGGACCAAAATTAAATGAAAATTCTTGTCAGTATACGCCCATTTTCTCATGACTTTTTGTATGCTCATGCAGATTTTTGTTTTGTGCAACTACTGACAGGACAGAAAGGAACAACAGAGGATGTATAAAGGTACATAGCGGCAGTTAATGTGCCGTGTTTCGTTCGGCCGGTATAGTGCACCTCCTTCCAATCCCACGCGCCCGTTCTCCGTGCAATTCCGCGGTGTGTTCCAATTACGATATTATGTTTTTAGCAGGACCAGAGAGACAAAATAATTTACACATAAGAAGTGGCAAATGTAAGCTGTAAGAGCAACATGTAACTGGAGAAAATGATGCGTTGATCATTTGCCTAATTAGCATTGCTTGAGAAATTGCAGTAAACCGACCGGTATTATGCTAATGGATGTTATCTATCATGTACCTGAAATAACAGTATAAATGAAGGAAAGGCAACCAACAGAAACAAGGCCAACATTGCAATTCCACATGTCCTGAAGGATCTTCCAAAAAGGATCTTCCAAGATTTAAACATTGCCAATAAATTATGTATATCATGCAAAGGCTATGTATCTTATCGTCATACTGGACAGAGAATTGCAACCTGTATTTTTGTGCAGAAGTCCTTAAGTTACAGATAAGTCTCATATTCCCTCGAGGCATTGCTTGTGTGTTGCAGACTTAGTTTTTAGATTTTCTAGATGGATGGTAAAGAAATAAATGTGATAGCAGTGATGACTCTGCTTTTTGATAAGACCTAGGAAAAAAAAGTTGTGTTTCCTGTTTCCCTAGTACCTACCCTAGAAAACCTGCCGACCCTAGACTTTTTTTGGGGTGGGCAGTGGAGTCACATAGCTTCCAATTAGAATTTTTATTCAGCCTGTTTCCTATGGAAGTAAAAACGCTGCTTGTCCTATCTAATGAAGGATTACGCCCAAAATTAAAGTTTGACATTGAAAGACATTAAGTGCCCTCATGCATTTCAGTTTCTCTAATTGCAATATGTATCACTAGAGTTTTGGCCAGCCTAAGAAAAATACAACAACAAAAAAAGATATCCCTACCTACCAACCCTAATCTTTTCTGGACTGAAATAGCTAGGAAACACAACATTCTTTTTCCTAGGCGTAATGACTTTATTACACAAGTGTATAAAATGAAATGTATTGCAACTATTAGATATTACTTCACAGCAAGTCTTGGAAAGTAATCTACCCTTATCTGTTTAAAGGGAGCTACACTGGGTGCTACAAAGACATGAGGCCTGGGCATGCACTAAACATCGCAGGTCCACTTCATGGTGCACTTACTGTGGAAGAATGCATCCTGGCCTGTGCAGCCTTCAGCACTTCATATGCAGGTAAGGACTTTAATGCCAAAAAGCTGTGTTACTCAAGCAACGGTCATGCAGACATGACAAACAGTTGAATTTTACCACCTATTAAGTGTAAAAGAAAAAAAATAGCAATGGTTCCTCAACAATTTTAGTATGATCCATACTTCCTAAGTTCAGAGTGGTGCAGGTAAAATTTGTCTGGTGCAGGTAGTTTTCAATGTTACCTGCACCAGTGCAGGTATGCAGATAAAAGTATTTCGAGCCCTGGTATCAGTAACAGAATCATAATGATATTCTTATGTTCTTTATATTCCTCCCACCAGGCATGCAGAATGGAGTGGAGTGCTTTTGTGGGGAGGAGTATGACAGGCATGGGAGAGCCATGGAGAGTGAATGTGACGTACCATGTGGGGGAAACAATGACCAGATCTGTGGAGGATTTTACAGGAACTCAGTGTATACAACCACTCAAGGTAACCTCAACACATGACATTGTACTCTTAATTGTTAAACTTAAGGAAAGTAGGGGTAGAGTAAAAGTTTGTGGCATTGTGTGTGGCATAATGAACCTAGAGGCTCTGACAAGCATGAAATTTGATTGACCAGGGATGCCACTAGGTCATTTGTGGTCACACTCATAGGGTAATTTTGCCCCTCAGGATACCTTAGAATGCACCATTTTGACTTCAAGTTCTGAAAAACCATGGAACTTCAGGGTCGATGCCCCCGGACCCCCTAAAATTAGTGGCACCTATGTCTGTTACAACTGTACTCAACTGAAATTTTCTTCCAACTTTTACCAGGTGCTTCTATCCAGTTGCCCATGAATTGTAGAAAACTTGTCCAGCCCTGTGTTGCATTAATGCCAAAGATGCCACACCAATCCAGCACCAGACACCACCTCCATCACCATGGTAATAAACATTATAATTCTCAACTGTAATCTTTACCAGGTGCTTCCATCCAGCTGCCCATGGAGGAGCTGATGGGGTTCTGTGGTATGGCCAACACCATCTCTGTGGTGGTCGACCCTGACAACAATGTCCTGGAAACAAACAAACACAACAACATCATGTCTGTGGAGGACATCTCGGTGAATGGACAACATGGGGACACATCCTGCACAGGTATGGGACAGCTAGAAGGTTAAAACATGCTTTTGATGTGTTCAGTTATTGAAATGTTTTGTTCTCATAGCAGTCATATTGCTTCCTTACAACTTGAACTGGGGGTAGATAACATCCTATAATTGCTCAAAAGATGATGACATCATAGCAGTATTTTTAAAAATACATTGATGCTGCCCATGTTTCCTTGTCCCTGGTGCTGACTGTGTTTCCCTGTCCCTGGTGCTGACTGTTTCCATGCCCCTAGTGCTGACTGTGTTTCCCTGTCCCTGGTACTGACCGTGTTTCCCTGTCCCTGGTGCTGACTGTGTTTCCCTGTCCCTGGTGCTGGCTGTGTTTCCCTGCCCCTGGTGCTGACTGTGTTTCCCTGTTCCTGGTGCTGACTGTGTTTCCCTGTCCCTGGTGCTTACTGGATTTCCCTGTCCCTGGTGCTGACTGTATTTCCCTGTCCCTGGTGCTGACTGTATTTCCCTGTCCCTGGTGCTGACTGTGTTTCCCTGTCCCTGGTGCTGACTGTGTTTCCCTGTCCCTGGTGCTGACTGTGTTTCCCTGTCCCTGGTGCTGACTGTGTTTCCCTGTCCCTGGTGCTGACTGTGTTTCCCTGTCCCTGGTGCTGACTGTGTTTCCCTGTCCCTGGTGCTGACTGTATTTCCCTGTCCCTGGTGCTGACTGTATTTCCCTGTCCCTGGTGCTGACTGTGTTTCCCTGTCCCTGATGCTGACTGTATTGCCCTGTCCCTGGTGCTGACTGTGTTTCCCTGTCCTTGACAGTGTTTCCCTATCCTTGACAGTGTTTCCCTGTCCCTCGTTATGACTGTGTTTCCCTGTCCTTGACAGTGTTTCCCTGTCCCTCGTTATGACTGTGTTTCCCTGTCCTTGACAGTGTTTCCCTGTCCCTCGTTATGATTGTGTTTCCCTGTCCTTGGTGCTGACTGTGTTTCTCTATCCCTGGTTCTGACAGTATTTCCCTGTCCTTTATGTTGATCGTATTTCCCTGTCCCTGGTGCTGATTATGTACAAAGTTTACAACACAATGTAACAAATGTTTATTGTATAACTTCTTTATTTTTCTCTGCAGATGGGATGGATCTCCGTATTGTGAACTTTGACCTGGTGGATACAGGGTTGAACAGCCGGGATGTCCTGAGCACCTCACGGGTCGTCCCCTACAGCCTGAGGGTGGCGCTGTCCCTCGGGACAGACGTGTGGCTCCGGCCTTCTGTCTCAGACACCCACTTTGACTTCCAATTCATCGTATCTCCATCTGGAGACTATTCAGGTATTGAAAGTTAAATAATTATATCCTTTTAAGTGATAATCAAATGTGCTGCAATTTCCTATGATTCTCAACTGACTTTTGCTTGGAATATCCAGGACAAGTTTTGCTTTTTATGTCATTATGATTCCCTGTTAATATCTTTCCTTTTTTGAAGTTGCAGTGCAATCACCACATCACAGATTATTTTCCTTCCTCCTCTTGAATACATTTTGATTCCAAGAATGCAAAAAAAATGGCACAGTGCCTGCCTACATTGGTAACAAAATTTCACATTCAAAAGTGTGCTCTTTTGCCTGTAGAAGTAGTAGTATTTTCCAACAAGTTCCATAAAAGTTCTGATAAGGTTGTTGTATGTATTCATCCTTTCTTTCATTGATGTTTCTGTTTGCTCAGATCCAGACAACCTTGTCCTGGATGTTGACTACACCGTGGAGCAGGAGTATCTGCTGAAGGCAGCATATCCCATACGCCAACTGCCCAATGAGGGATTCTACACTGAGCTTAACCTGGATGGTGCATTGTTCCTCAACCTTGCAAACTACCCAGAGCTGAAGAGGTATGCCTCTATATCTATGTTGACTAAGTAGATTACATGTCAATATGTATGTTTAGGGTAGAGATCTGGCAGAAACGTTGAGTATAGATTGTAATCTCTGATGTTAAAATTTTCATTTGTGCCAGTAGAATAATCATTAACTGTCCTGGCAGAGATCCTGACCATGCTGTCTGTTGAAAGAGAATCCAATCACTTTACTTTGTCATTGTTGTTGAGGTTATTGACTGTATGTATCATAATGGTAAAATTCCTTTCATGAGATATTGGATTGGCAAGAAAAGATGCCTTAGTATAGCAAAGCACATTTCTTTGATTTCAAGATTTCTTTGTTCACTGGAAATAAACTTCAGTCACTCAGAACAAACAAGATAGCAAAACCTGAAACATTGCTGCAGTACCATTAAAAGCTACTAGGGAGCCCAACTTTTCCTTTGTTTTGCTGGCTTTCCAGATTCCATTATAATGTTATACAGATCCCTCCACATCATTTGAGTTCTTTTGCCCATTCACAAACCAACCAACCAACCAACAAACAAACAAACACAGTACTCAGAAAGCAATGTGGCTCAACCTAATTGCAGAGGCGAGAGGGAAATAAAGTGTTCCATCTTTCAGAAACAATTATAATCATTTTCTTCAATTTCTGGCAGGTTCTGTGACACCAGTCCTTATCTTGGTGTTTATGTGGACTATGATGACAGGCTTGCTGAGGTCAATGACCTACAGAACAACATGGCCTGGCAACACATCGCTCTCACCTGTCCTGATGCAGGTGAGATTTGTTATTTTTTCACCTTTAGTGTTTATATAAACATTATGTTATAATATTGTACTTAACTCATCATGGAAGCAATTGACTGACAAAAAGGTGCTACTACAATTTTGACAAGAGTTATTGAGGGCTTTTCCACTGTAATGTTTTGGGTGTTAGTTAATTTGTTGCCACTAAAAGGAGACGATCTAAGTTATTGGTTCGTGTGTTGACTTGTACAAAATAGACAGTAACTAGAATGAAAGTGAAAGATCTGAAAGTTAGCAATGTTTTATGACTTAGAATTTCAGTGGGTCTTAAATCAGCATTATACAATGTTTGTTGCCACTATGGTTAGAAAAAACTGAAATATTGTCATCTTTCAAACACACTCCTATGGTGCAATGTCATTGCAAACTCACTCCCAAAAAGTCACTAATAATCTCACAGGGTAGTGTTGATACATTTTGTTGAGAAATGGCCAGAAAAGTTACTCTTTGTAAGTGTTCTGACTTCTGAGGTTACATAATGCTGCTTTAATGCCAAAGAGTTCCGATGGCTGGATATCTTATTGTACTAAATATTTTTTCAGGACTTAGCATCGAGATGTTCCACAACCTGATGACCCAGAATGACAAGATCTCAGCTGGTTTCCCCACACAACTCAACTTCACTGTCAGCATCACCAACCTGGGTGGTACCATTCCACAAGCCAGCAGAGGGGTGTCCAACATTGCCCTGAAACTCCTTCTGTCAGACACATTAGACATGAGGTACGTCATTGTAAAGAGGAGGGTTTGTCATGGAGGGTTCTTGACAAAGCTTAGTGGTGAATGTAGGAGGACCAGCACTGTTTAATGTTAAATTCAAAAGGGTTAGCAATGCTTAATGTCTCGGACTGCAGTTTCTTTTACGATTTTGGAGGTAGGCTGACACACTTGGGCCAAAGGGCTACAGAACCGCGCGTAGAACGCAAAACTTAATCAATATGGTGAAAAGTTGTTTCCTGCTTTTGTCAAAGAAACTTATTGGTATCGTCAGTTGTGAAGCTAAACGTGAAGTAGTAGAGTAGCCCAATTTGACCTCTCGACAATCCTTCTGTAGGTATGCTGGGTTGGACACTGATGGGGTGGGTGCACTTGAACTTGAGACAACCTTCATCTTTAAGGAGGAGGACGAACCCTTGAAAAAGTCTGTCTGGCCATCAGGAAGCACAAGGACATTTACAGGTGAAATCCTATCTTTGCCTTCCTGCCTAAGTGCCTAGGCCAGGAACTGGCCCCTTGCTCCTCTCCGTTAGAATTCTCCAGGTTGCATGGTCCTTTGCACTTGTCTCTGCATGCAAACTTGAGACTCCGTCCAGTATCCTTTGCAATTTGATCCTTCCAGCGCTTTGGAGGTCTACCCCATGGTCTTGTCTTTTAAAACTCCTGGTAGCAGGCTTTATGGAGTTTGGTGGTCTCCTTACTACATGTCCAAACCACCTTTAGTTAGTCTTCTAAGCCTGATTGCATTTTTTTTTACAATGGAGTGTTCCATTCCAAGTCTAGCTCTGATTTCCTCATTTGGAATATGGTCACGGAGTGTAGCAGAGAATCGCCTTTAGGCATCTCATTGCGAAAGCTAACAGGAGATTCCTATCTATATTATTAACTGATTAACTAATCAATTAATCATTTCACCTTTGTTCTCAGGCAGAACAAGTTGGAATGAAACGTCAAGAGTTTGAAGATCCAAAATGTAATCCTAACTTTTCTTTTCCTCACTTTGCAGATGTGTCAGCAACTATGACTATTCCCATTGACAAGTGTCAGTCAGAGCTGTACCTGTGCTTGACCTATGACACGGAGGCCATGTTGGGACTGCAGGACTGGACTTCGGCAGACAACATGATGTGTGCTAATGTCTCCACTGGGAGGAGCCCCGGAGTCTGGTGTGATCTGGGTAATAGAGCAGTGCCTGTTTGTTTCTTATTGTGATAAAAATTCCCATTTTGGAATAAGGTTCACATGTAATTGTCAGCATTTGAAAGTAGTCACCCCCCAAAAGCAAACAAATGATGATCTTTGCTGTAGAATGTTTATTACTAGATATATGTAATAGCCTGAACAGTAGTTTAAAAGTAAAGAACAAAACTGGTACTTAATGAATAATATTATATGTATTTGGAGAGAAGATCATCTTATAGCTAACCAGCATCTTTTGCACTGCAGTCATCCTTCAG
This sequence comes from Branchiostoma floridae x Branchiostoma belcheri, assembly GCA_019207045.1. Lineage (NCBI taxonomy): Eukaryota > Metazoa > Chordata > Leptocardii > Amphioxiformes > Branchiostomatidae > Branchiostoma > Branchiostoma floridae x Branchiostoma belcheri. Next base: position 17,590,866 of record CM033028.1, on the reverse strand, counting down.
CAAAACAGCTGGAGCTGCATATAGTTCCCATTTCAAACTTTAATACAAACTGTCACCCTGACCTGTTTTACCAAAAGGGCGTCTTCAATGGTTGAAGGCATGAGAATATGTATACTCCATTGATCTAAAACTGGTACCATATTTTGTTGACATTGCTGTCTTTTCTACCTTTTTAGATCTTGCCCTCGAGACAGGGTCCTTTACAGTCCAGCCACTAAAGACAGCCAAGGTATACGAGGACACCCTCACACCTGTGCTCATCAATGTCACCCTGCTGAACCATGGGAGGCCACTGACCAATGGGGTGGAGCAGCTGGATTGGAATGTGTACATCTCTGACCAATCAGATATCTTCCTGTCTAATTTGAATGGAGAGGGAGGAGCTATCATGTTTCCATCCAGTGTTACCTATGGACCAGAGAGTCACAACCTTCTTCAGGCAAGTACATGTACATGACTGCATGCCTTTTTTTGGTGATAAAAGTAACATACAACCTGAAAAAGGATACCTTTACCTTTTACCTCACATTTATCTTTCCAACCAATTGAAACTTTCTTTTTTCATTCAGGGTCTGGTGAACTCAGGTGCAGAACTTGCCCTGACAAACCTAGCTGCTCCAATCAGTGTTCCACATGACGTTTGCGAAATCACGACCTTCATCTGCGTGGAAGTGACACTGAAGGGAGCAGACAACAGTCGACACATGGACGCCACCCCCACGGACAATGTGGTCTGTTCCATCTGGCCACGTGATATGCTGGACTGTTCTGGAGGTAAAAAGATAGGAGCATAACATCAGAATAGTTCATATTCAATAAACATATTGGAGTGAGGCTATAAACAAAGTAGTAGTTGTACAATAAAATCCCCAAAATAGGACATGAGGAAAATGAAGTTCTTTGTTTATGACAAAGAATAATATATCTAATCATTTTGGACTCTTCACTGTCATCATGAAATAATGAACAGTGGATTAAACCAAATTTTCACAATGAACAATGCCCTTTGAAACAAGATTGGATATACAGTCAAACCTGTCTAAAGCGGCCACTCAAGGGACTGGAGAGATATGGCCACTATAGAGAAAATGTTGATCAATTGACCATGAGCAAGCTACACATGATTTCAGTTCCCGCTAATCTTTCTCACCAAGTAACATTGTCTCGATTGGTCATTCACCGACAAAGACTTGCACTTTAATGCTCAAGGCATGCATACCTTCTGCTACCGCCAAAATGACCCTGTCAGGAACTCCAAATCCTCGCAAACTACAATTTCAAACTCGGTGCAGGGTGACATAAGGCTGCAGTATGGTTGCAATAGTGTTTCTGTATCAACGGGACCGGAAATCGTGTGGCTGTGGCCGCATTGGACAGGTGGCTGCTAAGCCTATTTCTTAATCATTACAAAACCAAGGGAACGACAAAAAGTGGCCACTATGGCCAGGTGGCTGCTATGCAAAGGTGGCCGCTAATACAGGTTTAACTGTACAAACATGTACTCTGAACTGCTTTCAACTTAACACATTGATTGATACATGAGTGTGCCAATTAGATCTATCAATGCAGCATTAGTAGTACCCTAGATATGCCTATTGCAGACATGCAGGTGTACCAGATATTCTTGTGAAGGCCTTATTAAAGTTGACATCACTTAGATTCTATGTTCTTTATCATTAGACATATAATCGTTAACATTTGTCATAACATAATTCTCCTACTTTGCCTCCCACCAGACACCATAGACCTGTACACCCGCCTGTTGAACACGGGTGATGGTGTATTTGTGGAGGGAGAACCGCGCGACTACCAGCTGCTGCTGGCTGTGGAGCTGGCGGGGTCAGCGACCTTTGACTTCCACCTCACCCCCATCAACATAGAGCTGTACCTGTCACTGGACCAGGAGATACACACTGATCAGGATATAAAGGTACATACTTATGTATCTTTACACACTCTTGTGTAATACTGTAAATGCATTTAATTTTGCAGGGATTTAATTTTGTGGTAACGGGAAATAGGAATTTTGCAGTGGTTTTAAGTTTGTGGTAGCACCATGCACTTAATCTCTTATTGTCATGTTCGTGGTGGTTTTAAGTTTGTGTTGAAGCGACCGCCGCAAAAACTGTGAACATTAAACCACTGCAAAAGTTTCTGCATTTCCAGTAAGTGTTATTCAATAAACATATCCCTTTGTTTAGAACATACAGTGTCACCCTTCTGATGTTACTTAATGTTACATCATGATGATGCATACTCATCTGTTAGCCTTTTGTATCTATCTACTTGATGAATTGATATTTGCAATGATGCATGAGTGTATCAATAGTATAAACTTCTACTAGTGGTCATCATTACAAGACTCAGGACATTTAAATTTTTGTATTTTGTCTTATACATGTTGATATGCATGTCTGATGTGATATCATTTAATACGTAAAATATTTCCACAGATTCCTCACAGCTTCGGCAGTCTGGGAGAATCCGAGCTGAGAAAGAGGCTTGGTCCGGTCACCTTTGACCCCGAACAGGTCCCCACAAAGACATCAGAAGGAACCATTTTCCTGAACTTGGGGGGAGACAACTTGGTCATCCCTCAACAGCCAGATGGGTCTCAGTACTGTGGCTCAGTGTTTCTTGGAGTTGTCATTGACACAAGTACTTCAATCAAATCTACTACAAACTATTTTCATCTATTTCCCTTTGAATTAGTGTTTTTTTGTAAGCAAATGTCATGTAGTTCTTGTTTTATGGAGCACAAGGTCTTTCTTTCCTCTCAGACCTAAAGCCATCCTCAAAAGTACAACTTCTTGGTATCATTTGTAATTTTGTTTTGGTGCTGTTCAAGAACGTTTTTGTTTTTTGTTTGTTTCTGCTGCAGGTGATCTGATATCAGAAAGGAGTGAACTGAACAACACTGCAGTAATCCCCATCACTGTACTGTGTAATGCAGGTATGTTTGATTTTCTGTTTGAATTCAATGTTTTTGTGCCTGTTGGACTGGGAGTGAAAAGGCCAATCCTGATTGTCCATTAGCATTGGCAGTTTACCTAGTGACAGCATGGCAAATCAGTTCAACCAATAAGAGAATGGCAATTAGCAGTTCAACCAATGGCTGCAAGTTTGTTGAATTTTTTTGTTATTTGCATTTCTGGGCATTGTAGCAGCTTCCTTCGGCACTGCATTGGAAATTGTACGTCTTTGTGTATATTTGTAGACAGCTTGAATGAAGAAACTGTGGATGTTAAGTTTATCTTCATGTTATTTGATAGGTGGGTAGGTATTGGACAGTTTGATAATAATCCTTCTAGTATTTTCCTACGGTACTGCAGCAGAACCTCTTGTATGAGATCTTGTGTTTGCACTAATGTCGGTATCTTGTCCTGCAGATGTGCTGAGTGTGTCTGATTTGTTGATGTACCCACTACACGGACAGATGGACATCTGGCCTTATACTGACCTGCCTGTCACCTTCGATGTAACTGTACAGGTAGTGAACAATTACATTTTAAAAGTACTCAATATTATGTGATTGTCTAGTATGCTGCAGGTCTTATAGCTAGCAGGAAAACTTTGATAAAGTCGACTTGTCTGAAGAGCTATAAATGCACTGGAGGTTGTTTTTGAAATATACTTAGTAGAGTAAGCTGATGTTCAGGGTAACGTTGAAAAAATGTCTACCCTTACATCAAAGATCTATTTTTCAAGAAGGATTCAAGAGCTATTTACTTTAAGATAACCTTTGTGAAGTTCACTTATCCTGTTGGAAGGTGTCTACAAGCTGTTAAGTGACACATTTTAAAAGCTGAGCCCTTTACTCAACATTTTTTTCTCACAAAAATTCTCCACAGCGGTTTGTTAATTCTTCCCTTGTCTTTCAGAATGTTGCCGTGTTGCCATTTGAGGCTGCGTCCCCCTGTCACGAGAACTTCCTAGTGAAACTGTATGCTAGTGAGACGGCAGACTTCAGCCCACACACAGCCACAGAGCTCAGCCCTACCCAGGGGTGGCAGTATCCACCTGATATCTACAGGCCCCTGGGGAGTGGGGAGAAGATGACACTGAAGGGTATCAAGGTAATTTGACAGTTTCATGATAAAGCATGCAGAAACCAAGGCATTGTACATAGTGGCTGTCCCTTTCGTAACTACTTTGACTTATGCCTGAGTTTTCTATCTAATCAGCATTTTAGATGTTTGTGAAACTTTTTTAACATGCAACATTTCTTCTATTCTACATGCATGCAAAATGTCAGTAGCATACAATGTACTCAAATGTGTTTTCTACATGTATATTATGCAACATGCAAGAAATTTAATTTTCATGGTGTTTTCTCATAGGGACATCTGAATGGAAAGGCTTTCACCGACATTGTGTGTGCTGCAACCTCCTACTGGATTCTGAGGGTGGAGAAAGGCCCAAACATTGGGGCAGATGAGACCTCCCTGCACAACAACTACCTGATATTGAACACACCATTGCCTCTGCAATGTGATGGAAAACCAGAAGGTGGGGCTTTTGATTGGTTGCATTTCCTCTACAGATGACCTTGGTGCTGAAACAATTGTGGTTGATGCAAGTACTTTCTGTCACAATTTTGATTTTAGATTCCTGTGCTTTTATAACATAACTCATTTCAGTGTGCAGGAATTGGCTTTGATATGTATATTTGCCTTACCAGATAAGAAAAAAGAAGTACATCTGTGTAGGAAAAAAATTGTCAGTGATTTACGAATTTTGATTTTTTTTGTTCAGCATACTATGACATCTCTGTGAAGAACTTTGGGCTACCTGACATCATCAATGTAGATGGCATGACAGCGTACACGATGCATCTGTCCCCACACTTCTCAGTGGGTGCCATAGCAAACAAGTGGGACATCAGGAAGGAGTTCATCAGCTATACCCTGTATCTGTCTAAGGACCAGGTCTTGGATGATGGAGATCTACAAGTTTTTACATCCACTGAAATTGTGAATGTTACAGCTGGTACGTACCCATGTCAGAGCTATAGAACAAAATGTGATTACAGTATAAGCAATGATTATTTGGGTGCTGGCTATCTGTATATTGATGTGAAATTAGTAGGCACTAATTCATAAAAAGATGTAATTAATAAAAAGACGACACATGCTACCTGAGGTATGGCCCAAGGGCGATAAGGAATACCATGTGTTGTGTTTTATTTGTGTCATGCCAACTCAAGTTTATTGAAAAAAAAAGAGAGAGCAAAAGTCGGGAAATTAGTGCACATTGTATCAACAACTTTATATGTCAATTTGAACAAAAGTACCAACACTATGCCTGGTCCAGTTTGTTTTGAGCACATGTATAGCTGTTAGAATTTTTGACAGCAGCACATGCAAGTGATTTCAAATTGTCCAAACCAAACTATGGAGCCCATATTGAATGTAACTACAGCCATGTATGATGGAAATGAAAGTACTGAATGCTGTACATGTAGTGCATATTGTAGATAATGTAACTTTATTGCAAAACAATTGTATGAGGCAGAATTGATGGCCACTTCTATTCATTATAATAATTAACTTAACAACAATCAGTGTAGGGTATAGGAGTTTTCTTTTACACAAAAAATTAATCTCACCTTAGCCATAAATTTGATACCTGTCAGGCATCTTCTTCAGAGCTTCTAACTGGAGTTCTGCTTCTCGATGCTATATGTAGCTGATGCACATTTGTGTAGGTGGCCCTTTAGCGGCAAGAACACAATCCAAACCTGATGAAGTCATTTTCGGAATCTGTGTAGGTATGGAAGCTGACATGGACTGGAGTAACCCTGCCCAGACGTTCCCAGTGCTGCAGGATAGGTCCTTCTGTGGGCTGGTGTTTGCCATTGTGAAGCTGGATGATGGTAATGAGATCACAGAACCCCTGGAGATGAACAACCTGGGCAGGCAACAGGTGTTTGTGCAGTGTGACTCAGGTAAGGAAGGAGGTATTCAAGGCAACCTAAGCAATATCATAATGTGGAAATAATCTGGATAAGGCAATCTGCATGAAATTGATATCTACTGCACTATATTTCCACATTTACATCATTATTTGATAGTTTGAGCAGTTAAAAATGGTTCAGAAATTTAGGATTCCCTAAATATTGTAACCCACAAAAATTAGGCCTTGATCCAGCCAGTAACCGTTTTCCATCGACAATGTTCAGTAAGTTTCGGCCACACACAGAAAGGTCACAGTAAACCATGTGACTATACTTGTTGGATAAAGTCGTGGGAGGTCTGAAGAAGTCGGAGAGTGTTTGGAAAATTCAAACATGGCTGACCCAAAAAGCGGCTGTGAAGTACCCTGACTTCACAGCATCCCCACACCACTGTGGCATCAAATTTTTGCTCCTTGAATGTTGGTATGGAATGAAAATAAGACTTCATCTTATTACGTAGAAAATTGCCCCAAAAATTGACTTTGATAAAAGTTCTACAACCCTGCTGACTTGGGCTTATATTGCTTAGGCTGCCTTTAAAACTATCATTGAATAAATATCTCCATGTACATACTTGTCTGTTATGTGAAATTACCCAAAGGCAGATTTGCATAGCCCCTGTATGCTGACATTTGCATTCCATATATCACGTCTGTAAAAACTTAAAATGTGTTAGGTTGCTGAAACTCAGCTTTCAGATGAATATCTATGACATTGTGATGGCATAGTCACATTTGTCATAGGCCATCGTACAATTTTGATGCTGTAGGATTTTCAATCATGTAGTAGAACCAACCAATGACAAGGATCTAAAAAAATTTTTGCATAACAAAACAACTGAATTTTGCAGGATGTCAGATGACTATCCGAAGCATTTCCACACCTACAATATTTCACAACACATGATGGTGCCCTGACAAATGTATCTACAGCGATTTCTCATGAAAAAGCTCAATGTACATCTCGTTCAGTAACTTTTCTATTCTACCATCTTACTTCTAGATTTGATGGGAGTATCCCGCCTACAGCTGTCCTCCACCCAGACCTACATCCAGGAGACTGTCCCCACCCCAGTCAACATGTCTGTAGTACTGACCTGTCGCAGGAAGGAAGACTGCTTCCCAAAGGACATGTCTGCATTCCAGGTGTCAGTCAAACTGTTGATGGGAACATCAGGGGACACAGAGGAAGATGTCACCTTTGAGGAGAACTTCAGGAGCATCACACAGTATGACAGAGGTAAACCTCAGTACCAAAGTTCAAAATATGCATCATTCACTCTGTAGAACAAAATTTCAAACTTGCAGAAAAGGAAAAAATTTAAGTGCAATTAAGCAGGTTGGAGAAAGAATTGGGATTGTACTGTGAATGAGACATTGAGCTATGTATACAACAGACTTATAAAGTCTACTGTAAACGCAGAAACTTTTGCGGGGGTTAATGTTCGTGGTTTTCGCGGTGGCAACAAAACTTAAACCCACTGTGAATATTTTCCCATGGCAAAAGAGACTATAGTTCATGGTGCTACCGTGAACTTAAAACCACAGCGAAAAGTCCTTTTTCCCACTATCGCAAAATTAAATCCCCGCAAACTTAAATGCATTTTTACAGTATCTCTTACTAAATATTTCTAGTTCAAAATTCTTGTAAGAGTGTCCAATAAGAACAAAGTTTGCTGAAATTACTTCAGCATATGCTTTGTATTTTTCAAGAGAAAATGAGCTAAGCTGTTTATTGTGCAATTATAGTATTGCATGATGTCATAACCTTTTGTTTCCTCCCATTTTAGACCTTACTGGCCACTCTGCAGTGCTGAGGTTGGGAGGAGACCTGACCATTGGTGACAGCCACTGTTCCACCGAAGACTCCCTGGCAGTGGAGGTGCTCATGTCTGAAACATCTGATCCTGTCATTGCCAACAACATGGCCAGACAGACACTACCCTGGGCAGACTGCTGGAATAGTAAGTGGCATACATTGTATACATGTACGTGTATATGTATACTGGCTATACAATTCAAGAGATTTTCTATGCTGAGAAAACCCCCCGAACAAGGCCGAAGTCCCTAACTTCCGGGGTTCGTGCGCCATGTGCACACAAAGTTGCTACTTCGGGGGAATACGCTATCCCGGATGTATACGGTCGCGGCACACTGGACATGTATATGTGTGCTGGGTATATCCGGGTATGGCAGTTTAAGGGTTAATGAACTTTACTTCTCCTTGCCACATTGTGTCATAGTAGCAAGGATGTGGTCTCAAAAATAACTGAACTTCTAGAGCACAGTTTACATGTATAATTGATGAATCAACTTGATGAAATGACCACTACTTATGATGTCAAGAATTTCTAAGAGTTTGGAAGTGTTGAAATAGGAAGGAAAGGTGTGTTACTTTTAAGAGGCTTTGTTGACTGCCTTTAAGCGACGTGGACTTTTTTTGTTGAGAATGTAAAAGATGTATTTTGTTAGCATGTAATCTAACCAATCTTATCTTTTATTGATTTAAAGACCCAGCTTTAGATCATGTAGAACTCAGGCTTATTGTTGTTGTACGCATCCCATTATGATTCTTTTAAACATAGAAGATCTTAAAATGCCAGCACTGTGTTCCCTAGAAATGGATGCCATGGTTGACCTGAGTGTTGAAGACTTCAACCTGCTGGGAGGTAACACCATACAGCATGACGTGTCCACACCTGATAACCATTACCTGTACAAGGAGGGACAGGCGATGGTGGGAAGTGAAGACCCTATGGTATGTTTGAAATTTCCATTTATCACAAAACACTGGTTAGGTTGATAAAGGATAAACATACATTCACATGTATATTATGCATTACAAACATAATACGTTTATTAATTATCATTACTAGAGTACAAGAGAACAAAGAGTCATGCCCTCAAGTATCAGATTATTCCATCCAACATTTGTTTTTCAGTAGAACTGTCGTAGAATATAGAACTTGGTGCCTGCAAGTACAGTAGGAGTATCCTCACTATGTAGCTTAAAACAGCATTTGTGGATAGACATGCAATGGTCTAAGGTATGACAGGTCGTTCAGTGCAATATAACCAACTGCCGTTGCACTGCATGCCTAAAAGCTGGTGAGTTATACTAAGTGGCAATTATACCAGCTATAAAGAATCTGAATCAGATATAGATACAGTTACAAAGTACATTTTGTGGTCTATCATGAGCCCTTGAGCTACTGAACTTTATAATATAGACTTCGTTATGAAATTAAAGATTCTCTTCACACTGACATTTACATACTTCTGCCAGTTCAAAATACTTTCCTCATGCTTCAAATTAAATGAATACTTCTTCCTCTTTTTTTTCCAGAACCAGCCCATCTACGTCCTGTTCCAACTGATGGTACAGTTTACCGGCCCATTGACGTTGCCACCTATGACGGCCGCCCGACCAGCCTACAACTTCTACTTCAGGTTCGTCCTGTCAGAAGACATGGTCGTCGACGAGGATGACCGGATGCTGGACTATAACATGTCCTTCCCCCAGGGGGAGGTGCTGAGGGGAAGGATTGTGGATGGGGACATGTTGGACCTGTCTGATAACATGCAAGGTGGTTCAAATCTCTGGTGGTTTTGCTTTTGCAGTTTTTGCAGTGACCACTTAAACATGAATTCATGACACTTTGCACAAACATGTTTCCCTTGTATGACTACTATACTGCAGAATTGTTTGAACTGAAAAATGAAAATGCAAAGTCAATACCTCCTTTCCTCTCCTACCATGACATGAAACCAACACAAAATGTAAATGCAGTTGATGCAGAGTTCTGGGGAAATCCTTCCTATGAAAAATTTGACATTCATTACTCTCTAAAACACTATTTCCTGCATCTTTATGATATGGGCAAATTTTTGTAATACAGCCACGAAACCAGGTCACATGTGAACTAGTAGCCAACTGGCAACTGGTCAATGATAATTTTCTGCTTGTTAGAGAATATGCTCAAGAGGGTAAAAGCTGTTTTAAGTCAGCTGGTGTGTTACGCCGAAGGGCGGTTATACCGGCTATATAGATACAGATACAGATACAGAAGTCATCCAGGTGGTCCAATTTTGTATCATTTTTAGAACAGTGGGCCCAGAGGATGCAGGGACGCATGCCTGGCTAAAAGCCTGGTAGTTGGTACCTCACCTTTGATTTGATACGTGATATTCCATGTCAGGATTGCCCATTCCTCCTGATGCCTGTGGTCCCCAGTACCTGGCAGTGATAGTGGACAGCATGCAGCGGCAGGGCGTGGACTATCCAGGCATGTACAGGGAAAAGCTGGAGGCCAACAATGTCAGGATGCAGAAAGTGTACGTCGTCTGTTCTAATGGTGGGTACTGATGTAGTTAAATCATTTTCTTCTTAACTCTTGTTAAAAGTCATCAATTGCACCTTTAATGGTTCAGAAATCAATTTCAAATGCCCCAGACTTACTGATACTGGTTTTTATTTGAATGTCAGAGTTGGACAGACTTGAAGTGCCCCCCACTGTCTGCAAAATGTTTGAAAAGTCCCCTGTCAGGAAAGAGTATTTGAAGTTTGTATGGTAACAATTATGGCTGAAGTCTGGACCTGGAAATGTGCACACACAGATGGGCATTCTGGAAAGGTCACAACAAGTGAATTTGGTAGATGTTATCCCCTGTGGACTCCAAATCTAATGCAAGAGGGGAAAAAATAACAAGATGCCTAACTTTGAAAAAAGACACCAAGAGCATTGTGGCAAAATATGTATCACTATATGAGCTAGTTTTTTATTACTGTATTCAAGAAGTGCACAAGGGACACTTGTGTGGTAGACTTGTATCAATTACCAACTTGAGGTTGGAAAACTTCTCTTTTTTAAGGCTACCTCACTTAAGTGTCACTTCTAAAACTACCAATTTGAACTAGTTTCATTTCTACAAGGATAATCAAGGCTACATGTACCACATGACAAATTTTCCCATTCTAGTATTTTCTAGTAATGTTGACCAGCTCCTGAGAGAATTTTTTTGCAAAATCAGGTGAATATTGATTTTGATATTAGCGCTCTGATGATTTCCATTTAATTCATTTGCAGTAGCCTAATTCACTGATTCTGTGTATACAGATGTGTACAAAGTGAAGGCATCAGGCTACCATCCTGCACAACCTGTGGTTTGGAGGGACACCCCCACACATGTCACAGTGGACCTGACCATCACCAACATAGGACCGGAGGATATCGACCAGGCTGAGCAGGACAAAACCAACTTTGACATCATGTTGGCCCTGTCGGCTGATGCAACACTGGATGGTACTGACATCCCTGTCAGTCTGCCTGGGCCCAGTCTGCCTGTTACCAAGGTAAGACCAAGCAAATTTAATTTCTGACTTTCTGGATTCATTACTTCATTTTTCTCAATTGAAACGTGATAAAAAGACCACATGTACTATTCAAGATATGAAGCAAAGAACAAAAAATGTACTTTGACAACAAAAATTGAAGAAAGGCTTGGCCCCAGATGTTTCAACATTAACCAGACTGGTGACTTTTGGCTCCTTTTGGTATCATCCGCATCAAATATAAGTGCCAGAAAAAGCACTTTAGAGAGCAATTAAAATCTTTTAAACAGTCTACTTTGTCAAGTGAACTGACCAAACTGTCCTTTACAGTGTCATATTGGTCAGGTTGAACTGAAGATTTGTCAGTCTATTGAATTGTATTTATTTTAACATTGCCCATTTTTCCACACAGATTGGTATGAAGATGGGGCAGTCCCTTACCGTCCCCATCAGTGCAGAGGTGACGATCCCAGCAGAGGTGTGTGACAGGATAAGGTTCCTGCTGGTGGGCGTGGTGGCTGACGATGATGTCATGTCTAACAACTACGACTCTGTTGGGCTCAAGCTGAACTGTACTGCAGGTCAGTTTTATTGTCAGGATTTTTTGTTTGTTGACACAGAGACTTGAAGAAAGTCCTTGTTCACTTGTATTTCTGTGTCCCATGATAAGTTACATCAGCTTTTTTTCTTATATTCCTCTTGAAAATGTTTAGATCTATGCAAAATGTCGAAATTCAGTCAAACGTGTTTCGTGACCACACCACATGAATTAGAATAGAAACCAAACACAAACACTTTTTGCAAAGTGGATTTGTTCAAGCTATCTTGATCATGAAGAAAGATAATGTTTTTTGTTCCTCAACCAAATGATTTTCCTTTCAAGATTTTTATTATAAGATCTTCCTCAGGGATCCTCAGATGAGAACATCTAGGTGATGTATCTATGTAATTTATGAATGTGAAAAATATGACTACTACTCTAAGCAAGTTTCAGTGCTGATCTTGTTGTTGTGTGTTGCATGTGCAGACTCTGTGGACCTGAAGGTGACCAGCCTGTCTGTAGAAGGTGACCTGACACCTGGGGAAACACACAACTTCACTCTGTTGGCAGGGGTGGACCTGGCAGGAATCAGGCAGCTAGGTGAACACTTTGTACTAGATTGTTTATTTGCATCAACTTTTGATCTGTTATTAGTCAATTGTCATTTGTTTCATTGTTCATGCAGTAGATACCAACTGTACAAGCCAAGTCATAAACTTTGTAGTACCAAATGCTACGCAAATATGGTTTGTAAGAACATTGGAAGAAAGGACACTGAAACCAGTCAAATTTCCTTTATTCACAGACCAGGACTCTAGCCAGCTCGATTTTTTTTCCGTCAGCCAATTCCAATCGTCGTGAAAACCGCGAAAATTCATTTCTCCTATGACACTACATAGTAGTAAATGTTGCAATTGAGACCTTGAAAAACGGGTTTTAATGAGATTATCGTCTGCAAAAGGGCGCTGACACACATTGTCAACAATCATAACAATGGCAAAACAAACAGTGTGTGGCTTTTACGGCCGTGGATGGCGTCCCCAAGCCGCCTGTAGCTTCCACCAAGGATATTTGTCCGTCAAGGTTGACGGATTGGTTTTAAAAGTTTTCCGTCAGAGGCAGCAAATTTCCGTCAATTGACGGAAAAACGGACGCTGGCTAGAGCCCTGGCACAGACACACAATACAGGCACATACAAGGACACAGGCATGCAAAGACATGCACAAACATAGACACACGCCACACAATACAACTGATTGGTATATTTTGAAAATAGTTATATGGTCAAAAAAGACTGTTCCTTTCATTCTTCAGAGGAAGATTCCTTCAGATACAAGTTGTGGCTGTCAGCTGATGAAGAACTGGATCCATCAGTGGATGCAGACCTGGGCTACAGAATACCCAATGACAAACCTCTGTCAGCAGCACTTGAGGCATCCACACAGAGCCTGGACTTGAGTGGCAGCTCTCTTGGTAAGAAAAGGTCTGGGGAGGGAAAACATAGGCCCTGTTAACACTCGGCAAAATCAGTGGGAATCACTTCACTCCCAGGGGCACTTTAAAACAATTCGAATAGATTTTCCTGAATATGAGCAGCCCAATCAGAATTGATGCGAATTGGCCCAATTCTCCTCTCGGGTTGGGTTGATTCAAATTGACCAGGAGTGTACCATAAGTTTGAATACATAGAAAACAGTTGACAGAATATAGGACAATAGAGATCAGAGAGGGTGTTTCCTCTATTGACACAATTATATACATTTTGATTTGAATGTGTATTATCCAGAAACATCGTTATTGGAAATTACATCTCCTTAGTGCTGAAATAGTTGTTATTCTGCGGGGGTTTTTTAACACTATCATGCATCACTTAGCTTTCTGTTTCTATGTCACCATTTTATTTACTTGACCCCTAAGGGAGTGAAGAGATGTTTTGGGCCTATTTTTTGTCTGTCAGTCTGATTGTGTGTGTTTGTGACTGTGTATGTGTGTGTGTGTGTTACTCACAAACTCAAAAAGCAGTTTGTATAAAGGGGGTGTGAAATGTGCTGTCTCTGATTGCCTTATTCTCTAACAATAACATTCAATTTCAGAAAGATTCCTTAGGACTCTCGACTTTTAATTGATCCTTCTCTGTTTCCTAGATGGATCTGGTCTGAGGCTGCCTATGGGTCTTCACAAGTCCTACTGTGGGGATGTCTACCTGATAGCGGAAATGGACCCAGATAACAGGGTGGACGAGACTAAAGAATCTAACAACTATCATGCTGAAATGGTCAGGGTCGCCTGTAGTGGAGGTCAGTGCACTAAAGCTGTTGCCTTTTCTGCCATAGTTATTTTATTCAATTTAGATTGATAAACATGTAAACATCTAAATAGAGTTGATTTGCAAAATTGAAATTGTACAATATTGTGCTTATCAGTGAAGAAATGATAAAGTTAGTACCTCTTGGAATCTCTTACTTTCTTATGAAGAGATCTGAAGAACATTCAATTCAAAACATCCATAATAGCATCTGGTTATGATACAAGGAGAAGGTATTGAGGGGTCACTTTAAGTACTTTTTTTGTAAGATTTGTCTGTTACAAATATAAAGATGTAAATAAGTGAACTTTTGTGTTCCTATCCCCAGACATATTTGGAGTGTCGAATGTTCAGTACTCCATCCCTCAGCACATGCTGTGGGAGGAGGTGGACACCCCCGTCAGCATCACAGTGGTACTGTCCTGCCTGTGGGAGGGCTGCTCACGACTCTTCCCAGCCAGACGTGGGACCACGTATTACGACATGGACGTCCTTGTAACTGCTGATCCTATGGTAAGTGTAGAGGCGAGATACTTATTTCTGTGTTCTTTTACCAGGGATACAAAGCTAGTCACATTTGGGACTACATTTCTGACTGCAGAGCCGCCTAGTTTGGGAGGTAGAAGAACCAGTCATTATTGCCTTGAGGAAAGTAGCAGGATTACTGAAACATGGCACATATTTGTTGTGTACAAAGAATCATTATCACCTGATTACTAGCAAGAAGAAACTACTCGCAAAGGATGTTTAAGCCTGTTTTCTGCAGTTTGAAAAATTTCTGACAAAATGTCTCAATCAATGTGCAACAACGAGCTCAGAAGTATGTGCAAAATATTCAAATGAGACTGTGCTTCTGCAACTGCACAGTAGGACAATTATCGACATGTCATGCCTGATATGGAACACTGGCCATTCAATGTTGCAACTTGGCTTTACGTTGATACATTGATCACTTTTTGTCTCTCTCTGATTTTAGGGTACTGATGAGTTTGTACTGTCAGAGGTGAGGCTGACATCGTCTGATTGGATGCTGAACCCCAGCAATGGACTTGGTCCAGATCTCAGGGACAACAGTAAGTATCGAGAACTCTTCTTGAAGACAAGTCTTGTGACAAAAAAAAAATGATTGTAAACTAACTGCAAGTCTTCTAAGTATCTTCAATCCGACATCTTGTTGTACTGATCTTTCTACCCTTCAAAAAACAATTTCTTACATCAAATGTATGTTTGAAAGTAACTATAGGATAATCAGCATTAGTGCTACATGTAGTTGATGTTAGAATACAATTCTTATTAATACATATGTTACTTTCAAACATGCATTTGAAAGATAAAAGAAATGGTTTTGGAAGGGTTGAAACATCAATACAACCTTTTGTATTGATGTTGTATGACAGGTTTCTTTTAACACATTGTTAACAAGTGATTGTAAACTAACTGCAATAACTAACAACATTGCACCCTGACTTTGAATCTGTACTTTTTAGATGGGAAGGAGACTGTAACACTGACTGGATCCATCAGGATACCTAAGGAAGGCTGTCAGCGATGGAAGTACCTCGGTGTGAGGGTGATGATGGGGACAAGCCCATCCTTTGGAGGAGCAACAGACTCCGTGCCAGAGAACGACCAGAGGTGGACTCCACTTAACCTTGCTTGTGATCCCAGAGGTACAGCAGCAAAATAGTTCCTCCTTTACTTTTAATTTTTGACTTGAAAGTATGACTGCTAAACCACTACATGTACATTTTGACCTAGAAATATCCTGACCATTATTAGCACATGGCCTAACTGGGTTTGCAGTACTCAAGACAAGGGGATGCTGTTTTTCTTGTTGATAACCCATATTTTGCTTAACCCTCAGCACTGTAATGTATTAAATAATTGCCACTGGAAAACTGCTGGCATTCTAAACTCCTGGACTTAAGAATCAATGTTAAAGTTACAGAATCTGATGAAATAGTGGTATTTAATGTAACGTTAGTTGACCTTTATCGTAGGGTAACCTATATCTGTTGTATATAAAAATAGGGTATTTGGGGATCGTTAAGTCGACGGAAGGTAGTTCCACATTGTAATATCTTGAAAGTTTTAACATTTGAAACCCACGTCGTTGACCGGAAATCTCTAAATACCCAGTTTTTTTGAAACAACGAATCTAGGTTACCCCAGGCCCACAAATAAAGGTGAATTAGTGTTAATACTACTATTTCATCTGTAACTTTAATATTTCTAATCTCTTTATTGTCTACACAAGTCATGTAACATTAAGCCTTTGGTCTTGTATATGAGGGGAGGCTAAGGCATCAAACTCTTGCACATTAGATTACAGAACTCAACATGTTTGTGGTTAACAGTAGGGGGGGGGCAGTGTTTTTGGTCAAATTGGAGATATAACATGCTCATCTCTTCTCTCTCATCAGTCAATAACCAATATCTATTGATTACTGTAATGGAATTTGATGATGTGTTTCTGCCTTCTTGCAGCTTACGCTGACCTGACGGTAGCTGGTTTGTCCCTGAGTTCCCTGGAGTACCGGGTGGGAAATGTGGAACCACACACCTTCAGTCTGGACATAGGAGTCAGGCAGAAGAACATGCCACAGATGCTGCATCCAGACTGGAGCAGCGAGGACAAGAACTTTGACGTGTCCTTCTATTTGTCAGGTATGTGATGAAAACTTGAAATAGATGATTACTCTTAGTATGAGAAGTTCATTACAAATTCTGTCTGAAAAGCTATATGAAATAAGAAAAAAGGTAGAGTGAAAAACAAGGACAATATGGGAAATGTGGCTTCTTCAACCATGAGTGCTAAAAGTTGATGTTCTAAATTTAAACTTGTTTGATTACTTTTTTTCAGAGCATTGAAAGACAAAGGACTCTTGGACCAGTTTTTCTGTAATGCGTGGTTTGTAGTGATAATCTCATACATACCAAATGGCTTTGCCAGATAAAAATATCACAGGAGATTGCCTGTATATTAATATTAGGTATTTTGATCTACCCCTATCTGACATATGTTAAACCTCCACTCTCTAGACGATGGCATTATAACAAAAGACGACACCTTTGTGACCCATGCACCTGAGAAGAACGTGAACTACCTGCTGCAGCATGGTTACCTGGCTGATGGCACCACCACCTCCCTGCAGGGGCAGCTGGACATCACACAGGTGGGCTCTGTTTGCTTTCTTAAAACCCTTAAACTGCCAAACCCGGATATATCCAGCACACATATACATGTCCTGTGTGCCATGCCCGGTTATAACCGGGATAGCGTATTCCCCCAAAGTAGCAGCTTTGCGCACGTGTAGTGCACAAACCCCGGAAGTTGGGGGCTTTAACCTTGTTCTTGAGTCTCTTTTTGGAGGTCAGCGGCCAACATTGGAACTAATAGCATTTTATAGGGCTGGAACTCTGGCAGTTTAAGGGTTAACCTTGTCACATATTAAGGATTTTCCCAAACCACTCCCAGTGCTGGGTTGAGAGTAGCCTGGAATCCATTCTATTTTAGATCCAGTTCACTTCTCTGATCGTATCCAAGCAGAGTATAATTTTTTTTACTTTGCTTTTCAAAACTTTATGTCAGCTAGTGGCACAAGCATCTCTTAAAGACCTGTAGGCAACCTCAAGCTCACAGACCAATTCAAAATCACAAATGACCTTGCTCACAACTTAGTCCAAACTATAGTCTAAAGAAGGTTTGGAGGTCATGGTTTGCTCCATGTATGTGTGACAAGGAAATTAAGATCATCTTAGTTCATCCAATGCTTCACACATGAGGCCATCCTTCCTTCCCAGTGTGTCAAATGTAGATGTGCCTCCTTCATTGCTCTATGCCAGGAGCGTACTATTTTCTGTAGATCTTTCTCTAAATTGGATTGCCATTCTTGCTAATATGATATAATAAAATTACAGCTAAAGAGCTATCTTCCAAGTGTATTTATTATCAAACAACATTAAATGGTAAAATGTGATAACCATTATATTTTACAATCAACAATGATCATAATCTCTTTCACATCAGATACACTGATTCTACAATGTAAACTATTAATGTATGATATCATGAGATTCTTCTAGCACTGATTCTATGATGTAAACTATCAATGTAGTATGATATCATGAGATTCTTCTAGCATGTAAAGCCAACACCCGTTCTTTTAAAATCACAGGAGCAGTTCCTGAAGTATTGCAATCGTGAGGTTTACCTGGGCATCGTTGTGGACAGCAGGGACGATGATCCTCGAGGTGTAGTCATTGGTCAGATTGACGAGACTGCTGAACACAACAACTTTGGAACCACCAAGATCAGAATGGAAGGATGCACCAGTATGTATTACATGCTTTTAAATTAATTGGTTGAACTACCGAGTTAAAATGTAATTGTATTCTACGGCTGCTGTTTGTGTGACATTATTCATGGATCATGAGGAAAATTTTAGCTGAAGGCTATCTTATCCTTTAGCAAAAAATCCATCTTGGAATTTTAGGAAATGAAGGTGGAAAACATTGAATTGATGCTACTACATAGTCAGGGCCGACTGACAGCAACAAAAATTCACATTTTGCACTTCCAGCAATCTACGTTAAAGCTCCAGATACGACCTCTAAAATCAATTATTTAGTTTTTCAATAATAATTCAATAATATTTCTATAATTAACCTCAAAGTACCTTATTATTCATACTGTGCTATATTTGTGTGGTTCAGTGCTATAATTTAGGAATCAGCACAGTTCATTTTCAGCCTTCTGTTTGATATTTTGCATACGACTTGATAAACTTCCATACGACTTATTTTTCATGATCTAAATACGTCTAAATTTGTCTCCTATCAGGAAATATTGACCTGAATGTGAAGGGCCTGCATGTGACTGACAGCGGAGTGGTCATCTCAGGCGAGCCCCTCCCCCTCTTGACAGCTGTGGAGGTCACCTCGTATGACAGGGACGACCTTCCCATCAGGTCACGACCTGACCAGAACTATAACCTCACCTTCTTCCTATCTAAGGACATGACATTTGACCCGAGGGAAGGTACGCAAAATGTTTTAGTTTCACGTCTTTCTATCAAGAAAAAATGTGATGATATTAAAAGGCGTGAGCATGTAGCTGAATCAAAGAATTTGAATTTGAATCTTTACTGTAGTTACTTGCTAGACTTAGTCTAACATAATTGAAATACAATCCTTAGACTGCATGCTCTAGGTGTTATTCAAATGAAAGTGTAATCATGTTTAGTTATTGATCAACTTGTCAAAAAGAGGTGTAATGAGTAAAATTTCTCTTGTTCATTATACTAGTATATTGTAATTGTTAACTAATGATATGTGTGATTCAAGTTGTACCAAGTGGAGTAACAAGACCATCTGTCCAGATAGAAAAAAAATATACTGTACAAATTTGAAGTAGCAAAACAGGACATCTCTGAGTCAGTGTCTCAATGTTTTCTTTATAGATTTCATTCTGGACTATGACACATCTGGCTTCAGTTCCCTCCACTCGGCAGTTTCCTCCTCAAGAGGCAGAGCAACAGTCCTCACACACGTGTTCACAGACACAGATGCTACAGGGCCTCATCTGTCAGTGCCATCCAAGAAATGGGTCTGCAACAAACACTGGTAATAAGTTAATGTAGCCTCAGGCTGTTATATAGTGGGTTAAGTGGTTGCCTTGCATATGGTTGGTGTCAGGTTCAATCTCTGGTCAAGACATATATTGTACCAAGCAACCAAGGACTTTAAAAGCTACATTAATTCTCATAGCACCACTGGGTGCCATAATACTGCCACATGAGAAAAAGTGCAAGAATTCAACATTATGGAAGGTATGTACCAAAGTCACATCTGATTCAGTAATATCCTGAGGTCTATACACTTTTAGATATTTACTATTTCAGACAATCTTAAGAAGGCCTCTATAACAATTTTTTTTGTGGCAGTATTATGGCACCTTGTGGAATTATGAGAGCTAGTACATTAACTGCTTTCTCTGTGTATCACTCTGAGAAACGATATCATGGTAGTTTAATGCACACCAACACCAGTGATGTAGCCCTCTGTAGTGATTGCACAGCTTTGCACCACCATATACATCATACTGTAAATGCAGAAATGTTCGCGGTGGATTAATGTTCGCGGTTTTTGCGCTGACCACTTCACCGCAAATTTAAAACCACCGCGAATATTTTTCTATTATGATATTAGATTGCAGTCTATGGTGTTACCGCGAACTTAAATCCACCGCGAAAAGTCCTTTTCCTGCTACTGCGAAATTAAATCCCCGCGGACTTAAATACATTTACAGTATTTGGTGTGTGAAGGACTTAAAGTTAACTTTGTTTTTTCCTCCCCACAGGTACATTGGTGCATATGTCCAGTTAACAGATGCTGTAGACCCAAAGGGTGAAAAGGACCTGTATAAGGACAACAATGCAGCCGTACAACACATCTATGTTTCTTGTAGATGTAAGTTTATTTACCTATTTCTGTTGTAGTTACTTCTATCATTCAGTGTCTTAGAACCTGTATCTTGTAATGTACACAACTGCATATATCATTAACTAGTTTTTCCTGGATTCCATGCAATGATGTAATACAGAAGAACTTTATTGCGCAACGATCGTACACGGTACAATGTATGGCAAAAAAAAAAGAAGAAACAAACTTATCATCCTTATTACTAAAACAAGTATCAAACTTAGTACATATGCAGATTATGAATATAGAATGAAATAATTGGCATCCTAATTTCTAGAACAATAAGAGCTAGCCTAAATCATTGATTATTGTATTACAATCGAGTGGGGCTAATTATGAGTTTCGGCATTTTTTCTTATGACAAAGCAGTCTTTTATATATTTGCCTATTTTAGCATTGTGGGAGTTATTACATCTGAATATATAATCAAATCTGTCTGTATCATTGAGTCTCTTAAAATCCGTTGTATTTGATTCGAGGAATGTGAATAACTCATTACGTGAAACATTGTACCTACTGCACATCATGACAAAGTGAAATTCATCTTCAAATACACACACACTATGTATTGCAATGTATTACAATGATGTACATGTACATAAAATCTGCAGAAACTACTGAAACAAAACATGGTTTAAGTCTTAAAAGCTGGACTTTTTTTCAATCCCCATTGCATCCTATGAGGAAAGGTCAAAGACATGTCATGTTATCTATTAGTTACAATAGCTAATGTTTAGTCAGGAATTGAAACTCTGTATTTTATTTGCTACTGATTAATATTGCTTATATGAGTACAATGAAGTTTGTAATATAAAAGACTCTAAAAATGGTACATGCTGCTTTCTCTGCTTAGCACTCAGCACTAATGAGGAAGAGTATGGAAGTTAAACACACATCACTACCAGCGGACCAGCCCCCTGCTGTAGTGGCTTGCACAGGTGGGGCCTAAGTGCTTTGAAGTGGAGATGGGTGCCACCCTACGCATCTGTAGATGCATGGGCAAACTTTAACTTTTTTTTTGTTCTGGTCTGCACAGTTGACCGCCTGTACCTGGACAAGCTGGACATCCTGTACTTGCCTGAACGTTTCAGGGACAACTCCAACAACGAGATCCACTTCAGAGCTACCATAGCAGACATGGGACAATTTGGTGACCAGGAAACACCTCGGGCAGTGTCAGGTGGTGCCATGATATGTTTGGTTGCTTTGGATGATTCTATCATTTCCTAGTGGTATGGATGGTATAATAGATTTAAAGATGTGACACAAATCAAACAATCATTGAATCCAAAATGGTTTATTTGACAACAGACCTGGCAGCAGTAGGTTCTTTCAGCAAAATAGTGAGAAAACTGTAGTCCAGCCAATGTTTGAGACCACATTCTTAAGTTTGCTTCCTACATGGACATCACAATGTGGTACAGAGTAGCTTAAGTTTGAGGAAGGTAGTGGACAGGCAGATAAGATACATTTAGTTGACTCATCAGATAAATTAGGCTATGTAATGTTTGACTTACCAGCCTGATGAAGCAATTTACCTATGATCTGTGAAGTTTCTTCAAATCTACGTTCTGTCCTACGCAGGGTTGTAGCCAGTGCCCGTCCTTCCGTCCTTTGACGGAATTTTGCAGCTGGGGACGGAAAAATATTTTTCCCATTCCGTCCTGTTTGATGGACAAAAATCTATATGTAAAGTCAGTAAAGATATGAAAACTGTCTCCCTTGTGAAATTTTTCACCCAAGCTAATGAACAGCTTAGTCTACCAGCAAAATTTACACCTCAAAATGCAGGAAATAGTGTTTTAGAGGGTCTAGATTTCAAACTTTCCAGGGGACCATGACCCCGGACCCCCCTAGGAATGTTGCGCCTTCGGTGCTTGATAGGATTCAAAATTGAGGGGACGGAAAATGATTTCAGGTTGGCTACAACCATGGTCCTACGCAAAGAGTACATGAGCTTGACTGTAAATATTTTTTTCAGAGAACGACTTTAACCTGGTGCTCTACTTGTCCAATGACACGACGCTGGACACAGCACGGGACACCCAACTTACAGTGCAGGACCATGACAGTGGCAGCCACCAGTCAGAAATACTGGAGAATGGAAGAGCATACAAAACTGGGCTACTGAGAGGTACACATTTTCTCTTGAAGTTTTTTGTTGTTGTTGATCTGTATAGAGACTGTACATGTAAGATGAAACCTTACATGTATAAGATAACTGATAGCCTTTTAATACAATGATTATGATAGAGGATGGTATGAAGTACATTGTGAATCATGAATAAAAGGTTTTCCAGCTCTGTTACCCATGAAGAAAACAGTCCACATCTTTTTTTAGGCTGACAAATGTGTAAGTAAATCAATGCAAAACTTGTTCTGTACTATCACTTTTGAGATATTCAGATTATTAATCACTATCCCATGACAGCTGTGGTACATAGTTCTGACAGATGTAATTTCTACAAATAGCTAAACCCCATTGACATCATATTTGATTATCATTGATTCAGAGAAGTAAGAGTTCTTTCCAGGTCTTTGAGCTGCCTTGTCCCCCTAACGACCGGGAGGTCAAGTGATGAAGTAGGTAGGTACTAGTAGGTAGGTAAGAGTGCTCAAAACTATGATGTTGAGATTTACATGTGATTGTCCCTTCCAGGCCTGGTCCATGTTCCGTCCTCCCTGTGTGACCCCCAGGCCCGCCCATACCTGTTTGTGCTGATCCGCCCATCAGCACACCTGCTGGCAGGGTCCGACCTGACCAATGACAAGACTGGGATTCCCATCAACGTCTACTGCGACTCGGGTTAGTCATGACCTTGTTGTGAAGGTCACAGCAAATAGAATTTGTTCTTCTGCAGTAAAAAAAAGAAGGCCTCCATGCTGTAGAAACAAGAAGCAGTAGCTTTGAAATTATGCTATTTGTTTGTCAAAATAAAGTAATCAACAGGCAGGTTTTGAAATTGAAAAATTATCAGCAGCTCTAAGTATTTAGCATTTTCTATAGGTCCTAAAGCTTGTTATACCCAAAGAATGCCTTGAAATATTTCTTGATATCTGTAAAGAAATGTAGGCAAGATACCAGAAGGTGATTTAGCCTACAGGAGGCAATCTGAATCCCAGCAAAATTGTTGTAAATTTGAATTGATACAAATCAATTATGTCATCTATGTAATTTTACTTTGCCATTTCATTGTCATATTAAAATCATACCAACCCTGCCCTGACAGATTTTGTAGATCTGGAAGTGTCTGACTTCCGACTGATGGATGACAACGTGCTCCAGTCCGGGGTTGCTAAGACCTTCTCGCTGGAGGTTCGGATCACCAGCTCAGGCAGTGCTGCCATCCCCCCGGTCGGTCCGCAGTACCCGGAGAGAACCAGCTGGGACTACAGGTTCTACCTGTCACACGACAACAACATCGGTGAGTTCTTCTGGAGACATGATTGTGATGTAGAAATAAACATAATGTACTACCTACTTAATACCTAATCCTCTTTGCTCCCTTTGATGGAGCATAAGGCACCGACGAAGTTCCTCCAGTCCTTCCTATCTTGGGCCATCCATCATGCCAGGTCTTTTATGCTGCATTCATTTCCCCTTCTACAGTCCTTTTTCAGGTCCCTAGAGACCTGTCTCTTTTTTGCTTTCCTTGAGGAGTCCATTTGAGGGCGACATAAGGGTGTCTGTTTTAATGCATGCGCAGAATGTGTCCTAAATGTGTCCTGGATACGCCAAGTAGCAATTACTAAAACCAACTGGATGTGATTTTCCCAATTCATATCAAGTTACTTGAGTAATTACTATTTGCTGTATCTTATTACTGGATGTCTTACTTGGAGCTTGTATGCTAGTTAGTACCAACTTTGTATAGACTGATGAATATCATCTGGTATATGGTATCAATAAATGTTACACTATAGGAAAAATGTTGAGACATCTTTATCATAGTATATGGCATAACTGTTGTTTTGGTTATTCCACTTTTTCACTTCACTGTAGCCTTTAGTAAATTATTCTTCCAGTGGTAAGGAAGACAAATGGTTGTATCATATACAACACATTACAATACAAAGCAAGCAAAACTTAGATTCATCATGTAGCTTTAAGTGAGATACAAGCACATGTAACTTCTGTGTTAAGCAGGTAGCTTCATTTTTATCTTAATTCCTGTTCCCCAGACCCTGCAGATGATCTGTGGCTGGCCTACACCTTTAAGAAAGACGTCTTGGCCCTCCTGTTCTCCAAGACAAACAGCAGTTCCTTCTACCAGCTGGGAGCCAACGACCTCGTCATCGACCATGAGCTGAGTCATTACGAGCAGTACTGTGGGGAAGCCTACCTGGGTGTTGTGTTGTCTGATAACAGAAATGCACATGATCCAGTGGACCCAGAGCCAGCCAATAACATCAGGGCCATTCCAATCAATCTACAATGTCCTAATGGTAATACTGCATTGTTCTCTGACCTAGTATATTTGCATTTTTTATAACAAATCGATCTGTGAAAGTCTAGTTGACACATTTGTATGCATTGAAAAATGTTTAAATTTTTTCTTAACATTCAGAATTTATAGTGTATTTTTGTAATGATTTTATGTGCAATCATTTTTACATTCAAACTTCTGTGCAATAAAGCAGCTTGGCAGTGTATGGCAAACATTTTCAACAATTGATAAACCTCAGCATGCTACTTTTAACCTTATACATGTATTTCTCCAGATTTCAGTTAAGAAAAGGGGCTGCCCTAGATGTTTAACAGCATTACCTCATATGTATTTGTGTTCTTCCATTTGTTTTCCTATGTTATGATGTTACAAAGATGCTATGACCATATTTGTTTGTATCAATCAGACATCCTGGCTGTTGATGTGTTTGAGCTGGGCGTGGTTCTCCCCCAGCAGCACATCTGGGCAGGAGTGGACACCCCAGTCAGGATCAACACTACCATCACTAACTATGGCAACCAGCCAGTCATCAGCCAAAATGGGACAAAGAACTTCTACCTACAGGTACTTCAAAATGAAAACATGATGCTGATCCCTGAAATATGAGAATATTAGTCCTTTCAAACAAGATGTTCACTCCAAACATGCCTGTCCTTGATGCTGAATAACATGAACACAAAGACATGCCTGTCCTTGGTGCTGAACAGCATTAACACACAAACATGCCTGTCCTTGGTGCTGAACAGCATTAACACACAAACATGCCTGTCCTTGGTGCTGAACAGCATTAACACACAAACATGCCTGTCCTTGGTGCTGAACAGCATTAACACACAAACATTCCTGTCCTTGGTGCTGAATAGCATTTACACACAGACATGGCTGTCCTTGGTGCTGAACAGCATTAACACACAAATGTGCCGGTCCTTGGTGCTGAACAGCACTATGCCTGTCCTTGGTGCTGAACAACATAAACACACAAACATGCCTATCCTGGGTGCTGAATAGCATTTACACACACACAAACATTCCTGTCCTTGGTGCCAAACAGCATTAACACACAAATGTGCCTGTCCTTGGTGCTGAACATCATTATGCCTGTTATTGGTGCTGAACAGCATTAACACACAAATGTGCCTGTCCTTGGTGCAGAGCAATATAAACACACAAACATGCCTGTCCTTGGTGCTTAATAGCATTTACATACAAACAAACCTGTCCTTGGTACTGAACACCAGTCACACAGAGGAAAACATACCTGTCTTTGGTGCTGAACACAGAGGCAAATATACCTGTCCTTGCTGCAGACCATACATAGACAAGATGCCTGTCCTTTGTGCTGAAGTGCTATTCACACGTATAGAATTACACCTCACTCTTTAACTCGTTGTAACTATTATGATATAAAAAAGATAGTTGTTCCCACTCTTAACATGTTGGGTATGCTTTCTAACTCTGAAATACAAATTTTTCCTGTCTGGTCCAGCTGTACCTGTCTCGTGACAAGTACCTGGACTATGATGACTGGGCTGGGCTGGAGACGTACATAATCCTGTCAGATGAAGGGAAGGACGAGCTGGCTCAGACCATCCCTGTCGGTGGTGACATGACACTAACAAACATAGACAGCATCCTGAGGGTGGATCCCAGAGCTTGTAGTGAAAAACCCAGGTATATGAATCTGTCCTATAGTATTCTACCTTCAGTTTGTTTCTTTTATGGCTTTCAAATACTAGTAGTCGGGAACTTTTCTCTATTTAAACATTTGACTCCTATGTCATTAACTCTTTTTAGTATTAAACATTCTCAGAAGCAGTGTAACAGGGATTCACTCACTCACTCACTCACTCACTTAGTCCTATCAACAAGTATTGAACTTCTGAATGTCCATTCTATCACCGTAAACATGCTGGTACAGAAGGTCTTATAGGCAACACTTGTTCTACTACACCATCTTTTCTTATTACAGCCAGTGCTCAAGATACTCACTTGCACAATTGCAAACGCAACCACATTTTGCTTGTCGCAACTTAATTTTAAACCCAGAAATTTTGCAGTTGAAACACTGCTTTTTCCCCACCTACCTTCATAATCTTTTGTATTTATTTTGTGATAAGATAAGAACATTTCAAGTAGTTACATGTAACTGGGAGCAAAGATAATGGTTAAACATCAGATATGAAGAAAATCATAACTTGGAATGGGGGCAACCTGAAATGTTGATGGCGCATCCTGTTTTTTGACTCAGGTTGTTGCCTGAGCAACATGGCTAAAAAAGGTGTTTTGAGGACTGTCACAGCTAACGTAATGGTTATCTATTAATGGAAACACTTTATTCTAGATTCCTGATCCTGGCCCTCCACTACACAGCAGTAGACCTGTATGATGACAGGGTTCCTGGCAATGACTACATAGCCATTAATGTGGAGGACATCCTCTACTGCTCACCAGGTACTTAATTTTACTAGCTAGAAAAAGAAGAAGCAATATCTTTACTGATACTGTTAATTTTTTTACTAAATTTTGTCACTAAAGTAAATCAACGAATAAGTTTCCTTTCTATAACAGTGTAGTGAAAGAGAGATACAGTTTAAATATGTAATGAATTGTGAAGCATATTGTTCTTCTGTCAATTTTGATTGCACTTCATAGATTTTCATTTTAAAATTCAAAATTTGCTACTTGTTTTCTGGACTAAAGTCAACATCCTGCTTTACCACAAACAATAATTGTAATTATGTCAGTGAACAGATCTTCTTGCAGCTGATGACAAGTTGCCTTGCATTTTTTTCCTGCCACAGAAACAGCAGAACTTGCGATTGAGTCTTTCAGTTTTAATGACAAAGGGAAGGTGCAGCCTGGTGTGCCAGCTGGCTTCAGCCTTACTGTACAGGTCAGAGGTCACAACTCACCTTTCATATGTATGCTGTAGGGTATTCTTTTGCTGAAATATTCTGTACGATTTTAGAGCATAGTTTGTTGAGTATGGTGGTTGGATTGCGCTGAAGAGCTTAGTCGATGGCCAGGATGTCATGCATTCACAATCCAATATATTGTTTGCTTTGTTCCTCATCAGGCAAGGGTTAGATGTCATACATTTCAAATATTTATATCAATTTACAAGATAATATGGATCAGTCATTTTATTCATTCACTTAAAAATTTCATTTTGCTAAATAACAAAATCAGGAATGAATAAATGAATAATTTAGTAAAACATGATTTGTACAATGGATCAGTCATTTTATTCTGATCATTCACTCAAAAATTTCATTTTGCTAAATAACAAAATCAGGAATGAATAAACGAATGATTTAGTAAAACATGATTTGTACAATGGATCAGTCATTTTATTCATTCTCTCAAAAATTTCATTTTGCTAAATAACAAAATCAGGAATGAGTAAATGAATGATTTAGTAAAACATGATTTGTACAACAAAATGCAGAAGTTTTATAGCCCATTAATTCAGAAATAGTTGTGACAAAAGATTTTGAAGGGGAAAGGGGTTTGTTCTCAAGTCTTCATCTGAACTGATAGGTAATTTGACCGTTCAGGTTGACATTGAAGAAAAAGTCCTGGACAGCCGACCGGTGTTCTCCCTCCTGCTGTACCTGTCTGAGGATGACCAGCTGGACAGGACAGACTATGAGCTGCCCTACAACAGTGACCAGCAGCTGTACCTGCTGAACTACGACTCCGTGTACCAGTCACAGCTCATGGACTTCAGCACTGAGGAGAACTCTCTGGTGAGGGGTACTTTTTTTTTCATATTGAATTTCTCATTCACAATTCATAAAGAATATTGTAAGCTATTTACATTGCTAACACTTCCATGCCCTAGACACGTAAATTACTAAATTGCAACATGTTATAGTCAGCTTAAGCAATATTAGGGCGTTAAAAGTGAAAATGTTCTGGATGAGGCAGTGTAATATTGACATCTACTGCACTATATTCCCTTATTTGCATCATTACGTCATACTTTGAGCAGTTGAAAACAATACAGAAACAAACTACACTCAGGATTTCCTAAATATTGGTACCCCTAAAATTAGGCCATGATCCAGTTCTGTAACCATTTTTGGTGTTCTCTTGGCACAGCGGCATTAAATTTTTGGTCTTCGGATGTCAGTATCACAATGTGTATACAGTGTGTTTAGGGATATTGGTAACAGCAAGCTAAAGGCTCTTGACAGAATGCTATCTTTAATCATACTACATAATTAGTTAAAAGAGCTCAAAGACTTTGCAGGTATAAAATGACTCACCAGGTGTACTACATTTATCAGGCCATCAGTGATTACTGTTCACTGTTGTAATCATTATAAAAAAAAATTGATTTGATTTCACAGCTTTTAGCTTGCAAAATTCTGGATAGAACAGCATCATCTGATCAATAACATATATCCACTCCCTGTTGAACAGGTAATCCCCAAGGGAGTGAGCCCCAGGTTCTGTGGTGCTGCACACATCATCGCTGTGGTTGATGTGGAGAACAGCATCCCTGAACTGGTGGAGGAAAACAACCTCAAGGCTGCACCCATCCTCCTGCAGTGTGTCGGTGGTGAGCTCCTGATATCTTTCATCAAAATAGTTTGTCATTGGCTATAGGCATACCAATCTACATCTACAAATGTACATCTATTCAATACTGGACAAAGACCCTCACAAAACATTATACCCAGGGAGTGAGGTGCCCAAGCATGACCAGTGGTTGTGGTTTCAGCAAAATACAGTGAAAGCATTAAATAGAATGAGTGCAGTGCTATATATCTTGGCTGCTAAGGCATAGCATTGGTCCTACAGCCGGGCAGAGCTGGGGTATCCATAGTGCTTGGCTACCCCAACTTTTAACTGCTGTATAGAAGAACATCTACATCTGGCAGACTGTTCCTTTCTATCACTGTGGGGAAAGTAACTTGACCTGATGTTTCGATTTTACATGATAAATTGTGGAAACACTGGTGGTGACCTATTGTCGTTGTTGTTTTTTGTGAGAATAATGTGTATGGGTATAGTGATGAGGCTGTTAACTACCTTAAACATGTAATCTAAGATTAAAAACGTACTACTGAACTGGAACATGACCATGAAAAGAGCCTGAGGAGAAAGTCAGTTGACCTTGGTACACATTTTTTTTGGGGGGGGGGTACATTACAGATCAGAAACAAGTGTTTAGTCTCAACCTTTTTTCATGATTACCTCTTGCTAACGTCAAGAGTATATCAGTGATGCTAAACACAGGAAAATTTTATTTTATTTCTGTTCTATAAGCTTGGGAGAAAACAGAGATATCAATGCCTGTCCTAACATCTTAGACTTTGTCATTGGCAGACCTGTTTGCAGTCTCAAAGTTGGAGATGATGTCCCTGTCCACCCTGTTCCAAAATATCCCCACACCAGTCATTATCAGCAGCCTCAATGTGTACAATGCCTATGGAGGAGACATCAAGGGCTCATTTGGGACTAGACACTTTGACATACAGGTAGGAGATAGCCATTTTTTTCTATTTCAATTTAGCAGCTCTGTATTCCCTGACATCCTCAACTACAGGGAAAGAGCCAGAAGCCTTTGAGACAGAAATGACTAAAAAAAATCGAGATATTGACAATGAAATAAACATAGACATGGAATGATGACAATAATGCATCATGACAATAGTGCGATGGTCTTGATTGATGACTTGACCGTAAAAATCTTTGAGAATGAAATGACAGATTCAGAACTTTGTTGAGATACTGACAATGAAAGAATACATAACACAAAGATATTGACTAATGACAATGGTCTGTCAGTGAATCTTATTTGTTGATCTGAATGAAGTACTTTGATCCAAAATGTGATCCATTTTGGAATACTTCCACTTCACTGAAAACATTTCAACTATTGACAGGAGAAATTAACATTTTCAAAACACAAGTTTTAAAAGCATGTGATTTTAGATCATTTCATAAGAATTATTACGATTGTTATTTTTTCTTTTCCTGTAGCTGTATGCCCACACCTCAGACGACCCGTTCCAGGGCTACCCAGTCCTGATAGAGACCACCAAACCCTGGGAGTTCACGTCGGGATCCTCTAGTCTGGCCAGGACATGGAGAGATGCATCCCAACTGGGCTTCTCAGTCAGTTATCATCCCATTTGATGTTCAACACATTAATATCACTCTCAGGGCTCAAAATACTCTTACATGACTGCCTAGTTGCCTTCATGCAGCAAATTTGCACCATCCATTTATTTTTCTTTTGAAATTCATAAAACCATCAGAAGGAGATTGTTTAAAATTTGGACCATACTGGATACTGCTTATTTGGAATGTCATGAATTGCAACCTTTAAAGTTTAAGGCCCCTTCACAAGAGAATCGAAATGAGCAGGAATGTCATCTGTATACACAAGACTATACATTCATGCTGATGGCATTCCGGCTTATTCCACCTCTCGTGTAAAGAGGTATTAGGTTCCTTTGAATTTCCCGCCCCAATGTTGCACGAATTTTGCAAATTCTTCATTCCAGCTGGTTTAGCTTGATTCCTGCTGATTTGGTTTTAGTACAGCAAAGAAAAATTTACATGATAGTAGTGTTATTCACTTACTGTAAAATGCAGAATTGTTCATGATGGTTTTATGTTTGCGGTTTTTGCAAGGCAGTCATACCGTTAACATTTTCCATTATATTATGTGACAACAGCATATGGCACTACCGCAAACTTAAGACCACCGCAAACGCTCCACTTTCTTGCTAATGCGAAATTAAATCCCTGCAATCTTAAATACATTTACAGTATATTCCTAGGTGCATGTAGAAATACTTGCTAAAAGTGTATTAAAATACACTGAATATAACAGTGAGTGTCCAGACTACTGCATTCAGCAGAACACAGTGGACTACTACTATAACGGGAAGTTGATCTCCCCCTTTTAGGCAACCACCACCATAGTCATCACTCCTGAGCTGTGTCAGACTTCAGCAGCAAACAAACTCATCGCCATGGTGGTCCCAGGAGACAACCCCCGTCTAAACGGGATTCATGACCGGGTCCAAGGCAATAACTACAGGGTCTTTGACCTCAAGATGAACTGCAGTGAGGGTAAGTCGTGTATCTGTCCCTGTGAGACTTGGTGCTCCAGTAGATGAGAGGATAGAGAAGGAATTGCACACCCCTCCTTCACCATAAAAAGTCATGTGCAGGTCAGGCAAACAGGTTGCCGAACCCACCGGCAAATTGCCTGTCTGCCTGCTTTGTCTAATCGACAGGAAAATCCAAGTTGTGTAGAAGTTCAGCAAGTTCAGTGTAGCTATTCTTAGAATCTTTTTCAGTACCAAGGACTTGTAACTGTTCTGTTTTATTCAGTACCAAAAAGTGTTCTTCAGTACCAAAAACAGTGCAATAGTTTTGCTATAACCAAGGACCATGTACACACTAGCTGTTCTTAAAGTTATATTCAGTACCAAGGACAGGGTAGCTGCTATTTATGCCATTGTCAATACCAAGGACAGAGTAGCTGTTCTTAAAGTCTTCTTTAGTTTCAAGGGCATGGTAGCAGTGCCTGAACTTTTATTAATTTTGGAGGGGTGATATTACCCTTCATATCAATAAAATTGCCCTCTGACAAAGTTAACATCGTATGCTTACATTCATTTCATTCATTGAAGTTACAAGTCGAAAGAGATACAATTATAACACTCTTGACATGAGTGATCTTGACATGATTTGGGTTTTGAGACATCTGTTAATTTTTCTGTGTTTTGCAGAACAAGTTGATCTGCTTGTAACAGACAAGCCCAGGAACTTTATCCTCCACTATGAGAACAGTTTCGAGGCTGGAACTCTGCCGTTGGACAAGGACCAACCCTTCACAGTGCATGTAACAGTCAATGCTAGTGGTGAGTAATAAGGCCCATATTGAAACAATCAAAAGTCAATGTTTAGGTCATTTGATTTAATTATATGGATGACATCTGCACATCCAATAATAGTAAAAAAGTTTTGAACCACACTGTAAATCTTACAAAGCAGCTGTAAAATGAGCATTTATATACCATAAAGTTAAGTTGCCAAAATGGATACTAATTTCATAGAATGCCAAAATAAGTATCTAGTGTTTGGTATACCTCACTCAGTGTGTTTGGCCATTTGTTGAACCTTTCTACTTAGATTTCATATTGAAGTAAAGGCAACTTTTTTTGCCAAACTTTTTTTATTTGCACACTTGCATCAGTTTTGGGGTTCCCAGAGGATGTTGCCTCATAACAAGTTAAATATTTTCAAATCGTGGAGTCGCTGTGATATCTACAAAGTGCAACTGAAATGTTGTACACAAACATCTTTGTACATCTGTGTAAAAATGTTGAAAACCCGGGGATTTGTTTACATTTACGTCTTCCTTGCAGGTATAATTGATCAACATATGTGTATGTCAAAATTGTCTCCCCAATTACACATTGCTAATTTCAAAATGTCTTCCAGATGGCATTGCAGTTTCTCCTGATGACCTGAGACTGTACATGTACACGGACACGCAACCACGAGTCGCTGTGCCACATTCCAACCTCTGGGTCACACCTATGTCCAATCCAGGGACATACATGATTGGTGAGTAGCACCCAATCCAAAGATTCTCTAACATCATTATAGAGATTGTTCACAGTTCTATCTCTCTTCCACATAAAGGGGGAAATTTGGTGGTTAATTCCTTCTCATACTAATGGTGTGCAACAAATCAAAATAACACAAGAGCCACATTTGGGTAGGACAACACGCTTGCACACACTTCAGCTTACTAGGAAAAAGTTCAAGTCCTTCGAATTTGTCACACTATTTCTCTTATCTCTGAAATAGCCCATTCTGAATTTCTGAATACAATGTAGGCATCTAATATTTTGCTTCAAACTGTTATTCTAGTGGAGTAAGTAGTCTAGTGAATTGAGGATTTATAGAGGTGATGATTTTGAGTCCTGGCATTTCTGTCTAGACTATGTAGTACTGTTACAGTAGTAGAAGTAGTATCCAATATTTGATAATACTGTTGCTGGGATCCCTGACACAGATAGACAGCAGTCGAATAGTCTTTGCACCGCGCTTCCATGCAGCTCTGTCCAGTGTGTTCACCCTAAGGGGATACTATAACAATGATTGATACACAGTGGATAAATGCACACTGAAACTATTGCGTCAGAAAGGTTCTGAGGCCTTACCTTTCTTGATGTTCTCTTGGATCTAGAGGGAAGCTTCAGAGCCACACTAGAGGACCACATCTCCATGTGTCTGGGGAGGGTCAAGACTCTGGAAGTCATGCTGGATCCTGATGATGTCATCCAGGAAACAGTGGAGACAAACAACATGGCCACCATCTCTGACCTGGAGGTCACAGGATGTGGAAGTAAGTCAAGGTCAAGAGCAGGCACACTCAGTGTTGTAATCTTTCATCACTGTTCAAAAACATAAAGGGTGCTGGACATCTAAAGCTGAAGTATTTAGTAACATGAACATTTTGCCAGCATAGCAGTTTTGAAATGCTAGACATTTAGTTGAATCAGTACTATCAAAATTTTTTCTTATTAAATGTCCTTTTCTAGATGTTTTATTCAGCATCAAAACGCTGTTTAGTCTTACTCAGTACCAAGGACAGTGTAGCAGCTCTCGGTGCCCTTCTCACTACTAAAACCAAGATAGTTGTCTTGAAGTCTTGTTCATTACCACAGACAGTGTAGCAAGTCTTAAGTCTTATGCAGCACCAGGAATGGAGTAATTAATGTTATTAGTCTTATTAATTACCAGGGATATGGCAGAAGTTTTTGAAAGACTTATTCAGCACCAAGGACAGCATAGCTGTTTAATGTCTTATTCATTATACTAGGGACAGTGTAGTCGTTCTGAAGTCTTTTTCAGTACCATGAACAGTGCAGCAGCTTTAAAGTCTTGGACTGGGTAGCCATTCTAAAGTCTTGCTCTAAGTCTTCTTATTCAGCACCAAGGACAGGGTAGCAGTAATTGAAGACTAACCCAGTATCAAGGACAGTGGGTTTTATTTAGAGAAAATGTCTACATGGTAACTGCCATCAATCACTTTGTAAATGATTTTTTTCCTACAGAGCACATGGATATGTTAATCACCAAGTTCCACATTGGGGATGACAACAGCGTGTTGCATTCCGACGTGTTCAACACCTATATCCTGAATGTGGACATGATCGCAACTCCAGATTTCCGTCCCTTTCACGGAAGATTCCTTCTGAACTTCTACATGTCTAAAGATACTGTCATCAGGTAAGCAGAGCTAATCAGAGATCAAAATACTTTTTTCCATATCTGCACTGTTGCAGGTAATACTGAAAATCATATGCACCAGGCATGTTTTACTAGCACCATGCAGATTTTAGGAACTATGGATCACACAGAAAATTGCTTAGAGACTGTTGCAGATACATGTATTTCTTTTGCACTTCATAGGCGATACAGTGAACATAATTTACATAAAATGCCTGTTGCACCATACATTGAAGAGTAAAGATGATGTGAACATCAGAAATGCCAAAACAGCTCAAATTTTTCTTGCATGAACCTGAATATGTGAATAATTTTCTGGGCACTTCTGTGGGGCATATTGCTCCCATTTTCTGAACACTTTGGTAGGGGCTATTGCTTCCATTGTAATTGGTGAAATATTTCCCAAGCAGAAGTATAAAAATTATGTTATGTGTTGTTCTTTGGCAACATGACTTTATAATACCCATTGCAGACCTTTGTTATTTGGTGTATACTTCCTTTTTTATAATCAAAAGAAAGCTGTTTCTTTTTTGCTATGTCAATGAAGATCAGACATCCAGGTGATAAGATACTCAAAATAACAGTAACTCTAGCAACTGGATAGGTTTTGAAAATGGTCTGACATTTCAGGTAGCACCCACTTTATTTCTCCTTTTATTCTGTACTTATGGTAAGATTGGCAATCACATTGTTGTACGATCGCTAAATGTAACTTAGGGCATTCTGGAGGACAACAATGAACGTCTCCTGCAAATTTCAACTGTCACGGTACACAAAATGCTGTTATGGATCCATATCGGTGGTTGGTTCTGTCACAGCCTGCTTGAAAATCCTATGGCATCAAAATTGTACGATAGTTGCACAACCTTTGTGACCGCGCCCTTACGGATTTTTTTCATGTTTTTACTAGCCATGACGACTATGTGGTCGAGAGGAAGGCATTCTCTGTCAGAAACATCAAGGTGGGGAAGAGGAAGTCCGTTTCCATGGGAGAAAGAGATTTCATAGTGGAGCTGAACAAGGACACCATCCCGTACTGCTGGACCACGCCCTACATCTTCACCAACTTCACCTTCCTGCAGCCACTGGTAGACTCAGTAGCGGAGAACAACGTGATGTACACACAGATCAGCTTCCACTGTGGAGGTGGGTGTAGAATACAATTTGATTGTTAGACCCTGTTCACATTCAGAAAATGCAAGTGGATTAGATGTGCAATCCGATTAAACTGCAAGGATCCAGATCATTTGCAATCCATCCCCGCCAGTTAGTCTAAGACACTTGCTAACAATCCACTTGGCTTGAATCGCGAATATGAACACAATGTGGATAGATTCTATGTAAATTACTGACTTGCCCCCAGTCAGAGGTTGTATATTGCAATCAGCTTGGATTGTGTGCGATTAATTGGATTGTTTGTAAAATTTAATGAGTGTGAATGCATTTTTTTAATCAGATAGCAAAATTTTAATCTGGATAATTTTTAATCTGCTTGTTCTTTTTTAGTGTGAATGGAGTCTTAGAGTAGATATCCCACCACTGCTCAGCACATACATGTATGCACCTGTCAGGCTGAGTCCAGAGGGACAGGGTTTGCTTATGCAAGGGTAGTCTGGAAGTAGGGACTCAAACTGAATACACGCTTTTCCTGTTCAGTACCTGCTGTGTATGTGTGATTCTTTCCCTTTGTAAGGAGAGATACAGGCCAGTGAACACTGACTACATGTACCTTCGACAAGATGGTTATGAGTTTGGAGCTGTGTGTGGTGTGGACATGCACACTGTCCGGGTAACTCAAATCAGGAGAAACTAAACTGATGCACATGGCAGAAGAAAAGCATATCTGCCGAAATTTAGTTTACAGACTGATGTGCCTTATACGTGGCAGATTATTCTCGGATAGGACTGTTTAGCCAATTAAATCCAATGCTGTAGAGCTGGACCAGGTGTGAATAAGGATTTTACAATGGTTAGTATGAACCAACAAAGCCCATATATAGGACAGTATAACAATTAGAACCAGTTGATTGGTCTGTAAGATGTTTGTTAAGTGTGTAGATAACAAAGTTAAGGACATTGTACTGCACCAGAACAATTTCCAATGTTCCATGTTCTGAATAGGCTTTATAATACTTTTTAGTGCAGATAGCTTTGGGGCTCAAAACGATGTGTTGTAAGTTGTGATCAAGGTTGTAAACCACATTTCAACACAAAGATGCAGTCCATGCATACAGATACATATTTTCAATACATTGATCAGCTGTAAACTCATATTGTTTTGTGTTTTTTTCCAGACCCACAGATCAATGAGTGTCGGCACAAGATGGACACCTGCGACGAAACTCGCTCCGTCTGTGTGGACAGGAAGTACAAATTCAGCTGCAACTGCACCAAAGGGTACCAACAGAACATGGAGACAGGCACGTGTGATGGTGAGTTCAGGACCATTCATATCTCAACAATTCAAATATGTTAAGTTTGGTACGTCGATAAAGGTTAGATATCCAGATACGCCAAATAGCAATTACTCAAGCAACTGGATATGATTTTTGAAACAGTCTTACATTTTAGGTAGAATCCACTACCTTTTGTCAGTGACACTGAAAGTTTTGTAAATGCTAGATACAATCTCATAATAATTATCGTGAAAGAGTAAAAAAAATCCTGGAGTTCATTTTTTGCTTTATATTATATTTGTCGACCGATGATGATGATGATGATATTTGTACATCTTTATTGTTTCCTTGAAGTTATTCTATACTTATTTATTATTTCCTCATTATCTCATTTATCTGTTTTGTAGACGTACATATATTTTTTTTAATCCTTTGTCCTCAATGCCATGTCCCGTATGCTTGAATGTGTACCTCCCTGATTCTTAAGAGTAACAAAAAGAGGAGAATTTTTCCAAGCCATGCTGGTGATTTTATTAAAGCTATTTTTTCAGAGAAATTATTCCACTGGTAGACTACAAATGAAAACATGAATGACTGTGTATGACATTGATTTCAGATGTTGATGAGTGTGAAGACTGGAGGTACTTCTCTAAGTGTAATGAGACCCTGGAGCACATGTGTGTGAACACTCCTGGGTCGTACTACTGTGGCTGTGCTGTAGGGTACATGGAGACGGATGGAGGCTGTGTTGGTAAGACTGAAATTGCACCTCTCTTTAAATGTTGACAGAATTTCTGCCTTTTGAAGTCTTATATCAGTACTAAGGACTGACTTTTACTTTGTACATCATCATCAAGTATTGTGACAAGAGACAGCAAAAATACTAGCACCCTTTTCCTGGTAATAACCTTTACCCAAAAAACATGGTTGATAAGGCGTCAGAAGGATGACAGCTGAGACACAACGATTTACCGGTTTCGACCTTTTATTCAAAAGTCTTCATCAGAATGACAAGAGAGTGGTACCGCACTGGCTTTTAAAGCCTCTACTCTTATCCAAATAACATTTCTTTTTGAAAATGGGGTATTGAGGTATCTATGCTGAAAGCAATGATTCAGTAATACTGCCAGAGTTGCAAACTTACTTTTTCAGATTGGTGTTAATTGACTCTTAAGGAATATTTCCCAGATAACTAGCCTAACATAGTCTCAAGGTTCTTTCCTTCAGACAGACACACAGACAGATAGACAGTCACACATACATACATACATACATAAGTCATACATAGTCCTACTCTTATTGAGTTGCATTAACAAAGTTTCGCTTCCAGTGCAATCTATCACTCATCATTACAGTTAGGTCCCTATCACATGGTCCAGTTTCTGACTCGATAAAGGTTACTATTTAACACACATTGACAAGTATTGCATTTGCACATTTATAGTAAAAAATTGTCTCATCACCTTTATCTTTTTTTATCTTCCTAATCATCCCCAGACATAGATGAGTGTACAGTGGGCAGCCATGACTGTCATGAACATGCCGACTGCATCAATACTGAAGGGAGCTTCTACTGCACCTGTAAACCTGGCTTTGTTGGGGACGGTCTCACCTGTGAGGATCCCATCACCTGTGCCAACCTCACCTGTCTCAACCATGGGGAGTGTGAGGAGCTGACACCTGGGGCCAGGTGCAACTGTCCAGGGTACTTTGGAGGGGACAGCTGTGAGAAAGGTAGATGTGCCACCAACAATGTTGTACATGTATCTTAACTTTACTACCATACCAATGCTTGGGAAAAAGAAATGCTCTGCAATAAGTTGAAATATATGATCATCCAGCTGCAGAAATGTTGGTATTTTAAACTGTAACTCAGAAATTGATAGCAAAAAGCATGTGAAGAAATTTGTAATGCACAATGTATTGGCATGGTGGTTTTACATTTTGCAGTTTTTACGGTGAGCTTTCCCTGCATGCAAACTCATAATTGCTGGGATAATACGATTTCTTTTACTGTACAAACAGTATGATTGTTTTAATCAGACACTTTAAAAAAAACACTGCAAATGCACCTACATCGAAGCTACATGCAAGTCAATGCAAACTTAAAACAATTTACGGTATGGAAAAGTTTAAATCCAATTGTACCTTAAAGTTTACCCTGCCAATGTCCGTTCTTGCCTTTGTGCAGTAAATGGAGGCTGGAGTTTCTGGAGTGAATGGAGTAGCTGTTCCGCGGAGTGCGGCCCCGGACAGCGTTTCCGCACACGCATGTGTGACCGCCCCACCCCAGAGCAGGGAGGGGAGTACTGTCTCGGCACTGCCAACCACACCATGACCTGCAAACTTAAGGAATGCAGTCGGCAATGTAAGTCTGGATTTGTTTGTTTGTTTGTTTGTTTGTTTGTATTGCATACCCGGTAAACAGCCTCATGGTGT
This sequence comes from Branchiostoma floridae x Branchiostoma belcheri, assembly GCA_019207045.1. Classification (NCBI taxonomy): domain Eukaryota; kingdom Metazoa; phylum Chordata; class Leptocardii; order Amphioxiformes; family Branchiostomatidae; genus Branchiostoma; species Branchiostoma floridae x Branchiostoma belcheri. The sequence goes on along the minus strand of CM033028.1, from coordinate 17,550,692 downwards.
AATACACCAGATTTGTATTGAGCAGGTTTGCACCAAGCTGCATATCCAGATAGATTTAACTGACTTACTAACTAATGTGCTACTAGTTAGTGACTTCAATTTTGCCATCAGTTATATTTCCGGGTGCTTGTGTTTGCTAAATGTGAATAACATAACTGGAGAAGTTGTTGATGGATCTTGATCATATGTTGGTATTGGTTGGCATAAGGATGAAACGGTTTAGATTATAGGCCCCTCTAGAATGCCAGTTGGGTAAACTGTATAACTACGAGAAATCTGATCAGTTTGATAGGTTCGTCCCAGAGGTAAAGCATCTGGTATTGTGTAAAATTTCACAACCACTACCAATACACATAATTGTACCTTGAAGAACCTAAGTGCAGTACTGACTGGCCTTACTGCTAGGCAGTGCTGGGATGAATGCAGTCGTAAATATGACTTAAAGCTTCTGTTTTTCCTCTCATGATCAGCATGGTTCATAAAATGATAATCCGTACCACCTCCTTACTCCAGCCTTGACTGTTATTCTGAATAACTATAAGACCATGTATAACTATTCTGCCCCATCAGATGAAGACTTCTGCTCCCCTGTGTCTAACCGTTGTGACCAGCGGAGTGGTGCAGGTGTGTGTAGCAGGGATGGAGGGCTGTATCACTGCTCCTGTAACGCTGGGTACCAGGAGGTCAGGGACAGGGACCACCAGTTCCTAAGATGTGATGGTGAGACTTGTGCATCCTGACTTCTTAACCTCAAGTGATGCTTATAGGCTTCTGTGAAGCTACAAAATGTAAATTACAGGGTACATGTACATAGTATGTCAGAAAAGATGCAAGGCAGTCGACCAACTGTGGTGAATTTTCTTCTGGTACCAGTCAGTGTGTTACCTAACCTATGCTATCTTGGGATCATCTTAAACCCCAAAATCTTAATATGTCTTTTTACTATCCAGCTTGTTATATCCTTAATTACCTTTGCCAGAATGGCTAAGGTTATGTTTTGGGCTTGTGAGTCTGTGTGTGTGTCTGTGTGTGTGTGTTAACAGCATAACTCAAGAAGTCTTGGATGAATCCCGATAATATTTGGTAGGTGGGTATAGGGGTCGGGAAAACGAAGGTCAAGTTCGATAATGGGCCCCCTAGCGGCTTGCTAAGGTACTGCAGCAGAACCTCAATTTTTTATATCTCCTGTTCTGGACATGCTGTGATCATGATTTTTGAGTGGTAGATAGCCCTCAAGGCAGAGAATAAGTGCTGTGAGTTTGGGCCCCCTAGCGACTTTTTTGGAACTGCAGGCGCTGGTTTCCTTTCAAACTTTGGACGAGAATAACTCTTCAACGTGTTGACGGATCGTCATGATTTTTGGTATGTAGATAGAATGAGTGATGACTTACATAATGGTATACTAATTATGCAAATCAACAGCTAATTTGCATAATTAATGAGGAAAATTTATAAATCCACTGCATTCCATGATAGGACTTTCAAACTTGTCACATATGTAGCTGGGAAGGAGAGAAATGTTGATAGATATCAATTATGCAAATGATGGCCTCATTTGCATAATTAATGAGAAAATATGAACATGTTGACGGATCATCATGTATTTTGGTATGTAGGTAGCGTAAGTGAAAACCTACATAATGAGATACCAATTATGCAAATCAACAGCTAATTTGCATAATTAATGAGGATAATTTATAGATTCACTACATTCCATGATAGGACTTTAAAACTTGTCACATATGTAGCTAAGAAAGAGAGAAATGTCAATACATATTTATCATGCAAATGATGATCTCATTTGCATAATTAATGAGAAAATATGAACGTGTTGACGGATCGTCATGATTTTTGGCATGTAGATAGCCTACATGAAGACTTACTTAGTATATAATGTGATACTTATTATGCAAATTAACAGCTAATTTGCATAATTGATTAGGAAAAGTTCATCTGAATTCTCTGCATTCCATTATAGTACTTTCATCAAAGTTGTCACATATGTAACTAAGAAAGAGGGAAAAAAGTAAGAGGTGTATTTAAAGACTTTGAAAGAGAATAAGTCAAGAATGGATCAAAGGATCATCATGATTGTTGGTATGCTGATAGCTTAAGTAATGCTTGATACAATTTGATATCAATTAATTGTAACTTGGGATCTAATTTGCATAATCGATGCCGAAATTTTATAAACCAACTCCAAGCATATAATTATAAAGAAAATGAAATGAGTAACGCATTTGTCTACAGAAATCACTCTACATAACAAACCTGGTTTATTTGGCAAAGGTATGTGTTCGTGGAACTCTAGTTAAGACATGCAATTGTCTACCTTGATATCTTTGATGTGGGATTTCGCCATTCTTCATTACAGCTAGATGAAATATAGCAGAAGGTCCCACTCTTTGAGAGCTGGGATCACAAGAAAGAACAAGCTGGAGGTCTTATGCAGAAAATCTAAACTTTACGATGATGATGATGATGTCTACAGCCTTGATGCATTACTGGTAGTATTACTGAAGATGATTGATGGATTGTTTACTAACTTGACTTTACTGCTGCAGATGTGGATGAGTGTTCCACCATGCTGCAGCCCTGTCCATCAGGCACCACGTGTGTTAACACCAGGGGCAGCTACAGCTGCAGGTGTGAACCAGGCTACATGTTAGACACAACCTCCAACATGTGTGTGGGTAAGGGTTGAAGTCTCATTTTCACTCCTCATCATGTAGTACACAATCACACAGTTCATATGCATTGTAATTCACATGTTAATCAAGGCTTAGTAGTTTTGCACCAGGGGTATACCCTCTGGTTTGACACATTCTACGGTTTATATCCAACATATGTATATACAGACTAGACAAATGTCTTATTTGATATTCTTATCAGTCAGTTCACAGTCATACAGTTCATATGAGTTGGTACACATTCAAATACATTTCTGTAAGTCTACACCAGTTCCACAGATGTCACACAGGCTATATACCTGCTAGACACAACATATCTGTAGATAAGTGTAAAATGTCTTATTTGATCTCTTAATCACTACACCAAGGAGGTTCAATCATGATCTTCTTGAGCATAATATATGATAATCAATTCAAAGTTCAACTTTAATTTTTCCATGGTTTGACTAAGACGTAGGTGTAGAATGTCAAGGATACATTCTATTGAACCTAAGTTTACCTTGAATTGGAACCCAACATAGTCAAGCAATAAATTGTGCAATACAGGAAGACAGTGGAGAGAGGTATTGCATGGATGGGTTAGGGATGGGAGGGCTGCAATGGCTAGCAACATGGCAAAAGATGGTCAAAAATATGATGACTGTCTGCCTCAGTTTTAACTGAAAAAACAAACATGTTAGAATGATGAATTGTGAGTTAACATAGAATACAAAACACTGATCATTTTGATGAATCCATGATCCCTGCAGATGTTGATGAATGCCAGGGACGACATGGCTGTGATGATCATGCCGACTGTGTGAACCTCCCCGGCTCCTACCGATGCCAGTGTCACGTGTGGTTCTGGGACCTGGGGCAGGGCAAGGTTGGAGACTGTGAGGGTATGTTATCAGCTTTGCAGGATATTCAGACTCTGGTATAGGGAAGTGTATGTTTGATACTTGAATGGTATCAGGCAAAAGTATCATTGGATATCATTAGGTTTTTGCTTCTAGCAAACATGTTCATGTACATTTGCCATTATAGTATTACATACTTGATTTGAATACAGCACTGTACATCAGAGTACTGCAAATTATTACCTCCATGAAATGTAATGGAATGGAGGTTATATTTACCTCCATCAAATGTCATGGAGGTTATATTTACCTCCATGAAATTTCATGGAGGTTATATTTTACCCCGCGTTTGTCTGTGTGTCTGTGTGTAAACAAGATAACTCAAGAACGGCTGGGTGGATTGGTTTGATACTTGGTGTGTTGGTAGGGTGTGATGAAAGCTGGAAATGATTAGATTTTGGGCCTCCTAGCGGCTCCCCTTGGTACTGCAGCGCAACTTCCGGTTTTGCTATCTTGGTGTTCTGAACATGCTATGGTCACGATTTTTTAGTATTAGATAGCTCTTGTGCTCAGGAAGAAGTGACATAAGTTTGGGCCCCCTAGCGTCTAGTTTTGGGATAGCAGGGGCATTTTTGTCAAAAACTTCTGACGAGGATAACTCAAGAAGGGAACAACGGATTTTCATGATTTTTGGTATGTAGGTACCTTGGACAATGTTGTACAAGATGAAATACTAATTATGCAAAATAGGAGCAAATTTGCATAATTAATGACAACATTCAATCATAGCAGTTTTTTCTATGTATCTCTTGTCTTGGATGTGATATGGTCTTGAAATTTAGGTAGTAGATAGCTTTCAGTGTCATGACAAAGTGGAGCAAGTTTCAGCCCCCTGACATTTAATTTAGGAACTGCAGGGGCATTTTTGTCAAGACATTCCAAAGAGGATAACTGCAGAAAGGATTGACGGATTGGCATCATATTAGGCATGCGGGTACCTTAGGCAAAGATGTTCATAATGATATACATGTTATGCAAATGAGGACTTAATTTGCATAATTAATGAGGAAATTGTATAATTCCATTGTTTGCAATAACTGGACTTCAATAAATGTAACACATGTTAATTATGATAGGTGGAATATAAGCAGATACTAAATATGGTAATGAGGAACTTATTTGCATAATTTATGTGAAAATTGCAAAACCGCTTTATGATTAATAATGGGAATTTTATAATTGTGACATGTGTACGATTGTCAATGATGAACAACACCATGCATAAATTATGTTAATGTCTTAGTCATTTGCATGAAATTTACAAAAGCTCTAAATTTTCATGGAGGTATGAGGTCGCCGAACTCTAGTTTACCCTGCGTTTGTCTGTGTGTCTGTGTGTCTGTCTGTGTGTAAACAAAATAACTCAAGAACGGTTGGGTGGATTGGTTTCATACTTGGTGTGTTGGTAGGGTGTGATGAAAGCTAGAAATGATTAGATTTTGGGCCCCCTAGCGGTTCTCCTTGGTACTGCAGCGCAACTTCCGGTTTTGCTACCTTAGTGTTCTGAACATGCTATGGTCACGATTTTTGAGTATTAGATAGCTCTTGTGCTCAGGAAGAAATGACATAAGTTTGGGCCCTCTAGCGTCTAGTTTTGGGATAGCAGGGGCATTTTTGTCAAAAACTTCTGAAGAGGATAACTCAAGAAGGGAACAACGGATTTTCTTGATTTTTGGTATGTAGGTACCTTAGACAATGTTATACAAGATAAGATACTAATTATACAAAGAGGGAGTACATTTGCATAATTAATGAGAATATTCTATCATAGCAGTTTTTCAATGTATCTCTTATTTCAGACATACTATGGTCTTGACAATTAGGTGGTAGATAGCTTTTAGTGACCTGAAAAAGTGGGGCAAGTTTTAGCCCCCTAACATTTAATTGTGGAACTGCAGGGGCATTTTTGTCAAGACATTCCAAAGAGGATAACTGCAGAAAGGATTGACGGATTGGCATCATATTAGGCATGCGGGTACCTTAGGCAAAGATGTTCATAATGATATACATGTTATGCAAATGAGGACTTAATTTGCATAATTAATGAGGAAATTGTATAATTCCATTGTTTGCAATAACTGGACTTCAATAAATGTAACACATGTTAATTATGATAGGTGGAATATAAGCAGATACTAAATATGGTAATGAGGAACTTATTTGCATAATTTATGTGAAAATTGCAAAACCGCTTTATGATTAATAATGGGAATTTTATAATTGTGACATGTGTACGATTGTCAATGATGAACAACACCATGCATAAATTATGTTAATGTCTTAGTCATTTGCATGAAATTTACAAAAGCTCTAAATTTTCATGGAGGTATGAGGTCGCCGAACTCTAGTTTACCCTGCGTTTGTCTGTGTGTCTGTGTGTCTGTCTGTGTGTAAACAAAATAACTCAAGAACGGTTGGGTGGATTGGTTTCATACTTGGTGTGTTGGTAGGGTGTGATGAAAGCTAGAAATGATTAGATTTTGGGCCCCCTAGCGGTTCTCCTTGGTACTGCAGCGCAACTTCCGGTTTTGCTACCTTAGTGTTCTGAACATGCTATGGTCACGATTTTTGAGTATTAGATAGCTCTTGTGCTCAGGAAGAAATGACATAAGTTTGGGCCCTCTAGCGTCTAGTTTTGGGATAGCAGGGGCATTTTTGTCAAAAACTTCTGAAGAGGATAACTCAAGAAGGGAACAACGGATTTTCTTGATTTTTGGTATGTAGGTACCTTAGACAATGTTATACAAGATAAGATACTAATTATACAAAGAGGGAGTACATTTGCATAATTAATGAGAATATTCTATCATAGCAGTTTTTCAATGTATCTCTTATTTCAGACATACTATGGTCTTGACAATTAGGTGGTAGATAGCTTTTAGTGACCTGAAAAAGTGGGGCAAGTTTTAGCCCCCTAACATTTAATTGTGGAACTGCAGGGGCGTTTTTGTCAAGACACTCCAAAGAGGATAACTGCAGAAAGGAACGACGGATTGCCTGCATTTTAGGCATGCAGGTAGCAGGCAAAGATGTTCATAATGATATACATGTTATGCAAATGATGACTTAATTTGCATGATTAATGAGGAAATTGTATAATTCCATTGTTTTCAATAATTGAACCTCAATACATGTACCACATGATAATTATGATAGGTGGAATATAAGCAGATACCAAATATGGTAATGAGCAACTTATTTGCATAATTTATGTAAACATTGCAAAACCGCTTTATGATTAATAATGGGAATTTTATGATTGCGACATGTGTCAATGATGAACAACACCATGCATAAATTATGTTAATGTCTTAGTCAATTGCATGAAATTTACGAAAGCTCTAAATTTTCATGGAGGTATGAGGTCGCCGAACTCTAGTTTATCCTGCGTTTGTCTGTCTGTGTGTCTGTGTGTCTGTCAGTGTGTAAACAAAATAACTCAAGAACGGTTGGGTGGATTGGTTTCATACTTGGTGTGTTGATAGGGTGTGATGAAAGCTGGAAATGATTAGATTTTGGGCCCCCTAGCGGTTCCCCTTGGTATTGCAGCGCAACTTCCGGTTTTGCTATCTTGGTGTTCTGAACATGCTATGGTCACGATTTTTGAGTATTAGATAGCTCTTGTGCTCAGGAAGAAATGACATAAGTTTGGGCCCCCTAGCGTCTAGTTTTGGGATAGCAGGGGCATTTTTGTCAAAAACTTCTGAAGAGGATAACTCAAGAAGGGAACAACGGATTTTCATGATTTTTGGTATGTAGGTACCTTAGACAATGTTATACAAGATAAGATACTAATTATGCAAAGAGGGAGTACATTTGCATAATTGATAAGAATATTCTATCATAGCAGTTTTTCAATTTATCTCTTATTCCAGACATACTATGGTCTTGACAATTAGGTGGTAGATAGCTTTTAGTGACCTGAAAAAGTGGGGCAAGTTTTAGCCCCCTAACATTTAATTGTGGAACTGCAGGGGCGTTTTTGTCAAGACACCCCAAAGAGGATAACTGCAGAAAGGAACGACGGATTGCCTGCATTTTAGGTATGCAGGTAGCTTGGGCAAAGATGTTCATAATGATATGCAAATGAGGACTTCATTTGCATAATAAATTAGGGAATTGTATAATTCCATTGTTTGCAATAACTGGACTTCAATAAATGTAACACTTGTTAATTATGATAGGTCTAATATAAGCAGAAACAAAATATGGTAATGAGGAAGTAATTTGCATAATTTATGTAAAAATTGCAAAACCGCCTATTGATTAATGATTTTATAATTTTGACATGTGTATGTTAGTCAATGATGAATAACACCATGCATAAATTATGTTAATGTGTCAATCGCATGAAATTCACAAAAGCTCAGATATTCATGGAGGTATGAGGTCGCCGAACTCTAGTTTACCCTGTGTTTGTGTGTGTGTGTGTCTGTGTGTGTGTAAACAAAATAACTCAAGAACGGTTGGGTGGATTGGTTTCATACTTGGTGTGTTGGTAGGGTGTGATGAAAGCTGGAAATGATTAGATTTTGGGTCCCCTAGCAACTCCCCTTGGTACTGCAGCGCAACTTCCGGTTTTGCTATTTTGGTGTTCTGAACATGCTATGGTCACGATTTTTGAGTATTAGATAGCTCTTGTGCTCAGGAAGAAGTGACATAAGTTTGGGCCCCCTAGCATCTAGTTTTGGGATAGCAGGGGCATTTTTGTCAAAAACTTCTGAAGAGGATAACTCAAGAAGGGAACAACGGATTTTCATGATTTTTGATATGTAGGTACCTCAGACAATGTTGTACAAAATGAAATACTAATTATGCAAAATAGGAGCAAATTTGCATAATTAATGACAACATTGACACATAGCAGTTTTTTCTATGTATCTCTTGTCTTGGACGTGATATGGTCTTGAAATTTGGGTTGTAGATATCTTTTAGTGTCATGACAAAGTGAGGCAAGTTTCAGCCCCCTAACATTTAATTTGGGAACTGCAGGGGCGTTTTTGTCAAGACACTCCAAAAAGGATAACTGCAGAAAGGATTGACGGATTGGCATCATATTAGGCATGCGGGTACCTTAGGCAAAAATGTTCATAATGATATACCTGTTATGCAAATGAGGACTTAATTTGCATAATTAATGAGGAAAATGTATAATTCCATTGTTTGCAATAACTGGACTTCAATAAATGTAACACATGTTAATTATGATAGGTGGAATATAAGCAGATACCAAATATGGTAATGAGGAACTTATTTGCATAATTTAAGTAAAAATTGCAAAACCGCTTTATGATTAATAATGGGAATTTTATAATTGCGACATGTGTACGTTTGTCAATGATGAACAACACCATGCATAAATTATGTTAATGTCTTAGTCAATTGCATGAAATTTACGAAAGCTCTAAATTTTCATGGAGGTATGAGGTCGCCGAACTCTAGTTGGTAACTGTGTCTTATTTTGACTTGAGTCAGCTTAATACTTTTGTTTGTCTTGATCAAGAATTTTTTTAGAGTATATGTTTGAATGTATTCTTATGGACAGCATTATTCTGAAGATACTGTTGATGTATTGTAATGTTACTGTGTATATGGATAACTTAAATGATGGCCAGATAATGGACATTTGGTTATGGGTTTAAATGCGGCTTTCTATTGTACTGCAACAGAACTTTTGGGTTTCACATCTCATATCTCACAATATTTTACTGCAGAAATGAGGCTGTTCCAGTACGGCAATGAAGCAGACGACATCCAAGTGACAACTGCTACTGGGTGGGAGGCAGAGTTAGTTTCCCCTGTCATCCCCATCAACAATGGACTGCCCCTGTTTGGAGGGAAAGTGTTTGACCACGTTTATGTAAGTTTAAGAAATCATGATAATGAATTTCTTTAAAACACTTAATTACAAAGACTGTTGTATTGTATCAACAGCTATAACTGGCCTGGTATGTAAGTTGAATATAGAAAAAGTGATTGGTATTTTTATTTGATTAAAGATGATGTCTAATCCTAAAAGCAAATAGTTCTTGACCTGCAAAAACATGTTTGAATGTCCAGACCTGCAACAATAGGCTAACTTTATACAGATCAAAAACAATACATTTGAATTGCAAAATATTTTTTTCACTAAACCCCCTTGTGATGCTTCTGATTTATGGTCATTATACAGTGGAATCCGCTTATTTGCATAACTGATTTGTCAAGTGATTTTATGCAATTCTCCGGAGTAGTCGATTAACCCTCGGAGACCAAACGCGGCACTGAAGGGGGGGGTCGTTGTGGTTATGGCTGACACATGGAACAAACACACGCAAGCGATGTCTCATTTTATCTGTCCATCCGTCAAATGAATGCCTCAATTTCGTTTTGGACGGCTTGGATACAGAGGCCGTCTCCATAAACAATTTGTGACCTACATTTTTACCAAGAAATCTGTACAAAGTCGATACATTTGTATAATAAGAATCCCAGTCTTTGCCACTGTAGTTTTTACATGTTAAGCTTTGTTCCATCAATTCACTTTTAATGTGACTTTCCCACAGGTGACAGAGAATGGGGTGCTTGTGGTCACCACCTTGTCACCAGAGCGTGACCACAACCATAAGCAGACCTTCCGCCACCCCCAGCCCCTCCGGACGTTTGACCCGCAGGACGACGCAGTGGCAGTGCTGGCCCCCTTCTGGGCTGATGTCAAGTCTAAGGACTTACCTGCCAGGCCATTCTCTGAAGTATGTAGTTAGTAGTATCCATTATTTGATTTTACTGCTACTGGGATCAGTCAAATACTCTTCACACTGTGCTTCCATGTGGTTCTGTCCAGTGGGTCCATCCTTGTTAGACCGCACACCTTGATGTCCCTTCTAACACACTCAATCCAAGTTGTAGAAGTAAGGCCATGCCTATTTAAATTCTAATGGTTCTTACAATCACCTCTTCATTTTTTTCTGATTTAGAAAAAGACAGTAGCATAAGTCATGCACCATTCAAGATTTGAACCAACAAAATGTGCTTCATGACTCATATTTTTGAACTACATAAAGTTGCCTTCCTAGTTGTTACAGTGACTGTTGTTTTCCATTTCTCAATATACTAAATGTGTATTTTGTTGCCTGGTATGTATACATTATAGCCGCTATGGTGGGTTTTGGGGGGTCCATTGTGGCCACACGATTCCTTCAAAAGTTTAACATTATGTTGAATTAACTTGAGGTAATTTTTTGTCTTTCATTACGACAGCTTAATATTCATTTTTTAATTTGTGTACGGTGTGTATCCAGGTGTGGTACCATGCTTACAATGACTCCATGGCTGATGAGAACACCTTCCTCATGGCTCATGCAGCAGTGAAAGAGAACAGTGGAGTAGACTTCACACCCAAGTACATCCTAGTGGTGACGTGGGACAACATGGTGCCATACTGGGAATCAAATGGAGACCAGGTCCGACTCAAACACATCCTAGCACTGACCGTGTGTTGATTTGATGTGTATAGCTAATGGCAATGGTGTCCATCGTTCATGAATTTCATCACCAATACCCTGTGTTTTGATATTGCATAACTATTTTGTTATGCCTAAGGTGTGGGTACCGGTACAGAAAATTCAAGACTTAGTACAAGTATGGTTCAGATCCAGATGAGGATCGTCCAGACCTGATTGTCTGTGAAAACTTATGAATGTGCAATACTCAAAACCGTGGTTCATTTTGCTACAAATGAATCTGTTTGATGGTGTATCTGACTCCAGCTGGTGTATTAAAATCTGGTCAACTGATTTGTTTCAGGTCTGTTTTTTTATGTTTCTTCCTAGAAAAAATGGTTTTTGAACCCACCCCAATATGTCTTCGTCTTTCCCTTCTTTTCTCTCCATGTGTATCCTCATTCTATACGGCCTTTGTTTTCCATAGAGGAATACATTCCAAGCAGTGCTGATGACCAACGGTGTCCACTCCTATGTGATGTACCTGTATAAGGATGGGGGCATGACATGGCATCCTGCATTCTCCTCCCAGGTGAGACCATTGAGACTGTTGATAGACTAGACAACTTTCAAGATGAAATCTGTGAACAAGTGACCACTAGCATATTTCTTGTTTACTGCAACTAGAGGCTGCAAATGTATGTTATAGGTATAGTCATCAGCCTATGATAGACTTCATGAGCTTTTGCCATTTTCCATAATTAGTGTACTTTGTACATATTTTTTCAATGATCGGCACAAGACTGTGCAATTCCAACGCAGCTGTAAATCAACTCCATTCAGACATAATGTCTATCAGATTGTTTTTACTATGGAATCATTTAACACTGAACAGTCCAAGCTACAATATATATGGCCAGTACTTGTATTGTAATGTCTTCCATTTTTGGTCTTTTTGTAGCTCTTAGTAGCACAGAAAACTACTACAAGTATTTACACCAAACAGTGCGTCAAGGTAAATTTCATCTCTGTCCTTGGTGCTGAAAAGGAGAATGCACTGAATCTGACTTCACAAAAGGATACTGTTGTTGAATCAGCTGACAATGGTTGCCAAAAAACAGGCAGACAGAACCTATTCACTACAACTACAGATCACTTTTAAGTGATCACTTTTAAGCACTGTTAAAACACTGTGCTATATTCTATTCAGTACTTGTGTAAAGTTGTACATGTAAAGACTTCTGACAGATATGCCAGTGAATGACATTGAATTGACAAATTGATGACAAATACAATACTTAATGTACTCTTGGTTCATGTACTTGGCAGAACCTGTGGGACATGGGAGGTTTCCCTGCCCAGATGGGGTACTCCATCCACGATGACGTGTGCTCGGCAGAAGACCGCGACCTCTGCAAGGTCGAAGACCATAACTCTGGCCGCTTCTCCATCGTAAGCTCTGATCCAAACGTGTATCGAGTTGACCAGAAGTACGGATCAGACTTGGACAGGTATTTCAAGAATTAAGATACTTGCAATGATTCATTTCATTCCACACCTACACTTTACTGTCAATGTAAGGCCGATATTTTCCCATGTATTTTACCTAGTAAAGTTCTTAATTAACTTGAATGTGCAATTTCAAAATTCCTTTTTTTTACTATTACGATCAGGTTCTGTTTTACAAAACTTTGTAGTCATTGGCCAGTTTATCTTATGATCTTTGTGTTACCACTATGACGCAAATCAAGTCAATGATGATAATGTTTGCAAATCAAGTCAATGATGATAATGTTTGCAAATCAACTCAATGCAGATCATGTTTGCTATGCTTGTTTGATAAAGATTTGACTTTGATTGACAGACGGCTTGGGAAGAAGGGCCGTTTCCTGTTCAGGCTGGATGACAATGCGGATGAGTTTGAGAGCAACAGAGACAAGTGTGCCTCCTGGTATCATGTGCGTACAAATCTTTCTTGTATGTATTTTTTGTAAGATGCATGTACATTTAGATGTGTTCAATGGTTTGCAGTCATCTGCCTACTGTTAAGTGTGGCATTTGGTGAACAATGCTTAGCTTCAATGATTCTATCTTCAATCAACTCCAAGAAGTCCTATTTGCTTCAAAATTCTATTTGACAAATACTGAAGTTCATGAACATGATATGATCAACCATTGACAAAAAACATTTCGAAAAATGATACGTTTTGAGGAGTCTTTGATAATACATGTACTTAGTACACTAAGATCTATTCCAATCCCTCTCACTCATATATAGGAACAACCAGCCCCGAGCTCCTACGCCTCAGACATTGTTGCGAGCTGCCCTCCCACAAAGCGCCAGGTTGCGGCTGATCAGCACGTGTGGACGGCGACCACGCACTGGATGAGGACTTATGATTGGTCGTCTATTGCAGGACAGCGTGGTCCCTGGAGAGACTGCTACACCAGACACTTTGAGAACATGCACGGTCAGTGGAGAATCCTACCACCATGTTTACAACTTTATAAGAGTGAAAGAGTAGAGTGAAATCTAAGAGTAGAGTAGAGTCTGAAAGTGGAGTAGAATCTAAGAGTAGAGTAGAGCCTATATTAGTAAGAGTAGAGTAGAATCTAAGACTAGAGTAGAGTTTAGAAGTAGAGTCTAAGAGTACAACAGAGACTAAGATACAGTAGTGTAGAACAGAATCTATTGACTTGACTCTGCACCAGTAGACCCACTTACTCTATGAGAGGCCTCACCAGAGTCTAAGAGTGAATTAGAGTTTAAGAGTAGAGTGCAGTCCAAAAGTAGAGTGTAATACTATTATAGTATAAGATTCTTTTCTACTCTTACACTAGACTTACACTAGACCAGAGTCTAAGAGTGAATTAGAGTTTAAGAGTAGAGTGCAGTCCAAAAGTAGAGTGTAATACTATTATAGTATAAGATTCTTTTCTACTCTTACACTAGACTCTGGTGCAGCTGCTCATAGAGTAAGTGGGTCTACTAGACAGGTGCAGAGTCAAGTCAATTGATTCTGTAATAGTAGAGTAGAGTAGAGTAGACTTGACTAGAGTATAGGAGAGAGAAGTAGAGTTGAGTCTAAGAGTGTTTAACCAGTAACTTGCTGTAACAAACTGTGGAGTTCCAGTTTGAGCCACTCTTCTTCTGATTACAGAGTTGTTTCTGTGGGTTATCCAGTGCTCTGTATTTATAAACCACTGGGTAATTTCCCATGTACTGTATTTATCCAGTCTTGCTTTCAAGGTATGTAGATTTAACCACTTTTCCACAAATTTTCTTTGTCATCCACAGGTGCCAACATTGAGTGTTGCTACGACCAGTCTGAGGCCCTCATTACTGAACCTCACCTGTGGAAGACTGCTGGCTTCTTTCACCGATATCCCAAGGTCAGAAATTTACTGCCAACACCCAGCAAGACTTCTTTGACAGCAAACCTTCCAATGATTTATAAGCCATTCTTACTTGATTTTGTTGAGTTTTGTTTTTGTGCTCCACTCAAATTGTCATGGTGGACAAAGCATGTACATTGTGCATTGTAGACTATTGCAGTGTGTAATGAAGCCTTGTTGTTTTCACAGGACAGAGATGATTATATAGAGAAGGATCTCAAACCCCTGTACTGGTGCTGTGAGATGTCTCCCAAGCAGTACTGTGATATGTACATGGAGAAGCGACCGATAGCTTCATACAGGAAATATGTTCCCACCGCTACTGGTAAAGAGGGCTGTACTAATGTCTAAATAGTGTATTTTTGTGGTATTGCTTGCCTCACTGTACTTTGATAGTTATTTTCCTCATAGGTCTTACATTTTGCATCCAATATTTCATCTAAACATGCTACACAACAGTGAATATCTTTGAACTTTACATTATGTTTGATTTAGTATTATACTATGTAATCTTATATGTGATATGTGAATGTCACTGTCAGTGATTTAATGTATTTATTGTTAATCTTGATAAGAGTAAAGCTGTCTTCATGTTATGCATGTGTGCATGTGACTGTCATTGGCAGTGATTCAATACATTCACTGTAATTTTACAGTCGTAAGTTCTACTGAGGTGGAGTACTGTATAAACACTATGAACAATATGTAGAGTTTAAAAGGTCCACATGGAAACACATAGGAAATCTGTGAATAGTTGGTTGATAAATCGAGTACAGTTCTTTGTTTCACATATTCAAAGATATTTAGTTTCGTTATTTCTTCCGCTACCTCCTCTGCGAAATAATGACTGGTTCTACTTCCTACTGCAATATAGGAGGCACTGCAGTGAGAACAAAATTGTTGTCCCAAACTTGACTTGTATCCATGTCTTCACACAGGGAATCTGTTTGGTGACCCCCACCTGAGAACCCTGGATGGGAAGGGCTACTCGTTTGGTGGTTATGGAGAGTACGTGGCACTACTGACGATGCCTGACGCACCTGAGCAGTTCATCCTGGAAATCCGCACTCAGCTCACGGCGAACAAGAAGTCTACCAACATTATGTGAGCCTAAAGATACCAATATGTTACCTTCTTTATCATAGTCTGTTCCAGGCCTACTTCCTGGTACAATAGGCTGTCCTTTTGTCCAGTGTGTCCAGTTTTGGTTTCCTTTTTTGGCGACGCCTCAGGGGCGGAGGCATTTTCTACAGTATTACGATCGCTTTGAAGGAATTTAGAAAATTCCACGAATGCATTCCCTTGGGAATTGATTTTTGGCTAAACCTCAGGGGTGTCGTCCATACAGTGGCAATCGAGGACTATTCTAGCTGTTATTTTTCTTTGTTAAGGCATTCTTTGTTTTCAGGATTAATGATTTAAGGGAACAGTCTTTTTACATAGCCAGGAATGACTACGCTCCTTGCATATCATAAGCCGTACACACAGATTATTACGATGTTTTGCATGCTTTATGAATTTGCAATGAAGACCAATATGTCCCAGCTTTTTGTTATGTCTTCTATAAGCCTGCCCTTTTTACAATATGGAATGAAATGCTGTCAAGTGGTTATCGTTCGTAGTAATAGAGAGCCTGATTTTTAGTGGTAGAAAAATAAGATGTTTTAAAGAAGACAAGACCAATGTAGCACAACTTTTGCCAATATCTTTTGAGCTTTGCTTTTATAAGGTGGGATGATATGCTTTCACGAGGTCAAAAAAATAATGAAGGCCAATGTGTCACAGATTTTTGTCGATATCTTTTTATGAAATATGAAATGATGTGCTTTCAGGTGGTTGTCGTTTGGAATTGAAGCTGGTGTGTTACGCCGAAGGGCGGTTATACCGGCTATATAGATACAGGTTACGTAAAGCCTGATTTTGAAAAGTTAATAAGTCACATGTTTCAAACAAGCCATGAAACTAATGGGTTTCAAGTTGTTTAGATTCTGCTTTGAAGACTAGGGCAGCTAGAATAAAGGAAGGACGCAGAGACAGGGTTTTCCGTGCACTGGGCACGGGAGACTGTTAAGGTTGTTTGACATTACTATATACTAGCAATGCTGACCTCGCTAACCTCGGTCTTAGCTGAGGATCTTTATTTCTCTTCTGATCTCTGCTATCTGACTATCTGTCATACAAATACATTATATCTCGTGGTCACATTTTGGCGTATCCAACAGACAGGTCTTGTCAAACCACAAAACAACGGTTATTTCATCTACGGTCCATTCATATACATGTAAAATCAACTACTACAATGTATACACTAAAATACATATTCGTGATATAAACAGTCAGGCAATCCGTGAATTCTATGACTGGTGTCATGTCAGGTTTTCTATACATGGACAAGTATGATCACAACTATCGGCTGTACGTCTTGGCTCTGCTACTGGCCTCTACTTCCCTCACGGTGCCTTCCTTCTGTCGATGGCGCTGTTCTGGATGTTGTGTAGCTCCCTTCTGTTAAGAATGTTCAAGCCGCACAAACGTATATTCTGGCTTCTCTCAGCGATGGCCACTTTTCGTGAAGGGACTCGACCTACTTCCCTTGTGGCGGTAAGAGTCTCTATGTTGGGTGTGGCGGGAATGTGTCGTTCTGATGGACATAATATATGTCTGTCAGGAACACCTCGTCGTCGTCGCTCTTGTCCGGTAGGTTGGCCTGTGCGTTAGATCACGAGAGAACACAGTTTTACCCGTTTTATATACTATAATAATAGTGATGCTAGCAATAATGGATTATTGTAAAGTCACCCTCATAAATTTGCTACTATCGCTGCACGTCTGTTGGTGTTCTACATGGACTAAGTCACCACATGGATGGTCGTCACAGTTAGCTAATGTTCATCTCAGGAGCTGCTGTACGTAGAGAGAACGCACGCAAAGAACAAAGGTTAAAATTGAAGTACAAGAACAATTCTCTTCTCTTTCTTGTCAATTCGTAGCAACCAGAAAACACTGAAGAAATTGGAACTTCGGCATTCATGAGTCAGGTAAGCCTATCTATGCCTTGTTAGCTGAAATGCAGTGTACAGATTTTGACTTAGTTGCCTAAAGTTGTGCTAAGTTGAACTCTGGTTACTCGACGCATTGGAACATCGTGCTTACTTACCTTGACGACATACCGAAAGACGTTTACCCGCAGCTGCTTCGATGATTGACCTACTGGAACCGCCATCGTCTGACGTAATCGTCATGTACGAGACCCTGCGGCGTTGTAACTGTGGATAGGGACGAAGAGGGAACAGCTGACCGTTACTGGAATATTCAACTGGAGAGTATATTTGGAAAGGCCAGAAAATCCGCACAGTACAATGTAGACAACTACAAAAAAAGAAAGAATAAAATTAAAATCCTTATGAATGTGGGCTAGCATATAGCATGGATGTCAGACTTATGAGAGTCTGCCTGCATTCAAGAGACATTATTCATAGCTGTGCTGCCTGTACATAGCTTGTAGATATGATGTCTAATTATTAGTAGTATCACATTGTATAATAATTGTATTCATTCAATCTCAACTCCCTATTAAAAACATAATTGCTCCAGACGACTCAATTAGACAGACAATTACATCAAACGAAGACATAAGAGTGGGGTAGACATAATTCAAAATACTCCATAAGATGGGGCAACCTAACTATGGTAGCTCATGGGACTCATGGGACTCATGGGACATAGGAGATATGTAGACATAATTCAAAAGACTTAATAAGATTGAGTAAATAAGTATTTTCAACACTTCTAAAGAAATCATAACACCACAACTTCTGTCAATCCCACCACCGCAAAAACTTGAATGTTAAAACAATGTTTATGTCCGAGTTAATCCTACATTTTCACGGTATCCTACACAAGAAGCGAGAAGAAGCCTTACTTCTGTGTTAGACTAGATTTGTGATACTTTTATATGTTTATTTATATTTCCGCAGCCACTTCTGAAACTGACTGTCATGACTCAAGTACATGTAGACATTTCCGAGTTAATAAAAGTCATTGTCATCACATAGACTCTTACTCCATTTGGAAGACTGTGAGGGAGGACCGATTCTCACGACCGGACCGAATCCCATAGAAGGGCCGTGAAAATCGGTCCGGCCTGAAGAAAAGCGCAAAAACTTTCCCAAACCACCTCTGAAACTGACTGTCATGATTCAAATAGACATTTTCGAGTTAATAAAAGTCATTGTCATCACATAGACTCTTACTCCATTTGGAAGACTGTGAGGGAGGACCGATTCTCACGACCGGACCGAATCCCATAGAAGGGCCGTGAAAATCGGTCCGGCAGTTGAGTTCAACTTCGCCAATCTGACCAGCTCCACGCCAAACGCCCGATGGCCCGGACCTTCTCGGCGTAGCGGTTAGCGCTTGTTTTGTAATCTGGCGGCCCGGATTCGAATCCCGGACTGGGAGCCAGGAGTTTTGTTTCTACTCGACTCTCACAGTTGTCCAGAAGGAGAAGGCACTGACCAAATATGACGAGAATGGTTAGAGATTTGCACCATTGAATTGCTCTCTTCAACCAGCTGTGTATTTCCTTCATGAAATCTAACTGAAACAAAAGCTAGAACAAACAAGCGGGACCTCGAGCGAACTGTCACCTGACAAGTTTGGAAAGCTCCTGAGGCGTTTTTTCATCAAAACATTGCTGTATAGCAGAGGGTACCTCACAGAACAGACGTGTTAGACGTTCTCGTATACAAGAACGAGATCCCGTCTGTATTTCCCAGTTGCCGTTATATCAGAAGAAAACTAAATCACATCCAGTATTCAGAATATGTATAGACTGGCTGGCATCTCTCTATTGTATTCATTCGCTAAAACAATTCGTCACCATGGTCTTGGGCGCCTATAGTGAGACCTTCTTTTGGTATGCAATGAATCACTCGACACATCACATATCGGTATCAAAGGGAAATGCCGGTGTTATAACGTTGAGAGATCTTTTGTCGGCCTAACATCAGAAGGTCATTTGTTTTGCATATAGATTAATCGCCTTCGAGAGAACTGTTATACGACATAGTGTGAATGAACATCTCCCGCGAGGCATTTCTACCACCCTCTTGTTAGCCACATTTATAACAAGGAGGCTTTATCATTGATTTATAAATAGGTAACGGCTGAATTTTGATATCGCAACGTTGACCAAACACCCAACGAAAGCAGTAATGATTTCAGACATTTCACTATGCGGATTTCTCGCTCACTGCATAGGTCACATAACAATCCAAAGAAGACATGTGGCAGGAAGAAAAATACACAACCGTTTACGTGGTGAACAGATATAGAAACATGAACTTGAGCATAAACTATGGTAGTACAAAAAAGTTAACGCTAACGTTACGTAACCCAAACCTGTTTTCAAAATGGTGGATCGCTGCCCGATTCAGACCTCCGGGTCACAATCACATAACTAAGTGTCGACAAATTTAAGACTACAATAAAGTACAGTACAGGACGATACCGGTATCCACAACACGGTCCACCAATAATTTATATGGGAGCCTACCCACCTTTCCTTCTGACGAGTAGTCTTGAGATCTCTTTCCCGCCTTATGCCACCGCCCGTACCCGCCGCATCTTGCCCCGCTCCCCGAGTGTCAATACAGTGGTATGGAAGATTTCTCCGGGCTGGCGTTCTCTTCAGGGTCAGGGATCGGCGGGCATCTTAATGTGTTCTTTCTTCCTCCCTGCCCCGTGCGCCACCCATCACAGGCCCAGTAGCCTTGCCACGTCCTCAGTTCTCTCGATCTCTCTGTTCCCGTCTCTATCTTGGTTGAACTCCAGCCCAGCAGTACTACCAGAATGTCACGTGCTCGTTCAAATACGGGTGACAGCCATATACTTGTTAAACTGATCAACTTCATTCTGTTTCCCAGCCCTCTGTACTCTACGATGTACATTACTCTGTAAACATCCACGTCCTCTCTCGCGTCTTGTTCTGTCTTGACTGCCACGTCACACGGCCAGGCCAACCCGACCCCTGTCCATATGGTTATAATTACAGCGGCGCCCTGGTCCTCACGATGTTATCTCGTGACACACGGTGGTACGGTTGCTATGCTTTTGTCCGCGTTGTCAGGGGAATTTGCCCCGCCCAAGGCACGGCGGGGTATTCATGTCTACACACTGATACACATTGCTGAATATTTGTCAAGATAACGCATTGATGGTGGTCATGTCAAGAAACAGCAAAAATCACTTACAGAGAGGATGCGTAGATTTTTCAAATTCATACAAGTATAAAAGTGACACTTATACACTGCTTTCAAAATACCCTATTAAATCAGACGAACGTAAGAAAGGTTAAAAAGCAGATAACTCGTTTCCTAACTGAGTGATACATCAATTTATTGTCGATACAAGAAAGGAAGACATATACACGGAACAAATAATTCGGGTCTTTAGTATACATCTTCTTGAACGGGGTGTTAAGTTTTTCCCGCCTTTTGACCGGGCCAACAGCGACATTGTAGTAGAAAGGTGTGAAAGACATTTGTTTTGCATATAGATTAATCGCCTTCGAGAGAACTGTTATACGACATGGTGTGAATGAATACCTCCAGCGAGACATTCTATCACCCTCTTGTAAGGCCACATTTGTAACAAGGAGGTTTTATCCTTGATTGTATAAATAGGTAACGGCGGAATTTTGATATCGCAACGTTGACCAAACACCCAACGAAAGCAGTAATGATTTCAGACTTCAACCCCCGTACACGCCCGACAACACGTAGAAACTAAGTTTTCTATGCTGATCATTGGTTAAAAGGGTGTCTAGTCACTGCCACGGTTTTAATAATAGCGCAGCAGATATTACATAGGTGGGGAGTTGCATGGATTTATGATCCCAAAATGAGGAGTTTTTGATGCCCCAAATTTATAAAAGAAAACACAAGCAATCTGCAAGAAGTGAATGAGTGGGCTTTCGCATATACATTTTATAGTTACGTTGACTTGATCTTTGTTACTAGTACTTGTACGAGTCACGATTACCACCTTGAGTGTTTTACTTGCTCAGCTAGTGACATTCACATTTGGGGAGAATAACGACAATACGAATGAAGATTCGCAGATCTATGACAAACGGAAAAAATGGCGTCGGTTGTAAGACAAGGATCCCGGGCTGCAAACAACAACAACACTCTCTTTAACCCCTCCTTCACCAACTAAATTACTTCTGTGTGTTTTAGTAAAATTCAAATCTTTTGTGTAATGTATCATTTTCAAGCAGAAGGACACCAAAAGTTTACCACGTATTAAAAGCCGATATATATTCCTTTTTTCAACACATTGATTCAAACATGGCGTCGGTTTGTAAACAAACTGGAGGGCCGGCCGACCGATCTAATCCAGCTCCCTCGTCAATTCCCCCTTCTTCCCCAGACTTTGCTTTACATTGTGTGCTTCATTACAAGTTGCGTTTTTATTTACATAGATGTGGCTTTTTTTTCAATTTCAATTTTCCTATCAAGGACGCCAGAGCTAGTCGAACGCATGCCGACGCATCAAACAGCGGCTTGTGCAGAGTTTGTTACCGGTCGTATTGAATCAGGAACTGTAGTTCATTAGAGAAATACATAGGTGTAATGAGTTACTGGAAAGAATACCTTATTAAATTGGAAAGCGAGGGTTGATATTTCCGAGGCGTTGTCGATTATTGATAGAACAGGACAGGGCCAGAGTCAAGTTCTCAATCAAGGGCGGAAATATGTAGCAAGGCGGTCAGTGTTGACGTTGCTTTCATGGATGTGTTTTGAAAACAAATCATATATAGAAAGTCGACTTCATCGACGAACTATCCGTACTCTGCCGGTTAAATTTGTGTGTGTCTAGCGCAGATATAATGTACGTAGGAAAGAACGGAAATGGCGACGGGTTCTGCGCGTCACCGGCCCCGCGCGGGGAATGCCCCGGGGGAATGTCGGAAACTGATATTTCCTTGCACCTTAGCTTCGGTATTTTATAAATATTGGTGACAGAATAGACGAGAATATTAGCCTCTACCAGGCTTCGTGGTTTGGTGGTCTAATTGTAGAAATTGGTCAAATAGAGTCAATACTACGCTAGGGGAGTCAGCCGGCCGATTAGGGACATTCTCCAAACCACAAAAAATGGACCTTCTCGGCCGGTTGACTCCCCTAGCGTACGGTGACTCTATTTGTCCAATTTCGACAATTAGACCATCAAACCACGAAGCCTGGTAGAGGCTACGAGAATATAGCAAAGAAGGGACTGAGAGGGCTGTGTCAGTATTAAAGATGCGTCATCGTAGGAATGAAAGCTTGGGTATTGTTTACTGTGCAAACAGGGGAACAATTGGGGCGAAGACAGGCGTGCATTTGAAAGGGTAAGTTCGCGGGAAAAATTCAGCTCGTCTAGGTGAAACAAAAAAATTTTAAGTTTCCGCCCTCAAAGGTGAGAACCAATCAGCTACCGTTGCCATTAGTGAAATGGATGATTGACATTGATTGACATGGCTTTCAAGATAGGATTTTCAGGGCCTTTTTAGACCATCGTGACACATATTCTCCAAGCAGAGGTTTGGTCCGGCGGAGATAGTATCATGGTAGTAGTCGGAATTTGTATTATTTAGATATCTCTTTTGGAGTGGGGAGTCCCAACAAAGCTTTGCACTGAATACAGAACCCAAGCGTAATACGTTAAAACGTAACTTTGTCCATTAAAGGTTATGTGTTCGGTGCCGTTTATCTCCATGTGTGTCTGTTTGTAGCCTGCATAACTCGCAAAGTATGGATTCTGAGGAATCTTGAATGTGGGTAGGGTCATGAACATGAAAGTCAAGTTCTAAAATGGTTCCGCCTATCGGTTTTCTAGCGTACTGCAGTGAACTTTCGGTTTTGATATCTAGTGTTCTGGCCATGCTTTGGTCAAGATTCATAAGTCTAAGATAGATCTTGTAACTTAAGAAAAAATATGTAGGTGTGTACAGGTGAACATAAGGTGGGAAAAGTTTAAACTATGAAAATCTTATCTTAGTATGAAAATCTTATCTTATAGCAAAGAAGGCTGTTGTAGCGTTACCTCAAAAATTAGATGTGACGTACCCTGCTGATTTGAATAATTTATGTTTAATAATTTTCGCTTTAGTTTGCTTCGTGATGCCTCAAATATGAAATTTCCATCATTTACTACTATAGAATTATAGTATCCTGTCATTAATTATGCAAAAGAGGTATCTATTTGCATAATTGATATCCAAAGAATTTCAGTCTTTCTCAGTTACATATGTGAGAAGTTAGATGGAATGTAGGGATTTATAACATTTTGCCATTACTTATGCAAATTAGACATTACAAAACCTAAAAAAGCATGACGATCCATCAAAACGTTCTTGATTTATTCTCTTCTAAACTTTGAAAGAATTTCCGAAAATAAAGGTGCTAGGGGACCCAAACTTACAGCACTAACTCTCTGCCCCAAGAGATATCCACCTTTAAAAAATCAAGACCGTGAAATGTCAGGAAACAGGAAATATAAAAACAGTAGTTCCGCTGCAGTACCTTAGGGAGTAGATAGGGGATCCATTATCGAACTTGACCTTCGATTTCCCTGACTACCAAATACCATTAAAGATCCATCCAAGACTTAATCAAGTTATACTGTTCACACACACACACACAAATATTTGTATGGAGTATATGGGTTATGGATAGAGGGGTTGTCACATGACGGCTAAACACGCCCAAATATAACATTTTGGCAAAGGTAAATATAGATTTTCAGAATTTGCTCAGAATGAGGCAAGCTTAACTTTTTTTACAGAGTTGATAAAATGTTTGCGAGGCTTCTCCCAAGATGGAATCATTGCATAGAAATGTGTGCGTGCAAGACTGTGTTGTGAGCATGGCTAGCTAATAAACATCTTTTTCATATAGAGACTCACAAGTCCATTAGACCCAGCGTCGCCAGGGTGTTTTTAACACCATTCTTGTTGCAGTTTCTATTGTTTGTAGGTCTTATACTCTAGGATAGACTTCCCTGTCAGCCTTGATTTTCCACAGTGCTTCTCCTACCCTCATGATTTTTCATTCAGCATCTCTTGCTATTATCATTCTATTCATTTTACAGAAAATAAGAAGGAAATTGTGCTATCCCAAGGCCATACCAATTTATCTGCTTGATTCTCAGGCTTCCATTGACTAAATAGAATGCACTTCATGCCCACCATTACTATTTATGAAATCCATACCCCCCATGAGGTGCAAGCAATTTGAGGTCTTTTGTTCAAATATTTCTCAAATTGATCTTCTTAAAGAATAATGTTGTTGGCACAGGTCGAAACAATGTGTCAAATTTTATCCATTTTATGAGTAGTTTGGCAATCAAATCAGTGTTTTCCAACCCTGGCATGACATAAATAAGTGACAGTGTATTCCAAATTGTCCTCAGTCCCAGCCTTCCTGCGGGTTGGGTGATCTGACCCGTGGTCAGCCTGGTACCTTGGGTGATATGGAATACACAGTGTTGTATTCTATATCTATAATATTTCTACACAGAGAGCTAAATTGACCTGCAGTGGCCTAACCTTGTTGATCTCTCCAGTGCCCTTGCTGCCCGTCAGGGTAACGACACCAACCCTGCAGTGGAGGTGCACCTGCAGTACAGGGGCAGCCTGGGGGTGACGTGTTTGATTGACAGGGAGGAGGTCAGTCCCAGGGACATCAGCAGGGGCAGGAAGCGGGCCTTCTTTGGTGGCTTCCTGACAAAGTGTAAGTCGTCATTTTTGGGACCCAAGATACCACTTGCATTTGCAGGTTAGTGCAGGTAGAGTGAGAGTTGTGCAGGTATTTGATGTCTACTTGCACCCAACAAACACTGGTCTATATATTATGTGCTTGGCATTTGAATCTCATTTCTATATACCTGAGTCGCCGGACCTAATCTTAGCAGTCCTTGTTTATAGGCACTGATGTGCTATGTATATTCATGTATTAGCATACTATATGGATTCTTGTATGCCAATATACCAAATAAACAGTTTGTGTGATCCATATTCAAAACAATCTCTTTTTTATTTGAATGAAAAGAAAGGAAATGGAAATGGATGGTGTAGGTAAAATTCATCTGAGGCATATAATAGCCCACATAGTTAGCAAGTAAATAACTTTCTAATATCTTTAGCAATCTTAAGTCATATTTAGTATTACAATTTCAAAACCAAGCTGCTAACACATGTTGTACTTTATCTTCCATTAGCTGGTGACCAGTATGTGTATGTCTTCTCCTCTGGGGTCTATATCACAGCAGAAGAAGCCAACAACATGCTGCACATATCTGTTGGCCTGCCCTCAACCATGAAGGGAAAGGTAAGCATCTGTTCAATGTAGTAGCCACTAAATTATTTAACACCAAGCAGTCCAAGCTACAGTCTAGTCTGCCATTACATTTGTTGTAAGGTCATCTGTCTTTGATGCTGGATGTTCTCTTTTGTCTAGCACTCACAGAAAAGGGCTACAAATTAGTACCAAATAAAGTATGTCAAAAGAAAAATTCCATCTCTGTCCTTGGTGCTGAAAGAATGAGTGCACTGTTTGTTGCTTCATAAAAAGACTGTAGTTGAATCAGCTACAATAAATTACTAAAAATCAGGCAGACATAACCAATGCTCATTGAACACTGATCTAGTCTTTTTATTCAGCACTTGTTTAAGTTGTACATGAAATGTCTTCTGCCTTATTCATTGTCACTATTTCATGAACAATATGCAAACATTGCTTGTTTCAATATATCAATATCACAGTTTCTTACAATTGGATTGAACTTAACTTAATTGAACAAGTTAGAAAATATTTTAGCCATGCAAGGAAATTAGTTTTATGATCATTGATTAATCAGCTCTCATTAAAGATGACAATAACGGATAAATGAAATGTATATTTGTTTTCAGTATTTTACATTACAAGTCAAGAATCACATACCTGTCAGAATCTTTAACAATTTTGCATTGTGCATTAAAAGCAGACATTCAAAAGCAATGTCTTTAACTTTCAAAGTAAAGCTTTCCTACAAACAAAGATGGACAAGATTGTGTTGATTTTTCCCCCCATCTGTGTAGGTCGAGGGCCTCCTTGGCAACTATGATGGTGACTGGAACAATGACTTTAAGCTGTCATCAGGGTACTACCTCACGACCTCCTCCTGGACCAGTCGTCTGGTGGAGCTGGGTAACAGTGACCCCTCCTGGGCACAGATGCTCTACGAGTTTGGCCAGTCCTGTGAGTTTTTAGAATACATTATGTTTCAAGGCTGCTTACTATAAGTACAGTTTGTATCATGATTTGATGCATAGCTTGTGTTAATGCATGTTTGTATGTGCAAGCTAGTCAGGTAAAATTGGAGATGTTCAGTTATTTCCGCCTGTGCCAAACCTGCACTGACCCATTTTAAGAACCAACCTTCACCATACTAGGGTGAAAACAAGTAGCCACCCAAAGGTGCATGGCATTTTTTAAACAAGTCATGTACAATGAAGTAACATCCTTGAATACAGCACATAAGAAGGTTCAAAACCGGACTGTTAGCCTAAAGAATATTTTCGAAATGTTGCTTTTTGATATTCTGAAAGGCTGTGAAAATTTTCAAATTGTTCCTTTATGATATTCTGAAAAGCTGTGAAAATGAGAGACAGTTTAGAAGTGTGTTGCAGGTCATGTTGAATGTTAGCTGTGCCTGCTTAGACAAAAAATAGAAATGACCATAATTTTCATCACACCCCTCCCCAGGGTCCCTTGAGTTGGTGAGCAGGAAGTACGACTTTAACCTGTACGACCTGTCCCTGTTCTCCTCATACCCCTCACCCGAGGGCTCCGACCTCACCTACACCGCTGCCACCTACGGAGATCCCACCTACCAGCCAGTGTTCAGGACTCAGTGAGTACAACTTTTGTTGTCTATCTACATTTCATGTACATGTACATTGTACTGATATTACACTAACTAGACTTCTAAGCATTCTTAGGATTTTAGGTACAGTTATCAAATACAAAAAGGAAAAGTGAAGTAATATGCAACATGACTGTTCTTGTTATCCATCCCTCCATCCATCCTTCCATAAACACACCCATCCATCCATCCATCCATCAGTCCCTCAGCTTATCAGGTCTTCTTGTGACTGTCATAGTCAAGTCAAGTTTATTGCGCAACGATTGTAACTGGTACAATGTATGGCAAACTGCAAACTATCTACAACAGTATACAACAGTATACTAATCTAACATAACAGAAAAAATATTGCGACATAGTGAATTTCACATTGTTAGAACATTTAGTCTACTTCTTTTTTGCATAGCATTATATATATATTGGCCTAGGTGGACAGATATGGAGTCGGGACATGATAAAAGTGCATTGAATAATTCTCTGTTTGTTTTAGGTAATGTTGTTCTGTTGTTACATATGGTCAATAAATTTTTCCTTCCTTCATTATAATAAGGGCATATCATCAGGAAATGATATTCATCTTCAATACTGTCTTTGCATATGGAACATATTCTCTTTTCAGCTGGTACATTTTTGTGGTAGTAAGTTTATTTACTCCATGCTACAATAATTTGAATAAATCCTTACCCTAATTTAGGTGATAATTCAAAGCATCTACTAACCATTACAGAACCAAAGACACATGGTTTAGATGGCATCTGGGCTGTGAATTGTGATACATGAAGTGTTCTTTTTCTGATAAATAGTTTTGAGACAGCTGAAGAGGAGGCAGCAGCAGTGGAAGCCTGTACAGCCATGAGTGGCAGGGTTGATGAGTTCTGTCTGTACGACGTGTCCGTCACGGGCAGCAGAGAGATTGGCATGAAGACCATGCAGACACTGCAGCATATTCTGGAACAGGAGGCCTTCCTTGGTACGTGTGCTTAATATACTAGTCTGCCTGAGTGGTTAGGCCAGGGACTGGCCCCGTGCGCCTGTCTGTCAAACATCTCCACATCGCGCGTTCCTGTGCTCTAGTTTCCACAGTCTTAAGATTCAGTCCAGTGTCTTTGGTGATGTGGTCCTTCCATCACTTGGGAGGTCCACTACCTTGTCTATATACTAGTCTTTAGAGCAGTCCAATAAAGATTTTGCATGACCATTGAAAAGGAACAAAAACCTGTCACTGGTACTAGTCTTTTTATACGATTTGACCTTAGCTTGAAAGAATGTTGGTAGAATGCATTCTATAGCAGGATTGAACAGTAATTTTTTACACAAAGAAAAGATGGGACTTACCCAAATTTTTAACTGATAAGGCATCCTTTGACAAAGACTATTGCCATAATCAGTCAAAAATTTGGGTAAGTCCTAATTTTCCTTTGCTTTGAACATTACAATTGAATCCTCAATGGACTTGATCAGATTTCGGCTATTTCTAGAGAATCATGTACTACATCCTTTCTCCCACATCAGGAAATCTGGTGCCTTCCTTTACCGTACCTGATGTCATGGAGGTCACTGTTGGGTCCAACTACACGTTCCTACTGATGGCTTCTGAGAAGAATGCATCCGAGTATGTGACCCTTGACCTGCAGGGTCCAGGCACCCTGAACAACAACTCCCTCTACCATGCTGATACCAACATGTACTTGAGAACCTATGGATGGACACCTAATGACACCAACCCGGTCACAGTCAAGTTCCAAGGTAAGATTACGAGCACACAAGCAAATAAATTTTAACCTCTAATTTCAGTAGCTCTTTTGCAACTGTCCTAAGATCCGTTATAATTATCTTATTACAACATTATTACCTTGAGGAAGGTAGTATATTAGGATTTGAAAACATTTGCAGGTAGATATCCCTTTTTGCGACATAAAGAACTTTGTTAATCATTAGCTTAACAATCTGATAAAACTACTAGCTAATTAGGAAATTTATAATGATACTTTAAACTTTCTTTCTGACATAATGAGCTTACATGTACATGTATCCCCATTTTGTTGCAACCTGTTTGTGTTAAAAGGATTGAAGAATTTTCACATGAATGTACATGTATGTTGTATGAACACTGTAAAAAGATAGACTCATAATTTTTCTGTTTATTCAGCAACTGACAGCCAGGGTTTCATCACTGCTTACACCCCATTGGTCAAGCTGTGTCAGTGCGAGAATGGTGGCACATGCAACTTCGAGGGCAGCACCCAGACAGATGGGACATTTGTCCAGGCTATCTGTCACTGTACAGACCAGTACAGGGGAGACTACTGTGAGAAGGAGGTGGACCCTTGCTCCTACCATCCCTGTTTCCCAGGTAAGGACCGGATCAGAGCTACACTGTTTTTCCACACATTTTCTAAATTGCCTTTTGTATAAAATGGTATACTGTAAAGTTATGGACAATAGGCAATGTAATAGTCTTTGTACTTAGAATATTTTTATTATTGATTGTAATCCTGTTTATGCCATGTTTCATTGCTATTGGCTTTTTCATGTTCCACTGCTATTGTCTTTGTCATTATGATTAGCCCCCCTTGAAATAGCCACAGTCTAACCTTCATCGACGTAGCAACAGGCTAGTTGGGCAGCCCTTTCTGCATGTTGAACAGCCAAACCAATAAATGTAGATTGGTTATGAGTTTGGAGACCTCATACCTCCATGAGCTATGTAGAGCTTTTGTAACTTTCTCGTTTCATCATTTTAAAGTCATGCTGACTACAAATATCTTGAAACATAGACAGACACACCAAACTAATACATGTACCTCCATTTTAATGGAGCTTATATATAGATACAGATGTGCTCTATTGTGTGGAGTGATCAGAGAAGTAAACCGGAAGTAGATACCATAAATGCCATGCTAGGCTATTTGTTGGACACACAGAAAACTGCTACAAATCAGTCTCAAGTACCAAATACTGTGTGTCCTGCAAGATTTTATCTCTGTCCTTGGTGCTGAAAGGATGGGTGTCACTATGAGTCTGTCTTCACGATTATTTCACTCTAACAGGATAATGTTGTATATTATTTGGATGTTCTACAGGTGTTGAATGTACAAATAACACCCTGCTACAGAAGGGCTACAAGTGTGGCAGCTGCCCACCTGGACTAGTAGGGAATGGAGAAACCTGTGAAGGTACTCATCAATACTCTAAACATCCTCATTTCTTTAGAGTTGATTTGTTTAATGTTAGATTTGTTAAATTTACCAATTTACAAACATGAATTCAATCCTATAAACTCTAGAGTCCTCATCTGATACATGAATAAATATGAATATAACTATTATATTAGCTATCGTTAATGCATCATTATATATCACCTGATATTACAGTGTTGTAAGTTAACTAAGAATATACATGTTTAATTAAGTGCTGTCTTGATCTAAGCCTTTGCTAAATGCTCTATCATCTCTGCAATACAAGGAACCTCAGATTATAAAAGATATTTTTACCTTGTCCCCTTTGTCAGATGTCAGCGAGTGTGAAACAGGTGCACACAACTGCAGCCAGATGTGCAGGAACACAGCAGGTGGCTTCACCTGCCACTGCTATACAGGCTTCCAGCTGGATGAAGACAACACCTGCATTGGTAGGCTCACAGAACTTACCTTTTTTCTATAACTATGCTATGGTGAACAATAGGCAATGAAGGTTTTACAGCGCCAATGACTAGATAGGCTATTAAGCTATGTTGTACACAAAATCAGTGGGCAATCAATGAATTGCAGTTGGCAATTAAGTCTTATTGTGAACTGATTATGGGAAGAAGGTAGCAACAGATTTTTCAGTACACTATCAATAAAGTACTGAATTCAAAAATGATTATTTTTAGAAATATAGGATCACAATCAATCACTAGTCTTGACTTTTCTATCCGTTTTTGGGTAATTTCATATCCACCATGCAATGTTTTGGATCTTTGGACAGCTAAAGATTACTGCATAGCACTGCTGTAATATGTTGCAGCATATCAAAAGAACAATAACTGTTTTTACTTCCCTGAGAAGTCAGAACAACAAAAACTAGAAAAGTGACTGTATGCATGTATGTACTACTTGAAGTTTGTGTTCTTCCTGCAGATGTTGATGAGTGTAGCTTCCACAACAAGTGGGGTAACGACTGTGACCAGGTGTACGGCGTGTGTACAAACACACCTGGGGGATACACCTGCAGCTGTCAGGATGGCTTCATCATGGAACAGGACAGGTCCAACAGGTGTTCTGGTAAGAAAACTAATTTGAAAGTTTTAGATCTTGTGCTAGAGTTACATTTTCAAACCAAGGCCTGACCGGGCTGTTAAGAGCATAAAAGAAATGTACATAAACTATAGATGCTCATAACTTTTTTTTTTACCTTCTGCATGTCTTGTATATCATACTTTTTGTTATGGTAAACTATTTGGAATTGTGACCCTAGCAGTCATAAGAAATGCAGACTTCAAAGTTAAGGTATAGGGCAGTCATTAGGACAGTATAAACAACATTTCTATAGATAAACATACATTCATAAAGCATCCAAAGGTAAAGAATTTATATGAAGAATTACCGTCATTTGAATTCCATTAGCATATGTTTAACTGAGAAGTAAATGGTCATGTAAGATGTCCTTTTGTTTTGTGTAAGACATCAATGAGTGCCTGGACAATAATGGTGGGTGTGAGCGGTCCTGCACCAACACTCCTGGCAGCTACCAGTGCTCCTGTGGAGACGGGTACAGGCTGGGGCCAGACAATGCCACATGTGTAGGTGAGGGGTCTTGAGTTTTCATTCATTGAACATCAGTGTCTTATATCCTGCTATATCTATACCCATCCGGGAGTAGAGAATGACATTTACAAGGAACTGCTACAGGAACAACGCAAGTCAGCGAGTGAGATGCTACTTTACAGGCTAAGACTTATTTTTTTCCAGTGAGTGTGTTGTCCAATCTTGTTGGACTTAATTGATCAAATTGCCAGGGATTTCAGGGTAAAGAATACAATCTTTAAAACAAACATCATGGAAGACAGAAACATTTAGAGGCAAAGAGAGGCCCTAACCAAAGCTAGTCATTAGTCCTGGATCAATGATTATGATCTTATCTCTTTATATTGTTCTTTTAGCATGAAATGGTGTACATATTTGTGTGTTTTGTTTACAGATTATGACAAATGCGAGTATCTCAACACCTGCACACAACGCTGCATCAACCAGGTTGGATACTACACCTGTGCATGTGATGCAGGCTTCCACCTGCACACTGACGGCAAGACATGCTTGCGTAAGTCCCATCAAAACTGTTTGATCTTTTTATCTATTCATTGCAGTTTATGACATAGTCAAAGGATTGCCATTATATAGGTGGCTACCAGCACCACATTCTAAGGTGTCAAGCAAGAGACCAGACTGTTAGGTTTTGAACCACTCACACCAGGATGAACCCTTACTCTTATTAACAGGGTGCATGTAGATTTGTTGCATACAATTGAGTGGACCCAATGTCATGCTCAGCACTACCTTTAGAATCAGGATGTCTTTTGTCGTGGTACTACCAGCCTACTTCAACTATACAAGCCTAGGATATCTGACTCTGTGTATTCTATATTTCAGCTGATGTTCCCTGTACTGAAGAGAACACCTGTAGCCTGGCACCTGCGGGGCTGTGTGGGCAGGTTGGAGGGCAGGACAGGTGCAGCTGCACCTCAGGATACACCCTTCAAGAAAAAGACCAGGCCACCTGCATAGGTAGGTTGGAACTATAGCTGCAGCAATATATTAGAGAAAAGGGCAAATGTTACTTGTTTCTTTTTTACTACACATGTATTGTTGATCTGTGTACTAGCACAGATGTGATACAATGTGTCTGACTCAACATTTGTTCAGTTATCTGTAGACTATTTCCCAACATTCATCGCATAACCCTTAGTATTTCCTAACTACAGTGCATGTAACAAATTTGCTCTGCATTACTGTTATATCTTAGTGTTTTTTTTACCTTCGCCAGAGTGTTTTGGGTAGCGTTTATGTATATATGTTTCTATGTAGAAGACCAGCATAACTCAAGAACACCTGGATGGAATGTATTGATATTCGGTATGTGAGTAGGTCTTGATGAGACCTAAAAATGATTTGATTTTGGGCCCCCTAGCAGCCTGTTACAGTACTGCAGCAGAACTTCCTGGTTTGATATCTTGAGTTCTGATCAAGCTGTGGTCATGATTTTGGTGGTAGTGATGATAAGTGGTAGATAACTCGTGGGACCGAGAGTAAATGGTGTAGGTTTGGGCACCCTAGCTATAGCGGCTTGTTTTGGAAATGCTTTGAGCATTTTCATTTTAAGATTTTTAAAAAACTGTCTCTCCTTAACGTCTGCTTGAACATGTCTATTAACAGCACAGCTGTAAGCAAGCCTTAGTGGGCTCCTGGGCTAACCCAGCCTTGACCCCTGCAGCTGGCTGTGCCTGCATATCAGGAAGGTCACCCAACACTAACATTGGCTATGGTTTTCGACAGTCACAAAGACATTTTCCTTAGTACTAGGCTTGACATCAGTTGGAATTGATAAAAGGGAATTTCCAACTGTTAAAAGCACAATGTATGTCGCTTACTTTTTGGCTAGGTACTCTTTTAGTACTACATGAGTGAGACCGTAGAGACTTAGAGACCCGAATAAAGACACTATCCATAACAAACCTTGATTATTTGGCGAAGGTATGTGTTTTGTGGAACTCTAGTTAGAAATGAATCATGCAAATTAGAGGAAGGGAGTGTGGAGTACTGGAGCAGGAAAGTATAGTGATGACACGAAGAAGAAGATAAAATGAAATGCTAATTATGTTTATCAGGTGCTTCTTTACATAATTGATGAAGAAAGTTTACAACTCCCCTGCATTTTAGGATAAGACCTGATTTCGGGGAAACTATCTAAACTTATTATGTAGATCACACACAAAAAACGATGTTACAACTGTAGGTTAAGTAAACATATCATTTATTATAATGAACATATCAATCAGGTTGTGAAAATGTCCTTGCACAGTTCTGTTTAAGCCAACTTTTTTTCTTTTCTGTCCATTTCCTTTTCCTCTTGAACAAGTGTTGTTGCAATTATGTCGTTGCAAATTTGTCTGAAGAAGTCACTTCAGGAAATATTGTTGGTAATGAGGAAAGTCATTTTGGGCAGCTCCTACGCATGGACGGAAATTGTTTCATTGAGTTTAAAGCCACTTTGTTAAAATGTACCAATCACTATAGTTCTTGGGTCACACTTTTGTGCAAGTACTACAGCAGGGGGCTAGTGCGCTGGTAGTGTTGAGTGTTAAATCCAGTACTCCTTCCCATAATTGCAATGTGCTCAGCAGAAAAAGCACAAAGTCTTTGGTATGACCCGGCCACACTGGGTATTGAAGCTGCGACCTCCTAGATACAAAAGGAGCACTTTACCACTGAATATGCATCAAGTTTGAATGTCATTTCTGTCAGCACCAACGCATGGACGGAAATTGTTTTACTGGGTTTCTCTATGCATCATTTTAATCAAAGCTGGCCTGAATACACATGGTACACCTGACTTTTTAAAGGTGGGGAACAAATTGCCAATGGTTTGTAATTAAAATTATGTTCTTGCAAAGTGGTCTGAGAACTTTGCTTTTGATATGAGCAAACGTCATTGGTAAAGAGGAAAGGTGTGAAAGTCATTTCAGGCACCACCAACGCGTGGACGGAAATTTCTTCATTTCTTCATGCATTTTATTACCGTAACTAAGAGTAGCCTGAATATACAAACTACATCTTCCACTGTTAGAAAATTGAAGCATGATGCCAAATTATTATATTTGTCTCTTTTGAATTGTCCTGAGAAATTTGGAACTAACGTTACATTTTGTATTTCCATCTTGGTGGAAGCCAAACGTTCCATTTAGTGGCCAATGGGGCGCAAGTCATTGGATCAGAGGGGATGCACCCAGATTCTGATAGAGGCGGCATGGTAGACATGTAGTTTGTTTGACCCTTTATTTATTCATGAGAAGCTCAAATCGGTCTGCTGGCCGCTTTTCATTGAGGTCATGAGGGGATAAGGGTCAGATAAAATCTGACAGAGATACAGATTACATCGAGTCCGATTAAATTAACATATAGCACAACAAGTACACGGTGCAAAACATTAGTAGTCTTGATGGTAGGGTTGAAGAGGGAATCACGTGTTTGGACAAAGGAAATCATGCCTGACGCTAGTCAAAAAAAGTTATGATACATTACGTCTGTGGTACCAGATATACTCCTCAAGCATGTTAGATACCTCTTTGGTCAAGACGTGGTATCTTCTGATCAAGTGTAGTGTATTTTTCTAAACATCAGTTTTTAAGTAACCAAAATACAGTGAAAAGCATTTTGACAGAGGTCTACTTTCTTCTACAAATGGTGAAAAGCATTCTGACAGAGTTATAGTTTCTTCTACAAATGGTGAAAAGCATTCTAACAGAGTTATAGTTTCTTCTACAACTGGTGAAAAGCATTCTGACAGAGTTCTAGTTTCTTCCACAAATGGTGAAAAGCAAATCTGAAAGACTTCTAGTTTCTTCTACAAATGGTGAAAAGCATTCTGACAGACTTCTAGTTTCTTCTACAAATGGTGAAAAGCAAATCTGACAGACTTCTAGTTTCTTCTACAAATGGTGAAAAGCAAATCTGACAGACTTCTAGTTTCTTCTACAAATGGTGAAAAGCATTTTGACAGTGTTCTAGTTTCTTCTAATGCATAAATGACAGAGAAAAACTAAGATTTCTTGGCTAACTTACTTACATCATGACCCTCTACCTGTAACCTTACAAACACATCACATAACTCACTGAGGTCAAACCAAATCTACAGCTGCATTCATTTGTCAAGATTCATAAATTTCAAGTTGTTTGAATACATGTATCATATTCTGGATTTCTGCTGTTTTTCCTGGTCCAAAGTAACTGAGTTGCTGCTGCCGGATATTTTTTTGCCAATTGTAAGTTTGATATTTTGTCTCAAGGTTTTTGTAACATACAGATGATGCATAATTAAGCCATTTTCCTTTTCAGATGTCAGGAGTTTCAGGAGATTTCACTTTTTCAGGGTTCTTTTGGGAACAAAACTTTTACTTGGTATCCAGCTGCTGTCCATTGTCCATCAGCTGCTCTCCATATGGTACTTAAGGTCCATTTGACTGTCTAGTTGCTGGATTGTACAGGGCGGGAGATGTGCTGTCCTTACTATCAGGCTGTCCATGAGCTGGGTTGTACAAGGCTTGAGATGTGCTGTCCTTACTCCCAGGCTGTCCATGAGCCGGTTTTTACAGTGAATAACTTTATTGCGCAACAATTACAGGACGTGAGATGTGCTGTCCTTACTCTCGGGCTGTCCATCAGCTGTCTTGTACAAGACGTGAGATGTGCTGTCCTTACTCTTGGGCTGTCCATCAGCTTTCTTGTACAGGATGTTGGATGTGCTTTGCTCATTTTCCTCTTCATCCTCCTCACATTTTGGCTCTGTGTCAGAGCAGCCAACTGCGTACAGCTTGACGGTCGGCCTTCCTTCTGTGTCTTCTGCATCTGCATGGTAATACCCCAAATGGCCCAGCGTGGGGCATCGTAGGGGGGATCGTCTTCCTCGTCCGTTCTGGTTAGTTGGTTGGGATCGTCCTGACCTGTGCCCTGCCAGCGCTTGCAGATGAAAAGGAGGGCTGCCGTCCAGGCAGCTGCTAACACAAGGAGGAGGGGCAGAACAGCAGCAACAATCATGGCCAGGGTACAGGTGCTGTTGTCATCCTTGTCAATGATTGGGCCTCCCCCTAGAATAACCACACAGTGTATCTCTGTTTTATGCTGAGAGACTGGCACTTCACGGCGTCATGTTGGGGACCTGGGGTGGTCACGCTGTCATGTTGGGGACTTGGGGTGGTCATGCCGTCATGTTGGGGACTTGTGGTGGTCACGCCGTCATGTTGGGGACTTGTGGTGGTCACGCCGTCATGTTGGGGACTTGTGGTGGTCACGGCGTCATGTTGGGGACTTGTGGTGGTCACGCCGTCATGTTGGGGACTTGGGGTGGTCACGCCATCATGTTGGGGACTTGGGGTGGTCACGGTGTCATGTTTGGGACTTGGGGCGGTCACGCCGTCATGTTGTTTGGTGTAGCCGATGCCCTCGTGTGACCTGCTCATGTCGGCCTGACACACGCCCTGCCTCCGGGTGACGAGGGCGGTACCTCGGAGTTCCTGAGGAGATGCACACGTCAGGAAGTAGCGCTGACTGATGTGCTGCAGGTGTGGCAGGTTGCAGATGAGCCATGTCAGGTTCCCGTCACATCGTAGTTTGTTGTAGCTCATGGAAACTTGCAGGTACTTGTTTTTCCTCAGTTGCAGGACATTGCTGTAGATGGTACTGATGTAGTTGTGGTTAAGGTTTGCAATCATCAAAGCTTTCGGCTGCAGGAGGGCCTCAACAGGCACCGAGGTCAGCAGGTTGTGGGACAGCTGTAGGATGTAGAGGCAGGGCAGGCCACGGAATGCAGACGGTGATATGCTTGAGATGGCGTTCTTGTGGAGGTACAAGGATGTCAGACTTTCAAGCCCAAGGAAAGTGTCAGGTTCTGGAGGAAACAAGAAATAATTTGTTCATTCTTCATGACAAAAAGTATCTACAATTTCATCATTAGCAAGAAGAAGCAAGAAGCTGAATCTATTGTACATGCTAGATTTAACAATTTGATAAATGTGGAAAGGAGTACATTTATCTATTTATTTCATTTATTCATCTAAATAAATAAATAATGTGGAAAAGAGTGCATATGTTTGGTTATGGCCGACCCTTGAATAGGACGTTAATTGGAGGTCCTGTGTTGGAGGAGAGCCACACCTCGAGCTCACACCAAACTCATCAAAAAGAATATGGGTCTGTCTTTGTGTGAGTGGTTCAAAACCTACAGTCCTTATAAAGGCTGCATGTGGGACAATTACTGTTGTATTGAGGTCGCTTGAGTTAATGTCTGATGAAAGCCACTCCAGACCCTTGCAATCTAGTCTGCCTACAATTTGCTTCTTGCAATTCAGTCCCTGGCTACCAATAACAATACATGTAATATGTTTATTTCAAGTTCATACCCGAGGGCTAATTGCAAGTAAAAACAACATGTATAATAAAGAAAAGTACAATGGTGCTAAGAACTACATTCTATGTTGTGCTACTTAAGTGTACATTAATTATACTAGTTTTGTTGGGTTTGACTTCTGCTTTTTAGGCAGTAGAAGACAAATTTACCCACTTCTTCTATACTATGGGGGCTCTTTGATCTTGATAATAGGATTGTTTTCTCATTGTCAGGGATAGTTGGAAAGTAAGCCCGTATATTGGATACCGCTATAAATAGTTGGTATCTTATATCATCATAAAATTAACAATTAGAGATAAAATGACTCTTGTCTTCCACAGCATTTGTGGGGTAATATTTACAAATCCTCTCAGACACAGGTAGTTTCATATATATGCCTTTTTCCAGGGCGGGGGTGGGCACTAATTCTAATCTTCACAAAGTTCGAGATATTTCTCTAATACAATATTCGGTTTTACATTTTCTGTAAAATCTAAGCTTACCAGTATCGGCAGACAGATTATGGAAGACAGTTTGAATACATATCTGAAAACCTTGTCCTTAATAGTTTGCATGTATGTTGAGTATTATAGTTTGTGCTATCAGCATACAATAGGTATGAGTAACTTGCCGTAATAATGTCTACGACTATTTGTCAGAGATGTACAATGTATGTTGTAATTGGGGAGCATCATTTGCAGTGGGCGTGTACCGGTGTCTAGTTGTGCAGAATTTTACAATAACAACAACAATGACAACTCACTCAGATTGGAGATGCGGTTGTTAAAGAGGTTAAGGGCAGTCACAGATGACAGACCTCTGAAAGTGCCCGGCTGTATGGTGGAAACGTTTGACCATTTGATCCACAGGGACAGAAGGCTTGAGATGTTTGGGAAAGACCATTCCAGGAGGGTAGGGGAGAGGAGATGTTGGATGTATATTGCTCGAGTTCCTTCCTGGAAACCAGTTGGTACGGAATCGATACAATGGAAGAAGCTGTACGTTATTCCTCCCTGTCCCACCAAGGTACAGGGGGACCTCTCTCCACGGCTATAGCTTAATGCTGGACAGTGACAAGCAGACCTCTGTAGTTCAGTTCTACAGGTGTCCGGGCAGCCCTGATCTGCTGCAGGCATGACATGTCGATGTGTGCAGACCAGGAGGAACAAGACGAGCGCCTCGCTTCGCAGCATCCTGGCGACTGATCGAGCTTGGCTGATTTTCTTCCCACATCGTTTCAATTAAAGGCAACCTGAATATACATGGT
Organism: Branchiostoma floridae x Branchiostoma belcheri; assembly: GCA_019207045.1. Classification (NCBI taxonomy): domain Eukaryota; kingdom Metazoa; phylum Chordata; class Leptocardii; order Amphioxiformes; family Branchiostomatidae; genus Branchiostoma; species Branchiostoma floridae x Branchiostoma belcheri. Next base: position 17,510,926 of record CM033028.1, on the reverse strand, counting down.
GCCCTTAATATTCATTTGTGGGGTGCAATTTCCATCAACTTGTAATAAATGTTGTTACAAATTTGTCTGAGGAAGTCACTGTTCATTTCAGGAAATATTGTTGGTGATGAAGAAAGTTGGGCAGCTCCTGCGTATGGACGGAAATTGTTCTATTAGGGTTAAAGTGAAAGTCACCTGGAGCATCTTGGTTAGATGTACCAATGTATAACACTTGGGCCACACTTTTGTGTGTGCACTTCAGCAGGGGGCTTGTCCACTGGTCGTGGTGATGTTTAGCTACTGTACTCTTTCTCATAAGTCTTTGGTATGACCCAATCACACTGGGTATTGAATCTGCGACCTCCTGGATACAAAGCCAGCACTTCACCACTAAATATGCATCAAGTCATTCAGTCAGCACCAATGCATGGACGGAAATTGCTTTACTGGGTTTCTCTATGCATCATTTTAATCAAGGGTAGCCTGAATACACATTGTACACCTAACTAAGGTGAGGAACAAATTGCCAACATTTTGTAATCATTGCCCCTTTTCACCTTTACCAACATACTGTAGTTATGTTTTCAGTGACTGTTGTGCCATGGTGCAGCAGCTATGGTGTGGGTCTGTATTTTGTCAAGAGCATAACTTGAGAAGGTGTGAACTTGGGACCTGTTGTGGACAGGAAGGTCAAGTTCAAAAATTGTTTCCCTACCGTTTTCTACGGTACTGCAGCGACTGTGTCTGTATGTGTGTTTGTTTGTTTGTTTGTGGGCAACACTACCCGAGGGATGGATAAGATGGAAATTCCAACCGCTGAACACACGTTCATGCAGTTCGTTTTCTTTTGGAATAGGTACTCTTTAGAAATACATGAATGAAACCTTAAAGTCTTGAATAAAGGCTTGATTATTTGGCGAAGGTATGTGTTCATGGAACCCTAGTTTAGGAATGAAATTTTGTAAATTTGCTCTTTCTGCATGTGCAAGTTTATTTTTATGATGATTTTAAGTGAATTTTTTTAGGAAGAAAATTTATTTCTGTTGCCTTCAGACATTGATGAGTGTGAAGAGGTGGATGGTGTGACCTTGAACCAGTGTGATGACCTTGCGGCGTGTGTGAACACCCTGGGCAACTACAGGTGTCACTGCAGGGGTGGATACAGCATCACTGAGGATGGACGGACCTGTGAGGGTAAGGAAACAGTCTTAAACATCCTTCTGCCCCTCTGGCCTGTGCAAGCAATACCTAAAGTTTACCATTTTTTCAGTCCTATTGGAAATTTCAGTAGATAAACAAGCTACTAAGAGCTATACAGTCAGGCCTTTCATTGACGTCATACTAATTATAATTTGAATCCTGTCGGCGGGGAATTGAATCTAGCAGAAGCATCTTCGTGTTGTTAACAGACGTACGCTGTAATCCAACATGGCACAGATGACGTCAAATTAAAAGCCTTATATATGTATATGATAACATTCCCAGAAGGAATGAAATATCTTAAGGCTAATGTTACATTTCCAAAATGGAGCCCGGCCAGGCTGTTTGTGGAAAACGAAGAATAAGAAATTCAAAGTATTACGTAAAAATATACTCAAATAATGCCCACGACTATGCTCTTTACGTCTCATGTAGTTTGTTGACTTTTATATCATACTTTTTGTTCCCAAAATCTGCTGGGCTTCCTGGCCCTGGTTTGGAAATTTGACATAGGCCTAAGCAGTATTTACATGTGTTTGAGGTGTTATCACCAACTTGAAGGTATATCAGATGACTTACATCTCTATGTAATTAAAAAAAATGACGAGTCACAGTCCTTGTAATTTGTTTCCACAGATGTAGACGAGTGTGCTGTAGACAATGGAAGCTGTGAGCAGGAGTGCCACAACACTATTGGCTCGTACTGGTGCTCCTGTCGTCGTGGTTACGAGATTGGGCCTGATGGATATTCCTGCATAGGTAAGAGAGAGAGAATACAGTCAAAACTCTTCTCAAGTTAGCATGTCTGCAGACAGTGCGTCTGCTCTGTGGTTCCTTAGACAAAACTACAATAGACAAAACTGAACTTCAACTACATGGTAATTTTTTTTCGGTAAACTAGATGGGAAGACCTAAGTATGTAGATTTGTCTCAGTCTGTCTTACCCCAGCACTTTCAGCTACATTTCATGAATTTGCACTATAATGTTACTTTTATCTTGTGCAAAATAAGAACTACAATTACAAATAGATTTTGTGCATTGAGTGCATTGACCTAGTAGCATGACAAATCCTGTTGCCAATGGTATAGACCACCTGTCTAATGTATAATGTATGTCATGTTCCCTTGAGTGGTCAATATGATAATAAATCTTAAAGATTGAGTGCACTGAAAGGAAAAAGAAGATATAGACAGGTTTTACCATCGTTGCCTCTTTGTGAGTGTTAACTGTTTTGCTGTGTACAAGTCACCCCAGTATGCAGTGTTTAAACAACCTGATGAAACTACTCACACAGCAATAAACATCACTGATATCCTTACCATTCAGACAAGAATGAGTGTGTACTGCCTGAAGACAACACCTGTTCACGTCGGGCTGAGTGTATCAACACCGTGGGCGGGTACACCTGCAGGTGTCTGCCGGGGTACGAAGGGGACGGACTCGTCTGTGCAGGTAGGAAGTGCCACTCACGGAGTGCCACTTGTGTTGTAATTGTATCATCTGTCAACTTTTATTCCTGTTTAGATATCATGTTCAGGGCTCGAAATACTTTTTTCTGCATACCTGCACTGGTGCAGGTAACATTCAAAATTACATGCACCAGACAAATTTTACTTGCACCACTCTGAGTTTGGCAAGTATGTATTGTACTAGAATTGTTCAGGAACCATTGCTATTTTCTTTTCTTTATACTTTATAGGTGGCAACGGTCAGTGCAGTTAATAGCAATCCACATACACCTGCATCATAAGACATTTAACGTAAAAAAAAACCAGTACATGGACCAGTGCAGGTTATAATTAGCTGCAGGTAGACACCAGAAATAGCTGCACAGCTGCAATTATACCTGCACTAAGTTGCTTATGCAGGTGGTATTTTGAGCCCTGATGTTGCTTATCATTTTTACTAAAAAGTGTTCTACTTGTCAAGAGTAAGAGTCTTAGAGCATATCTTAATTGTCTTGATTTCAACTGATGATTCTTTTGTTTTGCCTTCAATTTATCATAAACCATACACCATTTCAGCCATAATAGCTGTCACTGTATTGTCATGGCATAATAAAACCAATCACTTATTCAAGTTTATTTACCTCATTAATTTTGGTGCAATATAGCATTAAGAAATGGTTGCTCAAGTCATAGAAGGCTACTGTACTATACAAAGAGATGATCTTGATGAACAAAAAAAAATATTTTATTGTAAACTTTACAATGAATTTTGATTTTTTTTTTCTGTTCTTTCAGACTTTTAACCTGACATGAACGATCTATAGTAGACAAGAACATCATCATGCTTTCATTTACACAGTATGTAAATCTCCAAATACTGCAATGTGTGGTCAAGGAGTAAAACAAGCAAATTTTTTTTACAGATGTGGACGAGTGTGCCATTGGAAATGGTGGCTGTGCAGGCACCTGCGAGAACACCATGGGCAGCCTGAGGTGTCACTGCCGCCAGGGCATGAAACTTGGGGCCAACGGACGGGACTGTATTGGTCAGTGCTTCATTATCTGACACCTAATAATCATGAAATATCGGATGGACTTAAATATTTGTATTTCATCATCATCATATGCATGTTCTCTACATGATTATAGCAGGATACCCTGAGTTGGGCTGTCGGGGCCCTCACTGTTCTTCATTCTGACTGATGTAAGCTGCTAGTGGTTATAGCTCCTGTTGTCCTATTGTATGTAAATTTTTGTTAAATGTTTAAACCTTTGACAACTAGCCTTACAGGATTAGAAGGGTATCAAAATAAGAGGTGTAATCATCCAATCTCCTGAAAGACTTGCTCCTTTGTCCTTCTCCATGTTATCACTTGGCCACATCCCTTATGTCATCAGAATACAATTTTATGGTTGTAAATATGATGTACATGTTTGTACTTCTTTTTTCCAATAACAGTACCAGAGTGGAATGCCCTACCTATTGCAGTCGTGACGGCTCCCAGTGTTGGGTCCTTCTGCGCCAGGCTGGGAGCATGGCTGCCTTAGGCACGATCTAGACACAGTTTCTCCCGATATCTGCGAGCCAACAACCTCTCGCCGACAGCTTTTTTTCAGCATCTAGATGGAACTGCAATATCGCCATGAAGATATTGGCAAAATTTCTCCCGAAAGATCTGGAGCATTCGCCTGATAGCTTAGCAGGGGTCCCCAATGGCTTAGCAGGGGTCCCCGACAACTTCCGCGTGCATGTAGATGCGTCCCGACTTCGGGAGGGCTCATTAGCATATAACGCGGGCTCATTAGGCTATATAGCTGTGTATGACTCCAAGCGCCATGGGTGTCCCGCAGCCAACGTTCCAGATCCCTCCGACATATCCACAAATATCGGTAAAAACTGTGTCTAGATTGGGCCTTAGCCCAGGACCTCAAATTTCCCCTACTTTGGTCCTGATGGGGTTATTACAATGTACGTGTAGATATGCCACCTATTCTCTAGGCTGGGTCTGTTTTCACTTCACAACACTTTAAGAATGATCCTCCTCCATTCCAGACATTGATGAGTGCAGCAGACCTGACCTAAACAGGTGCACGGGCGTGGCCCAGTGTGTCAACACCCTGGCAAGTTACTACTGCACCTGTCCTGAACAGTACGACCTGGTTGGGGGCAGAGAGTGTGCCAGTATGTACCCCATGATTACAATCATTGCATCCTGCTATTAAAATCACTTAGCTGTTTTGTAAAAGTGTGATGAAATGTGGTAGTCTTGTGTATATCTCAGTGTAACAAATATGAATTTTCAATTTGATATAGATAATTTAAATGACTTATATTCAATCCCTGAAACTTCATGTATGTGATTTCAGATGCAAGATTTTCACCTCATACTCAGCAATTTGCTTTAGATCTGAGAACCAACAAGTTAAATTTTTGTGGCCTAACAATCCCTATTCTTCTGTTTGTTCAGCTCTGATTCCCCTTTAGTTAAGAGTGGGTATGAGTGCATGTACCCACTATATGTGTGATGATAAGTTGTGTAAAAGAGTTGTATTTAATGAGTGTAATGTTATGCCTCCACAGTTAAGAGTGGGTATGATTGCATGTAACCAGAGAGAGCAGACTGTGGGCATGAATGTGTAAGAGAGTTGTACTTATGACATGCTGTGTGTGTGTACATGTATGTGTGTGTTGTACTGATGACATGTTGTGATTCCCCCACAGTTAAGAGTGGGTATGAATGCATGTACCCAGAGAGAGCAGACTGTGACCATGAGTGTGTGAAGAAGCCAGGACAGGGACCAGACTCCTGCAAGTGTCACCAAGGGTACCACCTGGTCAATGGGAAGGACTGTGTTGGTAAGTTTCTTATATTTGCAAATAATGTACGTACAATGTATGTAACAGTGTTAATGTTGTAAAATCTTCTCCTGTCTCTCATTTTTGCCCAAAGTCCCAGTAGGAAGGGGTCCATTGTATCATGATACAACCTATGACAAGTTATTCTATGAGATAAAAGCTACTCTGCAGCAGACTGCAGAATGGGATGAAACTTCATGTATATACCGTCAGTTACTTGACTGTACAATCTTTCATGGAATCTATTCTGTCTATAGGCACATATTGAATTGAACATAAACTTTAAGTCGAGTTTGCTTATTTCATCGAGTGGATGTCATGGATGAAGATTACTCTTAGTGAGATTGATGCTGAAAAAATTCAATATTTCCATATACCTTAGAAAATTGTCAGAACCTGTTTGATCATTACTGCCTTTAGTTATGTTCAGTAAACAGTGCAACTCAAGGCTCAGAAACAGATGCTACAAAACAGCCAATGGCCTGAAGGACCCCGAGATAGGCCTCAAGCAATTGTTGAGTTGCTAACTTCATCAGGAAAAATAAAAAGACGACTTGAGAGGAACACATACTGTAAATGCAGATTTTAATAGTTGTGGTTTTTGCGCTTCACAGCGAACTTAAAACCACCACGAACATTTTTCCATTATAGTATGGACTGCAGTCTATGGCACTGTCGCAAACTTAAACCACCGCGAACACTCCATTTCACGAATTTTCAGTGAAAGTAAATTCCCGCAAACTTAAATCCATTTACACTATTTTTTTTTCATTGCAGACATCAACGAATGTAACACGACGTCCACCTCACCTTGTGGAGTCAATGCCAGGTGTGTGAACACCAGGGGCAGCTTCAGGTGTGAGTGCACATCCTCCTTCTACATCTCTGACATCGACAACATGGCCTGCACAGGTAGGGAACTTTTGCTTCTTCACAAGCTTCGAAGAGAACTAAGTTTTCAGTCTATTTCACAGACAAGTACACTCACCATTAGGGTAGTGAGCTCACCGTCAAGACTGTATCATGAACAAATCAGGATCATCAACTAAGTTCACCATACATGCACATGTACATCTTTCTGTCTTCTTTCCTACAGAGAACAATGGACATTGGGGCTCATGGGGCCAATACCACGTGTGTCAGAAGCACTGTGACTACTCGGCTATGACACGGCGCCGACGCTGCAACAACCCTGCCCCGTCATTCAATGGCGCCCCCTGTCGAGGCTTGGAAACTCAGACGGTACTGTGTGCCAGGTCCAACTGCAATGGTAATGTTGGTTATTGATTTTCTTTTGTTTGGGTTCACTTTTATCTATGTAAATTCAAATCAATAAGTACAGTTACACAAGGTTAGAATTTTTTTCATAACGGAAGCTCAACTTGTGTAGCAAGTGCTTGACATATAGGGTAGTGCTCCTCTGTTTCTTACATTTTGTGAAAGCATGTATATTGTACCAATATGCCACGGGATCCAACTGCGATGGTAATGACGATAAATTTTTCTCCTTGATGTTAATGCCACATTTACAGTCTGTAAAGACATGATTTTTGTGGCTCAACTTCACACGTCATCTTGGGTATTAAAGTTCTTTGTGCACAGCCATTTGTACTAACCTGCCAATTTTCAGTAGCTCTACAACAACCTTCCTTAGGACATTAGTGACTCCCACTTCCATTCTTGTTGTCAGCCATTCATGTTTCAACCAGTGAGAGAGATTATATGTGTCATGGTGATGCCTAAGATAGAAACAAATTGCTACTTTCAGTGCATAAGCACTTTCAGTGTTTTATTGACTCATCCATCATACCATATTTTCTGACAGTAATCTCAAGGTTGCTCTGAAAGTTGCACAGAAAGGAAAAATTGTCCCATTTCAGCCTTTCAGCAATGGCATCTTTAAGACAATTTGTCTCGAGAGAAGGACTTTTTGCTGAGGCTAGGATCTTGTGTAGTGTGTAGGTAAAGCATTAGCGTCTACCTGTATCTCTTTACAGCAGAAGCAACCAGGAATTCATGGCAATTCAAAAGGATACGGATAGATGGTCATTATCTTCCATTCAAATAAGCTTTCCTAGCAAGTACAATCCTTTGCCATCAAACCAATGGGTTTTGACAAATAGCTCACCGTTATTCCGGCGCCAGAGCATTTTCTTCTCAGTTCTGACAGCTGATAAGACGTTTAAGAGGTACATGTATACAATGTATTTTGTATTTTGCTGAAAGGAAATAGTTTTCCAGCAGAATGTTTTACTTTTCAATCAGGTTTGGGTTTACCTACAAGCATACTGCAGCTGTATACTGAACAGCATTCATGATAAGCAGTCCTAGCATTATGTGTTGTTTTTTTCTTTTGAGAAGATTTTGATTTAAAAGATTTCTGGAAGTGAGAAATTAACTCCCTGACTGAAGAAAAAAACTTATGGATGGATGATCACATATTTTTTCTTCCTCTCAGTTGACTGGGATGCTGATGAAAAGTCAGTCCATGTGACATTTGAATCCATGACAGCCCTGGAGGTAAGTGATAGAGTAATGCAGGCTTTATAGGCCAGGAGAGCAAGGCCATATAGTTTATCTTAGCCCAGCTAGCTGCAGCCTAACAAAACCTTCCAGCCAGGGATCACACTCCAATAGTATAGGCCTTCGTTTTCTTCTTGCCTACCTGCCTAAGTGCCTAGGCCAGTGACTGGCCCCTTGCTCCCTCCGTGATATTTCTCCAGACTGCACGATTCGCCGCAATCCTCTCCGCCAACTTAATACTCTGTCCGATGTCCTTTTCAATCTGGTCTCCCCATCGTTTCGGGGGTCTCCCCCGTGGCCTGGGCTTTTGGAAATCTTGATAGTATGCTTTGTTGACAAGTGTGTGTGGAGGTCTTCTCACAACGTGACCAAACCACCTTAGTCTTCTGAGTCTGATGGAATCGATAATGGTGTTTTCTTCTTACTTTACCATAATTTCTTTTGCTTGATTGCTCATAAATCAACTTCAAAATAATCATACATTAAACCCATGTTGTTGTATACTGGTAATGACTTTACAGAATCAATGTCCTTTGCAGTGTTCATACGTCTTACATACATCACATTGATAGATTAGCATATTTTAGTGTTATCGTCTGGACATCTTGTTTTGATGAATTTCCTTCTAATTTTTTCCCCAGTGGGTCAAGAAAGAGGAAGAGTTCCGACGCCTGGTGGTGAATGCTGTGAACAGTTACTGTGAGAAGGCCTGGAACTATGCTGCCTGCTGCCCAACCACTCCTCAAGGAGCAAGGTAAGTTCCGTAGTTCCGTACCTGTCTGTAAGACACTCTACCGTAAGGCCTCCTTTTTGCCGTGTACTATCAGTGACTGGAACCTACTACCACAAGTGGCGGTCAAAGCCATCACCATTGACACGTTTGTGTCAATGGTCTCCAAGCTTATGTGAAAAACGAAACCTTGGCCGGTGACCTTGACCCTTCACTCACAAGCGACAGAATAATCAGCACGTTGATTGTAGTTGCTTCAAAAGGAAGAGGAAGTGTTCCTTGCTGCATTTTGTCTCATTGGTAAGGCCACACTGACTTAATTTCATTGATGACATCCACTTGCACATTGATTTTTGCTTGTTCTCCAAAAAAGCGGTTATCGCACCTGACCAGGGATTATCTCACCATATACACCGAGGATAAGGCGGGGCATTAAAGTTATTATCATATAGCCTACCCAAACTTGCAAATTCCTGTATGACGCATAGATCCCTTGGTACTATACGTGTGAATTCCTTTGTCGAATTTCTGAAAGTTCACATTTGGTACATACATATGTAAGGAGATTACAGATTGCATTTTGAAACCAAAATTTCCACAGAAAATATTCGAAACATTGCAGGCTTTTTAGAAAAACAAAACTCATTATCAATGTTAACAGAAGGAGCCATTCCCCCTTGCAGTCTGCTCCGGCATATGTTTTGCTCCTTTTTATTGGCCACTGCCTGCATATACCTTTCTTTCGTTCCTTTTGATTGGTCAAAATGAATTAACACCCGCACCGGTGTTAATTCAAAATGAATTAACACCCGCACCGGTGTTAATTCAAAATGAATTAACACCAGCACCGGTGTTAATTCAAAATGAATTAACACCACTGGTGTTAATTCAAAATGAATTAACACCACTGGTGTTAATTTGCACCTGCCTGGCCGGAATCGAAGTGTTACGGCGTCATGACCAACGTGGAACGGGGCCTTCTGATTGGTCCGTGGCGCCTGGCTATGTGATAATACAGCATAACATGTTGTGCTGCCCCTATGGCTGATTAACCAGCCTGTGGCTGATTAAAAGGCTATGGGACTAATGAATGTGACATATCCAGCAAAATGGCAAGTTTTTGTTGTCGTATATTTTGAACACTGACACGTGTTTTGCCTCACATGAAGTTTGTTTGTTTGTTTACTCTTTATCTAATCAGGGTGAAAGCATATCGCCTGACTGCGTTTTTGAAAGCTCCCTGGGGAGGCTAAAAAGTTCAAAGCCAAGTTGTGTTGTTTTCTGTTTTCAGGCCTGGATCTGGGCTGCTGGTGTCAGGGTCACAGGTCAAGTTCCTCCCAGGATTCCCATTGGTCCTCGAGGAGGAATTGGAGTAAGTACTTCTTCATTGTTTGTTATCTATTTACTGTTATGATTTCCAGGCTTGTTAACAACAACACCTGAACAGAAATAGTTAAGTGTAACACAATCACTGGATTTTTCTCGATTCTCTTCTGGAACAGATAGAAGGTTACATAAATTTTTACCATTCTGATGTCTACAAACAACCATTTCTTAATACAACACTCAAACACATTGAATTTCATTTGTCATACACGTGTTCAAAACAAGGGTTGAATCAAACCAACATAAAGGTACTATTTATTGATTAGAAAAATCAATCTGACCACAACAGCTAGTGATTGGGTGGAAGTTAACAAATTTCACATTATCAGATATATTTCATGAAAAGCAGTCTTCAGTCAGATCAGTATTCAAGCAAAGCACCTTTGCCTCAGCAACCCTTTTAGCAAATACGTGAATACTTTCATCAGGTTGGTACATAAATGGATGATATAGTTTTTTGCTGCACAGCCAAAAAGTAGGCAACAGGGACTACAAAAGCATTGGCAGGCATATACTTTTTTATTTTGAAGCAGTATAATTCATTCCATTTAGCAGTGTTACTTACAGAGATCTCTATCTGCTGATGAGGGGTTCTCAAATATTGCAGAGAAAGCACTTCAAGTCCACTGTGCTCTTGAAGTGCCTTGATAAAAGACCATCCAAACATTCTCTGCAATTGACCATGAAGCTAAAAGCACAGCACTTTTGACTGAAATGATGAATCATATGGTAGCATTTGAGAGAAAAATGTAATGGTCCCTTGGCCTTTTTAAGGCTGTAGGGGGTTGTTATTGACTGCATCTTGGGCACAGTGTTAGAATGCAGAACCAATTTCTCTCTTTCAGAACCATGTCATAAAGGAAGGTTTGTAATGGTGAGGTATCACCCAAAGGTATTTGAAGGCCAACCTTGCTGCAGAATTTCCTGTTTGTGGGGCATGGAATGTGCTGACCTATTCTGATATGTCAATAAATCTATAATAATTCAGATTCAGGATGACTTATCAGATATTTTTCAGGGCATCAGTATTTATCATCAGTCAATATATGCTGCTCCATATGGACCCTAACTGTAAATCGTCTTTGTATAGTAGGTTCATATGCTGCTCTTTCAGCCAACTTACTTCAACGTCCTTAACAGTAGAAATAAGCCAGCAGCTCCAAGAACGGCACAGCAGGGTTTGAATTAACACAATGTATTCCCCAACCACAAAACTGCCAGCCCCCCAATTGCAACTTAATTTAAGTTTATCACTGTCATTGCAACAGTTGTTTCATGGTCTGACTCAAGATCAGTGGTGGTACAATATTTATAAAAACACAGCATAGACAGAATCTACTATGTTTTTTCACTTTATGCAATTATGATACGTAATTACAGACATATTCAGTGACACTTGTTATATGTGCTTTGATAAAACAAATCTGAAAATTTGAACAATTCCATCTACATGTTGTATACAAAGAAGCAAAAAATCCACACAATAGATTGCAGTACCCACACTAGCTGGTGCATGCACAGAATGTATGATTGTCTTTTCCAACTCTTATGTTTTTGTCAAATCAAAGCTTTTGATTCATCTTGATGGCTTCTTTGGCCGTTTTGGCTACTTTTCACCAAGGTCAATTTTACGGATGATTCACAAATAAGAATCAAAACATTACGCAGTACCTCAACTTCGCACAATTGGGAAAAATGTCAAAGAAAGGTCTTCTTCTTTATCAATATCTTCCCGTTATGTCCCCCGCAGAGTTGCGGTGATGGTGACCCCTCTGGTAGTGAATGACCTGTGCTCCTCCTGGGATGAGAGCTTGCAGCATCACAACGTCCATCCCGTGCCCACCTTCACCCACCTGGAGAAGGACGTCCTGAAAGCTGCACTTAACGCTCACCAGGAGAGCTATGACCATGAGGGCATGGAGGGGGTGAGTGGAGTGCTGTAAATTATATCAGGTTTGCAGGGATTGAATTTAGCATAATGAGGGAATGGAAAGTCTGAGTTGCTACAACCATAGAAATGCAAAGCAAAACAGAGCATGGTGTTGAGTTTGTAGTCTATAGAAAATGCCAAAGAATGTCCCCACGCCACAGAGAAACAGGAACATAAAATGACTGGAAATATTTCACACTTAACAGTATGAATGTATGATGATCTGGAGAGGGTGGACTTGAGCTCTGCCTCATGCATTCAAACTTCAGTCAAGAGGGGTGTTTTGAGGCTTATTTCAATTCTCTTTCACCAAGCCTTTTGCAACCTATTCTTCCATAGAATGCTTGGGAAAGCACTGAAAGCACTAAGCGTGACTGTAGCGTGCTCTTCCGTGAAACGTTTCTCCATCCTAGAAAGGAAATTTGTTGTGATGGAGAAAAATTTCACCCTGTGCATCCAGAAAATCTGAACTTCATGTCATGGAAATAAATTTTCTTAAGCTTAAAATCTCAGATGTAACAATGGACTTGACTTGAAATTTGAATTGAATGAAGTTTTGAATTTTTGATTTGTGACATGCACACCAACTTTAATTTGTGGTGAATGCCTTCCAAGGCGTTCCATAGATAGACAGCACTGCACCCCCCCCCCCCCCCCAACAGAGAAAGGGATGGACAAAAATCAAAAGCTGGAGACATCTCTAAATCTGATTACAATACAACGTTAGCAAAATCATGTTGCATTGGAAACAGAAAGTATGAGTTCCCCTGAGTTCTCAAACTATGTGTGTACAGTCCTAGCTGTCTTCCAATCCAACCATTCAGCAAAGACGCTCACCCAATGCATGAGCCAGACACTGTCTGTTTCACTTTTATTAAGGTTGGATATGGAACGCTACAGACAAACCTTATCAGGAGTGCGCTGCCAAAAGTAGACAATTAGCCAACCAATATCATTATAGCTACGCTTTTGTTGTATGTCTTAAAGGTAATTCCATAAGCTTAGGATAGTTTTATACCTGCATATTGATTTATTGACTTAAGAACATTAGGAAAGCTATGTGGAAATTGCAAGTATTGATTAAAGAAACTTTTATGAACTTTTTTGGATAAGAAAGCGAGAAAATCAATAAGTTTTAAGACTGGTAATTTTTCTTATCATGCTTGGCTTGGGGCAATATTGTCAATGAATCGTATATTGCAGTCCTATTAACGTCATGACAATCCAATAAAGCTAACATTGCATACCCAAGAAAAAGTCGAAACCCAATAAAGATTCATAATACCAAGCCCATGTAACAGTTAATGATAGTGATGGGAGCCCTTAAGCATACGAAGATATGGGGTAATGGCGTTATGCATTTCTTAGATAACGATTGGTTGCAATTTGGCAAGGTGATGATCATACATTAATGAAATAATTTCTTGGAATAGCTTTGCTGAAGTGCAGGAACAGAATTGACTTCATTTATTCCATACAGATCATTTACTCATTATGAAGTGTTTTATCAACAGCCAGGTGTATCTGTAAACTTTGATCTTGAACAAAAGTTGCAAAAGATAAAACATACAAAGCGGATCAAGAAATTACATGTACATGTATGTACAGTCAAATTCGTACTTGTAACGAGCTGGTCATTAGGGGCTCATGGTTGTCCCCTAAATTACTTTGCGCCCTTTGAGCGAAATATTAATGATTCTCCTTCTGTGGCCCCCATTAATAATTCTGTCCTTAGCAGACACTTGACTATTGTGACCATATCTTCAAGTGTTTTGAGTGGCCACTACTGACAGGTTTGACTGTACATGCATACAGTAAGTTAAACCTAACATAACTTCCCTGTACCCCAGGTGATGGGTAGCAGGGTGGTGAAGATGACCCTGGGCACAGGACTGATCCCTGAGGAACCCTACCCAGCAGGGTGGATGATCGGGGTGATCGTCGTGCTGTCCCTCCTCGGGATTGGGCTGGTCATCGGGATCGTGGTCGCCATCATGAAGCAGTGAGTAACCTTTTCTTGTTCTTAACTTAGAGAATATGTCTGGTTTGTTATCATCATGTATCATATTGCGTTATATCATAATGCATTGAATTCATTTGGAAGTAATGTTTATTTCTTAAAAATTGGAACTTCCTGCTAACAGATGTGCAGAGTCTGCCTGTTGTTGGATGATTATTGTGAAATCTGCTATTTCAGAGATCCTTTTGGTTAAAAAAGCCAAATCATTTATAACATCGTGGACTTGAGCATCTGGTATTCCTCACTCTAAAAAAAAAAAGAATATTATATATTTGTATCTAAATCATCTTTGGTCTAATAGTCAAAGAATGGGAGCAACACTTGAAATATTACCAAAAGTCATTGTTGCTGGCCATGATCATGTCAACAGGCTCATTGGGCAGCCCTGGCTGTGCATGCTGAACAGCAAAACAAACATATAGAATAGAGTAATAGTCAAATTATCAGATTCTTTTTAATCAAGTTTGTAGGGCCTGATGTTACAATCATGGTATGATGAAGAGTGGCCAATAGTGATTACTGTAGCATCATTTCTTCTTCCTAAGTCAGAAACATCAAGCTTGACTTCACTGACTCAGAGTTACTGATTTAAGTTTTTTTTTCAACCACCACAGTGCTGTACCCAACAGCCTGCCCTACAGTAATGAGTGGGACATCTCCAGCACCAGCACCAGTGAGACTGAGATTGGGGAGGCCTGGCCCAACCCGAATGTCGCTGGGTCCTCTGAAACCTGAGCCTTCTTAACTAACTGCTGAGTGGAAACGATGCGAATAGAAGGCCATGAAACTTTACACAGATTTAAATCTAACCTAATATTTCAACACATTAAGGTGTCTAAATGCATGTCAACTTTCATATGATAATAAATGATAATATATATCTTATACAGTTTATTTGTGCATGTATTTAAGAATACAATCAGTTATTAAAACTGAAATTATTGACACATTCAAAGTTGTCTCTGATACTGTTTTGTCACAATCTTTTTCACGACAAATATAAATGTCGTTTATAACATTAGAGTAAGGCTATAGAGCATTGTGAGGATTTGAAATTTGGTCATTAAGGATTCCATAATCTGACATTATACTACATCATTTTGATAGGCTGTAATGGCATTTGTAGGAACATTGTTCATAGATATAAGATGAATGCACAGTACAATATGGGAAAAAGAAACTAACTGTAACAGACGATGCCATAATGTATGCAAGCGTAAGGTTGCTATTTTCGACTGAAACTGAACCTGTCAACCATCAAATTATGTTCCTGATATATGTTTAGAAAAAAAATGACTGTCTTTGAAACCTTTACACCTTATACAAAGTTGCAGGCGTGTAAAAAAAGGTACAAATGGTTAATGTCCTAACATAGGTTAAATTGACCATAAAAATCAAGAATTTGTGGAATAGTTTTTATTGGAAATCGTTAAGAAGCAGTCAGGGTGATGCAAATTTAAGAAATTTGGGGCCATAAAGAATCATTGATTACTATGCACTCAAAAATGCTGCAATAAAGTAAGTTAAGTCAATTTGCATGAATATACAAACTACCTATAAAGTTATCTCGTGTGTGCTATATCATTCTGAATTTTCTTGTGTGGAAAATAAAACGTAACTGTCAAACTCTAAGAATTGTTTCGTGTTGTTTTTGTCATAGATGATTTTATTATTAAAGTATCAAGTATCAAGACTGTATTATCTTCAGGGAACTGCTTTGGCTTGCTGGCCCATAGGTTAGATACATGTAGGTGTAGGTATCAAAACTGAGGAAATGATTTGACATTTAATATTGTATGCAGAATATGTTACGGTATGGTACATATCTGATTGTTTCATGAATGCACGGAACTGATCATGACTTTAACAGGAAATTCGTTAAAAATCATCTCCGTGTAACAGATTCAATTCTTCTTGCCTCTTGTGTTTCATTCAACGGAAAGTCAATCTTAAAAGCCCCTTCACACGAGAATCGGAATGAGCCGGAAAACCGTCTAAATAACCTTATTTGTATATTCCTGGGAATTCGTAGTGTAAGCTAGAAATTCTCACTGCATTCCAGATATTTGTGGCCGTTCCGAATGTTTTGTCGTGCTCAAAACTTTCGAGGTGCATTTGAGGTGAAGAAATATCGAACGGCATTCAATGAATATGACTGCATTCTGATCTCAATCGATGGAGAACCTACCGGCCACAAGAATGAACACAAATAGTGAGAATTTTTAGAATGTACTACCAAGGAATATGCAACACGGCATTTCGGCTCATTCTGCCTCTCGTGTGAAGAGGTATTACGTCAATTTCGAATTCCAACCCGAATGTGGCACGCATTTTGCAAATTCTTCATTCTTGCTGGCTCTGCTTGCTTCCTGCTGATTCGGTTTCTGTGTGAAGGTCCTATAACGTACATGCATCCTAAGCTTTTCCTTCCTATCTTTATTTGGGAACTCAGATAAAGATAGATACTGCGGGATCTCATTTGAGAGGGCGTGTTGAGAAGATTGCCTCTGTGCACGGTGTACTCACCACCAGCTGCTGCAAACACTTTAAAGTGTTCCCCGTAGATATGCCTGAAGCGCCTGCCTTTTGATTTATGATACCGGATACATGAATTGATTTTTTGTAGTCTCTGGCCCTTAAGGTGGATTACACTTGGGGCACCGGTGCGGCACTGCGGGGTTCGTAGATGACGAATTTCCGAGATAAAGAATGAACTTTGTTCCGTTTTGTGTAATTTTGTCGTCTTCTAAGTCATACTTACGTCTTACGCAATATCTAAGTTATTAAAAATCGCAAAACTATTAAAACAGTGCCGCAGTGAACGAACCCCGCAGTGCCGCACCGGTGCCGCAAGTGCAGTGAGAGTCCACTTTAACGTTTTCACACCAAGGTACACATTTAAAGTAAAACACTCAGGTGGTTGCGGAGATCGTATGTATCGAATTTTGTGCCGGTAATTTCTGTGTGTGTTCAACGCACACCTGGATTCAAACGGATGGAGACTGACTTCGAAATGGAATACTTATCCCTGAAGGTCCGCTCACCGACTGTTTCCTGGCGGTGTACCGGATGAGAACTTACGGTATGTGCGATAAAAAACGGTAAAGTAAAGCCGCGATGCGTTATAGAAGCCTAAAAAATGGTTCCCCGTTCTTGGAAGAGGAACTGGTTCTGACCGGTTCAAACTGGTCATGACCTGTTCAAACTGTTCTAACCGGTTCAAACTGGTCCTAACTGGTTCTGACCGGTTCAAACCGGTTCTGACCGGTTCTAACTGGTTCTGACCGGTTCGAACTGGTTCAAACCGGTTCTAACTGGTTCTAACCGGTTTTAACTTGTTCTAACTGGTTCTGACCAGTTCTAACTGGTTCAAACTGATTCTGACCGGTTCAAACTGGTTCTGACCGGTTCTAACTGGTTCAAACCGGTTCTAACTGGTTCTAACCAGTTTAAACTGGTTCTGACCGGTTCAAACTGGTTCTGACCGGTTCTAACTGGTTCAAACCGGTTCTAACTGGTTCTAACCGGTTTAAACTGGTTCTAACTGGTTCTGACCGGTTCAAACCAGTTCTGACCGGTTCAAACTGGTTCTGACTGGTTCTAACTGGTTCAAACTGGCTCTAACTGGTTCTAACCGGTTTAAACTGGTTCTAACTGGTTCTGACCGGTTCTACCTGGTTCAAACTGGTTTTGACCGGTTCAAACTGGTTCTCACCGGTTCTAACTGGTTCAAACCGGTTCTAACTGGTTCTAACCGGTTTAAACTGGTTCTAACTGGTTCTGACCGGTTCAAACCGGTTTTGACCGGTTCAAACTGGTCATGACTGGTTCAAACTGGTTCTGACCGGTTCTAACTGGTTCTGACTTGTTCAAACCGGTTCTGACTGGTTCTAACTGGTTCAAACCGGTTCTAACTGGTTCTAACCGGTTTAAACTGGTTCAAACTGGTTTTGACCGGTTCAAACCGGTTCTGACCGTTTCAAACTGGTTCTGACTGGTTCAAACTGGTTCTGACTGGTTTAAACTGGTTCTGACCGGTTCAAATCAGTTCTGACCGGTTCAAACCGGTTCTGACCGGTTCTAACTGGTTCTGACTGGTTCTAACTGGTTTTGACCGGTTCAAACTGGTTCCGACCGGTTCAAAATGGTTCTGACCGGTTGTAGCCGGTTCTGACCGGTTTTAACAGGTTCTGACCGATTCAAACTGGTTCTGACCGGTTCAAACTGGTTCTCACTGGTTCTGACCGGATCAAACTGGTTCTGACCGGTTCAAACTGGTTCTGACCGGTTCAAACTGGTTCTGACCGGTTCAAACTGGTTCTGACCGGTTCAAACTGGTTCTGATCGGTTCAAACCGGTTCTGACCGGTTCAAACTGGTAGCATGGCACTGTTCTATCCGAATAAAACTCTCTCAATAACGTAAAATCTCGACAGGACAAGAACAGTTGATATATGATACACATGTAGAAAGTCTCTGTTTGATTCATACAAACCTTCCTTCAGAACGCAAAAGGTTCGGTATTCGCACAACTCTGTCAATTTCTTTTGACATACCTGTAGTATGGCACATTTGTATCTGAATACACTTCCCTTAGTAACGTACAATCTCGACAGGACAAGAACTGTGCTAATCTTTATTGTAGAAAGTCTCTATTCCATCCGTATAAACTTGCCTTGATAGCCGGGAAAGCTTCGACATTGGCACAGACTGTCACACACACCTGTAGTATGGCACTGGTCTATCCGTCAATCAATCAGCCGCGGGCGTATTCCGTATAAACCTCCCTCATAACGAAAAGCCTCTACATTGTAGTATGATCTGAAAAACAACCTCAAGAGTACAGTAATCCATTAAATGTGTTAAAGTGACTGCCATGTGTTAAAGTGACTGACTTAGGTGATAGTGCAACAACACTCCACTATTGGTATGGTTGACCCGGAATCAGTTGATCCTTGTCCTATAACCCGGTATATCGAAAACCCCATGCAGTGCGTAACTCGTCTCGAATACAATAGCGAAACGCACCGCTAAAACACTGAAAATTGGTCAACTTTCAGGCGTAATTACATGACTTCTAACTGCGGTCCAGCTTTCAAAAATAGTTCCTCGTGATTTATTAACCCCTTCCAAGAACGGGGAACCATTTTTAGGCTGATATAACGCATCACGGCTTTACTATACCGTTTTTTATCGGACATACCGCAAGGACTTATCCGGGCTGAGTACAGCGGAGATGATTTGAAAGCTATGCCTTCCGCCAGGGCCTGGTCGAATTCACAGTATTCATTGGTAAATAAAGATAAACGTATACATGTACCGGTAGTCACTTTGAAATGAGTTTGATTATATGCGTGGAACTTATTCTAGAGCGGTAGAAACGTCACCATTGACAGATGACGTAATATGTATATAGTATGGACTATGGACCAAATAGTTTTGATTCAAATTACGTTGGGTAATACATTACGTCACGATCTATTAAACGTTGTTTTTCTTTTTGTTTCAATCTGTCTGAAAGAATCTCCAACTGTGCAACAATGTCATTTTAGACACGACATTATTAACGGTTATGACATTGTGATGTTGTACCAAACCATCGAAGCGACTTGCTCAGGGTCCATGGTAAAAACGTTCTAGAACTATTCCGTTATCATGACGAAAACTTCAACGCAAACACAAGAACCGAGCCCCACATATCAACAAACACAAGTGACTACTCCTTCCCAACGAAGCGCTTCATTTGAGCAAAAACATCAGGCAGAATGTTCAGTAAGTTCAAAAGTGCCTATGACAGTGCGAAGAAGAATGTGGACGCTGCCCTCGCCAAGTTTCACGGCAAAGACGACGATTTATTGGACGTTGACGCTAACCGGTACGGCCGGGATGTCGGACTGTGCGCGGCGGTACTGAAGGACCCCGGGGCTTCGGACGAGGACAAAGTCACGGCTATCATGACCATGGGACACTTGGCGTTCACTGGTATGTTCTGTCATTGGTCTTCTAACTATTAGTAAAAACCTATTCCACCGCCGATGTTTGCGAAGGTCTACTACGTCGATGCCTATAATGGGGGAAATGCAGAACGTCATACAGAAGACTAGAGTAGAGTTTTCTTCAGCCAGGTAGGAATTCCGGAAACGGATGGTTCCATTTTAGGCCGCTCTTTGCTTCTATGTCACAAACATTTCCAGTTTGTGGGGGTTGTCTGGGGCTCGGTTTCCGCATGAGCCTGTCCAGCCTCTCCTTGAAGCAGTTTATGGTGGGAGAAACCACTATTGTCTCATATAGGCTATTCCACCAAGGGATTATTCTGACACAGAAGAAGTGTGCTCACAAAACTTCTCGCAAGAAAACTTTGCTTTTGCTTAAAGATCTCCAGTTTTCTTGTGATATGTATTATATTCTTATGTGTTCACCAATTTGTTTCTGGTAAACACAGTTGTTTTAAACCCGTAATGCCGTTGCTTGCAGGCGGAGATTGTTCCAAAGCAGTGCTGGAGTACGTCAGCAAAATTGTCTTCGTATTGAACGAGTCGACCTCGTCGGTGAGACTGCGGATAGCCTGTATGGCTGCTCTAGGTTAGTGTGAAGACATCCTTGGTTATGTTTACCAGTAGCAATTCTTGACGTCCATGCTTTTAAACCGTTGGTTCAAACTTCAACAACAGCCAATTAGGCCTAGGAACAATGTCATGTTTTCGATTGCAGCACCAACTCTAGCAAAAACTTACCAACCCTAGCTAACCTTTTGGGGGGTCGGCCGCTGGCAAGGAACATGACATTTGGATCAGACATCTGAGTGATGATATCAAAAGGAAACTTCCTGTATTATGAAATCTAATCTATTAACAAATTATTTTGTCCCACCAACGACCATGAGGTCCAGAGACTAGGTAGGTAGGTATGTTACAAATTAGTCTTTAAACAGTTGAAGTAACGTGTATGTAGTTAATATTGTACTTGTTTGCTCGGTTCACAAATGCTTGTGCAACGTATGTCTGGATATGCTCACAATTTGATGTCCATAAAAATACGCTTTTCAGTTTTACATTAACTTTTGAGACCAATACACATAAAACATTTAGAATCCCTTTTTTTACCAATCCTATATTTTCAGGATCTTAAAAATTCCTTGGCTTAAACATTCATTTCTTGAACCGCTGTGAGGTTCTCACACAAAACTGCGATGTATTAGGCCCAATTTACACTTAAGTCTTGTTTCTTGAATCTGTACGTGTAGTACTACATATCGTAGTCTACTACAGTACCTGTAACGTTAGTAGACTACAATGCGTATTCTTACAGCTAAAATGTGTGTAAAAATGAGCGTAGAAGTGTAACTTGGGCCTTACTTTTCTCCTCCTCCCGAACAGGAGAGTTTTGCATTTGTTATTCTGACGACGCTCTTCTGAGTGAACTTCGCAAACTCGGCCTGGTGCAGAGTCTGATCAACATGACCAGCAGTACGGGGGAACCGAACCTCCAGCGGTGGGCGTGTTACACACTCAAAATCATGGTGTCCGGTAGGTCAAACTGTGATCACAATTATAGTTTAAAGCCGGTATCTCACTGCACTTGGGACACCGGTGCGGCACTGCGGGGTACTTTCATTGCGGCATAATTTTGTTATTTTCGGTGATTTTTTATAATTCACATATTGTGTAATACGTAAAAATATGACTTAGAAGACAACAAAATACACAAAACGTAAGAAAATTCGTTCTTTATTTCTGAAACTCGTTAACTAATCTTTCGAGCCCCGCATTGCCGCACCTATGCCCCAAGTGCAGTGAGATACCACCTTAACGCTAGTTCACCGTTATTCGCGGGGTGACCTATATCCGTTGTACGTAAAACATCTTATTTAGTCATAGCTAGTCGACGGATGGTGTTTTTTCCCAAAATATTGTAGTTTGAAACCACCGTCCTTGGACTTGATATCGCAAATATCTTGGCTCTAAATGCAATGGATATAGGTTACCCTGCGGATAAAGGTGAACTACCGTCACGGAAATCTATCAGGATTGACTTCCCCGTAATTCTTCAGAATATGCACTGGTTTAATGGAAACCTTCAACAATAACCAGTTAATATGATGATAACTTTTAATGACCGTTGACGTCCACACAACACAAGCAATGATTGCGCCATATGAACGCTTGTAAACACACAAAGCGCACTAAAGTATTTCTTGACATCCATATCTTTTGTTGCCTGTAAAACCTAGCTCAAACCTCATCTATCGACAAATGTAATGTTGTTATTGTATACTGTACAGTTACCAGGGCTAGCCCTTGATAATAGCCTCCGGCTAGTTGGGTAGCCCTGGCTGTATTTCTCACTATACAGCCGAAAAAATCAAATCAAACTAGAGTTCAACGAACCCATCTCTTCGCCAAATAATCATGCCTTTATTCAAGACTTTAAGGTCTTATTCATGTATTACTAAATCATGCCTTTATTTAAGACTTTAAGGTCTTATTCATCTATTACTAAATAGTACCTACCCCCAAACCCCACAAATACTACCAAAACAAGACCTGATTGTACAAGATGACCTGATAGCACCCCTGGTCAATCAGAATTTCAAGCTTTTCAGTGTCCAGCTCACGGCTTGTCAGTGTTTCCTCCAGCAAAAACATCTGTCAAACAGATGTGTCCATAGATATAGGTCAAGTGAGATACATGTATATACAAAACAGTTTATTTCTGTTAATTGGCCACTGATTACAATTGAATGCATCTTTCCATGTAGATTATTATTTTAAGTACTCATTCTATCTACATACCAAAAAATCCTGATGATCCGTCAACACATTCTCGAGTTATTCTCGTTCAAAGTTTGAAAGGAAATCGGTGCCTGCAGTTCCCAAAAAGCCGCTAGGGGGTCCAAACTCACAGCACTTACTCTCTGCCCCAAGGGCTATCTACCACTCAAAAATCATGACCACAGCATATCCAAAACACGAAGTGTCAAAAATAAAAGTTTTGCTGCAGTACCTTAGGCAGTCACTAGGGGGCCCATTATCGAACTTGACCTTCGTTTTCTTGACCCCCACCCACCTACCAAATATCATCAGGATCCATTCAAGGGTTCTCGAGTTATCTTGCTTACAGACAAACGCACTTACATACAAACCCCGCTACAGCGCCGTAGGTAAGAGCCAGGTAAACCATTTTCGCACTTGACCTTCCTCTCCAAAACCGCTACACACCTACCAAGTTTCTTGAAAATCGCCCAGCTAGATTTTGACTTATGCTGCCCAAAACAAACTGCAAAAAACATACCAAGCTCGCTGCAGTACCGTAGGAAAACGCCAGGTAAACCGTTTTCGAACTTGGCATTCCTTTCGACAACCGCTACACACCTACCAAAAATCACAAAGTTCCATCTACAATTTCTCGAGTTATATGCTGTTGACCTACATACAGACCCAAGTCGACAAAAACATACTCTATCGCCATTGGCGAAGAGAATCAAAGGAATAAACTAATGGGTATGACACTGGCATAAACTAGAGAATAACACACTAAACATTTTCAGAAGAGTAGGAGTGGTGAAAGAGATATGCTAGTTATACTTTCAAACTTGCAACAGTCATTGAAATCACAAGGGATTGTTCATAACACAGCATGTCAAAGTTTACAGAATATCAACCTTCCAAATCTCAGTCCTCAAACCTTTCTTTATATATATATATATCCCAGCATATATTATGAAACTGTGTTGTATTGATCTGGAAAGTGTGTTTTGTAAGAGAAATCAAGACTAAGATTGTACTCGTATCTCAACGAAAACAGTCTGGTATACAATGAAACCTTTATGTACTATTGAGCACCTTTGTATGTGGATCATCCGGCCATTCTTGCCACTTTTGGTGGTTACTTTGATTACTATTTTGCCATTAGCAAAAACATTGAAAACCATATCCACAGAGGCAAAACGTTAGCGTTCACTTTAACCACTCTCTTTCATCAGGTCCTTTGGCTTTGAGCGTTCAAGGTATACAGGATTCTTCATGTATTGTTGAATTGTGATCTTGCATGATTCTTTCCTGCAATACTATAAATGATCTATGTGTTGACCTTAGATGACGCCACGACTCTGAACATGACCTCTGACATTCTGAACGTTGACCTAAAGCTGAGACGCGCACGCGCACTGGACTGGTCCGACTGGAACGACAACGAGGCTGACGTCCTACTAAACATACTTGGGTTTGGAGACGACGTCTAACTGATAAAAATGTCACAATATAAAATGTCACAGTATTAATAAGCCATGGACTTATAAAGTATTACCTACGCTGTTTCTTGCTAGTAAAGTTATATATTCTTGATAATAAGTTATTTACTAAATCTGAAAGTTATAATACAGAATGTCTTGATACTCTATATTGTGTTTCTTGTTCTCCAAGAGTTCGTCACAAAAGATAGAAAAGAACCATTGAAGACTAAGGAAGGAAACAAGAATATGGTTTTCATGACTCTTCAAATGTTCATCATTTTGAGAGGATAACATTGTTCCTTCGGTAATACCCTGTAAATCTTATTCTTATCTTTCTGCTGGTGGTTGATCGGCAGGTGTTTGTCCATGCAGATATGTTTCGTCGGACAATGGTAAGTTGCTATTGTCTGCAGGAAACGAATGCTTCAAAGTCTGTTCCTCAACACAAATCTCCAGCATTTAGATAGAAGAAGGCCCGAGCAGCTAGATGACCCCATTCGTATGTTTCTGTACCGGCAAGGGTAAGTTGTTATTGTCTGTAAGGGGTGAGCGCTTTAGTTTGTCCCTGAACACACGTATCTGAGATCTCAAGCAGCGGCAGAAGTAAAGGACCAAGTGTTTAGATGACTCCATTCGTATCTTTCTGTTTCCCTACCGGCGAGGATAAGTTGCTGATGTCTGTGAGAGAAGATAGCTGTAGTCTGTTTCTCGGCACACATTTCCAACACCGATACAAGAAAGGATCGAGTATCTAGATGACTCCATTTGTATCTTTCTGTTTCCCTACCGGCGAGGGTATTAAAGTTGTTAATGGCCATTAGAGAAGAACGCTTTAGTCTGTTTCTCGACATACAAGAAACGACCGAGCAGCTAGATGACTCCATTCTTTTTGTTTCCCTAGTGGCGAGGGTAAGTTGTTGATGTATGTAAGACAATAACGGTTTGACTTGTCCCTGGTCATACATCTCAAGTAGCGGCAGAAGAAAGGTTCGATCAACTAGATGACTCCATTCGTATCTTTCTGCTGCTCTACCGGCGAGGGTAACTTGTTGATGTCTGTGAGAGAAGGACGTTTTGGTTTTTTTCTGGTCATACATTTCCAACAGCGACAGAAGAAAGGTCCGAGCAACTTCTTGAAGGCCTCTCGAAACTGCATGTGACACATGGCGTACAGGAATGGGTTCAGCATGGAGTTGAGCCATAGCATCCAGAACGCCCATTCGAACAGCGTGTCGCTCACACAGCTCCTACATAGGGAGCGCACCAGCATGGTGATGGTGTATGGCGCCCAGCAGATAGCAAAGGTCGTGACGATGATAGCCAGAGCTCTCGCGGCTTTCTTTTCCCGCGCTCGGGTGTTCTTCGTGAGGTCTGACACTCTCTCAACCAGCTCTTCCCTCCGTTTGATCTGTTTGGCGTTTTTGATGTCCTGCTGTGCCGGTGGAAAGGTGTGTGTCCGAGAGAGTCTTCTCTCTTTTGTCACTGGTGGTCTGAGGTGCAGCTGCGTTTTTCTGGTCACTTTTACCATGGATTTTCCTTTCCGCTCGCCTCTGATGTTACTGGTGCGCATGGCGCCGTGGCGACGTAGCCTCTTCCCCCTCCTTCTGATACTCCAGTAGGTAGCGAAGTTCATCACAGCAACCGACGTGAAGGGGAGAAAGAACTCAACCAGAGCGGTGGAGAATAAGAAGGGGAAGTTGTCGTGGAATCCTACGTAGCATTTTCCCTCCGGCAGTTCCACGCCAGACAGAGTTCTCCAGATCAGAATGGCGGGTCCGTACAGGAGGAACGCGATGATCCACACACTGACCATCATGATCACTGTCTTCTTCAGCGATCTTTGCGCGCGGTGCTTGATCGCCTTGGTGACCAGTAGGTACCGGTCCAGGCTGATGAGGGTGATGCTAAGAACGGATGCAGAACCATCCACATAGTCTATCACCAACCAGATCGTACAGAAGGTCTCTCCTAGCTTCCACACGCCGCTAAGCAGATACGGCGCGTACACCGGCATCGCGAACACGCCGATCACGAAGTCCGTTATGGCCAGGTTCAAGATGAAGTAGTTGCTGGAGATGCGCAGCTCCTTGACCAGAATGAAGGACACGATGACCAGGACGTTTCCTGCGATGGTCAGCAGCGCGGCGATGGTGATGAGGACCGCCAGGAGTACGGTAACCTCCAGGGACAGAGCTGAGCCGCCACCCATGGACTCCGGCGTGGCCGCCGTTCCATTTTCAACACTTTCGTTCATCATGTTGATCTGGAAAAAGCATCAGACATATACAGTTCATCATATTGTTGACAACAAATTGCTATTTTAAAAGAACTACTAGTCAGTCCCCATAGAACTGAGAAGTACAACAGATAAGTAGTATACAGAAATACAATAGATAAGCTCCATTGGGAAGTTAACACTTGGTCACATTTCCAAACACAAGGCCAGCCTAGGCTGCTTTCCAGAACGAAAAGTATAGTTACTAGTAGCGTTAAGAAATTAGTCATGAACATAATGTGTGTATATTGCCTGATAAACACTTTGTTTTTCGTCTCCACAAACATCCCAACCGGGTCAATGTTTTAGATATGTGACCGTAGCATTATGAAAACTACAAAAATGTCTCGCTTCACAGGGGATGGTTACATCATTTCCTGCAATACTTAAAGTCGTCTGATGCGTCCTAATGTGTGCTAATTCTGTTCTTCAAATCTCGATGAAAATAACCCCGATATCATGGAAGCTCATCTGTGTTGGTAGAAATCAAAGTACAGTGCTAAACTTTCTTCCAACACAAAGGTATACACGGATCAAATTTTCAACGACTACGTGCACCGTCCCCTTCTTCAGGATCAATACTGACAACCTATTTAGACTAATCAGTACTGATCCTAAAGAAGGCAACAGTGGTCGTTGAAAATTTGATCCCTAGGCCTGTACACCTTTGTGTTGGAAGAAAGTTTTAACATTGTGTTATGATAACTATCAACATAGATGACTTTATATAATAACGAGATTTCATTGATATTATTTCGAGAAGAAAGCTTTAACATTGTGCTATGACATCAGCTCGTAACACAATCATTCTTTTTTAAGTTGTAGAATAAGAAGTATAAACTTGTCTGTTCCCTATAAGTACCATAGCACTCATCCTCTTCGATTGAAACAAATTGATACAAATTGGAGTCCATTTTCAAAAGCGCTCCCACCTTCCAATCCTTCAAAACCAAACGAGAGTCTTGACTAATTGAAAGAACTTGCAGCCTTTCGAAAACGCCTTCTTCAATATAACTTCCCACCGCAAGTTCCCAGTGGGCTTCTTCTGTGCCCTTCTGGCTGTAAACGAAGTAGGCAATCCAATTAGCTCAGCTTGATAAGCCAGTCTGCCTACGTCTCAAGGCACTTATTGTAACGCCTGGAGGACCCTTAAGGTTTGCGTGCGTACGTGTGTGGCGATGTGGGCCTTAATTGGTCTCAAAGGACTGCACCGGAACAGGGTAAGAAACGTGGAAGGAAGTGAGACGCTTTCTTCGTTTCTTAAGTAGCTGACGTTAATCGGAAGGTGATGTATGTCCCCAATCATCCCGGAAGTATGATAAGTGCGTATGACGATAATTGGTGGGACCTTTCCGGAGATGTATGTGACCTTTGTTAGGAAAAAAAAATGTTGTGTTTCCAATTACGGTCCTGGAAAAACCTGGTGGGTAGTGGTTCTCTTATTTTTCAACTTTCTTTTTTAGATTGCAGCCAGGGAGATCTAACATATCTCATGTTTTATTTGTATCGTTATGAGGAGTGTCAACGTAAAGGAGAATGAGAAGAACATGTTCGAAAGTGGTTTTACATTGTTTTTATCTGTTCAATGCCAGATTGAAAATTTTATCTATGTTCCTTGATAGCGGTGGACCCACAAAAGGACTAGAACCGGTCAGGTAACGTCAACCCTACACACCATTTTTAGTCGACCTTGGCGGCGTCGCTGCATCCTAAATTGTATTTGTGCTAACCTTGAATTTAAACCCGGAATATCATGCAAAAAGTATGCAAAACACACAAAGCGTAAAAAGATTCATCTTTGATCGATGAAATTCATTGTTCTGTCTTATCGCTCGTCCACAGCGAGGTCGCAAAAGTACTTCAGCTTAGGTTAGATCCGCTTTGGGTTGAAAAAACCCTAAAAAAATCCCTATTGTGGACCTGGCAACAGACTGTCTACGAATTTCAGCAGGGCTATCACGACATATAATGAGACCGTAGACACAGATCTAAGACAAAACTTTCTTTCTTTCACAAGACACCTTACGTTTGCACGATATATCCATCCATGAATAACAACAACAATATCATCAATCAATCTTATGTGGTAAACATGTCGTAAACCATTATGACATATCTGACAGGGGATTTGAAATGCAATGAAATTTAAATAACAAGGCTTCTCCATCTGAATCTAAAACTCTACACGAATCATCACTCTCAACATACAGAGTTTCCCTGTGACTCGGTGCCGCCTTCCCATTGAGAATCATTAGGTGT
The DNA here is from genome assembly GCA_019207045.1 of Branchiostoma floridae x Branchiostoma belcheri. NCBI lineage: Eukaryota > Metazoa > Chordata > Leptocardii > Amphioxiformes > Branchiostomatidae > Branchiostoma > Branchiostoma floridae x Branchiostoma belcheri. Next base: position 17,482,088 of record CM033028.1, on the reverse strand, counting down.
TGTCATTACGTTGTGTTTCGCTACATCCCCACAGTCAACTAAATTCATTTCAGTCACATCCGCTGGAATTATCCCTGATTAACATCGATCAAACCTCTGGATTCCGGTATTTATGGTTGGTTATCCATTATACGCTGTGGTGCCAGTTTGTCAGCCTTGTCTCCATCGTTATGCAAGAGAAGACGTGTATTGAATGCGAATCACATATGTAGATGTAAGAATACCAGTTTTAAACTTAAGCTTCTTTCTAGTACTATCCACATACGTAGCAATGACCCGAACATCTTACACCTGAGCGTGGGTTTTAGGCACTTAATCCTCGCCCTTTCCTCTTGTTGCAGGTAAGCTATGATATTCCCTTTCTTGTTTATGTTGACCTATACATGTTAAAGTTTCATCTGCGTATCTTGTGATACATAACCTTGAACTTTGACGTTGCATTACCTGTTAACGAGTGCTTGTAATTAAATACACCATACCTATCATAGATAGGCACCAAACTTTGATTACAAAAGTTATAAGTCGTCACATTGTAAGGCAAGCTGTGTCAAATGTATTTGAACTCTAGCAGGAAGCTGAAGAAACTTACAAGGATGCAGGGACGCAAATGCGTAGATCAGGGCTCAATACATGAAAACGGATGGATTTTCCACCAAGTACAGTCAAACAAGTGATTTTCGTTCAGTCCACGGGTTCCTTTGTCATTGCAAAGCAAGATTGGCGAATACTTGTTATGATTCAAATGAACTCGTCCCGCGACCGTGCTTAAGGTGCACTCTCACCGTACTTGCGTCAAGCTTGCGTCACTGAAAGGTTCGAAATTTGCAAAAGAATTCTCAACAGGACGAAGGTTGACAAGATTGATTTTTAACGAGGTAGTTCTTAATTTGTGTAACCAGGTGTTACGTATGCACAACGAACCTCTTGCCGCCAGGTTCAGGTAAGCATGATTCAGTCATGTTTATCGTTTTTCTTCTTCTTCTTCTTTCGTTTGAGACTACCAAATTCATCTTACTGAAGATTTTGTAGCCTATGTACCGACTGTAAGGTTTGATCCACTCACACCGGAAGATCCCCAACTCTTTTCGGTACGTGTGGTGGGTTCTTTTACGTGCCTGGGAGTGTGACTCTCCCCAAACACGGGACCTCCATTTAACGTCCTATCCGAGGGGCGGTCCTAGCCGAAGCTAGGCACTGAGTAAAGTGAGGTAAGTCGTGTAAAGTGCTTTTCCCAAGTGCACAAGATCGGCGACATAGCAGTTTTTGAACCCAGAACCTCTTAGGCCTGATCCAAACCGCCCCGCCGATTGCGCCAAGCGATCTCACTTCTTGTCATATGATTATTTCGTTCTCATACAAAAGTTTTCCAATTCCTCGTCTGACCAAGCCATTGCTGTACTAAATCATCATTTATCGATCTACCGTCATTAGTAACGCGTTTCTTGATTAGCGCGTTTCCTGATTAACCACGCATAACAAAGGACCGTTTCCCTGACCTATATCACTATCTCATTAGCAGTTTTTAATTACCGACAGTCCCTGGGCACTGATTAGTCCAGACCTTCACAAAGGGACGAGTTGCGTCTTTGCTGACACAAGTCCACCACAGGTAATGACGGGAGAGGTATGATTCATTTGGGAGGCATTTTGGTCGGAGATGGAACGATTAGTACATGACTAGCCTGTAAATTATGGCCTACATACATGCACCTAGCTGACTTGTGTCACATTTAGTTGGTCAGAGTTCCGCGTTGGTCATAATGGGTTGAAAACAGCTCTGACCAGTCACAAATATATCTAACCCTGGCCTTTTAACCCTCCACAAGCCATGTTGTCTTAGGTTATCTTTGGTTGGAAGTTGGTCGGCGAAGTTGCTCTATACTATAAAGGCAACCCTAGCAACATTAGATCGTTGAAAGTGGAAATATTTTAGATGTAAGGCAATCTGTATAATATTGACATCAAATGCATCATGTTAGTACATTTACATTAACGTTTTACGTTTTATAAATTGCGCCGCAGAAATAAATCGCACGAGGATTCCTTATCAGGGCATGATTATTGGGGGTTCCAATATTTAAGGAATATCCTCGACTTGTTTCTGTGCCGTTTGTAACAGCTCAAAGTATGAAATAATGATATAAATGTGGGGCTACAGTGCAGTAGTGCAATATTTTACAGATTTCTCCAGAATATTTCCACTTTTAACGCTGTAATATTAATAACGTTATATTGCTTAGGTTGCCTTCAAGACTAGTATAGAGCAACTTGGCCGACCAACTTTCAACCAAACATGACCTTGCGAATAACTAAAATAACATGGCTTGTGGAGAAAGCTATCTTCAGCTTGTATGTGACGAAAATAACATTGATCCGACCTGAGCATTTTTCGCTTCAACAAACATATATGTGTGTGCATTATGAGTTTCCTGGAACATCTCTCATGGGTGATGAGTTTCCTGGAACATCTCTCACGCGTGCCCTAGATATGTCTGTACGTGTTTGACCTGATTTTAGCCCTCGCGGCTTCTGGTCACATTTCCAAATCGGGGCCCGGTCGGGCTGTTTGCGGAAAAGAAAAATTAAAGTTTATGCCAATAAATATGCATAATATTAAATTATCTTTTGGCCCACTTTGTCTTTTATATAGCACTTTTCTTTCCCCCAAACTGCCCACGTTCCCGAATTCGAAAGCTGCCAGGCCTGGCCCCGGCTTGGAAATGTGATGTAGACCCGGCCCTGGTAACTCGGGAACGAAAAGTGTTATGTTAAAGACTCCAAACGACGCAAGACAAAGAGAATAGTCATAGGCATCATTTGTGTATATTCTTACGTATACATCTATAACTTTCATTTCCACAAACAGCCCGGCCGGGAACCAGTTTGGAAATGCGACGTAGGCCTTAATGTCTTCGCCGACCTTCCTCACTTCACCCATGTGTAAAAATGGGTACATGACTTCGGTCGGGGAGGTAAAAGAAAATGCTACCTTCACTTCTGTCTGTACAGTGTATGTGGCAATGTTAATACAAGTCAATAACTTGAGTGCAGTGCCACATTGTTCTCGTCTGGCCAAAAGCAAATAGAAAATAACTGTCTTCACCACGCCCAACAGGTTGACGAATCGGAGCTCTTTTGACGAAACGAGAAGCGAAATGAAAAGTGCATGGATTAAGTACATGAAAGCTGCCCACAGATACACCATGTTCGGTCCGCTAACCACAAGGATACAAATCTGCCAGGCAATCCTTTCTTAAACCCACCAAGCTCATGTATGGCGTAGAACTAGGCCGGGGCATCCTAAACTCATTCAACGGGATTATGTTCCTTTCTTGGGCTAGATGAGATGACCTAGAATGACCTAGACCTAGAAGATAGAAATCCTTAATACCGACTCAGCAAATACCAATATTAAAGTATACAAATGTTGATGTGACAGGGAAAATTACGCTAGCTTTCTTGGTGTAGATTTTTTCTAGTCGAATGAATGAATGAATGAAGACCTTTATGTACATTTTTCCCAACAAAGACAAAACATGTATATAAGAATATCACAAATTTAGTCTAACACAGAAGTTCTTCTCGCTTCTTGGTAATGGGGAAAATGAATCGTATCGCTTCAAGTCGTCGGTTTAGAATGGATAAAAACGAGCGCTATCTTGTTCCTTGTCCGAGTAATAGCCATATCAGATAAGACAGCAGTACGGACAGGAAACTGATAAAAACGCTCAAACGTTGACACAGATTTGGGCCACTGATACGAAGACTAACTAAAAAGACATTCATGTCATGAAACGAGGAGATTGATAACAAAGTACTAACTACAGATTTGTACCACTGATACAAATTTAAAGAGTGACTGAAAAATATATAAGCCAAAATACTACGAGGGTAAAGACCAAGTCCTATGTATGGCATACGGGACCCGGCACAGAGACTGGTGAAATGGTAGAATGTTGAAAGTAGGAAGGAAATGGGAAGTGGTAAAAGGGGCCTGATTTACAACATGAATCTGTATTACTATCAGAATGTAAATATGGCACCCTATAGCTAGATGCTGTAATGACTGCGGGAACAGGCGGGACAAGGCACGGCGAAAAGGGGTTGGGGTGGGGTCACTGATTTGGTGTCACACAATAAACAATAGTTTCAACTGCACATTCACCACCAAGAACAGTATACTATGTCAGTAATTGTCATTAGAAGGCTCTGTTACAAGCTAGAATTACAAAATAAACTGTGTACTGTTCGACTGTTTGGGTCGACGAACTTGACTACTGTATAGTTGTAATGTAGCTCAGGCTCACCTGTTGTTTAGCTTGCCCACCGTCCCCCCGTCACCGCTTAACGGATCGCCGACGATACTCCAAGCTCCGCAAGCCCCTTCCTAGGGATCAAAGACGAGACAACGTAAGCCTCTCCACAGTCTCTGAGAAGTATACAATGTTCCTGACGATGTCTGTTGAAGGACTGAGTAGTGGAGTAGCTTCTCAGAAGACGGCCGAACCTTGCGAGCTGTAGCTCCTATGATCTCCTATGTTTTCCCGGGAAGACTGCGTAGTTTATACATATTTGCATGCCCTTCAGTGGCCGCTGTAATACCTGGATGTCAGCAAAGGACCGCTCAACTATTCAAGACTGTCCGTGAAGTCTATGGCTACCCGTATACAAAACATTTGCTATGCCTTCTATAGAGCCTCCAGTACCGTCACTCAGCCACTAAATAACACTGACTGCCCGGTACTGCCGAGAGACTGAAGAATGCCGGTCATAACGTTTTCACCCCTGGAGTAATCAATGTTTGCCCCCCCTACAACATTCGACCAATCGCAGGGTCCCAAAAAGACTGACCCTTGTAAAGTACGACGCGGTGATTAGACGAGACTTAATGACCCGTGATGTAAGTTATGCTGATAACGTCCAACCTGGGGCCAGACAGAGAGAGTTGAGGGAATAAAATGTCATCAGTCCTCGGCAGACTGCCAATAACACGGACTTTCATGCTGAGTTAAGGTGGACTCTCACTGCACTTCGGGCAACGGTGCGGCACTGCGGGGTTCGTCGATGACTCAACGAATTTCAGAGATAAACAACGAATTTCCTTCCGTTTTTTTGTGTGCTTTGTTGTCGTCTAAGTCAAACTTTTACGTATTACGCAATATCTAACCTATTAAAAGTCGCGAAAATAACAAAACAGTGCCGCAGTGAACGAACCCCACAGTGCCAGGTGCCCCAAGTGCAGTGAGAGTCCACCTATAAACAGAAGTCCATAACTGAGTGGGACAGCCGTGGAGATGGGAAGTTTAGGTAGGTGTTTGAGACAAAGCACAACAAACTACAACACGTCTAAATAGCAATAGCAAAGATATGTATTCTTGATGCACACTTGAGGTCACAGAAAACGCGTACGTACAGTTATTAAACTGTGATGATATATAAACAGCTGCACTATACTATATAACATAGATTTCTTCTGCGACCGAGGTAAAACACCGTGACGTTTTAGTCTCTACTAGACTCCGAGTCGCTAGAAAATCGTAAAAATGGAACAAATAGAGGAGTAAGCCGGCCAGAGGAGTATTGGTCAGGGAACAAGTCGCGAGCTGTTCCCTAGCCGGCTATTCTCCTCTGGCCGGCTTACTCCTCTATTTGTTCCATTTCTACGGTTTTCCATCGCGCCCACCAAGGCAGATCAACCATACGCTACTAAAATCGTAATCACATATAACCTATATGTTGAATTTGCTGCCTGATGCCTTTTTATCTAAAAAAGCAAATTTGTAAGTCTACTATCTACCGCAACCTTCCGTCTGAACGATTTTTAATTTAGAGACTTCACGACGCTTGTCAGCTTGGAGAGGCGCCGACTGAAATAGACTGGTCGTGATAAGAGCGCGGCCTTTGTATCAACATTCCACGCTCTCCATACACACGGGGACACGGCTTAAGTACTAGCGCCCGTCGGTAAACATGACTTGTGATCGTAGGAAAGCGTCGGGTCAATTCGGTGCGAGCCTTTCAGCGCAACACTAGGTTCTCTTCAAACTCACACCGCTATAGTGTTCAATTGCCGGTTTGCAAGTCCTTCTACAGCAACAGTTTCTTTCCCCGGACAAGAAAATTATAGAATTCTCTTGACGACACCTGTTTCCCTCCTGTCTACAACAAATCAGTCTTCAAAACAAATGTCCACCGCTATCAATACACAGTTTCCAACTTCTTAGTTCATTGCCTTGAAGTGGTCTTGTGATCTGGCTTCAGTGAACAATCTCGTTAAAATAATTCGAACCCCGCTTGGGCAACAAGTGAGAGTTTGTATCAGTGGTAAGTTCGTCCTTCGAAGGGAACGTTATAAGCCTTTGACCGTTAACTTGGGCACTAGTTGGACACTTTCGTAAGGCATACGCAAAGCATTACTTTCACGATAAGAACGCATCTTAACGGATGTTTTTATTTAAAAATGGCTTCACACGTGGGTAGATATTCAAGTGCGTATGAATTCTGTATGGAAGTATTAATTAGCCTCTTTCAGGCTCCACTGGTCACTGGAAAGTAATATAAGATCATATAAATTTGACAAATATAGCCAGATAACATGTCAGCGGAGTTGGCTGGTCGCAACCATACTCGTCGGACAGCTAACTCCTCTGGCATGTTTTGTGTCTATATGTGTCCAATTTCTATATTTTCAGCGACCAGTGGAGCCTGGTAGAGGCTACTAATTCTACAGGGACCACGGACTCGAATATACAAGCACATGTGAACCCGGCTTAAGAAATCATCTTTACGTATGTTTTAAGGCATACTTTTAGTGCAGTGTGAGTGTGTGTGTGTGGGGGGGGCGATGTCTCAGTCATCAGTCCCCTACTTCTTGAACACGTTACAGGCCCACGCCATCTCTCCTGTCACTCAATGACCAATCGCATGGCTGTCCTGTGACATGCCCTCTCATTCCCTCCATATCAGTGTAAATCCCCACTAAGCCTTAAAGAACGAATAATCATGGCTCTACATCATCACCAACAATATATGTCCCGGGGGACTTGAAGCGAGCGATCGGTAACCCAGTTTACATGAGGCACAACCCAAAATAGACAAATGTAATGCAATAAACGTTTCTGTTATATTGATTCATGAGAATCCAATGTCCTGGCGAGTAATATTGGTCATCGGTCATCGAGTGAGGATAGGGGTGTACATAAAATGCGAAATTGAATGAACTGGAACGAAAGCGGATATACAGAAAGTACAAAATGAAACAAAATGGAGTGGAATACAAAGCAAACTGAAATAAAATCCATGGAACCATAAGGAAACGATACTGTGGAAGGATTAAAATAAAGAGATTCTTTTTCGTTTCCATTTCACAAGTTCTTTAGAATGCGCACTTGGGAGTTAGGCAATGTGCAGTCCCAAGGGCGACCGAATTCTGTAGCTGGACCAAAAAAAATCCCAACAAAATCGTCTTCCAAGAGGGACGTAACACAGGGGTCCCGTGTTTGAGGAGGCGCCTGGACCACGTTAAACAGCCTCATTACTCAAATATTGGGTACCCACTGGCTGCAAATACACCTGACATATCATTATATTATTTACCCAAATGGCCACGCACGTCGACGGATCGGGTCACCCCAACTATTAATGACGAAATAACGTGAATTGCTTTGACGTCCGAGGCGCCCCATACACATAACCAAAGGCTTAAGGGCCCATCGAAAGGAAGTCATTAGTATAACCAAATTGGGTGATTTCAAGCTACTTGCGGTGATCTAGGTTTATATGTAGTGCCCATTCAGTCGCTTATCAGGGCTAATTACACCAGGAGGCCAATCATTGACCTTGACCTTTGTCTTCCCTAAACCTACCCACATAATCATATGTCATATGAATATCATTACAATCCATTGATAGATTATGAAGTTATGCAGGCCGCAAGTGTCTGGGCACATGGAAACATGCACGAAGACCCAAAACAATAGGAACAAGAGTTTGGAGACGTCATATCTCCATGATATATTCTGATTAGGCAAATGGATATGTACACCTTCAACCTTTGTATTAATCATACAAATTACTATTTGCATAATTAGTATCTGCTTATCTTCCATCTACCAAAAACTACATCTTCATTCTTCATGGAAATAATAAAGCAGATAATCAATCTTATTTTCTGGATACCAAAGCACAGACACCATTGTGTTAGGAGACCTTGACAAATATATAAACCAATATGCCCGACTAGTAGCTACAGGAAGCCGTGTTAGACAGGGATCGGACGGTTGGAGAAGTATAATTAGCTTAGTCCGGTCTAAACGTCTTAAAGGGGCACTCAACAGCAGAAGCTGATGGTATTTTCTAGAAGACTGCATCTTCATGAATGTCAGAAAGGTAAAATTGCATCAGAGATTTACAAAAAAATTAACCAGTAACTTAATAAATGTAGTGCCCCCATGCAGACCCATGTGTAGTGCATGATGGGAATGATGCAAACGATATCTGAATATTGTTGCTACTTTCTGTCTTGTCCAAAGTCGATACCAGTACAGTATTTCGAAAGAAGTGTTTGTTTCAATCCAGAGAATTAGAGTGTGCAGAACGAGCTAGAGAAAAATTGGCCTCTGCTGTTGAGTCCAACTTCAATGATGATTCAACGACCGTTGAAGTTTGAAAAGGGCACTTGGGTCCTGAGCCAATCAGTACACTTGCCTGCGGACTGTCGTTAGTAGACGAGACTTGTGGTCGCCTGTATTTAACAGGTGACTAGTGATGCTGACCCCAGGGTCTATGGACTTCATCGATCATTCCGGCATCCATGGAAGTAGGGACAAGGGCGTTGACTGTGATCGTCCCACACTTACAATTACAGGAGGCTATGGTAGGCCATATCAGATGTCACATTCTTATGTGGATAACGGTAATGCAAGACAACGATTTTCAACACAGATTGGTACAGAGTGAGGCAGAGAGAGATAAACAAATACAGAGATAAACATTCGGGGGGGGCATAAATCGACCTTGACCTTCGTTATCCCAGTCCCTATCCACTTTGAGAGAGAGAGAGAGAGAGAGAGAGAGAGAGAGAGAGAGAGAGAGAGAGAGAGAGAGAGAGAGAGAGAGAGAAACACAAGACAAGAGAGATAGGAGGGGGAAAGAAAGCCCTTGAAAAACTCTATACAATGTCATATATATTTTCATTTTCAATTTTTCAAAGTTACTCATTTACGACGTTGTGCAATGTTTTGGGTACTACTAAAAGGGGTTGTATCTGAGAGGAAGCGTATGAATTTACCAAGAGTTGGTTACATCAAATCCGTGGAAGAAACATGCAGTATCTGATCAATCCATCAATCCCAGTACATATCTGTTCTAACACCCACACATTTATAAGTAATAACCGCCCGTCATTTTCTGATTTAACAAAATTGGCCCAGAAAAATCAACTGTAAGTAAGTTAGTATGTGGAAACATGCATCAAGTAATTACGGTCAGTCAAGGAGTAACAGAAGTTTTCAATCAAACGAGTTTAGCTAGAAATCGGATAACGAATAGGCAAACTCTATCCGTTCCCACTAATCTTTCAAACTAATTAAAGCGAACGGGGAAGATTGAAGACGTGAATTAGATGTTGCAAAATGGCACCTCAGGGCATATTTCGAGCCTCTTTCGTAGCTATGTTAATTACGGTAAAACCTGGTCTCAACAGCAACTCAAGGTACTGAGAAAAATGGTCGGTAAGGCCCCCTTTTCACTAAATGGCGGTCGTGCTGCGCTCTCACTGCGACCTACGACAGATGTGTGTAACCTTCGATTTCATACTGGGTATATCATACACATTGTTAAGAGAGAGAGAGAGGGGTCCTAGTGAAAGAGGCAGTATAAGAGGGAGAGTAATTCTCCAGACCAATGGCTATGCTAGGCGGTTTACCGTACCTTTCATCACTGGAAAGAAGCGGTTCCGTTTGAAGCAATGTGACTCGATTTACACACGCGTTTTCGGAGTCGAGTCAGGGCTTTGCAAGGAGAACCCTAGGCCATTTAATTAGCGATTTCTAGTAGGAAAACTCCAGTCGAGCAGACCAAAGACAACACCCAACAGAGACGGTGGGCGTTATAAACTTCCTGGCACGTTTGACCAATTGCCGACGACACGTACAGTATCCGCAAGATCACGCGTACGTGTCCGTTCTGTATTGAAGAAGGCGACAGTGGTCGTTGAAAATTCCGTGTGTATTTTTATGTTGAAAGAACGTTTAGCATTGTACTATGCTCACTACCAACACAGATGAGCCTTGATGATAAAGACAACACATGCTGCAAAAACACTTCCAAAACACTGAGACTGAGACGGATCTTTGGATTCTAGATTACTCCAACCTTCATCTCGGCAAAGGTGAAGGTGCTGATGCCCGTAAATTACCGGAAATCTCCTCTAATTGCCCGTCGTTTCGATTTCCATTTAGATAGCTAGATTTTATCTCGCATGAGGCAGGGAGAATCCACAAGGAGGAGACCACAAATTAGGAAGTGCGCTGATTGATTGGACAGATGGAAATTAGGGGTGGGTACCGGTACATAAAATTCAGGTACAGGTCCGGACCTGAACCTGGACCTAGTTGCTTGAGGAAAGTTGTAAATGGCTGATACTAAACGCAGTGGTACATTTCGCTACAAAGGAATCTGTTTTGTGGAGTATCAGACTGTCGTATGGGCGTCTAAGAATTCTATGTTCATGTAAACAATGGTTAGTTTGAATGTAGAAACTTCGCTCTTGTTATTTCCTTCGACCGGCAAGCCCCGAAACGTGTGAATGCCTGCCGATATAATCTGTTGTTTTCAAATCGGTCCAAGATCCGGTGCATTGACGTTTTCAGGTCCGTTTCTTTCGGACCGGTCCAACACAAAAAAATGGTCTAAGACTTGTACCAGTACATTCTACCGGTACCCACACCTAGTGGAATTCATGTCGCTTGCATCCATCTATATGAAAGAAAAGTGTCAGACTGCTGTATGAAGACAAAAAGATCGATATTGTTAAAGATTGCACCTGTTTGGGTGAACATTTCATCTCGATTTTTAATACTATCCACTGCGTGGATATTGAAAATAGATTTTGATGGACGATTTAGTTTATTTGACCATACATACGATGTATATCATACACAACTGCTCTTAATCTTATCAAATTCCGTTACCCCAAACAGATATGTTTGAAAAGAGTTACACGTGTTTTTCTCTAGCTATTTTAGATTCAAACATTCAACAAAAATACTCGAGCAATACCAACTGCTAACGGCCTACCAAATATAATGAAGATGCATCTACAGCTGCAGCTTCTCAAGTTATGGATACATACGTCCACAGCTAGGGCTGGGTACCGGTACAGAAAATTCAGGTACAGGTCCGGTTCAGGTCCAAAGGATCAGGTCCAGGTCCGGACCTGAACCTGGACCTGATGCAGTATGACTTATATCAATGGTCCATTTCACTACAAAGAGATCTATTTGGTGGAGTATTAGTTTTACACTGGCGTTTTAAAATCCTTCAACGCTAACTGCACCTGTACGATTGGCTGTAAAAACGTGGTAGAAATTACTATAAACTCTATTCTACTTCACTCTTATTATTTTCTTCCACCTGCAAGCGCCAAAACGTGTGAATGTCTGATAAAATAATCTGTTAATTTTCTAATCGGTCCAACATCCGGTCCACCTAATTTTTTCAGGTCCGGTTTTTCTGGACCGGTCCAATAAGAAAAACCGGTTTTGTACCGGTACACTGTACCGATACCCAGCCCTATCCACAGCTATTCCACCATAACACAACCGAAAACATAATCTTCTTGGCGAAGGTAACAAGAAAGTGAACGTCCGATTGAAGGAGACATCTCATGACCTGGACGAGAACACAATTTATCCTACAAGATTAGATTTCTAAATTAGAGCGGACCACGTGAGTTATATGCGGGGTAAGCCGCTTCCACAAATTTGATTACAACGCCTACTCGGGAGGAAGAAATTGTGTAATATAGAATGAGGAATGTAGCAGTGAGATGAGAGCAGACAGCTCTTTGCAAAGACGAGGATGCAATTACAAGGGACTAATAACGCCCTGTGTTGACCCAGTATCCATGCTATATAATACCTGTCAGAAGTACACGTGTTTTCAATCCGGGAGTATGAGGCATATGAGGGCAAACTCATTACGCGGGTCCGTTTATATTTCTGTCGGCCGGACTACCTTGATTATATGGATGACATCCTATAAATGCAAAAGATATTGGAAATATATACTTATGATGAAAGGGCATCTTTTCCATCGAAAAAAAGCACTGGTTTGATAAACTTCCTTTTTGCACATTGGAGATTGTATGTTCTGTGTGTTCAGTGATGTGTTCAAACAAACAAACAAACAAACAAACAACCCCCCCTGACCACTTAGCTCAAAATGATGACAACTTTTTTTTTTTTTGTTCTAAACTTTTTTTCGCATGTTCGCATCATTTTTGTAGTGTCGAGTATGTCGTCCATACAGTCGAATCAACGTGGCGTTACCTGTTTGTCTAATGGGATGTTCTCGCTCTTCCATAGTATTTTCCATAAAAGAGGTTTCAAGATATTTGGTCATTATCCACATATGAAAATGAGAGCCTTGAAATGTTATTAGGGAACAAAGACATTAGCCTAACAATGCTGTGAAACATTGAAAAAGTCCTCCTAAATTTTGTAATATCTTTTTAATCTCTTTAATATGATAGTGCTGCCGTAATCTGTACTTATTTGATATTAGTTTTTCATAATTACTGTGATTAATTAGAATTACATTGGCAAGGGTTATTACGAGTTGTATGATTTCTATCTGTATAGTGTATGATAACTTTTATGTTGATGTAGGTGCTGGTCCAATATAGGAACCACTACGATATCTCAAAGATATATCTTCCTGTGAAGTAAATTCTATGGATGACATCCTCTGCAGACTGTGAAAGTAATGAGATGGCAAATAAGAATATGGCAAATATTCAAAACAGACACCATAGACAAGAATTCAAGGGACAAAATATGGCATCGCAAGGCATTCATTGCTGTATTCAAGAAGTGCGCTAGTGTACTAAAAGTGATACTAGTGTAGTAGACTTGCATAATACTAACTATGTTGGCAACTACACCCATGGCTTCCACATTGGTGATACCCTTACAACTATTCAGTAAGTTTCATTTACTATAAAGCAACTACAGTCAAGGCTACCTCTTCAGTGTCACTTCTACATACAATTATTAGGTTACAACACAACCTATTTACCCATCTTGGTCTATCTGACCATCCCTGAAGAAGAAAAACATTTTTTTTTCTAAATTCAGGCGAAAATTAACGAGCGCGTGGATGTCCTCCATAGAATTTACTTGCTGTGGCCTAAATAGATTTTTAAAAAGGGTAAAACAAATTACCACAATTACCTCAGGAAAGCGTGTGCCTTTCTACGGTAACGTACCTCTAATTGCGCGGCGGGGTTTTAATGGAAGTTTAATTTCCTGAGAAGATTAATCTAGCAGGATTGGGTCTAATTAGAAACTTTTAATTCTTTGCCGTTGATACGCAAACTGTTGCAGACGTGAGCAGATTCACGAGTAAGTCAAGAATATTTAGTATTCACGAAATGACATTATGGCATTCTTCAAGTTTCAAACTAAACTGAAATACATGGCCGAACAATGTGTACGTGTCAACAATAGCTTAGTAGTGTGGAATATGACTATCACTTTGTAGTAGAACGTACATTGTACGACAAAGAGAGAAGCAATTTATTGGCACATATAAACTATGCTCCTCCACTGGTATCATGCAATGATAACAAATCCGTATTCTTCTTTTTTTCATACTCGGAGTAAGGGATAATGATTTTTCAAGTAGCCAACAGTGCGGTGTGGCTTCTATACCACTCACTTCGTTTTTAGAACGAATCGAAAATGTATTTTTAAAAGACCTTAATTTCATAAATCTTTAACCTTTTTTTTAAAGAAAGTGGGCACCAAGACTCGTACCTTTTCCTCCAGGGTACGTATAAGATTGCCTGCTTAGATTGGCCCAAGCACTGGTTGTTTTCTGGCCTTGAGGCAACGTGATTTTCTGCATGCCTCGGCAGTTGTTAAAGTCCAGGCACGTTCTGGTTACGAGTTGAAGCTATCTTTTAATCCCGCAGTTAGTTGGTCATTAAATACATCCTTTCGCCGCATCCAAGCACTTTCATTACGTTGTTGTTGTTGTTGTTGTTGACCTTGTCCCGCTTAGTGGCACATAGGTCAGTTTCCTTACTGTTTCTGTACCTGGTTATATTTTAGGCCTACGTCACATTTCTAAACCGGAGTCCGGCTGGGCAGCTTGCGGGAACGAAATGTGTGATATAAAATACAAAGTACACGAGACGTAAAGAGAATAGTCGTGGACATTACTTGTCTATTTTGCGTTTACAAAAACATCCCGACTGGGACCTGGTATGGAACTGTGACGCGTTAGCCTTACATGGAGTGGTTGCCTGTAACATGCTTGAGGCAAGCCCTTGGACGAGGGACCACCATCTTACAACCCCTCCAAACGAGCGCAACCGCCAACCGAGATGTTTTTGTCGGCACTTCAACCGGCCGGGTCTCCCCACTAACTTCATCATAACTGGAACCAGGGGCTCAACTGTTAAATTGCTACCAGTTGCGCTACAGGGACATTTTTCGTCCCCAATGACCAACTACTGATATAGATCGATGATCATCGCCGTAAAGTAAGGAATTAATGGAATAAACGTTATGAATATCCCATAGCAAACGGGTTCAGCAATAGGATTTTAAAAAATTCAGATATTACGATGCGGATGATGTTAGGTAGAATAATCAAAGTCTAGTTTTCTACCCAGCAGGCCTCCTATAATACTTTCGATATTCTCATCGATCCTCTTAATGCATTCTAACAACCCCTGTTGGGGTATCTAATCCTCAAACAGATGTTTCATATAATGTATAGTTTATTGATCTTTATTCCGAGGAATGGCAAACATCGGAATATGCGTCTAGAAACCCAATGAAGATCCTAGTACCAAAACTTGTTGGCAATTTGCCCACTTTTCCAAACAGGGTGTGGCAATGGCATACAGCAGGCCATCAACGATGCCATGGCTGACGTTAACGCAGCAACGTTAACCGCAGCGATTTTTCAAAGGAATAGAGATATTTATCTAGAAACTCAAGGAAGTTCCGACCCACACTTTACAGTTTACATATCTAATTTCATCTTGCAATCAGCTACCGTGATCCCAAAGCAGAGGTTAGGTTCCGACTTGTTTTTGATTTAGGCTTTTGTACGGGATTTTTTCTTTTTTTTGGCACATTTTGGTTTGGCCGGCAGTTATGTTTTTCACTGGCTAACAAAAAAAAAGATCTAGAAAGCCTCACAAAATAGAAAGCCCAACAGAAACACCTAAAAAAGGGACGTCAAAAACAAGTCGAGTCCAACCTCTACTTGGAGAGTATTCTCTTCCCAGAGCCCGAGTAAAATACGACATTCCAGTCAACCACAAAGACAAGCCACTGAGCTTCACTCTCTCATAAAGTTGACCTTCAGGGAAAAGATGATGAATACCGTCTTACCCTCCTATTGTTTACCCATTCAAGCCTCTCCAATTAAGAAAGACCTAATGGGCCCAGCAGGTACCTTTAGAAAACTAATGGTTTTTGTGCTTCAGTGTCCGCTGCCGCTGTCCTTCCCAAAATAGTAATGGCCGCTATAAGTAACAGTCAGAATACATTACTCGGGCGATCATTCCGTACAACGGGGTTAGAAAGTGCCGTATTTCAAAAGACGCTTTTCCAAGGTCTGACAAAAAGGTTGGGAAGTATAGTTATTCAAAGTCTTGTAAGGTGATATCATATTTTCATTTTCATGTCGTTATGAGTTGATTGATATAGCCATGGCGATCATTCCGTACCACGGGGATACAAAGTGCCGTATTTTTCCAAAGTGTTTTCCAAGGTTTGACAAAAAAAAAGTCGGGAAGTATCATGTATCAAAGTCTTGTCTGGTAATATTATATTTTCATTTTCATGTCGTTATGAGTTGATTGATATAGCCATGGCGATCATTCCGTACCACGGGGATACAAAGTTCCTATTTCAAAAGAAATATTTTCCAAGGTTTGACAAAAAAAGTTGGGAAGTATCATGTATCAAAGTCTCGTAAGGTAATACTATATTTTCATTTTCATGTCGTTATGAGTTGATTGATATAGCCATGGCGATCATTCCGTACCACGGGGATACAAAGTTCCTATTTCAAAAGAAATATTTTCCAAGGTTTGACAAAAAAAGTTGGGAAGTATCATGTATCAAAGTCTCGTAAGGTAATACTATATTTTCATTTTCATGTCGTTATGAGTTGATTGATATAGCCATGGCGATCATTCCGTACCACAGGGATACAAAGTGCCGTATTTTTCCAAAGTGTTTTCCAAGGTTTGACAAAAAAAGTCGAGAAGTATCATGTATCAAAGTCTCGTAAGGTAGTATTATATTTTCATTTTCATGTCGTTATGAGTTGATTGATATAGCCATGGCGATCATTCCGTACCACGGGGATACAAAGTTCCGTATTTCAAAATAAGTTTTTCCAAGGTTTCACAAAAAGGTTGGGAAGTATAGTTATTCAAAGTCTTGCAAGGTGATATTATATTTTCATTTTCATGTCGTTATGAGTTGATTGATATAGCCATGGTGTTCATTCCGGACCACGGGGATACATAGTACCGTATTTCAAAAGAAGTTTTTTTTCAACGTTTGACAAAAAAGGTAGGGAAGAATAGTTTATCAAAGTCTTGTAAGGTAATATTGTATTTTCATTTTCATGTCGTTATGAGTTGATTGATATAGCCATGGCGCTCATTTCGTACCACGGGGACACAAAGTGCCGTATTTTAGAAGAAGTTTTTTCCAAGGTTTGACAAAAAAGTTGGGAAGTATAGTTTATCAAAGTCTTGTAAGGTAATATTGTATTTTCATTTTCATGTATTTTGTGCGTTGATTGATATATCCGTGCCTATAGGAGGACTCTCTGGTATTCCACCTATTGTATCACACAGAGACATGACACAAAGAATGAAAAGTCTTGTAAGTTGATATCATAAATATGGCTTTTAAATTTCTTTTGTATGTTTTTTGATGCAAGTTATTTCCAATGTGTCATCTACGTGATACAAAGAACGGAAAGTCTTGTAAGTTGATATCATAGATCTGGCTTTTAAATTTGTTTTGTAGGTTTTTTTATGCAAGTTATTTCCATTTTGTCATCTACATGATACAAAGAACAGAAAGTCTTGTAAGGTACAGTAATATCATAAATCTGGCTTTTTAAATTTTTTGTAGGTTTTTCGATGTCTCTCCAAGATCTTTTCAATTCCCAATCTACTGTTGAGTCTGAATGATAGCAGTATTAAAAGTTCTGACTTGTTTTTCAAGTTTTGAGGAAAAAAGGTAGAGAAGTAGTGTTGATGTATTTTATGAGGACCACAGTAAGAATAGCTGGCAACATAATATTGCTAGCTAGATGTGGATCTAAATAAAGTCAAGTCAAGTCAGGATCAATATCTTGTAAGGTAGCAGTAAGAAGAAGGCTTTATTTCAATTTTTATGTCATTGTGAGTGCTGAATGGTATCGCGGGTCCTTTTGGTCTAGTCTAGAACAGACTATGACACGAGAAAGAACAGTCCATGACGCAGGAAAGAACAGACTATGACACAGAAAAGAAAAGAACAGACTATGACGCAGAAAAGAACAGACTATGACGCAGAAAAGAACAGACTATGACGCAGGAAAGAGCAGACTATGACGCAGGAAAGAACAGAATATGACGCAGGAAAGAACAGACTATGAGGCAGGAAAGAAAAGACTATGACGATCGTCGCAGGAAAGAACAGACTATGACGCAGGAAGAACAGACTATGACGTGGAAAGAACAGAATATGACGCAGGAAAGAACAGACTATCATGCAGGACGCTAAAAAGCATCGTTTCCCAATGGTAAATTGATACTACGAATGTGATGTGACTCTCTTGCATTTCCATGTCGTCGTGAGTTGATTGATGTCGTTGTTCCTGTTATGTGACCGTTCCAGTTTCCAGCCTATTGTTGCGTGAATATGATAACGCCTCAGAATCACCCTAAGGGTACTGTATCATCCATTATCTTCATTCGGATACGTGAGAAAATGTCAGATCCACGGAATACATGATACCAAATTAGCCTTTGCGAACATGGGACCTGTTGAGGAATTCCCGTTGGCCATTCCGATAACAGAGGCCGAGAGATGCGATGATATAACATGGGGTCGCGTGGCCTAATGGTGGGGCGTTTGGCCCAGAACAAATAAAATGTTCATCTTTCTCTTCTTTTGAGTGAAAATGGGTACCTAGCTTCGGTTATAGAGGTCTTCAGATAGGACTTTATTGATTACATATGTTTGGAAAGAGCTACGCCTCTAGCAAAAAGAAGAAAAAAAACCATCACATTTATCGAAAATAGTAGGGTCCTTCTCTATGTATATGTGAGTGAATAAAATCAATCTGTCCGGATATGCAGCTTGTACTGTTCAGTACAAACCTTGTGTGTTACGCCATGAGGCGGTTTAGCGGGTATGCAGCTTGTACTATTCAGTACAAACCTGGTGTGTTACGCCATGAGGCGGTTTAGCGGGTATGCAGCTTGTACTGTTCAGTACAAACCTGATGTGTTACGCCATGAGGCGGTTTAGCGGGTATGCAGCTTGTACTATTCAGTACAAACCTGGTGTGTTACGCCATGAGGCGGTTTACCGGGTATGCAGCTTGTACTGTTCAGTACAAACCTGATGTGTTACACCATGAGGCGGTTTAGCGGGTATGCAGCTTGTACTGTTCAGTACAAGCCTGGTGTGTTACGCCATGAGGCGGTTTAGCGGGTATGCAGCTTGTACTGTTCAGTACAAACCTGGTGTGTTACGCCATGAGGCGGTTTACCGGGTATGCAGCTTGTACTGTTCAGTACAAACCTGGTGTGTTACGCCATGAGGCGGTTTAGCGGGTATGCAGCTTGTACTGTTCAGTACAAACCTGGTGTGTTACGCCATGAGGCGGTTTAGCGGGTATGCAGCTTGTACTGTTCAGTACAAACCTGGTGTGTTACGCCATGAGGCGGTTTAGCGGGTATGCAGCTTGTACTGTTCAGTACAAGCCTGGTGTGTTACGCCATGAGGCGGTTTAGCGGGTATGCAGCTTGTACTGTTCAGTACAAGCCTGGTGTGTTACGCCATGAGGCGGTTTAGCGGGTATGCAGCTTGTACTGTTCAGTACAAACCTGGTGTGTTACAACATGAGACGGTTTATTTACCGGGTATGCAGCTTGTACTGTTCAGTACAAGCCTGGTGTGTTACGCCATGAGGCGGTTTACCGGGTATGCAGCTTGTACTGTTTAGTACAAACCTGGTGTGTTACGCCATGAGGCGGTTTAGCGGGTATGCAGCTTGTACTGTTCAGTACAAACCTGGTGTGTTACACCATGAGGCGGTTTACCGGGCATGCGATCCAAACAAATCAGGTCCTTCTTGACTGTCTTGCGCGTCGCCCCCCCCCCCTTCCCAATGTAGGGATAAAACATGGCAACACCTATGCCCTCGTAACCATATTCATTCTCAGTTCTCTCTTAAAATGAGCACACGTCTCATAACGACAGACTTTCGGGGCTAATTGCGGACCTTTATGGCCGAGCCCTCACGTCGTGTCCAGTCGTGCCGCATGCCTCGAGTGGTCTCTTGTGAGATCTCTCATTAGATTTCTCATTAAATGTCTCCTTCATATACTAGTATGACAGAACTGTCCAGCTTTGTTAACACACTCTTGAGTGATGCGTGTTTAAGCCTCTAGAGTGTCAACTTCATCTAGTATGCTTATCAAACATCATCATTGAAGTTGTAACGTAGAATCTGTAGGGTTCTGAACGTAAAATACGGCATGATTCCTTCAATGTATGCCTGTGGTGTGCACTCTTTGACAACACTGGAAAGAGTTTGGAAAAAGCACTGATGATTGCTGCAAAAGTATCTCCGGAGTCCATTTTAAACAAAAATAAAAACTGGCATACACAGGAGAAGCAGGATATTTGAATGTTACAAAGTTCTTGTGCAGTATCTGAATGTTAACTAACTGTAATACACTGCAGTACTTTCAAGACGATGCCATTTGTGAGGAGAAGGCAACTTTCCAAGTCCCAATCAAGTAAGCCGCGTAGGCATGAAATGCACAGGGATAACAAGGACAAAAGCTTCAAACATATAGAAAACTCAAATTGGTTAGACTAAGTGTACGAAACAGCAGCAAAAGTCGCCACACGATCTGTATTTTCGAAAATAATTTTATCTGCTTCCGACTCGAGTTCTGCTTCTCGCCGCTATATGTAGCCGATGTAGGTGGCGCTTTTGTGGCGAGAACACAATCCTAAATACGTGGCCAGTGATGAACCGGGACGAGGGGTGATACAAATTTGGCCACGCTTGGGATTGTGATCTCGCCGCAAAAGCGCCACCTACGTCGGCTACATATAGCGGCGATAAGCAGAACTCCAGGAAGCTCTGAGGAAGGTGTCTGATAGACACCGAAACATAAGCAAAGTAAGTACAGCCTGGTTGTGTACAAGAACTCTCCTATTTCTGATCTATATTTTCGTTGAGTTGCACGGTTCTTGGATACCAATCGCGACCTCGGAGCAAAAACAGACTATCCAAACATTGTTTATGCATAGATCATCTCGTCTATCCACTTTTCTTACGAATGTTATGAATACAAAGACAACATTTGCAAATAACATGTCTGTTGCCTAAGTCTATTCAATTATCATTTAATCCAAGAGTTATTTGCGGAGGTTCAACCAATTACCATAATTCTCACAGGCTTTCACTCTGGCTAATTCTGTACATTCTCCAAAGAGACTCGGTGGAAATATCAATATGGCATACAAATTCATAACTCAAGGCTGTATGTAACCCCATACTGTCTATAGGACATGTTTAAGCAATGTGCTTAATATATCATGCCCTTGCCATTCCCAACCGCAAAGAAATGTCTCCTGAGATTCGTACGAGCTCTGAGAGAAAAACCACAGAACGGGATCTGATTATCAATCTATATGCTACAGTGATAATACCACCAAGTCTCATGGGGATAAGGGTACAGAAATAGCCACAGCAAATCCTTGGTAGATCCTCTTAATTGGTCGAACCGCCACAAATAATTCTCGGAGCGAAGAGTGATTTAATGAATTCCTACAGGAAACATACATGGTATGGTAAGTAAGAGTTTTCCTCTATTTTCCTCCACAACATTGATGAGGCAAGTGTATAAACGCAATTATCTGAGAAAAAGAAAATTTTTGTAAGACTTGAGGATTTTTTTCTCGAAGGTCTCAAGGTCATAAGTCAATTTAAATCTCAGAAGCTTCGAAGCTGGTGTGTTACGCCGAAAGGCGGTTATACCGGCTATACGGATACAAATACAGTTTCGCCGAAGGGCAGTCATACCCTCCACAGAGATACAGATACAGGTACAAAATCATTTGCAGAAGCTGGTGTGTTACATCGAAGGGCGGTTATACTGACTGAACAGATAGCTTTAAAGATACAGAAGCTGGTGTCTTACACTGAAAGGCGGTTATACCGGTATACAGATGCAGAAGCTGGTGTATCAGGGCGGAGGGCGGCCATACCGGCTAAACAGATAGCTTTACAGATACAGAAGCTGGTGTGTTACACTGGAAGACGGTTATACCGGCGTACACAATGCAGTTTCAGAATCTGTTGTATTACGACGCAGGCTGGTTATACCGGCTATACAGATGCTGAAGCTGGTGCATTATGACGGAAGGCGTTCATACCGACCATAAAGATACAGACAGTGAAATGCTCTTCTCTGACTGACCCTTTCAAGTTCCTGACAACCGACCCTCCTACTAATCTTCGGACAGATATTGAGAGCGAAGATCGTGAGGGTTTCTTACTCCCTCCCTCACCTTTACCAGCCCAGGGTCATCTGTTGCGAACACAATGAAGATGTTCACGCAAATCAATCTTCCCAATATCTGCTAGAAGATACATGTAATTGACTACTCATGCCTTCTTTTCGATTTCTCGGCGTGCAGTGACCATAAACATTCCTGCTTGGTATGGATTGTGTCGACCTTTAGCAAGCTCACAATGATTAAAGGATCCCCTAAAAGCAGAACTAAAGAACTAGATGCATCAAACTTCTGGGCCGGTTGTGTTGAAGTCTTCCTTACAATCTGTACCCCTCTTTCATTAAGAAGGTACTCTTTGCTGTCAGTTGATACCGAATCTTTAATCATCTCTGTCTTCATCTTTCCGCCCTTGCCACTTTCATCTACCAAACTAGATCAAGAATTGGCAAGGAATCGTTTTTTGGAGGGGGGATTCCGTGGCCTTGTTGCCGTAAGGTGTCTTAATCAAATCCACCTTATATTTATAATACCTTTACGGATGATTATTAGGCTACGCTGGTTCGATTATTTATATGGCTGCCATCTTCTTGGAACTCCAAAACTGGTGCGAGCGAATATAAAAAAGTTTGGCCAAAATTAAAGCTGCCTTCATTGTGAAATCTAAGTAGTCAGGAAGGTTGAAAAGATTAATGACTGAATGCAAGGAATATGGTATACCAAAGAATAAATTAGTTTTCTTCATTTTAGCGCTTTCACATCTTATTGCTTGATATCGATCTTGGAATCGACATTGGTATTCTATGAGTGTATACTTTTTCCAACATGATTTTTGCAATCTACAGCATATATTTGCTCATTTTGCAGCTGCTTTGTAGGATATACTGTACGTTTTTCTTTCTTTGGAAGCCGCCGAAAATAGATGTCATCCATATATTCAAATCGAATGGGCTTATGTTTGGAGCTGAGATCATCTACTGTAACCCCGCATCCCTCAGACTCTGAACACATTATGTATATGTATATATATGTTTATTGCAAATTCTTGCCCGAGGGCTAATTGCAGGTACAAACAACATGTAAAATAAGGAAAATACAAAGGTGCTAGGAACTACATTCTATGACAATGCTGTGCTACTGGAGTGTACATTATACTGGTTTTGTTGGGTTTGACTTCTTCTTTTTAGGCAGTGGAAGACGAATTTACCCACTTCTTTTATAATGTGTGGGTTCTTTGATTTTGATAGTAGGATTGATTTCTCATTGTCAGGAATAGTGGGAAAGTAAGCGTGTATTTTGGATACACTCATAAATAGTTGGTTTTTATAGTCTCCACAAGAAAGACCACACCCTACACACTACTCTCCAAGCAGACTGTTTTTGACGTGTCTATTTTTTAGAAATTTGGTCAGTGGAAATAAAGAAAGTGGGACAAAATTGAAAGCCTGACAAAAACGCAATAAACACGTCAAAAACAGCTGGAGCCGGACATCTGCTTTGAGAAGAGTACTACACTATATGCAGACGCTCTCTGTCAATATTTTTGGGTGGATAGCTACATATAACTCTTACGCAAGAAACGTTAACTGGCGGTGCTTTTCTCAAAATGTATATCGATTTCGTAATTTTGCAGCAAGGAGATGGATTCTAATGGGGCTTCTAAGAGTCTAGATTGTACTTACTCGTATCCCACGGAGCGACAATTTTGACAATTAAGTATCTGGTCGTGCGCGCCGCGCTGGGATAAGAACTTGTAATACCCCATAATGGACGCAATCGGATTTAACAAGAATATTTGTACGATACAATATCACTGTCATGTGGCAGATCGTAATGCGCTGAGGAGACGGTAACTGCACTGCTGTGTACTTTCGTGTCACATTATCCACGAAATTCGGGCGTATCGATGGAAGATCGGCCATATTTAAGATCGACAGAGGGTCGCGCATATTTATCACCTGAAAACCGTCCCTGTCACATATAAGTTATACATTGTACCTTGTACAATTGTTGTGCAATTAAGTTATTATTACAAGCGAGGCTCGGGCGATCGCCGCAGAATCGTCGTCCGATCGATTTTCGCCAAATGTGACAGGGGTATTAGGGCGCTTTCACATAGGTCGTACGATTGTCATATGATCACTAACTTCGGGCATTCTAGAGGACAAAAATGTACGTCTCCTGCAAAATTCAAATGTGTTGCTGTTTTGGATCCATGTCGGTGGTTGGTTCTATCACGGCCTGCTTGAAAATCTTATGGCATCAAAATCGTACGACTTTCGCACGACTTATGTGACCGCGCCCTTAAGAAAATGTACTCTTCCAAAAGCGCGAGTGGAAAAGCAATCTATAGATTCCCACATGACATTTTTCCCCACAGCGTGTCCAGTCAGGAGTCTCGCCATATTCGTCAGGGGCTGTCCAACATATGTGGCTGACTGAATATCGCAATTTGCAGCCAAGTCTTCCCTGATCTATCTCATTGCCAACCAATGAAGCCAAAAGCGCTAAATAATAGCGTTGTAGACAGAGAGATTTTGACGGATGCGTATATCATAGAGGAAAGAGCAACATTAGCCATTCAATAGATTCATTATGATTGTCAATCACTATACATTAAGGTTCTCTGTACACAATACATGTAGATGGTGTTAGCTTGTACGTTACGCCGAAGGGCGGTTATACCGGCTATACAAATACAGATACAAATACAGATTGACCGACGACTGGGAGGAAATTCAATGCCCAGAGCCAAATTTACTTTATCGAATAACATCTTGAAATGATCTTGCCCGCTGTGCTTGACTCCATTTTTTTTTAATCCCCCGAAAACAAATTGACGATTTTTGATAGCTCTTTAAACTGACATAAGGATAGACAAGAACATATAATGTTCACTTAGCTTCCTTATTAATTTCTGACTAAACGCATTTCATTTCCAGGGTTTGTCAGTGGGCACTCGGTAACGAACGACAGTCAAAGACCTGTGGAAGATATGTCTCAGTTCAAGTGACGAGACTCAAGCCGTATCGATGGAAGAAGTCTGGGGATATAACTGTCCAGTATTTCGATAGGAACTTGACTAAATTGAGGTTTATGTACACTTACAACGCGACACACGGCAAATAGTCACCTTACCTTAAACAGAGAGTGATGGTAAGCGGCCGTCAAGACACAAACCGCAAGTAGTATCTCCCTCTGAGGTCTCTCTCATATGCAGGGCCGTACCTAAATGCCGTGCAAGTTATCGGGTTATATATCACACACACACCACAGCCGCTCGTCGCCCAGGAGACGCCCGTTTCGCACTCATCACAAGGCGTCGACGATAAGAGAGATGATGGGCGATTGGTTCAGCGGATGAAATAAGTTTCAGGACCGAATCACGTCGTAATGATGAAAATCAGTGCGCTGAGAAGAAGTAGCGCCGATATGCTGACGTGTTCGCTTTACGTATCATGTCTATAAGCTACTAAATAGATTGGAAAGTGGAGAAAGAATGATGATTTGAAAAAGAATGAAAATTTGATGTGATAACCATTCGTGGCCAAAGGATATCCTACGTACACGTCGTGACCGAATCTAGGCTTATCTTTTTATCACTTTTATTTGAATTTCTGTAACGTTACACGCATGTTCTGCCTTGGTTACTATCCCTTGTGCCAGGTATATTTGTGCACATATTATAAGGACGACAGGAAGAATAGGTAAATTGCGATGCTAATTGTGGATCTCAGTATAAACTCAACTTGATTTCGACGGCATGCGTGGTTTTAATGAGGCAAGCTTTCTTTTACATCGATAAAGACTGTCGTATGTCATAGTGGCTACGTCATTTTATTTGTCCTACCTAAAACACTTCTTAGCTGATGAAAATACGATGCTCTCAGCTGGCAGGCCATAAGACCTACCTGGGGAAGATATAAGAAAAAAAAAACAATTCTATCAATAGACTAGTGATTTCCCTGTGGAATTGAATTGTCCATCTTTCGTACTCAGAAGATTTTAAAAGGACAAGCTTGGTCGGGCAGACATCCGTCCCTACTACTGCATGATGGATCTATCGTGCAGATCATACCAATTCCACAAGAGGGCGATGGCGCTGCGACCTCGCCGCGACCAATGTCACATTTGACTCAACCCTCGAAATTTTGCAAATGTTGAGTCACACAAGAAGGAAGTAAAAATGATTTGCTGCATGGTATACAGACTTTCGTCCCGACCTAAGTAATGCATTTTGGCACAGAACGACAAAATTGAGGAAGTAAAGAGTTTGCAGTAATTCCTGGTGAAGGAAGTGGCGAGGAACGTTGAATGTAAATCCTCCTTATTCCGGGTGAAAAAGCTAGGCAAGTTCCCCTATCTTGTAACGTTAGGCACGGCATGATTTATGCATGGCTTACACCGTATCTACGGACTCCTGCGGGTTTATCACCCAGTGTGCCATGTGTGCCTTGCCCCTTCGGTCCTTGCTCATTCGGGTGAGTTGATTTGAATCGCCTGGATTATATCACCTATGTTTTCCACATGGGTTGTTAACTGCAAAGATGCCAAGAGATTTAGAAATACCGTGTTGGCATCTGATATGCTCCCCTTGGTTACAGTAAAAGGATGACGGCAGTTATATGATATTTATCGGTCTTTTTATTAGAAACTTTCCATGAGATCGCGTTGTGCCTGACAGGCAACGCAAAGAAAAATTTTATACGGTTGAGTTGGTTTGAATCAATTTGGTCATCACACATGAAGGTTGCAAAGACGCCTGGAGACTAGGCGATCCAATCTAAACGCTTTATATGATCATTTGTCGTCTTTGGAGACTGTGGAGACTGCCTTGAGCAAAAGTCAAGGAAAGTTAGTAATACATAATGACGATCTTGTGTCACAAACTTTATTAATTGCAGTTTTTTTAGGCAGTGGTGAGGCCAATCTTTCAAAGCCCTTCACAGAAGTTTGCAGCATTTTGCATACTTAGATTTATCCCATAGCAGATGGAGGGCAATTTTTTTCCAGCTCTTGATGCCAATTTCATTACGCAAATGCAGGTTGTGTCAGTACAAATCTTCGCTGTGATTAAAGGACAGGTCAAGCAGAATAAGACACGAGTCGCAGCTTATTTCCAGAGAAACAGTTTAGTTCCAATCTGAGAAAATTTCAGAACTGCTGAGTTTGATGACTGAGTTATGTGGCTACATATTAACTGGCTTTCAGGTGCGGTTTGAAACCCCCCCCCCCTCCCCTCATTCGGACGAGCCACTTAGGTACACCATTTTGGTAGAGCTCTATGCAGCGTCAGGTGGATGAGACGTCTCCATTACTAGAAAATCCCAGTCTCAGGCGGATTCTTATCAAAAGACACTCCGTCCACAAGGTGTAGAGAAGCTTTAGTCAGTTCCTGCAATCTCCCGCTACCAGCCCGTCAGGGGATCTAAGTAAAAATCCGGCACAACCTGCAGCAATTGTATTAATGGCAGACATGGGTATGTCTGTAAACGATATGTAGGGTCTTAAGTTTATATCCTTCCTTGAGACGTTGGGAGCTTAATCGGTACCATGCAGGCGCGAAGAGACAAATTCCTTTAGGTTAAGGACTTAGCTGAGATAGAGATAGTGCAAACTAGGTCCTATTCAACTAGACGGCGATCGCGCTAAGACCTCGCTGCGACCTAAATTGGATTCGTGTAACCCTTGATTTTATAGTTGTAATAGAATGCAAAATGTAAAAGTATGACTGAAAAGACAACAAAACGTGCAAAGTATGAAAAGATTCGTTTTTATCTATGAAATTACTCGAGCACCTTGTCAAGTCGCTTCATCGCAGTGCGGTCAACGCAACGTTACTAATATATCAGCACTAAGGACAGGCATGGCGTTTGTGCGGGGCTCAGAGGCAAGACTCGTACCATGGGAAACTACAGCATTAGCTTGATGCTACCGACAGTGGTAGCATGTTTCGCACTGGGTTTCGCATTGTCTCTTTTCGGCAAGCAGAAGGAACGGTGAACCATGGCTTAACATCTAAGGTCAAACGGAAAGTAACGTCTAACATTAATGACTCTGACCCTTTCCAGTAGTGTGAATATGTACCAATGAACGACAAAAGCCAGGATTTAATACTTCAAACCAGAGGAAAGAATCACTTACCATAGGATTGCTTTGCATGAGCTAAAGTTGCTCTGACTTGTAATAGCACAAGGCCATAAGTCAAAGTTTTCATACTGATGTTACTAGATAACCCACATATCTTCGAAAATTTGGTTATCAGTCTTACTGTAATCTATGAGTCTCGAGGTAGCCTGTCCCACCAGAGGCAGACATTTGACCCTACAACAGGAGCGGTATCTACGGTGACTGAATATATGATTTCATCCGCCTGTCCCCACTGAGCCAGCCCCTCATAGATGACCTAATTACAGATAACATGCCCGCATCTCAACGGATTCAGACATTCTCTTATGGCGCAGGAAGATCCTATCTGGTGCCGTGGTGTCAGATATAAAATCAATGCCGAATTTCCTTCTTGACACCCTTCTCGAGAGTACTTTAGCCTCCACCGTATCCTCCTACGGGGGTACGAGGATCTTAGAATTTGGCAAAAAATAGCCTCCATAGCAGGCTCTTTGGGGCCTTTTTTGGCTCATAATACACTTTTTGTACTGGATCGCTGATTACCCTTTTTTTATTTCGCTTTGAGGTCACCAAGGCAGGCACTAGGGGCCAGTAATCAGCGACGGCCGGCAATCACCGATTCAGTAGAAAATAAATGTACAGCAAAAATGTATTATGAGTGAAAAAATGCCTCAAAGAGCCTGCTATGGATGCTAGCAAAACATAGGGAAATTAGACAGGGGAGCTCGAGTCAGCCCATGCTTCGGTTCGTGTTTCCCTCAGCTGCGCGGCCGACCAACTCCTCTTTTAGCAAAACTCCCCTGAGAAAATATTCTCTGTAAAATAGTCAGCGTAGTCAGTCTGGTAGAGACTAGGAGTACTTGTTTTTGTTTGACGATCGTGATCTTGAATACTGAATACGTCGAATCCAGATAGAACGTAGTATGATACAAAATTCATATGGATCAAGAAACTGAATAGGTTATCTAAAGAGTCGTTTTTGATAGTATTCCCTATCTTTTTTTAGTTTCTGAGTACTGCGTGTTTTGATATCCGTAAGAAGGCTTCTTGTGTTTCATAATGTCATTGTAGCTAATATCCAGGTTAACAAGGAACATCAGTCAATGAGATACTGTACTCAACATTGCATAATGATATTTAGACAGACTTCCACTTTATAATAGATTGTTATAAACCTATTAGAAAGACTGAAATTGGTACGATCTATTTTATGTAAGTCCGATACAATATCACCACATACCAAGACAGTGACATTCAATATATCATCATGTCGTGTTCATATATCTTCCAATGAATCCAATTTATATATAGCTCTTTGCGAGACAAGAAGACAATCCTATAATTCGTGAAGCAGCATACTGTATTACTGTTAACACTGTTAAGATAATATTCTAGAGTATTAGTTTGCATAACGTTATCCATATGTTTCTTCTCTACCTTTATATTGGTTCTTTACTGTAGATCAACTAACTGTCATGTATCTAGTTGCCAAATACCATGTCAAGTTGCGATACATTGTACCTGTTACAATTGTCGCGCAATAAAATTTTCTTTTTTTTCACAAAAAAATGCCTTAAATATGTATTCTCATGGTTGGACAATTAAGTACAACTGAAGGGCCATCTTTTATATGACGTTGTGTGGTATTGGAAACAATTGGACTGATGAATTTACAAGCCTTTGGAGACAATAGCACTTTGATAAGGTCTACGCTAGTCACTGTCCTAGATAGTACATACGTCTTAGTCTGTTAGAATTTGTACCGTAGTAGCAGTACTAATATACAAGCAAATGTAGGGCTCCAATACTATATTATTTAAGAGTGTTTCTGTGGTGTTTTCTGTGTCCTTCTAGTGGAGACACCAGCTCTTTGATAAGGTCTACACTACAGTCACTACGAGGGGCGTTCAAGAAGTAATCCACCTGACCCACTTCCAGTTGTCTGATCTAGATGAAATTTTGCATATGTAATGATTCATATCTCTATGGGTTATGTTGCAAAAAACAGCTCTGAACTAATTTTGGTTTTTCATTTAAAGGTGTTTGAACTGAGTCAGGTGTGAAATGGACCAGGTGTGAAATGGAGCCAGTTGAGTGTCGCGCAGTGATCCTGTTTTTGTATTTGAAAGGACGCATACCAAATGAGACTTTTGATGAAATAAAAGAAACTTATGGTGATGATTCCCCATCATATGACCTTGTAAAACGCTGGCATTGTGAATTCAAACATGGCCGGAAGTCTGTGGAAACAGCTCCCAGACCTGGTCGTCCCTCTTCTGCCATTGATGAGGCATCTGTTGCAGGACTAACCTGGGGCGTCCTACAAAAACGGTGTACAGAGCTGCATCAAACGATGGTAGAAATGCATAACTCTGGGTGATTCCTATGAAGAGAAAGACTAATAACTGCACCAAGTTTCATTAATCTCCTCCTTTGGGAAATGGGTCAGGTGGATTACTTCTTGAACGCCCCTCGTATCCTAGATAGTCCATTCATCTTAGTCTGTTAGAATTTGTACGGTAGCAGCTGTACCAATATACAGGCAGATGTAGGGCTCCAATGATGCGTTTACGAGTGTTTCTAGGGTGTTTTCTGTGTCTTTCCAGTGGAGACACACAGCTCTTTGATAAGGTCTACACTACAGTCACTATCCTAGATAGTCCATCCGTCTCAGTCTGGTAGAATTTGTACGGTAGTAACATTACTAATCTA
The DNA here is from genome assembly GCA_019207045.1 of Branchiostoma floridae x Branchiostoma belcheri. Classification (NCBI taxonomy): domain Eukaryota; kingdom Metazoa; phylum Chordata; class Leptocardii; order Amphioxiformes; family Branchiostomatidae; genus Branchiostoma; species Branchiostoma floridae x Branchiostoma belcheri. The sequence continues at coordinate 17,451,234 of CM033028.1, read as the reverse complement.
CAAGCGGATGTAAGGATCCAATGCTATGAGTGTTTCTAGGGTGTTCTTTGTGTCTTTCTAGTTTTACACGCTTTTTCGGAGTGTAAATGTCGCTTGCTCTCTTCTTGAATAGATGACTTCTCACACACATTCAACTCCTGAGTCAATGCCAGTGCAGTGTACGATCAAGAATCCTTGAAGTGCTTCACATTTCCACCCTCCTCTCTCTATCACGAGAGGCAATTTCCTACCGCTCTTCTCATCTGACGGTCGCCTGCAGCGGCAAGATTGTGCATCTTCATACAACAAGGTCAGTGACCGCTTGTACGGCTGTTATCTATCTTAGACCCCGTTCACACTCAAAAAAATGAAGCGGCTTCAACGTCGAAGCCGCTTCAACGTGCAAGCCGCTTCAAAAAAATTACGTTCACACTCATTTCAGACAATCCGATTAATCGCACACAATTCCGTACCTGGACTTCAGGTACTTTTTTACAACATAGTTTGTAGGTTTTCTCAAACCCACTCTTAATAGTCTTGTATCATGATCCAGAGAGAAAGCTGTTCAAAGATATGCTTGTTTTTTGTTATTTTTTTTTAGCTTGCTGACTGCTGTGTTTCCTCTCTCTTCGCGTGATAAAAAAAGCTTTGTTTGCTTCCCATTCCACTTGCCTTGACCCTACAGCGATTATTTTTCTTTCCAGACATTATCATTGGGCACAAAAATCAGTAACGTGAGCAAACCTGTCAGTGTGGCGTGTGTTCCTGCTCCCGATACCTGGATATATAACCTCCAACAGGGGGCAAATCGGAAATTTGCATAGAATCTATCCCGCGTTGCGTTCACACTCGCGATTTCAGCCAAGCGGCTTGTTCACAAGTGTCTCAAACAACCTCCCAGGGATGGATTGCAAACGAGCCGGATCGGTGAAAATCCAAGCCGCTTGGAGCGTTCACACTCAAGAAAACGATCCGGATCAAGCGGCTTCGACGTTGAAGCCGCTTCATTTTTTTGAGTGTGAACGGGGTCTTTAAGATTGCAGCAAGCTGCAACGTCTTGAAGGAATGGTTTCGAGAAACTTCGAGAAAACATTAAAATCTGTCTTATACATGCCCTTCTTCGCCCAGCTTCTTATTTCTTTTGTAAATGGAAAGGAGCACTGCTTAGAATGTCCGATCAAGAATGCTTGAATTTGATGTCCCGTTTCCTTTTCGGTATGTCTATATGACTGCGTGTTCTTGTGTATAGTAGTTATTTGAATACCATATAGGTTAAGTAGCGGTATGTGTGGCTGTGGTAGGAAAATGGCGTCACCACAAAGGTTAGTTAGACTTGTGGGTGTGACAGGAATTAGAGTTAAAAGGTGGTAGAACTTGTCATTTATCAGAAATGACGGGCATTCCGGGTCATGGGGTCAATGGACGAGGCAACTAATTCACGGAGAGGTATTTTTGTCTGTGTTTTCGCAGTCGTATATTTTCCATATGCTAGTCACGTTCTCCGTATATACAGAAAGTGGTGACTGTACGCATCTAATGTTTGTCAAAACTTAATACTTGATACATGTACTTAATGTCCTACAAAAAAATAGAACATACGAGAAATTCTAAATACGGAGGGATGAAATCTTAGAACTCTTGTAATATGTTCAGATCCCATGTCCTGTACTGTCGTGACATAGGGTGGCGCAATCGGTAACGTCTTTGGTCCAAACTCCAGAAGTCCTGGTTTTTAAAAAGCCGCTGATGTGCCCTGATGCTGTGCCCTTGGGAAATGCACTTTACGAGACTCCCTCACTTCACTCAGGTGTAAATGAGTACCTAGCTTCGGCTAGGGCCGTCCCTCGGACAGGACGTCAAATTGATGTCTCGTGTTTGAAGAGAGCCACACCTCAAGCACGTTAAAGAACCCACTGCACTTATCCAAAAGAGTAGGAGTCCTTCCCAATGTGACTGTAGCAAACCTTGCAGTCTTGTCTCCGGGTTGACGTCTTGAAAAGGTGATAGTCACCTGCTATGTTATCCTTTCACACATGTAGTAAAACTAGATAAAAAAATTTAAAAAAACGTTGAAGGTCATCGAACTCTGTCCTATACTTTATGGAAATTATTTGTCTAATTACCATCATTGAAATGCATCCCAAGTTTTCGTCTTAGTGACAGTTAATTACCGTGGTTGAATTTACATTTAGATTAAATCAAATGGAAATTCCGTACATATTGTGTAACTTATTCTATACTTCAGCTATAAGATCACAATGTCTGAGTTGGTAGACGCTGCCTGAGGCCAGAAAGATAATTCGGCTCACATGGCAACTTGCGTTCCAAAGTGTGTGCCTGCAAGTTGCTTGGCAATATCAATTTCCTGAGATTGTAGGAAGTACAGATATAGTCTTGGTGGTATATCGAGCCCCAGGGCACCACGCAGTGATTATCTCAACGTTTCTGAAAGATAGGCATCCAAGAGGGAGGGATATTTTCAAATTCAATCTACACGACAAAACTTTTCAGTGAATTTACAAACGTTTCTGGCGCCATTTCCAAGATCTATCTTAGGTTATCTACGATAACTGTTGTCATCGATATCCGGATTTTATGAAGTTATTGATTATTTTGTGTGATTATAAAATGTTTATCTTTGGAATAATTCCAATATGAACGTCGTTCGCACTACACGACAAAAAAATTCAGTGAATTTACAGACGTTTCTGGTGCCAGTTCCAAGATCCTTCGATAACTGTTGTCATCCGAATTTTATGAAGTTATTGATTATTTTGTGTGATTATTAAATGCATAGCTTTGGAATAATTCCAATATGAATGTCGTTCGCACTACACTCCAAATCTTCGTAGCATTGATACATGTGAGTTGTGAACGTGAACTGCAATTGTTCTTTAGTATGAAAGTTCATCTGTGTTGGTAAATGGCATTGTAGAAAAACTAAACTTTACGTAGCCAACACCAAGTTTGATTTGGACTTACCCCAAATCTTTATCCAACTCCGTCAGCCTTGTTCACGGAATGGACCCGTCTGCTGTAGCTTCCGGACGCTTGATAATGACTTCTTCCAAGTTGACACAGATGAACTTTCAAGATAAGCTATTAGCTATTAGTTAGCATCAAGTATGTTATTAGTTTGCATCATTAGTTGGACCCATTCTTTCACTGGCGAAATGTTTCCTCCGTGTCCCTCTTCTATACTGTGAATACACCGATGAAGTCACACTATTTGCCCCTCCATTGAGAGCCTTTCGGCACAATACTTGGTATTCCTCTAGCTCACATCGTTAAAGGCAACCTAAGCAATATTAGCCTGAGTCAGGGTTGTAGAACTTCAATTACCAAAATCAATTTTGGGGCATTTTTCTACGTAAGAGGATGAAGCAACTCTATTCCATTCCTTATTAACATTCAAGGAGCAAATATTCGATACCGCAGTAGCGAGAAGACGCCGTGAAGTTTCATTTTTGGGCTACAATATTCAGGGAATCCTAGCTGCTGCTTGTTTCTGTGCCGTTTTAACCACTCAAAGTATGAAGTATTGATGTAAATGTGGGGATATAGGGCAGTAAATATAAATTTCATACATATTGCCTTATCCAGATTATTTCCACTTTTATCGCTCTAATATTGCTTAGGTTGCCTTTAACTGTTAAATCATCAGTCTCAAAATCCTTCTACAGCAACAGTGCCTTTACCCTGACTGTCAAACTATGGAACTCTCTCGATGACAACTCTCCTGCATAAATCATTCAGCCTTTCAAATCAGTGTTCACTTTTATCTCCTTGCACAATTATTTCCATCGACCAACAATTTATTCAGTTCATCGCCTAGAAGTGGGCTAATGGCCTAGCTTTGAACAAACCCGATTTGTGGGTTACTAATTGTTCTTTTTTCTAGCCCATAAGCCTCGTGACCGTGCCGTCTACATGTCTTTGTCTAATATGTCTACTTCAAACACTTATGTACAATCCCACTTTGTTCTTGTAGTGCCGCATAGTTACACAAACTTCAACAAATCGCGCAAGCGAAGCTCTGTAGACGTGCCAGAATCAATAGATATAAGGACCGGATCAGCAAACTTTGAGCTAGCGAGCCAGCAAATCAGCATCACCTGAACTTGACCTGATGATTCGGCTATCCCATGCATCGCTTAACCACTTCAACTGAAGAGTAATGGTTAGACTGTTTGCTTTGTATTCGGGTGCACGGTCGCCGGCATTAGTACCCACTGACTTTCTCTCATTATCAGTCATGAGACATAGAAGGGTAATGTGTTCAAAAACTCGTATTTTCCCAGAACTATCGAAGAGTGAAATTTATCATCACCAAACACAGCAGGGGTGTTATTGCCTTATAGTTTTAAAGACCACCTGCAGCGAAATATGCAAAGGTTAATATGTGATAGGTCTTTCAGTGTAATATAACCAGCTGTTGTCTGCGAAGCTGGTGTGTTACGCCGAAGGGCGGTTATACCGTCTATATAAATTTAGATATAGATATATGTGTTTTTTCCTGTTAAACCAAATATCCACTGAATCAGTAAAACTCCCCTAGATCATTAGTTTTAAAGTGAAATCACGCGCCAGTAATTGATAATGTTTGTCGAAAGTGCACAACAAGACACAATTCAGTCCCTAGCTGCCAGAACCTTGTTTTTATAATTAACAATTTTCAATTAATTGATTAATTGATTGATTGATTGATTGATTGATTGAGATACATAATATGGTGGTTGAACACACCACTGACGCCACCAATGGACTAGCCCCCAGTGTGGCCCGTGGGCCATAGAAACGGAGATGGGCACCACCCTATACATCCGAAGATGGGAAGGATTTCAAACAAGCCGGAAGACGGAGAGAGACGGTGTTCCGCTATCAGCTTCTGCACTCGAGTAGGATTAGAGTTAGAGTCACTTCGCCCACACAGTTGTGTAGGTGTTATCTTCTAATGAATGAGACCATCATAGGCATCTGCAGTATCCTGCCTTCACCTTTATCATGACTTACCTTCCCGAGACAGAAGGGCCTGGAGAATACTGATGCAGAAGTCTACAAAAGTGTCCTGCTTTCAAACATACTAAGTAGCATGCATAGTCCAGTGGTTAGCGACCTCTGGACCAATAGTTTAGAGTTCAAATCCCAGCTGTGTCGCCCGCTGGAAATGCACGCTACTAAGGATTGCAGTCCTTAAGCCCCCTTTACAAATCAAGAATTTAGCTCGGCCGAGTTGTCAGCGAACTCTAAATTACGAGGAGGTATGACCCTGATGCCGACGAAGAAACTCTGCCATTGGGACAATAAGCTGTGGTTCACCGTTCATTGTGTTTTTTCGAAAAGAGCTAGGGAAGAGTTCCCCAGTACAATGAACTAGTCTCTACCAGACTGGCCGAATGAGGGGATTTTGGCGAAGTTAGGAATAAAAGTCTTGTAGGAGTTAATTGGCCTAGGAGTTTCGGCCGTCCTGGCGACAGGCTCCTTATGTCGCAAACTCTACTCCTCTGCGGTGTACCGAAAGTGCGAAAAGGAACGAAAAGGAACGAAAAGGAACGAAAAGGAACGAAAAGGAACGAAAAGGAACGAAAAGGAACGAAAAGGAACGAAAAGGAACGAAAAGGAACGAAAAGGAACGAAAAGGAACGAAAAGGAACGAAAAGGAACGAAAAGGAACGAAAAGGAACGAAAAGGAAAGTACCGAAAGTGCGAAAAGGAACGAAAAGGAACGAAAAGGAGCAAACGTTCCTTTTCGTTCCTTTTCGCACTTTCGGTAGTTTCCTTTTCGTTCCTTTTCGTTCCTTTTCGCACTTTCGGTACTTTCCTTTTCGTTCCTTTTCGCACTTTCGCTACCGAAAGTGCGAAAAGGAGCGAAAAGGAATGGAGTATGAAGCAAACTTAAATAAAATCAATGAGAATATAAGGAATCGGTACTGCGGGCGTTAGAAGCCTATAAAACGTGTTTTATTTTACCGAGAATTTGACATTATCAAATTTTTACAGCGCTGTTTCAGGCTGTTGTTTTTGTGTGGCTAAATTATTCTTTGAAGATCTGCGAAATACAAAGAAACGGAACTGAGATAAGAAAGTAAGGACTAAAATTCAGTGGGTGGTAGATGAATATCGATTATTATACATTTTCAGGATGAGGCAAGATTGTAACGTTGTTGTTGTATTTGGGTGGCTTTTATTCTCCCTAGAGGGGAGCGCCGCATGCAAATGACCCGCGAAATCCGGTCAGGAAAGATATGCTAATAAACTGCTTCCCCACGAGCATGACAGCTCCTTTCAACAGGGCCAACAACATGGTTTTCTGGAGACTGGAGACATATCTTCTCGCTCGTTCACAACGAAAGAAAAGCTGTAAAAGGAGAGACATATATACATTGTACCAAAGAGATTTCATCAAGTTGTACAATGAGTATTCATCATTTTGGCGGGAAGAAAGGTGCCAACGTGAGGAATTTGTGCAAAGGATATTGGGAAATACAATTTCTGTCAACAATTTTCCGTCATATTCAATACAAATAAATTTCTGCCTCTTGCGACCGACATCAGGCCCTCGCTGATGATAAAAAAATCCCAATGCCGGGTTTAGATGTCCTGGTTGCAAAACAAATTTAAGGCGTTGTATTGATATTAATGAAAGTGTGAAAAAAAAGGAAGGAAGAATAATTCCCAACATGCTGGGCTCGAACTTCCGATCGTCGACTTCCCTGGGTTCGAACATTCGACCTATATTTCTCTAAGGTCAAGTTCTTACAAATTGTGCAATACATATACTTGTAACTTTGCTATCATTGCATTTTTTAAACAACTATATCCACATAGCATGGCTTTTTATGATAAAATATGCGCAATCGTTCTCAACATAATCCATTTCTTCTTGTGAAATTTTATAATATAAATGTAATATGGATATTCTAAGGAATGTTATAACCACATTAACACGTACATGAACATAGATATGCATAGATAGGTCTCATCAATATTCATTCCTCCATTGAACCATTGCTATAGGAATTTCGTGGAACAAGCCGCAAAATGCATTTGCCGATCACAGTTTACCTTTTCCTAATATTACCATCGATTTTATTTGAATTTGCTTCATACTTCGTTCCTTTTCGTTCCTTTTCGCACTTTCGGTAGCGAAAGTGCGAAAAGGAACGAAAAGGAACGAAAAGGAAAGTACCGAAAGTGCGAAAAGGAACGAAAAGGAACGAAAAGGAAAGTACCGAAAGTGCGAAAAGGAACGAAAAGGAACATTTGCTCCTTTTCGTTCCTTTTCGTTCCTTTTCGCACTTTCGGTACTTTCCTTTTCGTTCCTTTTCGTTCCTTTTCGTTCCTTTTCGTTCCTTTTCGTTCCTTTTCGTTCCTTTTCGTTCCTTTTCGTTCCTTTTCGTTCCTTTTCGTTCCTTTTCGTTCCTTTTCGTTCCTTTTCGTTCCTTTTCGTTCCTTTTCGCACTTTCGGTAGACCCCTCCTCTGGTGTGTTATTTGGCTTTTTTGGCTAATTTGTACTATTATTCCAGCGACTTGTGGAGCCTGGTAGACAGCTAACAGTGAACGTGTAGATACTATATATCAAGTCTGTCTTCTCTGTTACAAAGACACACGTCTTCAGCCAATTAGGAGACGTAAATTCTTGCCACGCTTTGACAAGATTATCATCTACAGAGTGTCTTCAAAAGGCGCGGTTGAGACTGATTTCTTCCTTATCTCTTTCGCGCTGCAATTTCCCGGCACCGGACGTGACCTTTAGGGAAAAATACCACCTTCGAATCGCAAATTCAGGAATGACGCTCGCCTGTCTGCATCCAACGTCAAGTACCAAGATTGTCCTCTTCTGAATATCACATATCGACCCACTGTGATCTAAAACCTGCCAACGCATTCACAGGTATAGTGACAGTCTCGTTTATAATGTATAGGTCGGAAAATCAATTTTGAATGCCATTTCTTGAGTCTGCATTGTTTGAAATTCCGTTCTGTAAAAAAAGATTCCCTACCCAGTTGAGAGTTTGGTCCTAAACTTTGCTGTATAAGCTTACTTTGCAGTCTGCGCACTTCATTTAAGTTGACTAAGAGGTAAGGAGCCTTACAAGGGCAGTGTAATTCATTCCAGAGGTCGGCCAGGCGACGCCCCCGTGACTTGAAAAGTTAATGGAAGAGAGTATCTTCAAAGTTGAAGTAATGGGGGTTAGTTACAGAGCTGGCAAGCTGCCCAGTCTAAATTATAGCGTTCTCTTGAAACGTTAGGTTAAGTTATAAGTCGTGTATCAAAGATTGGAGCGTTCCTTCCTATAACTCCAAGTGAATCATATCGATTGTTTCCGCCTTGCTTCTTTCTGAGAGAGACTGCGGCCTTTTATCTTACTCGAAAGAGGTCTCTATGCTCTTCTCCAACGCTTTTCATTCGCAAAACGGTGTGTAATTTATTGAAGTCGTAATTCCGGAACGGGGAATATGCACAGCTGCTCACGCCTACTTCTTGCAAAAGAAGTATTACCTTGGCGGAAATGAAAGGAAATAAGAAAGACTGTTTTTCATCTGAATTCCGACACTTGCGTAGGTTGCAATCAGGATATATTGCATCTATCTTGCAGCTAACCAATTTTATTTGAATCCACCACATCTGAAGGGCTTTTGTCTTTAATAGGATTTCCTATCGCTCTGGAAGGATCCTTGACAGAAAGCGATCGCTACAACCACTGTGACATAAGTCACCGTGGATTTTACCCAGCCCGAGTAATTGCTTTTGACAGCAAAGAGGTGGCAAACGGAAGCAGGTAGGTTAGAGGATATTGACCACTCCTTGAGTTCGATTTGAACAGACAGGTTTTATACAGGCCAGGGGCAGCGGTTGAAAATAGATAAAAGCTAGCCTTTACAAAATAGAGTTCGAAGATCTCATACCTCCGTTCACTTCTTGAAAATGTAATATTGAGGTGAAAAGTATTATGACTACAATCTATATTTCCTGATAGCATTATGTCTGCGTCTTTGAACCGCGAGAAAACTCACATTTAAATCGCTAATAAATCAGATAAAGGTTTATGAATAACAATTTTTTTCTTCACTTAATCAATAAAATATAGGAAGGCAGATGACCCGGTACGCAAATCATTTTAGAAGAGTTTTTTTCGGTGTTGATGTGAGCTCCGGCCATCCTGGGCTAACTACTTTGGTCGTTTCCGTGCCGAAGTGAGAACGCTCGTTTGGATGAGATTGTCTTTCTTGCCAAAGCCATCAGAGGTGCGATCCCAAATTGAAGGAATTCCAGGCTACCGTCTCTCATATCTTCCTTAACTTTTCTGACTCTTTTTCAGTATCAGCGAATACAATAAACATGCATTGACGTCAAAGGAATGACAATGACTCTTCACAGACAGCCTGTTGTCTAAATAATTTCTCCTATAGGGACCGCCTACGATGTCTGTCGATGTCTGTCGTATACGATGGTAGATAATTCATCGAGGATGATATTAGGAAATGCGTTCTCTAGACCTGATCAGTCTAAAACGGAGTTTCAATAAATTAGTTAAAGACTGTTGGCGTCTGGCTTATCAGGATAATCACTTATATTGATGTCGTTCTTCTGTAATTACGAGTTACTTCACAAAGAAGGAATTAATGTGTCGTTGATAACATTTGTGAAAATGGGCAACATAACTCTAGAAGCTGTGGATGGATCTGCAGGATTCTGGAAAAGTTGAACTGCAATTTCCGACACGAAAATTAGACTTACCCAAATTTTGGATCTGTAGGATATAGGTATGTTGTTATGTGTCAGCAAACTAAAGGTCACCTTTGTATGATGGGTACCCTGGCGGCTTTGTATGGTACTGCAGCAGGGCCTCAGGTTTTCGAATCTCATGCTTCAAACATGCAATGGCCACGATGTTAAGATGGCAGTTAGCACTTTTCACTAATGCAGACGCCATGCTAGCTTCGATGACAGATTCTATAGATGACGTGATGGAGGTAAATTTCAAAGCAAACAGAGCCAAGAAACATGGCTGTATTGACGATATATATTCTAGTCGCTTATCAGTTGTGGAACATGGCAGAAAGAGTCACGACTTCCTGTTGGTTACAAAGTCAGGAAAGCACTTTAAACTCAGACCTTCCGGTCAGTGTCAGTCGCCAGAATGACCCCTGGAAGCTATGGCGGTGTTCTCAGAGCAGGGGTAGATACATCATTCCTTGTCATGCAAATATGAAACCTAGAATACGGTGGTAAGCTATTAAGGGGCTGACGTTTAGACCTTTTTATCCATTCAGGGCCTTCCCATGACGTTCCTCCCGACCACTCCAAAGCTAAGGTCGGCGATGGGCTGATAGCAACCAACACATCTTATTTTGCATCCAGTTTGCTCCTCTGGTCATAATCACTACTAAGGAAAATATGACATTCCCAACTTATTAGATTATCAAAATTATTAGTCGGCAGGCGCGGACGACTTTTAAATACCAGTAGAAAACCTCGCCGAACAACTCCCAAACTTAGATGACCTTAAGATAGCTTGTGAAGAACTCCGAACCATGGTCTGCAGAAGTTCAGGAGGTCCTACGGGACAGAAGCTTAAGGGTCCATATCAAGTATGCGCAGGAAGTTCAAAACATCACTCCTTGTTGCAATTGTGGGAATAGCCCCTTTGGGAATATCAAACTGGATAGGCCAAAAAGGGAACAGTAGTCCATGACTAATTGGCTCCTACTATACAATCAGTTCAAGCCATTGGTCAGTCTCCCGCTGAACATATCCTTTTATACCATGTGCCAAATTGAAAGTGGCCGGCTATGTAACGCCATATGGTCAACATTTGCCGCAGCGGTCATGGTCGATATCGGTTACAGAGAATAAAGTAATTGTTGGATTGAAGTTGGCACATGTGAGGTCCACGTGTTCTCGGTGCATGCTTGCTCGTCCTTGACATTGGCATTGGTTGAAGCTGTTATTGAGATTAAGTGTTACAAAATTCGTATTTTCCCAGAACTATCGTAGAGTGGAATTTGTTATCACCGAGAACAGTAGAGGCACCTTCGCTGGATAGATTTAAAGACTATTTTGTAGATAGATGTGCAAAAGTCAAGTGTGACAGGTCGTTCAGTGTTTTTCCCTGCGAAGCTGGTGTGTTACGCCGAAGGGCTGATACGAGGGGCATTCAATAAGTAATGCCCCTGACCCACTGCCAGTTGTCTGATCTAGATGAAATGTTGCATGTGTAATGAGTCATATCTCTATGGGTTATGTTGCAAAATACAGCTCTGAACTAATTATGGTTACTGATTTACTGGTGTTTGAACTGAGTCAGGTGCGAAATGGACCAGGTGTGAAATGGAGCAAGTTTAGTGTCGCGCAGTGATCCGGTTTTTGTATTTGAAAGGACGCACACCAAAAGGGACTTTTGATGAAATGAAAAAAAACTTATGGTGATGATGCCCCATCATATGACCTTGTAAAACGCTGGCATCCTGAATTCAAACAAGGCCGGAAGTCTGTGGAAACAGCTCCCAGACCTGGTCGTCCCTCTTCTGCCATCGATGAGGCATCTGTCGGAGGACCAACCTGGGATGTCCTACAAGAACGGTGTCCAGAGCTACATCAAATGATGGGAGAAATGCATAACTCTGGGTGGTTTCCATGTAGAAAAAGACTAATAAGTGTGCCAAGTTTCATTAATCTCCTGCTTTGGGAAATGGGTCAGGGACATTACTTATTGAATGCCCCTCGTATACCGGCTATTTGCCGATCCCTACTTGCAAGTTTTAAGTATATGTTGGTAACATACCTGTACATGGAGACTGTTTCTGGCATTTTCCTGTAAGGCCTGCTAACTACAATTCTACGGCAAAGAAGCGGTAGACCGACCAGCCGACCAAGCTATGTCAAACGGACACTTTTTATTTCAAGGAAAAACGTTATCATTTGTACATGTGTAATACTATAGCCCTCACTTCTTTCTAAAGGTAAAGAAATAGAAGACTGACAATCAGACAAAGCAACATTCTAAGGAAAAAAACCTCATCATTGATGTAACACTATAGCCTTCTTTGAATGACTGCTTTCAAACGGATAAAACAAACGAGATGGTGTATTGAACGGACAGTATTCTCCTACCTGAGGCTACACGAGACATTTCGTATCAATATTCAAAGCGATGTATTTTACAGAAAGAAACGGTTCTTGACATTTTCCATCACACCTTTTTATTCTACTGCTCTATCATTGACCTAAGAGCAACAATAATGACTCTGAAATATTATACCGATATTTACTGGACAAAGGAAAGCTACGGGAAGCCTGGGGACTTTGAGATGCAGTTGAATGGGCTTTGAAATAGAGATCTTGCTTTCTTTTCATCCATCTTATGTATGTATCCGTTTTATCATATGAAATCTTATGAATAAGTATCCGTTTCAACTTTTTTATGCATCCGAATGCCTCCCGTGTATCAATCAGAGAATACAGTGCTTCTCATTCTTGTCAAGTTCCTCGAAGTTTTGATAAGTTGAATAAAAAATAACGTTGCTACTTCAACTTCGTTATTACAATAGATCTTTTTGATTCGTATGTAAATACTCTAAGTTTGATGCCTTAACAGGTTAGATTGGTATGAAATTGTATTAATCAACGATTTACCGATTATTTTATTCTATTCTATGATAATTCATCACCATCATCATCAATCATGCTGTTACAGAGTGTTTACTCTTACAGAGCTTTAGTGTTTACTCTTACAGGGTTGGATTGTTTACTCTTACAGGGTTGGATTGTTTACTCTTACAGAGCTTTAGTGTTTACTCTTACAGAGCTTTAGTGTTTACTCTTACAGAGTTGGATTGCGTACTTAATTTGTTGATTTGTTTATTAAATTTCACCACACAAGTGGAAGGGGCGGGGGAACAGGTGGTGACACCTTTGCTGGCCTTCGCCCCGACATAAAAATACAATAGATACAGCAGATTAAGATTAATACTAAACGACATTACAGAGTTGGATTGTTTGCTCTTACAGAGCTTTAGTGTTTACTCTTACAGAGCTTTAGTGTTTACTCTTACAAAGCTTTGTTTACTCTTACAGAGTTGGATTGTTTGCTCTTACAGAGCTTTAGTGTTTACTCTTACAGAGTTGGATTGTTTACTCTTACAGAGTTGGATTGTTTACTCTTACAGAGCTTTAGTGTTTACTCTTACAGAGCTTTAGAGTTTACTTTTACACATTTGGATTGTTTACTCTAACAGAACTTTAGTGTTTACTATTACAGAGCTTTAGTGTTTACTCTTACAGAGCTTTAGTGTTTACTCTTACAGAGCTTTAGTGTTTACTCTTACAGAACTTTAGTGTTTACTCTTACAGAGCTTTAGTGTTTACTCTTACAGAACTTTAGTGTTTACTCTTACAGAGCTTTAGTGTTTACTCTTACAGAACTTTAGTGTTTACTCTTACAGAACTTTAGTGTTTACTCTTACAGAACTTTAGTGTTTACTCTTACAGAGCTTTAGTGTTTACTCTTACAGAGCTTTAGTGTTTACTCTTACAGAACTTTAGTGTTTACTCTTACAGAGCTTTAGTGTTTACTCTTACAGAACTTTAGTGTTTACTCTTACAGAGTTGAATTGTTTACTCTTACAGAGTTGGGTTGTTGCCGCAACGCAGGACTTTCCATATTGCACCGCGGGAAATCTGCACTGCATCGCGGGAAATCTGCCTTGCGTAGACTGCGGGAAATCTGCACTGCGCCGGGGGAAATCCCGCACCTGTATGCCATGCCGCATCGCGAGATATCCCGTACCGTGCAGCGGGGCATTGATACTTATACCTAAAGCCGTATTGCGTGTACGTTATGCCACGTCCAGGGGGATTTAAACCAGCTGTCAGTCCTGTAGTTGACAATGAGAGATTGCGTGACAAATTGGATTCCGTTTGAAATACAGAGCTTTGCATGAAAGGTGACCTGATCTGCGAAATAACTGTGACAGCACAACCACCATCGGGAAGTTGGAAACGAGATGGAAATTAAAGCATATCAACGACTCTATACATCATGGTTCTGTATGCACCAAGACTTTGACAACGGACCTGGGTAAGGGGACGCGAAGACACGCAGACTCTCCGTGTATCATAATACCCCTGCACGTATTCAGTGAAGAGTCAGAACATTGTACACTGGCATGATAGGCATGTATGGTTGAAGAGTCAGGCCGCAGTCACATTCACCACACGATCGTCTCACGATCACAACTTGGGGATATTCTTGTCGTGCATGTATCGTACGAGTGGGGCCGTGTGATGTAACTGCAGGATACTTGTCCCAGGACCCAGAGGCTCTGGGTTTAGATCCTGTCATGTCATTGGGAAAGGCACTTTACACGACTTCTCTAACCCCGCTCAGGTGTAACATTGGGTACCTGGCAGGCTGCGGTAGGGGAAGTAAAAGGTGATGGGAGTAGGGTTTAGCTTTGCCTCCCAATACCTTGCCTTAGACACAATGTACGGACATCTTCTCTGGATAGTTTTAAAGAACGCCTGCAGATAGATGTGCAAAAGTTAGGTGTGACAGGTCGTTCAGTGTAATATAACCAGCTGCTTCCGCGCCGCGTGCCTGCGAAGCTGGTGTGTTACGCCAATTTATATATATGAAGGGTGGTTATACTGACTATACAGATACAGATACAGAATGTCCATGGATAACGACCAACTGACCTACGGCCTTAAAATTGAATGTTTGCTTTTAACTTGACCTTTTTCGAAACCCAAATGTCTTGTTACAGAGAAGGCAGTCTTACATACGAATCAGTTGTTGCCTCTGGCAAACCCTGTTTGAAAATCCAACGACATGAAAATCTTGCGACGACATACAACGAATGCTAACTGGCACTTATGTGGGGTGTTATATCGATCATGTCCATTAGATGCCATTACCGACACGTATTACCACAGTGATGAATTGATAATTTCCCCTTGTAGAGCACGATGAACATCTGAGTCCAGGAATTAGACCAGTCTGAGGGCACGGCACAAAGGCAATAACAGCAAAAATCGTTACACGTTATGGCAGGGCAAACTACTGTTTCGGGAGTATGACGCGTTTGATTACATCGACAATCAGAACACAAGACATTGTGATAACAATTTCTATAAATCTACAAGATACGAAGGCCCGTAACGACATATCTCGGAGCATCAGGATTACGGGCTTTGGTAACAACTGCCAACTGAAGGTATTCGTATCGCCTCGAGCAAACCGTCCTATATGGCGTCACGTATCTATCAAAGGTAACCCAGGCATATGAGAATTCTCGCGATTCAGGGACGCAGGCATAATGCTATCAGGAAGTATAGATTGCAGTGATAGTACTTGTCACACCAACTCCAAGTCAATAAACTCACCACTTTCAAACTTACTATACCCACAAACTACGACAGTAAACCTAGGAGAAAAGTTTTGTCAGGACGGTAAACCAATGAACGATTTGTTCTTTGTTGCGCTACCAAAATTATTTACGTGCCAACTGCCTTCCTATCATTTATTGGTTGTGCGAACAAACCTGTATTCTCCATAAAACTTTATCTGACTTATCAGAGCCTTAAATGTGAGTTTTCTCGCGATTCAAAAGACGCAGGTCTACATAAAGCTACCAGGAAGTATAGATTGCAGTGATAGTACTTGTCACTCCAACCCCAAGTCGATGATCTCATCACTTTCAGACTTACTACACCCACAAACTAAGACAGTACATCTCTGTGGAAAGTTTTGTCAGGTCGGTGAATCAATGATCAATGCTATACTTTGTTTCACAACCAAAATGATTTACTTGCCAACTACCTCCTATCTTTTATTGGTTGTGCGTAAAAGAACTGTACTATCCATAAAACTTACTGTTATTCATCAGAGATTAAAGGGAGAATTTTCTCTCAGATAAGAATGGTGAGGCGTTTTGAACGCTTTCAAAGACAAGCCGAGAGCTATGATCCATCTTCCACCAATAAATAGTTACGATGGCCCTGTCTGTGAAGCACAGTGAAGTACACGCAATTTGCGCTTGGGTGTGCGATTTATTACTCTGATATTTTGATGGAATGTGAAACTTATTGGAATAAGTATTCATCCAACCCTGGGACGATGATGTGTCTTCATCTGTTCACATGTACCAGTAATACAGACTTCCATCCTCCAACGCCTCTCTCGTGTGGCATCAACGGACATTGATTCATACGCAATGTACCCAACTGGAACCCTATCAAAAGATTGGCGGATCTTTCTGCGATGCACGGCTTGAAGATTACATCGGAGGAAGGCAAATCAAGACAAAGCATCTTCACCCGAATGCATTTGGTTAGAAAGTTTTCATGAGAAGCCTTTCTTATATTTTCGTTCTTCGGAAATGTTGTGTACCATGATGACAACTTGATGGAGATCGAATTTCGATTTATTGATAACAAGTAACAAATGTGATATACACTTTAGCTGACGCTGTGTTTATGATTAGAAGGAGTGGGTCCGGGAAGTTCTATGTGCGTATTCTAGATTTACATCTATTGGACGGGCAATGGACTAGATCCAGTGCTACCCGCAACGTTAACAACATGCAGACTCCAGAATGTATCCATTCAAACCCCTCACTAATTAAGATCACATGCTGGCCTTCTATTGCCTTTTCTCCTCAAGGATCTCATTAAAATCACGTGTACTGCTGTCTATACTCTATAGGCTTTGTCATGAGACCCTGAGGCAGGTTGTAACCTTCTATGGAACATTTTGCTAGTACCGGAGCAATGGTATCGGGACAAGATCGGCTGCAAAGATATCTATGGTTTTCGTAATCAACAAATACATGAAAGGCCCTCAGTCTCTGCACTTCGTCGTCAGTAAATATGATACGAATTTAAGAGGCTATTCATGTGTAAGCATATTGAAGGCTATTTACACTGTAGTGAGACATCAAACACTCTGCTCTTTCGTGCACTCTTTGTTGAGTTGCTGTAGTTTTTCGCTGTCATAGATACGCTCGAACTTAGTTTACAATACAGATAACAATTTCTTATAGTTAGCTTCAGGGAATACTAGTCTCACAGCAACTACAAACAAATTCAAGACTTTATGGTCTCTAAACACAAAGCATGCAGCGCAGATTGCCAACAGCTAGTGCCTAATCATATCCTGGTGACAGATAGCACAAAGCATAACTAAATCCGCTGCATGACAAAACCTTGCTGATTGGCCGAATGTGTACATAGTCTGTTGCATTTGAAAACGTATGGTGTATATTCATTGGGCGTGCCAGTACCTTGAGTATATTGTTACCCCGTGAACAACACTTTAACGATGTTACTGTCAATTCGACCTTGTATCATTGAAAGCGACTTTGGTTGATCATGTTGCAAGCGCATTGAATTTCCAATTTGGTTAAAAGCTTGACAGTAAAGTCATGATACAGTACCCGTCACTGGTATAGATCAATGTAATTATACAGATCCATAGGTACCACTGAGAACGGAAGGAAGGTAGAAACAGCAATGCACAAGTCATTTCCTTGCCACCTCCTTAAGCCCCGTTTACAATTCATACGGACGCCGGCCGAATTTGTAGATTGGTCAGAGCTCGCCGAAAATCAACATCGCCCGAGCATCGGCTTTACTTTTCATAAAATAATCTGCACCGTCACAAATGGACGGGGCTCGGTGTTTCCCTCCGGAAAGTTCAAGTCATTGTCTTTCCTGCTTTTTTTTTGTGCACAACTGACATCACACGGAGGTTTAAATCCCAACGGACGAGCTGTCAAAAGTCGCCCGAAGCCCGCGTAATCGCCCAAACGCCGGTCATACTCCGGCCGAAAATGCCCAGTTGGAGCTCGCTGACAAGTCGGCCGAGCTGAATTCTTGATTTGTAAAGCCGGCTTTAACGCCGTCATTGCGTGCAAGTCTAAAACGGCCTCAGGATTACGATTTTTTTCCACCATCGGTGTGTTAACACGCATGTAGAGAATACATACAGAAAATATTTCTCTGTAAAATGGCTATGTACCCCTTAGATGGCATGGAATAGAAATGAATTGTTGCTTTACCTCACGCGCTGTCCAGTTGAATGCCAGGCACTGTGCCGCTGACGAACGGTTGTCTGTCTAAAGCTTGCAGCGTCACCACAATTTTCAAACTGCCTAGCCCTTCCCATGCAGCCCTGGGAGAATTGTCTCGCATGACAGGACAGCAGCCGGTGCAGAGAGCGTGACAAGTCTCCGTCTCGCCTTTTATCGAGAGGCACGCTTTTATGTAAATCTCCAGAGCACTGGGGAACGTCTGTCTTCTTTAGCGTTGACAGATGGATATATAGGTCATTGCGAAGAGATGCTGACTTCTCCGATAACGTAATCACCTCCATGAAAAATGGAGGTATTGTTTTGGGTGCGTGTGTCTGTCTGTCTGTCTGTGCGTACGTGTGTCTGTGTATTTGCGTTTCCGGATATTCGTGGTCAGCAAAACTATAGAACCTCTGTATTGATTTGTAATGATATTTGGTACGAGGATAGGGGTTTAGAGAAACGAAGGTCAAGGTCGATTTGTGGCCCCTGGTGTGTGACCTTGGCACTGCAGCAGAACTTCCGGCTTTTGTATCTTTTGTCCTGGGCATGCTATCGTCTTGATATTTTGGTGACAGATAGCCTTTGGCCAAAAGGTGAAGTTTTGTAGTTTGAGCCCTCCTACAAGCTTGCTCTTGAACTGCAGTATTTTTTGTCTTGGCGAATGACGTCACGGTTGACAACTTTAGTTAGGCGCGAGTGTCAGTTGAGAAAATCTTGCAGTATCGGGCATACATGAACAGATTTACACCACTACTCGTGGGATTATCTTAAATTTCTCTTGGAGTCGTTTAAGACGATTTAAGCAAGGATTGATCGACTTGGAAGACAGAGACGTGTAGCAAAGTGGAGCGAACCTAGTCCGGGATAGACGCCCATAATGGTAACAATTAATCGTCATCGAGCAAATTGCAATTACAAGGTGTTCACATTCCTAAGGCGCATCATTTGTCAGTGGATTTACTTCATTAAAGCTAGACTTTAAGGAGAAAACATAATAGAGACATGTCTTATGTTTCAAAGTGGATTAAAGAAGAATTTATCTTGTCTTTGTACGGCTGTGTTTTTAAGCTTTTGATTACATCGATACATGAGGGTGCTGTGTGCTGTAACTGCCTGGTATTTGGCACAGAAGCCAGAATTCCTGTGTTCAAATCCTGCCATGCTACAGAAAGAGTTCTCTTGGGAAAGGTACTTAACACGGATTTCTTGTAGCTAACTCCGCTCAGGTGTAAAAATGGGTGCCCGACTTCGTTTGGAGAAGTAAAATACGATGGAAGGATAGGGTTAAGCTCTACAGTGGATAACAAAAAAAAGCAAAGCACTGCCCCGACGGCTAAGAA
The DNA here is from genome assembly GCA_019207045.1 of Branchiostoma floridae x Branchiostoma belcheri. Lineage (NCBI taxonomy): Eukaryota > Metazoa > Chordata > Leptocardii > Amphioxiformes > Branchiostomatidae > Branchiostoma > Branchiostoma floridae x Branchiostoma belcheri. The sequence goes on along the minus strand of CM033028.1, from coordinate 17,431,833 downwards.
TGTTATGATAGTGACACACTCTTTTCTACCTTTTGCACAAGAATACAGTTTGGCTCAGATGGGACTGCAGAGTTTAGAGATGAATTGGCCCAAACTGAATGATGACAAGTAATGCTTCTCACAGACCGACTTAGCACTCTTGTCACGTCACAAATCAATCAACCATTAGTATGTGTCCAAAAGAGGTCGTCGACCTTTCAAAAAGTGGCGAGTGCTGCAATTCTCATCCTTGTGTAGCCGGTAGAGATTGTTGTACTGGCAATCTTCACGACGGGCGGACGTCAGAGTAGTGCTAGAATCATTACCGAAGATGAAGACCTGGGCAATAACATATGACTGCACTTTAGAGTTGTCAGTAGGTAACCAGGATTGATGTATTCAAAAGGTCGTGTTTTCTTTCAACTATCGTAGAGTGGAAATCGTTCCTACCAACTGCAATACTGGGGGCATGGTCTGTAGCTTTATATAACGCTTGCAGGTGGATGTGCAAAGGTTAGGTGTGACAGGTCGTTCAGTGTAATGTGAACAGCTGCTACCACACTACGTCCTTGCGAAGCAGATGGGTAACTCCGAAGAGCAGTTAAACCGGCTATACACATACAGACACATCTCAATGACGCCATGCATCTTTGTAAAGCTTCTGATAGCATTTTGAAAGCATTACTGAATAGGGAAGGCGTGTACTGAATGACAATGTACTTGATTTGTGGACGCTTGAAACCTCATCTATCTTGAGAGTTTTTTTGAAAACACGTACAATTGCATTGTCATCAGTCGGGGAGAAATAAATGATGTCTCGACGAAAACGCATGATACAACACCTCGGGCATCGGAGAAGAGGGATTTTGCAGCTCCATCAGATCTTCATCAGATGTGGGAGGAATGACAACGACCTGGACGTGGATGAACTGACCATATATATGTCCTCCTTTGGTCAATATTGACCATGGTAAAATCCGAATGATATCAGCCCTACAGTATCGACTGTGGCTAAACAGTCCTGTGCGAGAATAACAATCCCTACCATATAGGGCACATCTGTAGGCTGACTCAGGTCTGGATCTGTTGCAGAGTTCTTTTCGCAGGAGCCGCTTTCTTTTGCCATGCGCATCAGTCTGGTTTCTCCTGATGACCTGACCAATCCCAGTCAATAACATCCATTAGCTGTACCATGTCAGGATGTAGTGCTGTGTAGACCACTATCCGAGACTATTGAACCCCATCAAATGACGGGCATATCAAGTCGCTGAATTCAAGGTTAGACCTGCCATATGTGTCCGCTACTGGTCGGCCGCACCATCCGAATGTTTCAAACGGTTTTAACACATTCGGGAGTCGTTGGGAATAGGCCCGAAAGCCGTAGGGGTCCCGGGTTGGAGAAATAAATGTGTCGGTGTGTCGTGAAACTGGTCAGCCTTCTCTAATCTACTGCCAACTCTGGCTTCATAGTGGTGGGTTCTGAACGTGTGACAAGGACGCTCTTTGTTGTTTGATTCACTCTTAGAATGAACCACAAAGATACCACAGGTGTAGCAACGCTGTATAAAGGGTTTACAAGTGCGCATACATTCAAGTATCTATGAGATCCATATCTAATTCTACCAGGCTCCACAGGCCGCTGAAAAATAGTAGAAATTGGAGAATTTATAGTCACACAACATGCCAGAGGAGTTAGCTGTCCGGAACGTATGGTTTGCGACTTGCTAATTCCGTTGGCATGATATCTGGCTATATTTGTCCAATTTCTACTATTTTTCCACAGACCTGTGGAGCCTGGTAGAGGCTTAGACTTCCATATGTACCTCATACAGACTTGGATATCTACGCACGTGTGAACCCACCTTTACTGACACGAGAACCGAGTAAGAGCAGACGCATTGGAGGAGCAATATATATTGAGTGGTTTTCAATGGCCTTCTTCGTTGCATTATCATGATTGGGGTCTTGATTATTTTACCAATGGCCGCATGCCAACGAGAGTAATACTGGTGATAGTATCGCCACATTGCAATGTTGGACACTTCTTTTTAATTGAATCAGGAAGGCACAACCACACTCCTCTAGAACAAAGAGTCTGCCGAGTTTGTACTTCAAACATGGTAGAAGATGAAGTGCACTTCACTGTTGATTGTGAAATGTATGCCAATGATAGAAATATTCTATTTCATTACAGAGAAAGTAGATTCCCTCATTTTAGACGCATGAGTAGCACTTACAAGTTTATATTCCTCATGCGTTTTGACAAACCAACCATAGCTAAACCCATACAGTCTTACATTTTCACAGTTACCAAGAAGCGAGAAGAAGCGGAACTTCTGTGTTAGACAAGATTTGTGATAATTTATTATGTATATATATATTGACTTGTTGTGACCCGTACTTAGCTCGGTTGAGCAAAACTTTACAATAAAGGTCTTCATTCTTAAATGTCAAATCTCAAGTATGTACTTCTACTAGTGGTGGCACTTAATGTAATTACATTAGACTCGCGTACTTGCAGCTGGCTTTTCTGTTTGAGCGACACATGGGGAGATTTGCAACACTCTATATCTTCACAAATTGTCTTCTCCACGTAGCACGTTTCAAACAACAAACCGTCACCCATATCTCATGGGAAAGAATTCAGCGTTTCTGTCAGTACGATCAAGGCCCATGTTGTCTCAAAGCCACCACCAACCGAGCAGTGTGTCCTAATGAGCTGTCAATCATATGTCACATTAGTGGAGAAAGGCACGCATTAGAGACGAGAGCTTTGAAGTCTGTAAATGTTATGCATACATGTTTCATGAATTGTCGCCTCGCTCATTTCGTATGTGTGGTGAATAATTTACATTCGCGTGTGACATTCGGGTGTAATTCTTCTCGTCGCAAAAGCTGCGAAGTCGAATTGGTTTTACGATGGCAGAATACCACATTAAGCCTGCGGTAAGTCTGAGGATGCATACAGCACAGTCTTCGCAGTGGAGTCATTTTCGGCAAGGATTTACGGTTTCTATTTGCCTGAAACGTCGCCAACCCCGCAGTAAAAGTTCTTCCCTAGATCACAGAAGCAATACGGAGAATTAGACGACCTTATATCACCTTTGAAAATAGTTGGGCGTCCTCAAGTTACCTTAAACAAGAGCTGTACTTAAGAAGAGTTGTATGTCCTTGTGATGCTCTAAAAAAAGACTTGGATGTCCTTGTGATAATATAAAAAAGAGTCCTCATGATACTTCAAAAGCAGTTAAATGTCCTTGCGTTACCCAAAAAATTATTTCTACGTCCTTATGTTTTCCAAAGAGGACATGAGCGCCATTATGTTACCCTCAAGAAGGTTCGAATGTCCTTATGTTATTCTTCACAAGAGCCTGGTACCCCAGTGTATTACATTATCCTCAAGATGAGCGGATGTCCTTATGCTACCTGAAAGATACTTACTGAATATAAAGAAGCGTCTATCTTTGCTCCTCCAACGTTGTGGAAAGGCCAATAGCACCGAGGGCGCTACTCGCAGAAATTGTGCGAAGGGACTTGGACTGACCGCAAAGAGACTCACGCTGATAGTGGTGGGGAGGGAGGCATCAGGATCCTGGGTGCGTGTTAAGTTCGTGTGTGTATGCTGGGATAAGTAGCAAGTAGTGGTGCGTACCAAAAGCCCGGACTTGGAATTGGACCTAAAAATGTTTAGGTCCAAGTCCAAAATAAAACCTAAATGTCCGGAGCCAAGTCCGGACTTACAAAAAGCTATCTGTCACTGATATTCCTTTTTTTTGTTCTAAACCATCTAAAACCTTCCATAGACAGTGAAATTTGCCCTAGTAAAAGACAAAAACGATGATGATTATCCCTTGTCCCCAATTGTCCCCAAAACGGCAGTCAACCAAGACTTGCACAATAATCTAGTCTGAACCAAACAGTCTTTTGAAGGGCTCTAAGGGCACTGTAAACATGACCTGGGACGAGTGTTCCATTAAGTCCAGACATTGGTAATGGTAAATATATTCGCGTGGAATACCACTTATCGCCTAACGCTACCGTGACAAGTAAATATTGTGTAATGGGAAGAGATGCCTTAAGACACTTTCATGTTGTCAGGCAGGTATTACCAGAAGCAAAATCCATCGTTTCGCAGTGTTAATGGTAATAATGCAGGGACGAGATATTGGGGGTGACATGGAGAGAAAATATGTCGTAAACACTTTGTTTACAATATATTATAGTACACCTGGATAATTGCTTTACGATGTTTATACCGATGTCTTGGTTTCTTTCAGTTTTGTATTGAGAAACTGTATTTGCCTGATCACGAAATTGAAAAAAAAAGAACAATAAGATAATTATTTCCTATGTCTAATATAGCCTATGACGGAGTATAAAGAAGGCCAAATACATCAGGGCACTCCAGCCATCACTAAACAAAGACGGTGGGCGATATAAACTTCCTGGCACGTCACGTATACGCAAGATCACGTGATAATAAAGTTTTTTTCTCTCGCGAGTTTACGTTCTGAAATGATTGGCCATCAGTATTGATCCTGAAGAAGGCGGCAGTGGTCGTTGAAAATTTAAACGGTATATAGGTGATACCTTTGTGTTGGAAGAAAGTTTAGCATCTTACTATGATTTCTATCATCATAGATGAGCTTTCATGATAATAACTACGCTGGGAAATATCCAGGTGAAGTCGGATTCGGAAGCCGACCATTGTGTGCTGAAAATTAGCAATGGCAAATATAAACGTCATTCGGTCCCGTTGAAAGCATTAGTATACTCTAGTACGTTACTTTATTCTAAAAGGCTGTCAAACGCTGTAATTTACAATGTGATATTTGATATTGCCGACTATTGTGTGTTGAAAACTAACTCTACGTGGCAAATATAAACGTCCTTCGATGCTAAATACTAGTATAAGTTACTTTATTCTAGAAGACTTTCAAACGCTTAAATTTACAATGTAATATTTGATATTTTGCGAATGCAATACCCTTGTCTTATCCGTGGGCAGTGCGTACAGGTAGTGGGAGTTATTGCGGCTCAGTACAGATGAAGTTGTGAAAGCTACATTGATTTCAATGACAAGATATATGAGTTATTCAATATCGGGCTCAGGGTTTGGGCTTCATAGCTATATGATGATGCAACTCGATGTACACATGCAGAAATAAGGTCAGGAGGCCAGTGCGTATTAGTGTCTTCTAAAGTGAAATCCGAATATGATATACAGCACTGCCTGAAGATGCACTTTCCAATGAGTGCTGGTCTAATATTTTCTAACTTCTGAATGGCCAAAAGCTACTTGGAATCTCCCAACGCACCTTTTAAAGTTAGCTGTAAATCACTTTAAGTCCCGGTTTGAGGGTTCTGTTTTATCGTAACATCTTAACACGAACTGAACTTAAAGCTTCCCGCAAAAGCCTCGGAGTTACCCATCTAGACTAGACATACGCCCACTCAACTTTCGTCCCTATAGTCTTATACCCCCATTCCACTTACACGTCGCTCTCGCCGCGCACTTTCTTCGACGTTAAGTTTTATATAGAAAAAAGACGAGTCTTTAATATACGTTTTGTGTTTTATTGTCTTTTCGGAAACTCTTCTACATTTTGTATGTAAAAAAAAAAACACAATATGAAATCGAAGATAATAATTACACACATCCGTAATTTTATGTCGCAGTGAGAGCGCAGTACCATCGCTGTCTAGTGGAAATAGGGCCTTACTAAGAAATAACACAAACGCCTACATTACTTCTACAAACTTCTGCACTACGTACCCAAAACACACATTGCAATGGCCAATGTTTGTTTTCAAGGCCATAAAAACAATGACTACAGTAACAACACTGGAAAAATGCACACTTTCTCTCAGAACGACTGAAAAGTTTTCAAAGAGCGGAAACTCAAAAACACATCGCACAATATTGGTGATAAATCAGTTGAACGTTAACCTCTAGTGTCAAAAAAGCCCCAAAGAATGTCCAACGGAAATGCCCAACCTGAGGATGTTGGATCAAGTTGTAAGTACGGCCACAGGGCACGATGTCTTTCGGGAGAGAGGGTTCAGGGCTTACGATCACTTATGGACGTTCTGTACGCCTTAGGCCTTTAACAACACTCGCTATCGGTACCGCGTTTTGAACGGAAGACGGGTGATGCCTGCACCAATGAGATAGCGGAACTGTCTAGCCTGGTACAAGAAAACATGGCGGAAACAAAATTTGTCATTCGGGAAACCTTCTCAATCCGTTGTCCATTTGCCGTCACGTCTTTAAGACCATATGTGAATGTTCTTCGATCTTCAGAGAGATAGTCCTTTGGATGGTAGTAGGATCGTACTAGGCAGATTTTCTTCTGGTCTGGTATTTTTGTGGTCAGTAGTTGTGCTTCCGTACGCGTGCGCCTTTAATGCCATGACATGTGTGAAGCAAAGCATGTGATAGCATGATAGCTAAGTGGCTCTTTCTCAACTTTCTACACGTATACAGTATATAATCCCATGCCCAGCGATGGTAAAGTTTTAAAAGAAATAAATATCTCCGGCATTTTGTAGTTATATTATTTTAATTTATCTATATAATTATGTATACCACTACTTTACTTTGTCTGCAATTAGCCCTCGGGCACGAACTTGCAATAAAGATTACCATATTCTCTGTTCTTCACATCATATTCTTCATATATCCCTACCTTTATGAAACTCGATCCATTTTATGTATCTCTCAATAGTAACCTTATATATCCTCATACACATAATTTCCGTGCCTTTTGAAATAACAAAACGTCCTTCAGAGAAATGCAATGTAATGGAGCAACTAAGATACTTCAATCATCGGTACATCAAAATAGACCCCAATACAGACATCAGCGAATCGGATCGTGATAACAAAATGAAGTTACAGATATTTTAAGTTAAGATATTATGTCTCACATTTCTACGGTGTACATGTATAACGAGTGGCGAAAGCCGTGGTAGCTATTGTTGTATTTGAAATCAATGCTTTCATCAGGTTGGTACATCATTGCATACGGCGTTATTAGCTATATACAACGAAAATATGGATTTCATTTGGCCACATGTTACAAAGGGTTTGCGAAATGTCGGCAGATAAAATCCCACTGGTTGTGTACCTAAGAACCCAATACGCCGAAGTCAATTTGTTGATAATGATCATATTGTCGGCTTCGATTTTCTGAATCTTTTTTTAAAAAGTCGACAGCAAATTCGTCCACTTCACACACGCAAGGTCGCCATTTAAAGGCACCCAACGCCGATTCCTAAATCCTGGGTCTGCATTATATCATGATCATTTAATTTCCCAAGGCAATAAATAAACTAACAAGACTGCGCAGTCGTGTTCCCTTTGGTTATTCGTTTACTCCACTTTGTATGATTATTCCATTTCACAACCCCCAACTGGGCTTCAATCATATCTGTTTCGCTTCAAAACTTTGCAGCCGTCACATCTGTTTTGCAGATCCATCCATCTTACGGCTCGGGAGCTATGAGACCTACTGGCGACAAGCCGTTGACGTATATCGGGGTAAACACATAAACACGTCTTATGCTATTAGAGATGGTGATAGTTTCGGCCTCGAGCAGGATACCCCATGGTGCAATAGACTGTTATTAGCAGTTTTTATAGTACCTAGGTGCTGTTTTGTGTGAGGAAATCGCTGAAAACGTAACTGGTGAATGTTGCACCTCGCAGGGGTTTCCTACGATAACACACATACACCTTTATACGCTAACAGGTTTAACTTGTCATACGATAAATTTTCAAAATGTATAGACTGTTATTAGCGGTCTTTATTTATGTTTCCTAGGTACTGTTTTCTGTCAGGCAACCACGCGTGGCCTTGTCCCTGGTTCTGAAAACGTGACTGGTATGACTTGTTATACGGTAATTTTTCAAATGTATAGAGTGGTATTAGCGGTCTTCATGGTTGCTAGGTGCTGTATTCTTTCAAGAAATCGCACCTGGCTGAAAACGTAACTGTTGAATAGTGCACCTCTCAGGGTTCTCCTACGATAGATAACACACTCACACCTGTAGGCGCTAACAGGTCTAACTTGCCACACGGCAAATTTTCAAAATGATCATCACCTTTTGCAAAGTAACCTTCCCCAAAGTGACCGTTTATACTGAGGTGACGTCAATCATCTCTCTGGATCAGCCCGACAGCCTGAGAGGGCAGTAATTACGCTGACATCTCGCGTGAACTCAAACAGAGCCCGCTGGCCTGAAAGAAATCTCTTCACCAACTGTCACATCAATCTTCTACACATCAGACACGCTGCCAAAGGAGTCAGATAATAAACCCCGAGATCCTTCGCGAGAAATTGCACCTCTTCACCCAAAGACTTTATTCATTGGAAGACCATCGCTAAGCCCTGTATCCATCTTTCTGGTGTCGGTATGTATTCGACACTGCCATTTTCCTGAGATATAGATGTCCAAACCAATCTTGTATGCCCTGACAGCAGATTACTCTAATTTCGATATCAGCAGGATGCCCAGCGTCAATTTACCTTGAATTCACGAGGACGGCCAGAGGCTTATTTCAATTTTCTTTGACATTTTACAATCCCAGCCTTAGTTCTGATCTATGTTGGCTGATAGATACTTTTCCACTGTGGAAAAGCAAAACACTTTTGAAGTATCAAGATACAAACGCGCCCTCAAGAAAATGTATTGGCAGATGATGCAGTCGGAAAGAAATTGTCTGTTTACCCTGTCTTAAGTAAGACTTTAGGTTCAATTTCCACATCTTCGTTAAATGTGAAATCGAATCACATACTTACCAACCAGAACCAGTAAGTTCTGCGTTACCATCTGTTAAAGGCTCTAAAGCTGACATTCAAGAACCAGTCAGAAACCTCCTATTCAATCAAGTATGATGCGCACTTACCGAGCACGTCAGCTTTTTTGGCAGTGAAATGCACACAGATGGTGATAAGCCCACAGCCCAAGTACAAGATTTTAGCACTCAGGAACTTTTTCGCAGAGTGAAAGGAACGGCAAGATGCGCGGCTGTAGATAAGAAACCGAATCCTTTTGCTGACGGCATGGCTTTGCTTTGCTGCGATTCCAAGTATGTAACCATAGTATGTGATGCTTTTAGATCATTGGTGCAAAACTTTAAGAAGATCCTTTTTGCGTTCACAGTATTCCCATTGAGTAGCATTTAAGCCAAACATTGAGTCGGCAAAAACGTCATCGGTGGCTAATAGACTTCTGATTTAACACGGGGGCTACTCTCGGTAGTAACCGCTGGCTCAATCAAAAGATCCAGCCAGCGGTTACTAAAGATGATAGTCCCCATGCTACTTCCAATTGCATCATAGTGCTGATATTATACTGGGAAATGAGAGGGAAAAAATGGCTACCCCTTAAAGTTTGGTATTGTTTGCCATTTCTAGTATTTATTTCTAGCGCTGTTCCTCTAGCGAGCCTTGAGGACAGAGAATATTTATCAACATAGACACATTACGTATACATTGGAACTCCTTCCCAATAGCCACTCACACACCAACGGTTACTAAATAAGAAACCTGGGCATCGCTAGGAGACCATTGCTCTGTACATACGACCTCTCATTTTAGATACCATAATTGTAAAATAATATGTATACTTTTTAAACTCTTTTTGTTCAAACCTATGCTGTGGTTAGCCCTTTGTTATGGCCATTGGTTAGTAGGGCAGCCCTGACTGTACATGTATGTCTCTCATAGCTTAACTCATTCTTTCAAATAAGATCATGTCATATTTTAGGACAGACGTATCACCATCCTTCAATGGTAGTTTCACATTACTGGAAGCTTATACAGAATGGAAACCCAAATCTCATCAGCAGTGTAATATCGGGAACCAGGTTGGGAGTCATTCCATTACGTCTTCAATTGTACTCATTGTCCTAACAGTATTGGAGACAGATTTCAAGGGGCACTATTTGCTTCTCAGAACTAATCATATTGGCTATAAAATAGATAACTTGGTCACCAGTCTTTGGTGAGTTTGGACGAGGTTTCGGCGGTCTTAGGTACTTTGCCTGGGATCTGATTTCGTTAGGCATATCTAATAGACTGACATTGATCATGAACTTTTGGGGTCACAGTGAGGACCTATGTGTGCCATCCTATTGTGGGGGATGGATGTGTAAGTACATCAGATAAGCGTAATGAAATCAGATCCAACGCAAAATTGACTGGAGTGGTTTAATTGAATCCTGCAACTGGCCAAAGTCCCCATGACCGTGGAATCCTGGCTGAGCTTATTGAAGAGTCTGGTACTCAGATTAACAAATTCCAGGCAAGCTCTAGGTAAAGCACTAATTTTATTGACAGAATTATGATAAAAGAAGCTACATAGACCAAAGGTGGTATTACAGAAACAAATGCTACAGAAGCTGATGGACAAATCTTCATAGTATCTTGCTGCAACCTCTACTTGTGGGCCAAATTTCATATCAAATTAATATCAACTTGTCAAAATACATGCTAAACAACTTTAACCACATAGTACATATTCTTACATTTTGTACATATGCACAATCTACCAGTAACATGCTTTCTAGTATTTACCTTTAGACCTTGGTGATAACATTCTGAAAAGTAGAGGAAAATGTGTTTGGTATATCTCTAAAAGAAACATCTACAGGGCAGAAACAAATATATATCTTGACCATTAACATAAATTTAAGCTATTCTCAGCTTATGAGCTGCAGTGTATACAGAGTTCTGAGCTTAGGTTCAAAATTGGAAACTAAGTTGGCTCAAAGTGTAGATTTGAACCATTGTATGTGGTCCATGGATGTCGTGAAAGGTTATTTAACACAACAAGTTCGGAAACATGGTTGATCATGCCTCCTTGAATACTTCAACAGTTGTAATACATGTTAATTGGAAAGATTTTGTTCATTTTGTAAATGATCCAAGCATTAGCATTCAGTGTTATGTCTTTGAAAAGCTTAAAGTATATTTTCTTTCAAATCTTAGCTCATTTGTTGTGATGGTGCATTTGTAGAACAAGCTGATTTTGTTCATGCATTGCCCAGCAAATTTCCCTGCCAATGTCAGACAATGTGTCCTACCCAGTCAGCTCCATCATCAACCTTTGAATCTAGGATCAACACAAATTTGGTATCATTGAATTGGGTACTAAATCATCTTTCAAATGATACACAACACTATACAATTGATGAAGTAACAATGGAGAAATGATTGATTAAATTTGAGTTTCCAGACTCATTGCGAGTGTAGTATAGTGACTATACAGGAATGGGCAAAGCTATATTATGAATGGGCCAATTGATTATTCGTCAGTTTTCAAGCCCTTCCTTTCCTCATGTTGCCGATCCACGGCCAGCGACAGGGCCTCAAGGAAGTCCTCCAGGCTAATAGTGGGTGTCTGGGGGGTGCAATAAAACAATAGTCAACAATTAAATCATCTGCTAGAATTCCACATTGCTAATAAAACGCCGTATGGTTGTTAACCTTGCCGCATTGTAATAAGACCTCTTTATCTGCATATTGATATCTATCGATATTCCTCAGTATCTTTATAAGTTACATGTCATATGTTTGACAGTCGTATTATGGAATATACAATACCTAGTCCCACCCTTTCCACATTACCTAGGATTAGAAAATCATCATTTACATATATAAAATCATCATGATCTGTTGTCACCCCTTTTTGAGTTTTTTTCTCTTTTAAAGCTTCAAAGTCAAAGTGCCCTGCAATTCCAGAAAAAAGTTGCTAAGGGGCCAAATCTACACCGCCTACAACGTAGTATGTACACTGTACACTTTCTGTCCCAAGAGCTATCTACCACACGAAGTCCAAAACAGGCAAACTCCAAAATAATTCAAGTACAGAATACTGATATCAACTGTTACATTTTATGATAGACAGACAAAAGATGAAATTTGAAAAAAAAAAAGATTTTGATTGACATTGTGCAGTTGTTATGTTGTATGGGACACACCAGCAAGTAATCTAAACATACCTTACAGATCAATCCCAGATACTTTTTTCCTAAAAATTCTCAATGTAATTTTCCTGATTACACTAGTCTTATGGAAACTTAAACAGAAATTGCAGCCTGCTATTCAGCACAAAATTCCCAATACTAGGCGGTGCACACAACTTTGGCAAACACGTCCTATTTCTAATTGTAAATGTCAATGCAAGGGGTGTATTGAGTACACATATTCATGCAGACTGGGTTATCTGAAATTGCTTGGTTATCTCTAAGCAACCGGAGCCAACCGTCTGAATACCCCTGGGAAGGGATTTATCAAGAAAAGTCTTCATGCATATCAAGTTCAATTCTAGATTACAGCAATCTTTCATTTGATTCTGAAGATTTTTGGAAGTATTGCCAGTTTGAATTGGCCTGACCAGAACTAAGAGAGGGACAAGACGATACGGCACTCTACAAGTGTTATCTTTTCTTTGATTGCTCTTCCCTGCTCTTTTGAACAAGACATCAAAAGAGAGTCCATTCTGCAACACTTTACAGGGCTCGAAATACTGGGGTTTTGTGCACCCAGGTGCACCCCAAAATTGGAGCTGTGCACCCAATTTTTTTCTGTGGGTGCACCCAAATAATTTCATAGGCTTGTGTATGTTAAGATGTCAGTATACTAAGTAAACTGTACTGAACACCATATTCTTGACATCTATGTGTTAGAAAGATAATGAAATGACTGTCATAGTACTTCTGATTTCTGAGGAGCTCCGTTCAAATAATTAGTAGGTCTGAAAATAGGTTATTCTGATATTCTACTTTATTTTAAGTGGTGCACCCAAAAATATTTTGGTGCACCCAATTTTCTAGGTTGGGTGCACCAGTGCACCTATTCCCCAAAATGAATTTCGAGCCCTGCTTTAAATCCCCTCCCCTAATCACATGCATGTACCATCTTAGATTTTCCAGTGCCCTGTATGCGTAGCATGTGTTAAAATCAAATTGAGACTGACTGTTAACTTTTTGGCATCACATCAAAACACTACATATGCTATCTCTTGAGGAATGAGATGGTAAATTGTGTGAGACACTCTTTTACCCAAGCAGAATGAAATGTAGGATTTGGTTGAAGCTCCAGTCATACGGAACAACTTTCTGTTTACGCTCAAATCCACCAGCTGTCGACTTCAGAGGGAATGCACGCATTCAAAAGATCACTCGAGTAAGAGAGACTCCCCAACTTTTCCACAGGGACTCAGGTTTGAATCCGAACAATTTCTTTTATCTCTGTTGGCAAAGCCCTTCTTGAAGTGTGAGCTCACTTTGATGTTCTGTGATATTCAAGATCAAAGTTAAACTAAAACCCTCTAAAATATGTCTCCTGACCTTTGATGAAATGAATAGTCTTTAATCTATTGGCTGCAGTGTTGAAATGATTTTTCTGGGCAGTGTTGAATTAAAGGTTAAGATTTCTATTGATGTCACAGTTTATTGTGAAAGAGTAGAACAAAAAATCTAAAATTAACCTAGTTATAACACATGAAATAAAAAGTTCCTTGATGAAATGAATAGTCTCTAATCAATTGGCTGCAGTGTTGAAATGATTTTTCTGGGCAGTGTTGCATTAAAGGTTAAGACTGCCATTGATGTCTCTAGGGTATAGCTTATTGTGAAAGAGTGCGACAAAAAGAATCTAAAATTAACTTAGTTACAACACATAAAAGAAAAAGTTCCTTGATCAAAAGAATAGTCTTTAATCAATTGGCTGTAGTGTTGAAAGGCCTTTTCTGAACAGTGTTGCATTAAAGGTTAAGACCCCTATTGACATCTCTCCAGCTTATTGTAAAAGAGTAGAAGAAAAAAATCTAAAATTAACCTAGTTATAACACATGAAATAAAAATTTCCTTGATGAAATGAATAGTCTTTAATCAATTGGCTGCAGTGTTGAACTGATTTTTCTGGGTAGTGTTGCATGAAAGGTTAAACTCCCTTTGATGTCTCCAGGGTATAGCTTATTGTGAAAGAGTAGGACAAAAAGAATCTAATTCTAAAATTAACTTAGTTATAACACATAAAAGAAAAAGTTCCTTGATCAATTGGCTGGTGTTGAAAGATTACGACTTCTATTGATGTGTTTCTCCAGCTTAAAATTAACTTCGTTATGACACATAAAGAGAAAGTTCCTCTGAGGATACTTTCATCAGGTTGGTACCTACATAAATAATACAGTGCTACTCTGCAGTGAGGAGTAGAGCCAATCAGCTTTGTCTAGAGGAAGGACGCCCAAAACTTTGACTGTCAAAACAAAACTTTCCCTCTACTTTGCCCATGATGGGGTTACTCAGGGAGAAACTTCATTTAGTTTTCCTAATATACATCTACATCTGTAACAGTTATAGATGTATAGGAAAAACATCCTAACAATGATAGGTACAGATATCTGTATTTTCCATGAAAGGTTCTGTCTTACCTGAACAAAAAGAGCGTGTGCAAGGAAAGGCAGTTTCCTCAGGGTGCGACCACTCAGTCCAGCACTTCTCCTGGAGGAAGAAGTACATTAGAGCTAAATAAATGTCTTACAGTTACTGTGAAAAAAAATGATAAAATGCAGGGCTTAAAATAGATTTTGGGGATAGATGCACTGATGCACCTAGCCTGAAAACTTTTGCGCATGGAAAAATATTTGAGTGCACAACACAAAAATACAATGAATGCCAGCAAAACCTCTCAACACAGTTTCAAAAGTATGAAAAATTGCAATGAACCATCCAGCATTTCAGCCATGTAATGTCACACAAGAGCACAATTTACTGCCATATTTCTACAGAATGCATTTCTTATATTAATAAATGTGCACTCTGGTCTATTTAAGAGGTTGCACACTAGTTGTGAAGTTAGGGGTAGAAGAATTCTTTATGCTCATTTGCACTGCTTCTCCTGTCAGTAAAAGGCACCTGTCGGGTTGTTTGTCTGACTAGACCAGTCTTTAATGACACGACCATACCATCACAATCTAAGATAAGTTGGCCCCTGTGGTCAACCTGGCTTTGAACATCTGTCTGGCTGAGAACGTCCAATGACTCTAATTTCTATCATTGCTGGGTCTGTGATGTTGTAGGGAAAGTTGACCATTACGTATAGCCTATTGAGGTAAAATGTGGGGCAATTCTGGACCTGGGAATGCTGCCAGCTTCCACATGAAGAAATATCATGGGCGGGTAACTGCAGAAACCTACTGTATTAGGGAAGCCATAAGGTTACAACTATAGCATTAATCTTGTTTTGTTAACAACATAGGGCATCCAGGTTGAAAAAGAAGAATGCTGGAAAATGGGAGAGAACGTCTCTACATGTACCCTTGAATGGTGATAGAATATGACCATTTCCGGGCTGATCAGACCACATGTTTACATTTCCATTTCATTCTGAAACTCGAGCATATTTGGTGTTCTCATATCAATTTATATCATAATACACATGTGGTTAGAACTTCCGCAAAAAGGTATAAAGAGTGGACCGATACAAATAAGCAAGAATACCTTTAACAAATTTGAAACTTCAACTTTTACCACACATTCTTGTATCCTTCCTTTTTATTACCTTTGCCAGAATGGCTAAGGTTATGTTTTAGGCTTGTGAGTCTGTGTGTCTGTGTGTGTGTTAACAGCATAACTCGAGAAGCCTTGGATGGATCCCGATGATATTTGGTAGGTGGGTAGGGGTCGGGAAAACGAAGGTCAAGTTTGATAATGGGCCCCCTAGCGGCTTGCTACGGTACTGCAGCAGAATATCAATTTTTGATATCTCGTGTTCTGGACATGCCGTGGTTATGATTTATGAGTGGTAGATAGCCCTTGGGGCAGAGAGTAAGTACTATAAGTTTGGACCCCCTAGCGGCTTGTTTGGAACTGCAGTCGCGGATTTCCTTTCAAACTTTGGACGAGAATAACTCGAGAACGTGTTGATGGATCGTCATGATTTTTGGTATGTAGGTAGCCCAAGTAACAATGTACATTATGGAATACTAATCATGCAAATCAGCAACTAATTTGCATAATTAATGAGGAAAGTTTATAAATCCGCTGCATTTCATGATAGGACTTTCAAACTTGTCACATATATAGATGAGAAAGAGAGAAAAATCAATCCATATTAATTATGCAAATGATGACCTCATTTGCATAATTAATGAGAAAATATAAACGCGTTGACGGATCGTCATGATTTTTGGTATGTAGATAGCCAATGGGAAGACTTACATGATGGAATTCAAATTATGCAAATCAACAGCTAATTTGCATAATTAATGAGGAAAGTTTGTAAATCCACTGCATTCCTTTAAAGGACTTTCAAACTTGTCACAATTGTAGCTGAGAAAGAAAGAAATATTTATACATATTAATTATGCAGATGATCTCATTTGCATAATTAATGGCAAAATATGAACATGTTGACGGATCGTCATGATTTTTGGTATGTAGATATCCTAAGTAAAAACTTACATAATGAGATACTAATTATATAAATTAACAATTTGCATAATTAATGCGGAAAGTTGATAAATCCACTGCATTCCGTGATAGGACTTTCAAACTTGACACATATGGAACTGAGAAAGATGGCTGAGACTAAGATGTGTATGTTTGGGTCCGGTAACATCTTTTCTTGAACTGCAGGAGCCGGTTTAGTTTCCTAATTTGAAAGAGAATAAGTCAAGAAGGGCTGAAAGGATCATCATGATTTTTGGTATGCTGATAGCTTAAGTGATGCTTGATACAATTTAATATCATTATGTAAATAGGGATCTAATTTGTATAAGCAATGGCGAAATGTTATGAACCAACTCCGGGCATATAAAATAAAATGTAATGAGTAACACATTTATGTCTACAGACATCATTCTACATAACAAACCTGGTTTATTTGGCAAAGGTATGTGTTCGTGGAACTCTAGTTATTCATCTATTAGTTACAGTAAATGCATTTTAAGTTCGTGGGGATATACTTTCGCAGTAGCGGGAAAATGGAGTGTTTGCAGTGGTTTTAAGTTCACGGTAGCACTATAGACTGCAGTCTCATACTATAATGAAAAAATGCTTGCGGTGGTTTTAAGTTTGCGGTTAAGTGATCACCGCGAAAACCACTAACATAAAACCACCACAAACATTTCTGCATTTAGAGTATAATGAAGTCCCTCTAAATCTTCACTCTGCTTGAACTTGACCACATTTTGCAGTTCAAGAGTGCAAAATTTAACCCCAACAAAGTTATGAGTTCAACCACCTCACCTAATTTAGACATAGACAAATTAGTGAGGTCAAGATGGCAACTTCAGTAGACTAGCCATTTTAGTTCCTCTCAATACCGTTCCCTGGGAAGATAAGTCTGACTCTGAGCGTGTCTTTTTGGTCCGCTAAGCCGGGCCTTATACATGGCGCCACTACCGATTTTCCATGGTGCTCATATGTTCTCTTGTGCTTGGAGTGGACCGATTATTTCTCAGCGAGGTCGCTGTACTCTGTGTCCACAATGATGCATCAAACTACTTGTAAAGGGCAGCTGTGGTACTGTATGTATACTAGACTCATCAGTCTGGCTCCCTGCAGTACATGATAAAAGTTTCTTGCAAGGCTGTTGATCCTGATTTATCACTAGAGAGGTGAAGACTGGGGCTGGAGAGATTATCGGCCACCTACATGTACATGTACAAAAAATAACAACTAAGGCCTAAAAAACTTGTGTCAAATGGTGAGAAATTAGTGCAGAGAAGACATAAAACACACTGTGCTAGGCCTCAAAATACCACCACCTCTTCATGTAAGTTACCAGGTAAAACTGGAGTGCATGTATTTTTAATGGCACATTTTTAGCACAGGGGGTCCATGCACTGTGAGTTGTATCTGCTATGCTGTGATTTAGGCCCCTATAGTATATATATGCTTTGTTTCTGTAGCAGGGTATATCTTTACAGAGAGTGACTGCTGGCCCTTTTCCTTTCACTTGAGGCACCTCCCTGAACACAGGTGACCATTTCAAGTTACGTCCTCCATTGGCAGCCCCAACCGAGATGACCTTCCCAGGATTTGAACTGGCGTTTCCGTGGTACCAAACAATTGGAACTCTAACAGGGATAAACAAGTCCACTAGCCCTATTGTCCAGGGCAAGTGAAAGTGCTGTTCGGGCAAGTGCATTTCCTACCCCACTTGTCCGATCGGGCAAGTAAGATTTTTCCATTGATTTTAGTGCAATTTTGATATGCTTGTTACTTTTTACAGTCATTACATCAAGCAATTGTCTACAGAGAATTCCATTGCTGGAAGCGAAAATGGATATACTAGTAACAGTGACATTTGAATTTTGGGCAAGTGAAAAATTGGTTCGGGCAAGTACATTTTTTATGTGCTTGCCCGATAGGACAAGTGGATTTTAGAAAACTTGTTCAACCCTGTCTAAGCTCAACTACAGAGCTGCTACGGGGCTACAGGGACATCCCTTATACCATTTTACATCCCCATTTGCAGCTCCAACCCAGATGCCCTTCCCAGGATTTGAACCGGAGTCTCTCAGGTACCAATTGGAACCTGGGACTCAACTGTGAAGTCGCTACCAGTTGAGCTACAGGGACATCCCTTGTACCAGTGCAGATATGCAAACATACAGTATTTCCAGCCCTGCATGCTGTACTTAGTACTTACTGTGCCAGGTCCCTGAGTCGCAGGCTGTGATGGGTGGCATTGTTCTCTGCAAACCTCATGACCTCCAGTGCCCTCAGGTCCAGTAGCTGTTGGGGAGGACTGATGATTCCAGCCTACAGGACAGTGGGCAATAATTCACACAGAGTCAACCCTTTACTGACAATAACACCACTAGAATACAAACTGGAGAAAGCACTCATAGTTAAAACCCATCTAAGGCCATGCTATACCCTCTTCAAGCAGAGCTTCAGCTCAAGTCATTTTTTGTCTTTTTAGGTATTTTTGTTGGGCTCTCAATTTCTCTATTTTGTCAGGGTTTCTTTTGATGCTATCCAACAAACACAGCCTAGCCTTATGCTTGGTGAGTAAGCATTTTGGGCAGGGTACCCTCTAGCTCTGCATTACTGTCATCCTTTCAAATGTTGTAATAACTTCAATAAGGCCACACCAATTTAATTTCTTGGTTCACGGATTCGCTCGCTCCTATTTTTTGGAAAATAAAATAAAAATAAAAATTACCACTCAGCAAATTTTCACCATTAATGAAACCATTCACCAACTTTCTGGTGTAGCAAATTGGCCTTTATATTATAAGCTCCTTAAAGTGTGGGTACAGGTACTGTTACTGTACAATAATAGTGTTTTGTACTTTTTTCAAGCTGAAAACTTTTTTCTTTCTGTTTTGGATTAGACATTACCTTTACCCCAACCATTTTCCAATTTTTATTCTTATTTTTATTTCGCCCTCTCGCTCCATATTTTTTATGAAAAAATCCGTGAACCAAGAAATGAAATTGGTGTGGCCTAAAGTAGAATTTTCCATCAGATAGTTCTCTAGTTTGCTGGCCACTAAAGAAGTGAGTGATCAAGGAGGTACGGGGGCTGTTATTGTTAAACTTCTTATTGCTACTTTTTGCTACTATTGATACATTTTGTGCAGCAAATTTAAAATGGTTGCATGGGGCAAGGGGCAAAATAGCTTGCAAAAAAAACAATCCGACAGCCAACCCCAACCAGCAGCAAGTCATACCCGGTAAAAACACAAGAGCTCCCTCTTGAGATTGCTTACTGTAGTGCAGAAGCTGTTATTAGTTATTCCATTTTGGTGCACACAAATGCAATTTTCACACAGGATTACACTGCTAAAATTGGCAATGCTCAAAGGACCACAGCTGGCTAAGCCTGGCTTGTAGACCTGTCTTAAATACAACTTGACTGCTAGGCAGGGCTGTTTCCAGCTTTAAATTGTTAATGTTCCTTTTAAAATCAGTCATTTTAAGCTCATGACAACATATTTTCATGTACTGAAGTTCAGATTTTAGGGACGGATGGGGTGAAATATTTGTAACTCCTAACAAGAAAATTTCTGTCCCAGGACGGAGTAATGGGTCCTGGAGAAAGCCCTGCTGCTAGGCCTAATACAATATTCACTATGTCTGAAATATTACTTCAGGAGTCTGCCACACATGTATGCTCTAAGGCCACACCAATTTAATTTCTTGGTTCACGGATTTGCTCGCTCCTATTTTTTGGGGAAAAAAATAAAAATAAAAATTACCACTCAGCAAATTTTCACCATTAATGAAACCATTCACCAACTTTCTGGTGTAGCAAACATAAGAACTGACACTTCTTTTGTAATTTTCAACGAACAGGTGCTGTTACTGTACAGTAATAGTGTTTTTGTACTTTTTTCAAGCTGAAAACTTTTTTTCTTTGTGTTTGGGATTAGCCCTTACCTTTACCTGAAGCATTTTACAATTTTTATTTTTATTTTTATTTCGCCCTCTCGCTCCATATTTTTTATGAAAAAATCCGTGAACCAAGAAATTAAATTGGTGTGGCCTAATGGAGAAAATACAATGAAGCTAGGCCTGTACCTGGTATATTCAAAGGTTCACACACCTATTGGTAATGAGCATTAGAAGACACATTTCACACATCAATCTACCTTTCATTGTTACATTTTAACCAGTGTTAAGCTTTTAAAATGATATGTATTCATTTTTTTTGCAAACTGTAACCAAATTTATTGATCGAGGATTTTACATACATTATCAAACTTCATAATTCATGTCATATTTGAAATGTCATATGCCAAGCCAAAAGCAATAAATGGTCACTATCACAAAAGCAATAAAGCTGAATCTGAATTCTCATCAAATTTTTAAAAGATAGGATAAGAGCTAACCCTCATCAGTTCCTTGACACAGGAGTGGTAGATCTTGAAGATGGCGGGTGGGGAGGGGGGCCCGATGTACTTCTTGATGTCAGCCCTGTCCACGAAGGCCAGGTCGATGGCCTCTGTCACATTGGATGTGGTCAGGATCAGCACGTTGGAGTTCCTGATGAAGGAGTGAGTTTCTGAGCTTTACTTTGATACACTGTTATTTTGCAGCTTGACAGCTAATCTGCTAGTGGCCTTTCATGCAACACATACTTGATAATACATTACATGTATATACATGTACATCATACATTTTGCACATTTTAATTTAAAGCAATCCAAAGCAAAATGTAATTGGACAGTCCTAAAGTTCAACTGCCACATGCTTGCCATACAGAATTCCCCATCTTAATGTTCCAGACCTATCGTTCAAGTAGTTGTACTCAATGTTGTGCGATCTTTTACACAGAAATGTTTTCTTGTCATCGAGAGATTTTTTGCTATCTAGAGATGAGGCATTCTGTACAGGAATCATCATCTCTGTGCATTTATGACCATCCTGAACAAATCTACAAATTTCTGTTAAATCTATAACTACACATATTCTGTGTAGGGAAACCGCAGCACCTACCTGGATGTTTGCAGAATGTATGTCAAAACAAGTAAATTTTATGGATGACATCAACGCGCGCATTAATATTCGCCTGATTTCAGAAAAAAGAACAAGAATTTTTTTTTCTTCTGCAGGGATGGTCAACATGACGATAAAGTACAAAAATGAGCAAATATATTGTGTTGTGGCCTAATAATTGTACTTGTAGAAGTGAAACTTGCTAGCTAGCTATACCAGGACTGTAGTTGTAGAAATGTAACTTATTGGATAGTTGCAAAAGTGACACCAATATGGAAGCTATGAGTGTGGTTACCAACTTTGTTGGTGATGCCAGTCTACCACACTAGTGTCACTTTTACCACACCAGTTACAATATGTCTTAAATACAGGAATGAATGTCTTGTTGGCTCTGATACCATGTTTTGTCCCTTTGATCCTTTATACAACAGTCATCAACTTTATGGCGACTATCTTTGAAAATGTAGCCATCTTGTTTTTTTCACCCATCTTGTTTTTTTCTTCGCCCTATCGCACTATTTTTGCAGTCTGCAAAGGATGTCATCCATAAAATTTACTTGCTGTGGCCTTATGGCAACTTGCAAATTCCAAGTGCAAGTAGGCTCCATAGGTAAAAAAACAAACACTTCCAACTCATGTGAATATTTGTGAAGTCGCGTGGCGCAGCGGCAGCATTTGTGCCTCGTGACCGAGAGGTTGCGGGTTCAAATCCGACTGCGTGTCACCGACCTTGTGCCCTTGGGAAAGGCACTTTACACCACTTTCCTCACTATACTCAGGTGAAAATGAGTACCTAGCTTCGGCTGGGGCCGTTCCTCGGATAGGACGTTAAATGGAGGTCCCGTGTATGGGGAGAGTCACACCCCATGCACGTTAAAGAACCCCCACACGTGCGATGGTGCGGTGTGAGATGGAGCAAACCCTTCTGTCTGGAGTTGGTGGTTCACTTCAAATCATCCGGACGGGAGACCTGGCGCATCCCCGTCCTGTAATTAGCCAGCGAAAGGGTATGTCACCCCGTAAGGGGCGGTATAACCCCGCCGTGTTTAAGCATGTGCGAACATGTGTGTATGGCGGCTTTGAAGAGGTGACCTTTGACACCTGTTTCGCCATACCCTCCATATGTCATCGTATATGGAGAATCCTAATAAATAAATAAATACCTCTTGATCTGGTCTATCTGAGTCAGCAGTGCATTGACTACACGTATGGCATCCGATGGCTCTGTGCCGTTCAGGGAGGCTTTTCTCGCAGCTGTTAAGCTTTCCACCTACAGATGGGGTTTGTGTAAAAGAAAAAAAAAACAGTTTAAAAGAAAAAATACAACATGGTAACAAGCTTTTAAGATGATGTCTTAGATGAGGCTTTAATGCTATCAATGATCATTTTCCATGTAAGTATTTGCATTACTATATGTTGCAAGTTGAAGCCATGAAATGTTCTTTTCACAGGAAAAAAGTTTTCTTAACTATATAGTATATGCAGGATTGTAGATAGCCTAAAATCATTTTCTGTCCCCTCAATTATAGATACTCTCTATTGTCAAAGGTGTGACGTTCCTAGGTGGGTCTGAGCGCAATCTAGACCCCATGAAACGCTATTTCCTGTATTTTGAGGTGTAAAGTTTACTGGTAGACTTAAGCTGATCAACGGCATCTGTTTTGGTGGAAAATTACACAAGGGAGACAGTTTTTTATATCTTGACATATCGATCTTTGTCCGTCACAGAGGACGGAATGGGCATTTTTTTTTCCATCCCCAGCTGCAAAAGTCCGTCAAAGGATGGAAGGACGGGTGCTGACTACAACCCTGGTATGTACTGTCCACAGGATTTGACAATCATACCTCATCAATGAGCACACAGACAAGAGCATCAGAGTCATCTATCAGTTCCTGGATCTTCTGGAACATCTTCAGCACAAGTTTGCCACTCTAAACAAGGAGACATCAGAAACAACATCTTACATACTTTTCCACGTTAAATACATGTACAAGAAATCACATACATAAATCAACATGTACAACAAAATATCAGTATATAAACACGGACAAAAATTACTGTTACGGTAGTTTCAGGAGAAAAGACAAACCTTTTCATGTATCAGTAACAAGCTTTCAATTTTGTAAAAGGACAAATAAAACTCACCTCAGAAAACCACTTAGAAAACAGACTGTGACTGTTGATCTCGATAAACTGTCCATAACTATACCTGTGCATAAAACATGAAATACACACAATGTAACATCAGAAAAACTGAGATGGCAGAAAAAAATCATTGTGACAACCGGCAGTTTGGACAGCTACATGTACGTATGTGTTAAAGCATACAGTCTTTGTATCATGAAGGAGATTTACTAGTAAAATCTTTGGTATCGTGAATGATGTATACAAATGTACATTGTAAATAGACATAGAGTATCATTATTTCAAGCCTTGATAATGACTGAAGTGTGTGTTCTCAGTACCTGTCAGAGAGCCTTATACACAGTTTCTGAGCAAGAGCTTTGCACAGAGATGTCTTCCCTGTGCCGGGGGGACCTGGAAATGTACAATACAGTAAAATTAATCTTGAATTTTTGGGATGGTTTCAATTCATGGTTTTGTGGTGACCTTTCCACTGTGAATTTGACACTGCAAATATGACCTTCCAATGTACATGTACTTATGTCATCAATAAACAAATATACTTATCTCATTAATGCAGAAAACATAAACCATGAACATGCAAACAAGAGAAAAGATAAGACATTTTACAAGTGGCTGAAGGTAGATTTAGAGTATCACATTTTTGCTCAAGACAAATGCAGATGTTGTTGTGGCGTGCAGTTTCTTGCAGTACTGTTGTACCATGCTAGAAGTCTCTCTTTCACAGACTTTATGTATGGTCATCAAATTTATATAAGATCGTCAAAGGCTAACAGAAAAGAAAATTCTTAAAATCAGTCAGTCACAATTGAGTCGGACAGAAGATATGCAACTATACAATTTCAAAGGTCCAGGTACTACATGCACATCCAGTGTACATATACCTATAGTGCATAGGTTGTCTAATCACTAATGTGAGGAAACAGTTTCCCTTACCATGTAGCAGCACAACTCTGTTCCATGAAATGACGTTGGAGTCAACCCCCTTGTCTGAGAACAGCAGTGTTGTGTAGGCATACCTCAGCAGCTAGGAGAGAAGGAACATTTTTACTTCAATTAAAGTTCCTACACTCTCACTCATCCAATTCCAATAATAAATGTTATGTGTTACTATAAAATCATGTTGAAATGCTTGCAAACTACATATTTGACCAATGAAATGTACAAACTACTAGTAAGAGATAAAACTTTAAAAGCTGGTATTACCTCCAACTTAACATCACTGTCAAAGACTAGGCTGTCCCAAATGCCATCAAAGTCAGCTGTGGAGAGAGCACAATAATGTAGTACAGACAATGACTTCAGCTTTACATATCGGTATACAAAATTATGATAAATGTAACTACATTTGAGGTTTGACCATCATAATGAAATGTTGAAATTCCACAACTTCAGGAACCTCAATCAGGTATTGCAACAATATGAAGAAAATGTAGTAATTTGTACTCTATACATGTACATTTGTATTATAAGTTGTACAATTTATGTAACAATGTATCAATTATAGGAGCATACTGACATTACAGTAAAACCATTTAATATTATGTCTGGTAATCTTAAAACTACATAAAAGTTGGGGAGAAAGGCAGTACATGTAGTTCACGATATTTAATCAACGATGGGAACACGTTTCCAGCTGGCCTCAGCACAGTGATCAAATAATTGTAATGATGTCAGTTGCTAAAATTAAGATACCATGAACTAATCAAGAATTATAGTATATGCTGTCACATGTAGTAAAATTATACAGTTTAGGAATCAACAAATGCCTTGTGAATGGTGTATTTAATTTTAAACAAAAAGGCACAAAGTAAGCCCAAAGTGGAAACCAACCATTAGGCATTAACCAGTGACTGGCTGCGGACACATTATCATCATCGTCGACCTCCTCTGACCCCGGCCCGCCCTCGTGCAGCTGGAACACGTGCAGCAGCAGGTTGGCATCGTACAGGTGAAATGCCTGCAGCAGGTGAAACAGGTGTCTGTATCTGTATCACGTGAATATTAGCGCAGGGCAATGATAATCATATAAAAACCCATACACAAATTTTATGGACATGTGCATTGTACCAACCTTCTTGCTCTTGTGTGTAGAAGACATCTCATCTGTGTCACATATAGACACTGACTTGATGTGTTCCTTCATGAAGGGGTCATCGAACTCTGTCATGGTGAGGTCTCCGTACACTTGATTATGTCTCTGTAGTACGGCTTTAACACGCTCTTTCACTACATTGGCTCGAAGGGTGCTGCACAAAGGGTATGTACAATTGCAAGTTAGTTTTACATATGTAGTGTTACATATGTTATATTCCTTGTGTAGTATTTTTTTGTAAATACAAGGTGTACAAATTAGTGAAAATCAGCAATGCTGACTCTTTCCTGCATGCATAATTCTTATTCTTGAATCCTTATGATTTATGAAATCATAAAGTCATCAACATCGTTTATCACTTTGTTTCTTTTTACAAGTACTAGTATGGCTAAGGTGTATCTGTTCACACTGTCTTTACCAGACTGTAATGCATGACATGTTTGAGGATTGAATTTTGAAAATCCAACACATATGATTATGAGTTGTGGGAAAATAAGTCAGCATGACATGTCTTTTAATAGTTTTATAGTTTGAAAAGAACTATATTAAGTTTATTCATCTGTAGCTACTTTCTCTAGATACTTAATCTAGACCAAGAAAATGGCATATCACTCTAACTAAAGCTTTATGTGTAAGGAAACTACACAAGCTTCTGCAGAAGCCTTGGAATTTTTTTGTGTGTCTTGCAGTTGCAGTGTTACTTTCATTTCATTAGTTACCTGCAAGGACTCTGGCATATCTCAACATGCACGACCGGCGCTGAAGGATCTGGGAGGGCGTCCTCGAGTTCAGCTACGCCGTTAAGGTACGTCTGGTCGGTTTCCATCTTCAGCTTCGTGGTTACTGTGACATTCACAAGTGAATTAAGAGGCAATCGCACACAAAAGGCTTCAGAAATCAGACCTGCGTCAAAAATCTAGTTTAAAATGGCCGCCATTTTTACAAATCCTTACATTGGTGTCTAAGCTGTGAAGAAATTATGCCTAAACTTTCCAACAATTTTATGCAAAATTTCACATTAAGAATTCTGTTCATACAAACTCAAATAAAATATATTAGGTATGGTGTAAAGATCGCTATTTGTGCAAAAAAAGCGAGACTATTGACAAGTTATACGTTTAACAGACAGGACCCATAAAAGATACGATGAACACCTGAACTTTTTCCACTTCTCGCGATATTTTGTCAAACACGAGAACACGCGAGAGTACGATGAAAGCATCTCGTCGGAGCGAATTTTGATGTGTTCTTTGTTTAAAAGTGGACTTTCTCGTCACAGTTGACCAGATTTTTGGTTAAGATATTGACTTCTCTATTTATCAGCATCGTCAGAAGTATGGGGAAGAAACACAAGAAGCATCACAAGTCCGATAGAGGCGAGCGACCGATCGTAGAAGGTTTGTATTTTTGAGAGTGGGGAGGGGGGCACAACAAAGCAAATCCGGCAGGTGAAACTTACAGGTGTGATGGTTTTGAACTGGTAGATCAGTGCAAGTGTTCATTACAAGCAAGTAATCTACATGTATGATTTTCCTGTAATTTGATACCTCTTTTTTTTAATTGCTCTTTTTTTTAGGATCGTTGATGTGATGGCCAAAAAAAAGTTGCAAAATGTAGCGTATGATTTAGCAGGTACTTGGTCAGTGACAAATGGTATATGTATGTAAATATATATCCTGAAAACACTACGTTGAGTAGAGTAGAGTAGAGTACTTTCGGTTGGGTAGGAGACGTGCTCCAGTTTGAACCGCTCTTTCGTTTCAGCATACAGTCATTGCTGGTTTATGGGGTTTGTCCATGTTTATACATGTATATATATATATAGATAGTCACGTTATATCACTATTATACAGGGTTTTCATTGACGTCATCAGTTCAGTTCTAATAGTAATTTAGATCCTCTGATGAGAAGATGACCATGTTGGCGGGTACTAGTAATTGAATTAAGCAGTAGTAGGGCTGGGTACCGGTACGGTGTACCGGTACAAAACCGTTTTTTCTTATTGGACCGGTCCAGAAAAACCGGACCTGAAAAAATTGCGTGGACCGGACGTTGGACCTATTGGAAAATGAACAGATTATTTGATCACGCATTCGCACGTTTGGGGACTTACCGGCCGAGGAAAATAACAAGAGCGAAGTAGAGTAGAGTCTATAGTCATTTCTACCGAGTTTTACAGTCAATCGTACTGAGGCAGTTAGCGTTGTAGGATTTTAAAACGCCAGCGGGATTCGAATACTCCACAAAACAGATTTCTCTGTAGCGAAATGAACCATTGTTTTCAGCATCGTCCATACACAAATTCTCACATACTGAATCAGGTCCAGGTTCAGGTCCGGACCTGGACCTAATCCTCTGGACCTGAACCGGACCTGGACCTGAATTTTCTGTACCGGTACCCACCCCTAAGCAGTAGTATCTTTGTATGGTTTACAGGCGTACGATGTGATCCAACATGGCGCAGGTGACATCAAATGAAAAGGCTGTATAGACATGAGGCTAAAGCACAATTTAAAGGATATGCTGTGGAAAAGTCTTGTCATCATGAAAACAAAACCACCACAAACATTTCAGAATTAAAATTTCTATGTTCTACCCCTTCCAGAGAAACCAGGTCTGAAACTTGTCCTGAAGGTCAGCAGTGGAGAGGGACAGCAGATCAGCTACGGGAAGTCCCCCCCTGCCGCGCCGAGCTTCTACGAACCAGACCCTGAACACCACAAGAAGAAGAAGAAAAACAAGAAGAAAAAGAAGAAGAAGAAGCACAGCCATGAGAAAGAAAGACCCGTTGAGGAATTTGCCGTGCCAAAATCAAAAGAAAAGGTACATAAACAGACATTGATTTAAAACAAACTAAGTTAATGCTTTGCATTATTCTTGTGGAGATTGTGTTGTGCTATAGTAATAATGTACTGCCATATTGAATGAATGGAAGAATATCCTTAAGTTCTTTTGGGAAGAGCAGCTAAGGCCTATCGGGCTATCTATTAGTAGTAAGATTTAGACTAGATGGCCTTAGCTGCTTATCCCAAAGGTTCAGTGAGGGTGCTGTCATGGTAACACAGAAAAATAGATAAGTACATGTAGTTTCAAAGATAGATAAACAAATACCTAGTCTAATAATGACACCAAATGGTCCAAAATTGTAGTCCAAATATATATATATATCTGTCAGCCTTCTAAAGTACCTGTATTCTTGCTCTGAAAGTTTTTACTTATAGATTAACGATTTTACAATTTTTAATTTCAGGAGAAGCACAAGAAGAGGAGCAGGGATCAGTTTGAGAGCAGTCTTGATACGGAGGCTCCACTTGCCAAACAGCCTGCTCTGAGTGTCCCATCTCTGAGTGAGAAGCCAGTCACCCCCAACAGGGGTGTCAGGGCCTGTAGGATGAAGGACAGGGAAGGTAATGCTATTCTGTTACATGTGGTCACTTGATTCACTTCAAAAGTCTCAAATGTTTGATACGTATGATGATTTTTAACATTTAAATTACATTTTTTGGGTGTGTATTCATAGCTGAAGGTGAATGTAAAAGCTTTTATCATTTATGAAAACACTTAAATGTAGTATTTACTTAATAATACATGTACATGTAGTAAAGATAGTTTTTATTCAATTAAAAGCATTTCACAGTCAATTTGGCAACGTTTTGAAGTCTTTCACACTCAAATTAGTACTTTTTTATGATCACTAACAGAGACTTAGTGATACTGTTTATACATATATTGTCAAAGATATTGCATAATATTAATGTATAATCATATTATTACTGGAAGAAGTGCATTGAAAACTGATTTCTTAATCTTACATTTTTCCATACAGACGAAGACAATACACCCCTCCGACAGTGCCTTGCAAATTTACATAGACAACTTCAAAGGTGGGCATGTGTCTGAAACGACTTACAGTGTTCTATATTTACCTTTATATTTACTCCTGTAACTTGCCGGATCCAGTATCTCAACATGTAATTCATACAAAACCAGTTTAATGCAAACAAATAAACAAATCAACTCCCTTTACAGGAAAGATGTGAACCTTTTCTTTGCTTGGCCGGTGACAGATGCTATCGCTCCAGGATACTCCCAGATCATCCTGCGCCCCATGGACTTCAGTACCATGAAGGAGAAACTAGACAATGATGAATACAACTCTATAGAGGAGTTCAGAGTAAGCAGGAGTGTCTTTGTTTATTAACCTATATTAGCTTTTCTCATTATCAGTACTTTGTGTAGAATGGAAATGAAATTTGAATTGTGCACTCATTGTAGTGGCTAGTGCAGTGTTCTAGCCAGCATCTGTCCTTCTGTCCTTTGACGGAATTTTGCTGCCCATTGGCATATAAAGATATTAAAACGGATGGCAAACAGACTCTACTTGTAAGAAATGTTGCCCCTCAAAATGCAGGAAATAGCATTTCAGAGGGGCTTGATTTCCAAATTTTCCAGGGGAAACATGCTCCCAGACCTCCCAAGGATCATTGTCAAACCTTCGGCACTCGACAGGATTTCCAAATTCAAAATCCAGGGAATGAAAACAAACTTCAGGTTGGCTAGAACGCTGGGCTTTTGGTGATCAATTTTTTAATTACTCTATCAGTCTATGTTTAAGTAACCTGCCAAATTACTAGTAGATTGTAACAAAGGTGCAATCAAATCAATTTTTTTACACTTTTATCAAAACATGTCAAACCCTTGCCTGGATACCATGCTCATGAGTTTAAGTTTTAAAATTACACTTGCTCTATTGCTTCCCTTGTACGTTTGTACCAACTGTATTCCTCCATTTGTTTTGAAAACAATTGACAAAGAACTTGCTGTCTGTCCTTTATTTTGTCCACTCATGATGGAGATATATTTGTGCTTCCATGTAGAATGACTTCAAGGTGATGTGTGACAATGCCATGATCTACAACCATCCTGAGACCATCTACTACAAGGCTGCCAAGAAGATGCTGAACATAGGGGTGAAGATGATGAGCAAGGTGAGACAAAATCATTTTAAGTCATTTCAACAGAGATCAGAAATCCAATGACATTTTCTTAAGCTGACTTGTTTGTCCTTATTTTTCCTGTACTTCAACTCATGGAAGTGAAGAATTGGATTGGTGACCAACAGGGTTATTTAAGTGCAGTGTTCCATGAAAATGGGGAATCCTAACATGACCTAAGGCTTCCTGTGGATAAGGTACATTTGTACCATTTTCACTGAAATTCCAGTAAAAGATTTGCCATCTGTGGACTGGTATGATCAGTAGTGGTCAGGCCGAATTTTCCACTTTTAGCAGAAATTGCTTCTGCAGATAAGAGAAGTAAAAAAAAAATCTAGTATGTCTACAGGGCTGTCTACAGCTTTAGATTTTTTCCCCATCCCATACATTGTTTGGGGGACCAATATGTTATTTTTTGTTGCTCAATCTGTCATTGTAAGCCTATGATGATGAAAACATATTTTCATCAATTTCATGTCACATAGTTCAGCTTTTTGGGACGGAAAGGTTTAAATTTTTCTCTGTCCCAAAGTTGAATTTCCGTCCCACAATGGAAGGACAGGTCCTTGAGACAGCCCTGATCTGTAATATCTGTAACTGACACTAGGAATATTGTTGTGTTTGTGTCCCCAGGATAAGATTGCGTCCATGTACAGAAGTATCGGCTACATGTCCATGTTGTGTTTATGTCCCCCAGGATAAGATTGCGTCCATGTACAGAAGTATCAGCTACATGTCCATGTTGCGTTTATGTCCCCCAGGATAAGATTGCGTCCATGTACAGAAGTATCGGCTACATGTCCATGTTGTGTTTGTGTCCCCCAGGATAAGATTGCGTCCATGTACAGAAGTATCAGCTACATGTCCATGTTGTGTTTGTGTCCCCCAGGATAAGATTGCGTCCATGTACAGAAGTATCGGCTACATGTCCATGTTGTGTTTGTGTCCCCAGGATAAGATTGCGTCCATGTACAGAAGTATCGGCTACATGTCCATGTTGTGTTTGTGTCCCCAGGATAAGATTGCGTCCATGTGCAGAAGTATCAGCTACATGTCCATGTTGTGTTTGTGTCCCCAGGATAAGATTGCGTCCATGTGCAGAAGTATCAGCTACATGTCCATGTTGTGTTTGTGTCCCCAGGATAAGATTGCGTCCATGTACAGAAGTATTGGCTACATGTCCATGTTGTGTTTGTGTCCCCCATGATAAGATTGCGTCCATGTACAGAAGTATCGGCTACATCATAGTACATGTCCATGTTGTGTTTGTGTCCCCAGGATAAGATTGCGTCCATGTACAGAAGTATCGGCTACATCATAGTACATGTCCATGTTGTGTTTGTGTCCCCAGGATAAGATTGCGTCCATGTACAGAAGTATCAGCTACATGTCCATGTTGTGTTTGTGTCCCCAGGATAAGATTGTGTCCATGTACAGAAGTATCAGCTACATGTCCATGTTGTGTTTGTGCCCCCCAGGATAAGATTGCGTCCATGTACAGAAGTATCAGCTACATGTCCATGTTGTGTTTATGTCCCCCAGGATAAGATTGCGTCCATGTACAGAAGTATTGGCTACATGTCCATGTTGTGTTTGTGTCCCCAGGATAAGATTGCTTCCATGTACAGAAGTATCAGCTACATGTCCATGTTGTGTTTGTGCCCCCAGGATAAGATTGCGTCCATGTACAGAAGTATTGGCTACATGTCCATGTTGTGTTTGTGTCCCCAGGATAAGATTGCGTCCATGTGCAGAAGTATCAGCTACATGTCCATGTTGTGTTTGTGTCCCCAGGATAAGATTGCGTCCATGTACAGAAGTATCGGCTACATGTCCATGTTGTGTTTGTGTCCCCAGGATAAGATTGCGTCCATGTACAGAAGTATTGGCTACATGTCCATGTTGTGTTTGTGTCCCCAGGATAAGATTGCTTCCATGTACAGAAGTATCGGCTACATGTCCATGATGTGTTTGTGTCCCCAGGATAAGATTGCGTCCATGTACAGAAGTATTGGCTACATGTCCATGTTGTGTTTGTGTCCCCAGGATAAGATTGCTTCCATGTACAGAAGTATCGGCTACATGTCCATGATAGACCAGCAGGACACTGGGGGGGAGGAGTCAGGAATGATTGATGTGGACACTGTGGATTCTGGGGAACTCCCCTTCCTCACCCAGCAGACCAAGAAGTCCAAGTCCAAGAAATCCAGGTAGAGTCAAATAGTACATAGCACTGACACACAAATACCGTCAAATAAAATCTACTCTTGCAACCTCGACTTGCTAATTTCAATGCCCATGCAATGTTTTCATCTAGACCAGACCAGTGCTTGAAATTTGAATTTGCCAAGTTTTATCAAAGAACACTACTGTAATATTGATATTTGGTATTTTGGACTGGTAAAATATTGTATATAGCAAACTTTTGCTCTATTGTTCCTGTACTGGTACACACTTCTAGTTTGAAATGACATGCTACTGTTATCTACAGCAAAAAGGCACTGCTTGCAGCACCTGTTGGCCCTGAGCTGGAGGACGGTATGACAGCAGAGGAGATAACAGCACAGGTGAAGGAGGCAGCTAAGGATGTGCACAAGAAACTCACACGCAGGTGTCCTAACAGCAAGGTGAGACACTAGAACTTACATATCTGAAAGTTTTCTTTCTCTGTATAGAACAATAAGGCCACACCAATTTAATTTCTTGGTTCACAGATTTTTTCATGAAAAATATGGAGCGAGAGGGCGAAACAAAAATAAAAATTGTAAAATGGTTGGGGTAAAGGTAACGGCTAATCCAAAACATAAAGAAAAAAAGTTTTCAGCTTGAAAAAAGTACAAAAACACTATTATTGTACAGTAACAGCGCCTGTACCCACACTTTAAGGAGCTTATAATATAAAGGCCAATTTGCTACACCAGAAAGTTGGTGAATGGTTTCATTAATGGTGAAAATTTGCGGAGTAGTAATTTTTATTTTTATTTTTTTTCCAAAAAATAGGAGCGAGCGAATCCGTGAACCAAGAGATTAAATTGGTGTGGCCTAAGAACCTTTTGCAAGCTTCCCAGCTTTCTAGCAGTGTTTGAAGTTTTAGTAGATATACAATGTATGTGGAGAAGGAAACCTCAAGCCAACCGTTCACACTTGCGCCACATCTTCAGAAAAGTGTTTGAAGTTTTAGTTTCAGTTATTTCTTTTCAGATACAATGTATCATTAGCTTTGACCTTTACAAATTTTTGAAACGTTACCAAATGTAAACAACAAGAATTCAAGTTTGCCATATATGATATTCTGTAATACATTAGAATAGTTTGTACTGTTGCGTAATAATGTGGTAACTGTCTGCGTTTTGGGTTCCCCAACAGATTGGATTCCTACGAAGAGATGAAGAAGGCAACACAACGTTAGCTGTGGTCAACCCAGACTCTGCTACAGAACGTAAGAACAAACCTTGTCAGGACTTAACATCCTTGGTTGTTTGTATAGAGACTTAGAGTTAGTACTGGACTAGGTCATTTATCCAACCTTTGGTCCAGGGCTCTAGCCAGCTCGAAATTTTTTTCCGTCAGCCAATTCCCATTGTCGCGAAAATCACAAAAACACTCTTCCATGAGTTAGAAAGACTGAACTGAGACCTTGAAAGACGGGTTTTTAATGAGATTATCGTACGCTAAAGGGCGCCAACACACTTCGTCAACGATAATAGCAATTATAGCAAAACAAACAGTGTGTGGCTTTTACGGCCGTGGACGGCGTCCCCAAGCCACCTGTAGCTTCAACCAAGGACTTTTGTGCGTCAAGGTTGACGGATTGGTTTTAAAATTTTTCCGTCACACGCAGCAAATTTCCGTCAATTGACGGAAAAACGGACACTGGCTAGACACTGCTTTGGTCCCATAGGGCTCCCATGAAGTGTCGCTAGTTAAGCTACATGTAGGTAACGAAATCCCCTGTTGCTCCCAAACTCTCCCCAATAAAAGTCATCGCTGAATTAGAATCCATCCTAGTTCAACTCCAGTTCACTATGATCTCATCCAAGACGAGTTTCCCAACCAAGATTTTAAAAATTCATATTCGGCTGACTCAGACCACTTTTGAAGACTAGTAGTAGTACTAGTAGTAGGCAACCCACAAGTCTTAAGAACTGGTTTGCAGGAGAGCAATTGTTGGAGGAAACGGAGGCTATATTGGGATGGATCAAAGGTTACAGTTTGTATATTGTAATATCTTTTTGCCCCCAGCTGGAGATGAAGTACACACAGTGAACCTGGGCATGTTGGTAGGGAAGCTCACCACTGGGACAAGCTCACTGCCGGGATTTAGGGAGGACAAGAGGAACAAAGTCACTCCTGGTAAGAATAAAACAACCTGTAAAAACTGATGTTTACTATTATTGTAAATTAAAAACATGAAAATTCATCCTTCGCCTTTTGTGTATAGGATGGTGCTTATATCTACATCTATAGCTAGTGGGATACGAAGTTATAAAGGCACTGAAGCAGGGTACTATCTACAGGCAGTGGTGTGTGTTCAATTACCATATTCTTCTGCTTTAAGTGCTGAGTGCCAAGGAGGAAAAGATTAGTATTTTAAAGTCTTTGGTATGACCTTGGAGGAGTTTTAATCTGCAACCTCCAAAATGTTATCAAAAAACAAAATCATATCCAGTTGCTTGATTTACTGCATTTTGGTGTATCTTATTACCTGGATGTCTAACCTACATCATCGTCACCTAGATGTTAACTATCGCACAAACCGTTGTATTTCTAAAAGTTTAAAGTGTTCTTTGGAGAATGAACTAGGCTAAATCAATTTTTCTCATCCTGAGGACTGACTACATCTGCTGCTTTTCCCCCAGTGTCGTACCTGATGTATGGACCATTTGGCACCCATGCCCCTCAGTACGACTCAACGTTCGCTAACCTGAGCAAGGAAGAGTCAGACCTTCTGTTGTCAACCTATGGAGATGAAGCCGGGGTGCAGTATGCACAGAGGTATCAACTAGAAAGGCAATATTTTTTACAAAAATGCAGAATGTTTTCCCTCTAGCCTTGTATCAAGCTACTCGCATACAATACTATACAATTGCCTACCTGCCTAAGTGCTCACCCCAAAGTGGTTTGTATGAGTAAAAAAAGAATTAAGGCCATGAGTGGGGCAGGGCTCGAAATTCATTTTGGGGATTAGGTGCACTGGTGCACCCAGCTTAAAAATTGGGTGCACCAAAAAAATTTGGGTGCACCACTTAAATTTGATTAATAACCTAATAATAAAACTTAGATACAAGCTATCAAATTCTTAAACAACAGACATTTTTATTATCTTTCAAACACTTAGATGTCAAGAATATGATGTACATGTATACTAAGTATACTAAGATATCTTTACATACATAAACCTAAGAAAATATTTGGGTGCACCCTGTGAAAATAATTGGGTGCACAGCTCCAATTTTGGTTGCACCTGGGTGCACATGCACCCAGTATTTCGAGCCCTGGTGGGGGCATCTTAGTAGCCTGACGTGATAGCCAGCCCCGGCAGACAGCCCAGGTAGCTAGGCCTGGTGCACAGTCCAGCCTTTTCTGCAAACCCTTTCTGCTAGGACTAGTAGGAGGAAGAAAGAAAAAGAACACACCAGCAAAAACAATATGTTTTCTCCTTTGGGAAAACATAATAACTATGATGCAGTCTTTACCAGATTTTGTTTTTATCGCAAAACTGGTAAACCACCTCTACAAGTAACACTCCAGCTTTGTACAATAAGAACAAGCTGTGTAAGACCAGACTCATAGAATTGATCCACTCACACCAGAACTATTATCAAGTAGTGGTCTTTAACAGTCTCAACTTCTTGCTCACATGGGACCCGTCTGTACCCAAAGATGCCCAAGGGTGCTGTGATGTGGCCTGCTAGTGTTTCAAACCCAGAATGTTTGGATTCAAGATCAACAACCATACACATGAGGCCACCTCCTTACCTCCTTGCCTTACATATTTTTTTTTTCCCCAGCATAATGTCCTTTGTGAAGGATGCTGGTGCAGATGCTGTACATGTAGTGGACCATCTCCTCGACTCCTTAACTGGAGGGGAACACTCCAAGGCTATGAAGCAACTCTTAGAGGTTAGTTATCCAAGTCATTTTACCTTAAAAGTACAGTATAATGCCAGAAACGAATGGTAAGACTTTGTCCATAACTGAAGTTGCAATGCAACTTTGCTACGGCTTGCGTTTATGGCCAAGCACCACCGGTTACCCCTACTCTTTTTGAAAAGTGTTGAGTTTAAGTATTAGGTACAATGTCATGTAAATAGAAACCTGGTTTGTATTAGCTGTAAAATTGTTAAGCTGTTGTTGTTGAATTCCTTGCATCTGTCTAGAAATGCAGTATGCTGGAATACATTGGACATTGTATTCTCCTTTTCTTCACAGAAAGAGAAAACAGAAAAAGATAAAAAAGCAGCAGCAGAACAGGAAGATGGCAAGACAGAACCCACTGTGTCATCAGAGAACACTGCAGCACAGACAGCCAGTAGATCAGAACAGCAGGCAGCACAGGACAGCTCGGAACAGCAGAGAGAACAGGTAGGCATACATGTTGGGTTTCTATCTGAGTATCTCTTACTATAATGATAATTGCCTTTATTGAAAATCCATGCCCTGTCGGACTAAGTACAGGCATACAGATACGATTGAGGAAAAGTCCTAATGGAGTACACATGGTGACATTGAGATGGCTTCTAACACCAATCTAAAGCATGGGTTCTAAAACTACTGTAAGGCATTTGATCAGGCTTCATTCAATAATATAACTCTTAAGATAAAATTTGTATAACACAACTGTACAGTAGATTATGAGGATTTTTATTTGTTTGCCCCAGGGAGAGGTTAAGAAGGAAACAAACAATGAAGAGACAAAGAGCTGTCAACAGGTATGTATTCATTTTCTTTTCAGTTTGTTAATTAAATGCTGTGTAATAGAAGTCTGAAATTTCTCTTTTTTTGGAACTGCTTGTTGAGAGCAGAAGAGTCAATATCAGTGAGATATCCATAAACAGTGTTTGACTACTTACTTATCCCAAACAGTTTTTGAAAGTTTTTATAAAAAGTGACTTCATGTCTGCCTGTGTCTTACAGAATGAGAACACTTTAAGTAGCAGCGGTGGTGAGGACTTCAGTAAGTAACATCAGATTCATTATGTTTCTAATCATTACTGGGCATTGGTAGATGTTGTTGGCCTAGTGGTTAGGGTGTCAGCTAGGGACGTAAAGGTCGAGTAGAAGATTTCTTACTGCCAGCTTGTTTTCTTACCATTTTGTTAGAGGTCAATAAGCAATGAGATGCATGATAACCATTGTCATTTTGAACTTGACAACAGTTGCCATCAGGGCTCTAGCCAGCGTCCATTTTTCCGTCAATTGACGGAAATTTGATGCGTCTGACGGAAAAATTTTAAAACCAATCCGTCAACCTTGAAGGACAAAAATCCTTGGTGGAAGCCACGGGCGGCTTGGGGACGCTGTCCACGGCGGTGAAAGCCAGACACTGTTTGTTTTGCTATTACTATGATTGTTGCCAATGTGTGTCGGCGCTCTTTTGAATACGATAATCTCATTAAAACCGGTTTTTCAAGGTCTCAATGGCAACATTAACTACTTTGTACTGTCATAGGGAAAATTAATTTTCGCGGTTTTCACGACGATTGGAATTGGCTGACGGAAAAAAAATTCGAGCTGGCTAAAGCCCTGGTTGCCATTGTTACTATCATTAACTTTCATATAATAATTTTTGCAGATGTGGCAGATGTTGACTTTGATTCTCTGAGGTCACTGTCTGTAGAAGGCATCGACATGTCGTTTCTTGAAGGACTAGGTAAATACTGAAGTTTTCTTCTCTCTGTCACATA
Source organism: Branchiostoma floridae x Branchiostoma belcheri (assembly GCA_019207045.1). Classification (NCBI taxonomy): domain Eukaryota; kingdom Metazoa; phylum Chordata; class Leptocardii; order Amphioxiformes; family Branchiostomatidae; genus Branchiostoma; species Branchiostoma floridae x Branchiostoma belcheri. The sequence goes on along the minus strand of CM033028.1, from coordinate 17,393,241 downwards.
GAAATATTGTTGTATCATGGGAAAATAAAATTTCAAATCTAACTGTATTAGTGTAAGGAGTATGGTGGGTATATCGGATCAATCAGCTACTTCTGATCTTTTGGTTTTAACAGTTCAGACAGTTTTCTCTGAGGGCTTGGACAGATTTTTCTTGTTGGACCAGTCCAGAAAAAGATGTCATTTTTTTAAAAACAATTTTGGACCAAGTAGAAAATGAACGATTATACCGAAAGTTGTTCACGTTTCTGGCGCTTTATACTGGTCCAAGAAAATAACAAGCAAATTAGAGGAGAGTTTATAGTCATTCTACCAGTTGGTCTGTGTTGAAAGTTTTCATGTATACATGCTGTCATTGGACTCATAATTTCCTTCCCTGTTCACAGAGACTGAACTGAAGAGGGAGCCAGATTCAAGGTAAGAACTGTTTAACTTGTGTTCCCAGAATGATTTCTAACTTGCGCACTTTCAGCCACAAAGGCCATTACAAACCTTAGAAGGTAGGAGGATGGGCTTTACCTTCCGATACCATACACAAGACACCTATCGCTCCTATGGCCTCAGAATGGCTATGGAGCCTTTACTTTTTTTTGGCTTACATTTACGCTAGAAATGTTGGTGTTCTTTATTCGTCCATCCTAATGCCTGGTAGATGCTTGGCTTGACAACTGTCTGCCAGCATTCTGTTCTTCCCAGGTTTCGCAATGGACAAAAGAAAATTCAAAGCTAGCTCTGTCACCGGTCACGTTGACGTGATGGAAGGTGCTAGGTTTGATACACAAAATGGATCATAATTATGAGTTGTTGTGTTTTCATAGCTGGCCTTTGAGTGCTTCTAGTCCACAGATTATAATGTGTTATTGTTGACCTAATCATACCTTTTTTGCCCAGTCTTAATTTTCCAGCTGCAGGCTTTCCAGTTCATCCTGCAGACTATCTGGGGATCACTTGAGGGCGTTATGTTGCATTATGACATGCATTGCACAATGTTTCTGTGGACATTGGAGTGAGGGGGAAGAGCGTTCCATGTACATGGCCAGTCTGACATCGAATACAAATTTGCAATAGCATTTAAATGTATTGTCTGTGCTCTAATCATTTAGGCATGTATCTGCAAGTTGTAGAAAGGCAACAGGACCGTTGTTCAATCTGTATCTGTACTGTACTACAGCAACTCAGCTCGTCAGCGATGTCTTATCTGTTACACTTTATCCTAATCTTCTTTCATTCTGATAGGATTGGGTACTGTGCCTATATGGTTCTTTTTCTGTTACTTACAAACCATCTTCCACCACCATCTTGTCCCCACCATTATGTCAGCTTGTGTGGCCAGCTTTTTTCAAAAGCTTTCCTGTTCCATTTTACCTTACAGTGCTGTACAACAGCGTCTGGATGAGAACATGGCTCTGATTGCTGATCTCCAGAGAACACAACACGAGAGACTGAGCGCCAAACCTCCTTCAAACCTCAGCTTTGTACCAGGACCAACTCAGAAAGAACTTCAGATAGGTAAGTAGACTGTTTTTAGTCTTTCTTATGTGACTATACTTCTCTCTGAAGTAAATGATAAAGGAAGGCAGAAAAATAAATATATGTATGGACGTTGTATATTAGCTAGTTTGTGATTTGCTTCTAGGCAAAATCTTTTGTCTAACTTTGTAAAAAAAAAATGCTACATGTATTTAGTTTACGAGGTAATTACAACAATTGTAATTTTTTTTGTTTTTCTACAGCACAAAAACTCACCCAGGGACTAAGAGAGCTTACATCAAAGGTAAGGGCTGATATTTCACATTACAGAGCAATACATGCATTAAAAGTTGTCTTAGGGCCCACAAGAGGCAATCGCATGTGGAGACCGGAGGTAAAGAAGAACATAGTGTACTGTCCTGTTAGTGGTTTCATGTTTAGGAACTGACTGTATACTCTAATTGTTTTGTAGGTTTCTCCAGCTGACGTCACCAAAGTCACCGACATCCGCAAGGCCATGGGCATCACTACTCTGCCCGTTTCCACGGCAGCCACGCCCACAGATGTCCCAGCTGAAACACCTGCTGCCTCAGACCCCGCCCCCAGCACCACTCAGTCAGCCAATGAGAGCGAAGCAGAAGACAAGATTGACAAGGAGTTGAGGGAATTTTTAGAATCGCCAAGTGGCCAACAAGAAGGGGAAAGAGATGAAACTATGGACATCTCCACATGACCAAATTTATTATAAGGTTTCATTTTGAACTGATGGATATTGTAACTATACACAAATGGCTTCACAAAAGTATTAAAGCCCTGAATAAATGTGAAAATTTGTAGAAAATGTGAACGCCTGGAAAGTTGCTGCGACGTAACTATTATGGCGATACCATTTATTTCAGTTATTTCGTTTTTAACAGAAATGGAGATATAAAGACAGTTGAAACCTTCTTAATCTAATAATAAACAAGAAGTCTGACTGCTACTATAAACTGTTTCAGTGTTTGGTTTGGTCAATGATTGCGGCTTTAAAGGAAAGCATCAGAAAATCTTCAATTCATTATTTTCCAGTAGTTTACTCATTAAAAAGTTGATTTACGTCAATTTTTACATTAATCCGCCCAATATGACCCTGTAGACAAGTTTGAACTTCGCGCTTTCCTCCCCTCTCCCGCCGCGCTGGCCGATGACGTAATGGCCTCGTTCTGATTGCCTGCGCGCTGACGTCACAAATCAGAATTGAAACTTCTGGCCATGCCAGCCATTTTGCTCGGTGAACCTCGGTCCCTTCGGTGGGAAATCACACCGCCATTCTGGAAGCCAGTCCGTTGTTGTTGACAATTAACTTCGTGGACCTGTAAGTCGCGTTGTGAGCTGTCTACGAAGCCATAGTCCCCGGGAGACTGAACATGAATTAGCTTGTCTGCAGCGGGTGAACCGCGCGGCGACGGGACGAAATCAAAACAATTATGGTTTTTGGGGAGGTTCACGCACCGTGCCATTCTGGACTATTACAAGAGCGAGTTCGGGTCAGTTCTTACCTTCTCCTTTCCGAACAGCACAGTGATAATTACACGTAAGCTTCCACGAATTTTGGTTGAATTCACAGTTGTAGACCTCGTTTGTTCTACTGACAACATACCCTTGATCGCTACATATCGAACAACCCCCTTTTCGCGCCGAAACAGATAGCACCACAACTTGTACAGATCGTGCGAGTTACGCCTCGCCTCTCACTTTATTTTCTGTTTCTCGGGTAAATTATCTGGACTGGTCGGTTTTTCAATCATGTAGCTTTGGCGGAGATTGCTGGGGGTGCATTCAAAACAAATCACGGACTCTGAAACGAAGCCGACATTTCGCGCCATTCACAATGCCGGCCTGTGTTGTATGTAAAAACAACAATGCTGTATGTATGTTTCGGCGCGGAAGGGGGATCGTTCGATATGTAGCGATCAAGGGTATGTTGTCAGAGAATGATTTTTTTTAATGTCCCTGCCAGTTGGACAATTGTGAATTCAACCAAAATTCGTGGAAGCTTACGTGTAATTATCGCTGTGCTGTCCGGAAAGGAGAAGGTAAGAACTGACCCGAACTCGCTCTTGTAATAGTCCAGAATGGCACCGTGCGTGAACCTCCCCCACCACCATTGTTTTGATTTCGTTCCGTCGCCGCGCGGTTCACACGCAGGCAAGCTTATTCATGTTCAGTCTCCCGGGGACTATGGCTTCGTAGACAGCTCACAATGCGACTTACAGGTCCACGAAAGCAATTTTCAATGACAACAAACTGAACTCCAGAATGGCGGGGTGATTATTTACCGCTGAGAGGACCGAGGTTCACCGAGCAAAATGGCTGGCTAGAAGTTTCGGATCCGTGACGTCATACAATCTCAGACGATCAGAACGAGGCCATTACGTCATCGGCCAGCGCGGCGGGGAGAGGAGGAGAGCGCGAAGTTCAAACGTGTCTACAGGGTCATATTAGGCGGATCAATGTAAAAATTGACGTACATCAACTTTTTAATGAGTAAACTACTGGAAAATAAAGAATTGAAAATTTTCTGATGCTGTCCTTTAATAGTGCCATAGCCAGCTCGGTAGGCTAAAACCATAGGTGTCTTGTTTTGTGTGGCCAGTGGCCGAGTTCTTTTGTCATCCTCATCTAGGGTGAAGCAATTTGCCCTCACTATGGCTCACAACAGGCAACAACAAACGCAATGTCACAACAATGTCTTTATAAAAAAAAAACATGCTGCTTATACTGTCAAGGCACTTTCAATGCATTGCAAGCTTGTAACATAAGATATATACTACTAACATTAACAATGATTAACAATAACAGATAAAATGTATGATAACAGTTTCCCAAAAATTCCTTTAAAAACACATTAATCAGCTACTGGTTGGCAACTGTTAGATATGGTTAAAATTATAACTCACCAACAACGTGTGAGTTACATGTGTAAATATCATTAATATTCCAATTAATCATGTTCATATAGCGCCACTTGATTTGTGGCTGAGTAAAATGTAAAATATTGCTCATACCAAAACGGTTAAAACTATGTCTGTCACGTCTTTGAACTTGAATAGATAAAAAAGGGTAAAACATTTACTTACTGAACAACTTCATTCACTAGGTACAAATGTTTTGTGTAAACCTTGATAGGTTGATGTTACAGGATCAGTTAACATATAAATGAGCTAGTTATCTTGATGTCATACTATCTTTAAGTTACTGTCAAGCAAAGAAAAGGATGGCTGCAAGCTACTTTGACATCTGATTGGGTGACAGACACTTTTGCTGCAAGCTCTGGCTCCGCAATGCATAAAGACGTTTCCTTAAACTGCAAGAGAAATATGCCTGTTGGTCAGCATTATACAAACAAAAGAGCCACACGACTAGTGTAATTGTTCGCCACATGGATCTTGCACAAAGTTAGGCTGAAAGGAACATTCCAAACATGATGTCCGAAAAGACAAATGACGAATAATCAAAATGAAATAGGAGAGGGGCACAATTACATGTACACATTGTGCACACATTGTGATGAAACTAGTAGTACTAGTAGTATCACCCAGGTCACTCCCTACAGTTCCTGTGTCAGCTCTATTTTGAGAATCAAGCATTTAATTAGTCAATGTCAATGGAACACAAAGTTTTGTTGCAACTCTATTTGTGGCGTAATGATTGCATGCCTTATCACACCCACCTGTCTACAGTTGGCTGATAGTGCTCTCGGACTTGTTGCACTGTCAGTTCTTTGATTTCCTGCATGGTATACTGTTGCATGGGAGATGCACATTTAATTTTAATGGTGCAGCGCAAAGTATCTAAAAACAGGGCAGTGTTTGACTGCTACTGTCTCACAGTAAGGGACATAGATTTTAACACTGGGTCATTAAGAGAACAGGGTAGATGATCAATGACATATAACAACTTTAATTTGACAAGTCTACATTGGCAAGTCTACATTACTTAATTGTCTGTATTTCCTCCTGGTCTGAAATGCAGTACTGCATGTCTACGGGAGTCTTCTCAGAAAATACATTGAATTTCCCCCTTACTTTGCAATGCTACGGTGATCATGTCATGCACATACTAGTAAGCTACTGTAGGCAACCAATACCCTACATGTATCACCACAGTCAACTGTACATGCATTACTCTTGCCCAACCTTATATATAGCTAAAGTTTACATTGTACATGAGAAATGATCACTTCAAGTGACCCTGTATGTACTTAACTCACAGCATATATACATGCTTGTCTGCGGAAGTAGGCGTGGCCCTCCTCATCCTCGTGTATGGGATAGAGCACAACACCTCCGGGGTGAGCCGCCTCGTCTCCAGGGTTGGACACATCGAAGGGCAGGACAGTGATCTCAACTACATAGTCTGGCGCAACAAAACCCTGCGGAGAAACAAAACAAACTCCCTGAAGAATGACTATCAATCTTTTGCAGTTTTATTTAATTTGCAATCTCCACTCCACTGTGAATACATGACAAAGTGAATATGCATTACTTCTACATAATTGTTACAACTTAGAAACAACTGCAAAGCCTTCCTTTCCCTTCTGCTGCAAAAATAAATGAATTTACAGTAGATAAAAATAGTGGGCAATAAAAGGCATGGATCAAGTATGTTGGCAACCATTTTTATGAGAGGAGCTTTCATAGTCAGAGTGTGCAATGTTTGAGTATGTCAAACATTGACTGTTTCTCAATATGAAACTCTGGCATTCATGGTTAACTCCATCAGCTAAGACATTGTATAGCGAGCTGACAGAGAATAAAAAATGAATCTTATACCTTTAGAAGGCAAGACTGGAGTTTTGATTTTGTAAGTCTTACTAATTGAATTTCACCGATATGCTCCTTTCACATGATATACATTCATGGAACCTGATGGCTGGAAGTCACTTTTACATCTTTGAGGTCAAAAATCAAATTGAACATGGAATGTCCTTCAAAACTTATTTCAATGAGATTTGTAATCCTTCCATTCCAAACAAACACTAAGTCTAATAAACTGGTTGGAGAAGAAGGAACTTGATGGTTAAATCTTCATTAGATGTACCAATTCTGTACTTAGTAGCCTGTACAAAGTCTTGTATATGAACCATCCACTCACTGTCCTGAAAAATCTTTCAGGCCAAAGAGTGTGAGAGCACCAATAGAAATAGCATGGTACCCAGGCTACAATACTAGTACAACAAGAATAGTTTAACAGACTAAGTAAAAGGCGACAGTTGTTCATCATCATCAACATCGTCGGTCGACGTGATCAAATGTAAACATGTTCGCACATGTTTACACACGACGGGGTTATACCGCCCCTTACGGGGTGACATACCCTTTCGTATGGCTAATTACAAGACGGGGATGCGCCAGGTCTTCCTTCCGGGTGAATGATGTAATTACCTTTGCCAGAATGGCTAAGGTTATGTTTTGGGCTTGTGAGTCTGTGTGTCTGTGTGTCTGTCTGTTAACAGCATAACTCAAGAAGTCTTGGATGGATCCCGATAATATTTGGTAGGTGGGTAGGGGTCGGGAAAACGAAGGTCAAGTTCGATAATGGGCCTCCTAGCGGCTTGCTAAGGTACTGCAGCGGAAACTCAATTTTTTATATCTCGTGTTCTGGACATGCTGTGGTCATGATTTATGGGTGGTAGATAGCCCACGGGGCAGAGAGTATGTGCTGTGAGTTTGGGCCCCCTAGCGGCTTTTTTGGTACTGCAGGCGCCGGTTTCCTTTCAAACTTTGGACGAGAATAACTCTGCAACGTGTTGACGGATCGTCATGATTTTTGGTATGTAGATAGAATGAGTGATGACTTACATAATGGTATACTAATTATGCAAATCAACAGCTAATTTTCATAATTAATGAGGAAAATTTATAAAACCACTGCATTCCATGATAGGACTTTAAAACTTGTCCCATATGTAGCTGGGAAGGAGAGAAATGTCGATAGATATCAATTATGCAAATGATGGCCTCATTTGCATAATTAATGAGAAAATATGAACATGTTGGCGGATCATCATGCTTTCTGGTATGTTTTATATGTGGATAGACTAAGTTAAGACGTTCATAATAAGATGCTAATTAGGCAAATTAACAGCTAATTTGCATAATCAATGTGGGAAGTTTATAAATCTAATGTCTCTCCTTACCTCTGCTCGGGCGTATCTTATTGACAGCTGCAGGTGCCAGGCAAGTAGATCAAGCTAGCAGGCTGACCCAGCCTTGCCCCCTGCCCCCTGGGTGCCAATCACTTTTACTGACTAGAGTAGACTTATGTTGACAGAAAACTGGGGAGGATAGGTTGATCCCATGTGTTTTAAACTTCTGCAGTTTTGTTAATAGTTATTTCCATGACAAATGGAGATATAGTTTGGAGTGTGCCTGTGTGTTTGTGTTTCCGGGTCATCTTCCACCTGCAATGTGACCTTACAGTACCAACGTCCTTGCTACTCTCGAGTATCAGGTTGCTCAGAGCCACTGTTATCAAGATAACGTCAGGCCAGTCCAATTCAATGTTTTGGTTGACAGATTCTATTTTTCTGAATTTCAGAAAAATTGTATCTCAGCTCTAGACTACCAAAATAAAATCGTCTTAGCACAAGCTTTTGCTTGCAGTCTTGCACTCATAGAGGTGTGACTTAATCAAATAACATATATGATTATATGTAAGGAGTAGCATACTTATGTCTACAGACATCTTTCTACATAACAAACCTGGTTCATTTGGCAAAGGTATGATTTCGTCGAACTCTAGTTCACCTTGTGGCTGATACGAGACAGAGATTCGCCAGGCCTCCATGGTTTGAAGTGAATCACCAACTCCTGACAGAAGGATTTGCACCAACGCACACCGCACCATCGCACGTGTGGGGGTTCTTTAACGTGCATGGGGTATGGCTCTCCCCATACACAGGACCTCCATTTAACGTCCTATTCGAGGGACGACTCATTTTTCACTTGAGTAAAGTGAGGAAAGTCGTGTAAAGTGCCTTTCCCAAGGGCACAAGACCGGCAACACGGCAGGCGGATTCGAACCGGCGACCTCTCGGTCACGGGCCGAATACACTACCACTGTGCTACGTGGCCAACAGTTGTTATAAAAATTTAATGTATTTAAGTACCATATTGAACTGTGCCAGGGCATCCTTGTCACACCAGCAGTAGTCAGGAGTCCTCAAGAGGTGGGGCCGCTGTCTGGTCGCTTCGTCAAGACCCTCCCTTAAAACACAGAAGAAAGGAGGGTTACCCCTCTACTACAATGTAGCCTACCATGGCCTCTCAATCCTCTCCAGACCATGGTTTGGGGTCCAACACTCATACGGCTTGACCTGACCCTCTCCAGACCATGGTTCGGAATTAATCCTCTGTTACACATATGCAAGTTGCCAACCATGGCCGGACCTTCTTCAGGCCATGGTTGGGAGTTAGTTGTGTGCAAGGTCATCTGTGGTTAGGTGTTGATTGGTAAGGATGCACTACAGTAGTTACTGATCTAAAGTTAGACGTCTGCATCAGCCAGCTACAGTTGTATGAATTTTGAAAAATCAAAGTTAGGAAAATCATAAGTGAACTGGACCTAGAATAGAATGGATTCCAAGATACTCTGGACCCAGTGCTCATTTAGGTTGTGGATAGGTCCAGAATGTGTGATAGCTGCTTAAAACAAAGTCACCATGTCTAGCTTGACTACATGTGTCAATTACTATATAAGTCTTGTACAATCAACAGAGCGGGTCATGAATAATGTAAATGATCTCGAAATAATATGGCATACCTAACATCTGCACCCTTTCCAGCCTCTATTTCTTCTCGTAAAGTCACAACGGGGACAAACTTGATTTTCCAGCGGTGCCTGGCTACAGGAGGATTGTACCTCCCCATCAGGTCCACCATGCCTGTCACAACATGGTCCATCTAGAGAGGGAAAAGATTCACCTTTACTAGTCATATTCTGTGTTCTTATTTTGGAAGCAACATTTAAAGTAATATGTCGATGAAGGTTAGAAATCCAAGTACATGTACACCAAAAAGCAATAACTCAAGCAACTGGATGTGGTTTTGGAAACAGTCAGATGTTTCGGATAACATCTGTAATCTTTTGTCAGTGGCACTTAGGAGATCTTGTTGGAGAGCAGCTACCGGTTATATGATATACCCCCTGTGGTATCAGTACCCCCAGTAATGTCCATACCACCAGTTGTATCCATAATTGAAATAATATTTGAACCCCCAGTAGTGTCCATACCCACGCAATGTGTTACAATGGCTAGTAGTTTTGCTTCTGGAAAAGTGAAGGTAGACAGAGAAAGACATGGTGTCCCTTATACCTGGTACTGCGTGAGTCTGATTCCCTTCACACGGCCGTCGTCTGTTATCCCCAGGTATACCGTTCCTCCTTTCCCAGTGTTCAGGAAGGCATTCAAGGCTCTATGAACAAATAGGGAGTGATGACAGGCTAATCATTCAAGAAAAATGTAAGACATTTTGGTGTTTAAGGTTAATATACTCATTGACACCAAGGATATTATGTTGACACCAAATTTTCTTGGCGTGCAGAAAAGCAACTTGAAAAAAGTCAAATCTTTTCAACCAACACATAATGAATAACAACGGCTAAACTAAAGATCAATAACACTGGCCAATGCTATCTGCATTCTGCTTATATTGTTTGTTTGATAACAAAAATTTAGAACCGATGAGAGTTTAGCTAAAGGTAAAAGTAGATGCACTGATGCAAATAACTCCTAAATATAAGAAAGCAAATCCAGGGATCGAAATACTTTTTTTTTTGCTACATGCAAAATTGCAACTTGGCAAAAATTTTACGTGCAATTTGAAAAATTTACATGCAAAATACAACTAGGCGGCGGTGGCAACGAGTATCGCTAGCTTGAATCGGTGAATTTTGATTACATCTAGTAAAGTTACCGGAGAAAGTTACTGGCAAAAACAAGAAAGGATAAAGACACACATCCATTTGTCTTTTTGTCTAAGAGTAGGGGGTCTAATTCCTCAGTATTTTTCCAATAGGCCAGGTATTTTCAACATGCAAGACTGCAAGTTCAGAATGATTTTACATGCAAATCTCAAAAATTATGTGCAAATTGCAAGTTAAGTATGTGTATTTCGAACCCTGAAATCTCATTTCTCTGATGTGGCGCGCTGACCTTGAAATGGCCCTGCGTGACCTGCGCTCACTGCCGGGCTGATAGCACCAAGATGGCAGCTCTTCCACCGCCAGATTACGATGACCTTTGAACTCATGGTTGAAGTCCTCCTCCACTTCCACAACTGAGTCTCTGATGTAGAAAAGCTTCTTGGATCTAGTCTTGGACTCTCCTGATCCTGTAGCCATTGGGTCCTCCAACTTAAAAAAACAAAACATGTATAACGTTATGTAATTTAATAGCACATAATGGTGATGTTGAATGTCTAAGAAAGTGGCTAGAAATACTAGTAAGAAATACCACCAAAGAATGAAACATCACTTTCTTCTTCTTGAGCATCTACATTATCATTAAAAATCTTTAAAACTTAAAGTATGAGTAGAAAAATTGTTTTAATACAAGTTAATTTTTTGACATACCCTCATCATGTACAAAAATGTTTAGTTTAACACAATGGTTGCATAATAAGGTTGAAGAGAAAGTTTGAAGACATATGTAATGTTCGGTACTTAAGTTCAAAATGAAAGTGGAGTGGCCAAATTCAACATCGACTAATCGGCCTCTATCAGTCTTTTGTGGATTTTCCACAACTTTTGGGAGTCCCATTGAATCAACAAAGGACACTAACCATTAGTGTGGGTTATGTTAGGCCTTGTATGGGTTGTTGGCTCAAACCTCGATATTATAACAATTTTTAACATACAAGTACCTTGTTTTGTTTTTAACAATGACATTCAATAACTAATTATTCTAACTCAGGAATGTCAATAAGTCTTTCTACACCAATCGATCTACAGGATCATCCTCAGGGTTTGGGTACTGGTTATCGTAACGTGTTAATTAGGTAATTATGTGTTATTCATAAGATTTAACCTCAGTCCTGTCAACAGAAGAAAAAAATTCCTATTTTGTACCATTTTAGACAATTTTTGTGCGTTAGGATTATATAAATGTTAGTGTTAGCCTATCAATACCGGGGGGAAAGTATTATAACAAGTTAACAGTTAATTTTGGCAATCTAGCCTGGGTGCCATTTGATGAAAACTTGTGAACACCTTCGACCCCCTACTGGTAGATGCTGTGTACTGTTCACCACATGGCCACAGCTTCACTGCCGGTGTGAACGGACCGGTGTGAACGTGTGCCCTTTCAAAACCCCCGCCTTAAGAGCGTGCCCTACAGAACAGGCCAGTCACGAGGCACACCTGGCGTTACGTGCGCCCAACAATGACGGATCGATCCTCACATTCCAACTGACTCACCTGGGGTCACTAACCTCTCGTCTACAGCCACACTCTCACCACTTCTCGCGAGACCAGATGCAACCACATCGAGAGCAAACTTTCTTACAAGGAATTATGTCAACTTTGAACAGATTCTCTACCTTTTTTCGATATAAGAGCTGCAAAAATTGCAATAAATCTTCGGAAATCCTAATTTTTACAGAGATTTCAAGGCTGAAGGTTTGCTCTTGTCACGTGACCGGACAGGTCAGATTCACATGACTCAAAATGGCGGACGGAGAAGAAGAGCGCTCGCCTCTGCTTGGCGGAGAGAAAAGTCCCGAGCAGGCTCCTCTGTCGCCTCCGGGATACCCCTCTTCAGGTGGGAACGGTAGAATATAAGTCTGAGACTACACTGAAGCTAGATTCACCCAGTTATTCTGGCGAAACGGAGCGTATCCTAGCAGATAACATGTGTGTACGCAGACAAGCTAGTGCGAAAACATTTGCTCTCCCTACTTAGCTGTGTGTGGCAATCAGCAGATGTCGGTGTAAATATTTAATGAAGTAGGTTTGACCAGACTTATTACGGTGCTACTGGCTTTGTCGGTATGTTTGTTGGAAGAGAACGCTAGAATCGCCGGTTTGGTACAGCCTTTGCGGTGCACAGACACGCATGTTGACTTGTTTGTGAACACTTTTAGTTTCATACGTACTCAGACTAGAGGAACTGTCAGTGTCACATGTTCCGCGCGAGACATAATTAGTCTATTTTTGTTTTGTTTACCATGACGCATTCTCATTCTCATAGTTGTACATCTGCACCAAACATCTCTGTGATGTGATAGAGTCATGAAATATCTGAAAAGCTGATCACAAACTGTTAAAGTGTTGAATTTGGTTTCCCGCCTAAGAACAGATGGAAAAAAGATGCAAACATTATTTGTTGATTGCGTTACAGATGAAAACTTTGCATAATTTAACAGCAAAGTGTTTTGCATTGTAAATTGTGGATCTGCTTTGATTTGCTTTGGGTAGATAGAGATTCATATTATTATAATGAAAAATACTTCAGTATCCTTATCATGTCAATATCATGAAAATGATCTTTTCAACTCCTAATCCTATTTAGAGTAGAGTCAGAATCTTTCGCTTGTATAATATGAGCCACATTTTATCTACAAATGTATATGTAAAAGACATCTGACACTGGTCTCTGTGGGTTATTTTGTGCACTATATCTGTTTAAGCTTGAAAAACAAAGACTATTTGATATTACTGTAGGTTTATTTGTCTTCATAGGGACTTAATTTTGTTTTACAAGGGGAAAATAGGTTTTTGCATTGATTTTAAAGTTGCGGTTGAAATAATTCTGTAGTACAGTTACTGTAGTAATACATTGGAAATGCATATTCAAGCCATTCACACTAGAGAGGTCACTGGACAAATTGTGAAATTAAAACTACTGCAAACATTTCAAGATGTATTGTACAGTAAAAGAGTTGTCTGTTTTTTCCTGTAGGCATTCCATCGTCCATCCCGGTCGGCCCCGTCCCCCCCATCTTGCCTGACGAGCAGCCCCCGCCCTACACTCCCACAGCAGACGGAGGCATTCCAACTATCAACTGTAGGGTCTGCCAGGCGCCCGTGTCACTGGAGGGCAAACTACACCAGCATGTCGTAAAGTGTACCAGTTGTAATGAGGCCACTGTAAGTCTTAATGAAGTAGTGCAAGCATTCTATGAAGAAATTCCCTTTTACTTTAGTGTTAGAAAAAGAAAGATACTTGTACTTAAATTGAACCAATGTCTATGCAAACAAAGCACTGACAAGATATACTTTTAAGAATTAACGCTAAGGTTGGAAGAATGATATAACATGGCTCTCCAGAAACCAGAAATTTTAGAGCAAAAAGATACTGCAAGTCTTAGAATGGGGACTAAAACTTGCTGAGAAACAAGAAAATTTTGAAGACTTAAACTTTGAAAGTCGAAAGTTAAGAATTTGATGGTGATGCTGAGATGATTACACAGAAAGAATGGTACCTCGCCACTTTGTTATGATATTTATGTTTGATCCTATTTCCACCAAGCACAGTAGAGGCATCCTCACTCGATAGCTTTAAAGTCTAAACAACATTTGCAGCTATATCATATGTTCAAAAGCTAGGTGTGACGGGTGGTTCAATGTAATATAACTAGTTGTTACCATGCTGTGTGCTTGGTGTGTAATGCGGGAGAACAGTTATATCAGCTATACAGCTTCAGATCTCAACATTACCTTACCTTATTTGTCCTGGTTTGGGGGACACCCTTTATGTAGTAAACATAGACTATTCCTAGTCCCATGCTCAAGTTCATGTTTGAGGTATGTATTTGACCAAGTTAATCACTAAAGGAGGAGTGCATACCATACAGCCGTCGAAAATTTTGCACTGTTGTGTTGGTTACATTGCCAGTGGGTTGGTTAATGTTGTGGCAAAGTTAGCCTGGCGTGATATTTGCACTCAGTGTCTCTTATTTCCAACTTGACTTGAAAAGGAGTTCAAACATATATCATAAAGTTCCTATGATGTTTTTAGAACACAGGGCTTTCAATGACTTCGGCCGTCGGGCGATCCTTCCCACGGTCAGGCTTGTACCTCGGGTGATACGGAATACACCGTGTTGTATTTTATTTATGTCATACCCACCTGAGAAAACACATGTTTCGATGGGAAATGCACCAGAAGTTAAGAGAAAATAATGTGTCCTCGAACAAAAGATTGCAACAGCAGCAATTCAAACGTCCGAATCAGGTATTCAAATTTTCAACCATGCCGTATTTGGCCCGTTCAAAATACATAGTTCGATTTACTCGAAGGAAGCCCGTGTGATACAACTTAGAACCCCTGTGATACAGAAAGTTATCACACGGTCCGGAACACCTGTATCGAACGTTTTCGTGGCCCAGGTATGACATAAAACTGTTTATGATACAACAGATGGCAACTTGTAGTTGTACAACAATGCTATGAATCTTATAATCATACAGAATAGACATGTACATGATATTGTACAAAAGCATGTAACCCATTTTGTTTGCTTTCCTATCATATAGCCCATCAAAACAGCTCCCCCTGGCAAGAAGTATGTGCGCTGCCCATGCAACTGTCTCCTGATCTGTAAGAGCACCTCCAGGAAGATCGCTTGCCCAAGACCAAACTGGTGAGAACTTAGAAATGATGCTAATCTTTAGACAGATATTATACATGTCTTTCTTTACTTTATCTTGAACTCCATGATGTGAAATAATGATATAGTGTAAAGATATTTTTTTACTGTGATGAATGATGAAACTATAATTTCCAACACAAAGGGAAAATGGCACTGAAGTTTACAACTGAACAGCACCAGTCTTTGGTAAGGAATGAGTGATCTGTAACTTCTATACATAGATGACATTACTTTATGCAAGAAGAATACAACATTAGTCAAGGAAGGAAGCAGCAAATTGCTCATTCGTTGACAAAGACTGGTGCTGTTCAGTCGAAAAGTCCCATTTTCCATTTGTGTTCGAAATTGTGGTTCCCTCCTGCTCTAGAATAAATGATACCAACTGTTGAACACAGATGAGCCATCAAGCTAAGATTTGTTGTTGTTGTTGTTTTTGATGACAGTAAGAGGATCATCAGCCTGGATGGCGGAGGTGGAGCCATGGCCCCTCCCATCCCTCCTGCAGGTGGGACCAGAGTTATCTGTGGACACTGCAGTATGACCTTCATGGTGAGTTTTGAGAAAACCAGCTCATTTAGAAATCATTATCATGTAGAAATTATCACTATTACGATCCGGTTTAGTGTCCAGTGTTCCCTGTCTTTCAAGGGTAGGACATTTAGAAATAAGTTCAGCATACTTCCACTTGTTACTAGTTACAGAAAAAACTGTTGAATTATGTGCTTTGCCATATTCTCCAAACTTTGTTTAGTGTCTGGGCCTGTTTCTGTTAGTGTCATACTTGTGTTTTTCTAACTGATCATCTTTTATCTATTTACAGTTTACATCCACAACAAACGCACTGTCAAGGTGTCCTCATTGCAGAAAAGTGTAAGTATTGGTGCACGTTTTCATGTGAGCTCTTGTGTGTATTTTACAGGAATATATAGATGTGAGTCATTTCTGTATGAACCAATGTCAGACTACATGTCTTTGGCAGGGAAACGATCATAGGAGTAGAAAGGAGCTAGAATAGGATGAATAGTAGGTTGGATAGCTAGTAGGCACTATGATAACGTTGTGACTCCTGTCTTATCCTGTAGGTCATCTGTCGGAAGCAGTTATGCCAGAAGGAAGTGCACCATCTGTGTTGTGTTGGGCATGATCTTCATCTTAGCAGGAATCGGGGTCACGGTAAGAAATATGCTGCAAGATTTTCTAAGTGACATTTATTTTGGGGAATGTGGGCACTAATGTGCCAAACCTAAGGTGCAAAGAAAAAAATGGGTGCACAACATGATGTAAAGTAGAATGCCAACACTCTTGTTCAGAGTTGTAGGAGGAATCTGGAAGTTCATGTTTTTTCTGATACTCACAATGCAAATTCAAAGAATAGTCTGTGTTGTGTATACTAGCATACAATAGTTCCTTTGTTGTTGTACAAGTGTACAATAGCATCTTTGAATACTTAGCCTGACAAATATCAAGGTTCACAGTCAAAAACTATGTGTCTTGAAAACTGTCATCTTCATTCCTAGGTTGGAACTTATGAGCTGGCAAGACAACAAGGAGGGATCTACTTTGCGTGGGTTGGTGAGTGTCTAAGGATGTACTCTGTGTTTGATCTACATGTTATGTTACATAATAATACTCTGGGGGTGGATGTCTACCATTACTGATGTATCAACATCTGTACATGTAACATGCCCTGCTATGTGCTTCTGTGCTAAACCTTAGCCATGCTCACAAACTACATGTCTAGCTTTTTTAAGCCTACAGGCAACTGAACGCTTATACCTCTTTCCTTTGTCATCCACAGTAAGCATAATTTTGGGTTGATTGATTTAAAAAGTTAAATTGCTTTACTTTTCCCTTTGATATTCAAAGACCTGCATTTTTTGCAATGCCTTAGGCATGGAGCCATTTCTATTTTGTTGATTTTCAGGTGCATTCATCATCGGGATCCTGTTCCTGATCCGGGCATGTTACTACGGAACCCTGAAGGTCAGCTACATCCAGACCTCCCCCTGAGACAACATGGACCAGTCCACTGGAGAAGATGTCCCCTAATAGGGGTTGGATCACATCACCAAGAGCATAAGGATGGGGTGGATTAACTTGCAGAATAAACTATACTGGCCCAGAAATGCAGAAGTTAAAGTTGTGTAACTGCTCTTTTAATCTTATTTGTACCCAAATTGATGCAAATTGTGATCAGAAAACAAGACCACAGTCTGTATGATTAACCTCCTTGGTATAATTTATCTTCTAAGACCTCATCGTATGACATATTGCTGTATGACTGTGACTTATGTATAATATATGTATATTGCTATGGATGACTTCGTCTGAATAAGGTATATAAAAAAATGCTATCAATTGACGTAAGCACACTGCTCATGGGTAACTTAAACTCCTTATTTGCATGATTGTTTTAAAAATGATTTGCTAAAAATACAAAAGAAATGGATTGAAATTGTTCACAATTTGAATGCGAGTTTGTATTAGGACTACTTTGATGGAGACTTTTCTTCACAAAGTTGATCAGTGATTGCTAGTATGCAGAAATGCCTATTTTTAATTTTGATACTGAAATGTTACGCTGCTGTAGAAATGTACTCATCAGACTGCCAATTTTTCATTGGTTCGCAAAGTCCAGATAATGAGAATACTGTAGATCTTTTACGGTGGATTTGTATTGACAGAGACCTCTTCTTTGCAAATATATCCCCGCAAATATAACTGTTTCAATTGAGAATTTGAAACACTGCAAAAAACTCCTTTTCTGTCCTACTTCAAAATAAAACCACTAGGAAAGTAAGTGAATTCACAGTATAGAAGAATTGGTATATATTATATATCTCGAATTTACTTTGACGCTGGTATATTCAAGATTGTAAAAAAAGACCCAAGCCCCAGTACCGACTCAAGAAGTCCTGAAGTTATCCTTATTCTATACATGTCTACAAGAAGTTTCTTATTGATGATGCACCAATTCTGCAGTGTCTTCATATTGTAAAAGAATAAGAGGATAAGAGGATAAAGGCTTGTATATATTACATGAAATTCACTACTTCTTAAATGATTTGCATTGTTTGTCTTTCTGTATTTGCATTACTATGAATTGTTCTGCATTACATTTTCAAATGTATTTTCATAGTTGATGTTGATACTTCTCTTTACCATGCATTGTTTTGCTAGAAATGTCTGACTTCCTATCAGAAATAGACTTCTATTCATACTTGAAGCCTCATAACTTGATTTGTGTCTTGACAATATATTCAGTTTTGATAATTTAAGAAATGGATTTCATGTACATTGTAAGTCACAATTCTTACTAAGTTCATCAGTCCATTATATAAAGCCACACCTTTTTTCATAATAATTTTGTGTCATTAATTGATCGTTATGTTTCTATTTGTCATTAAAATATTGCAGAATGACCTATATGAATTTTTTTAGGACAAGAAGACAAGTTCTGTCTGTAATTGCATCACTTATGGAAACTCCATAACATTTTTTGTCTTTGTCCTTTGTATCATTATTGAAATGCGAAAGAGAAATTATTGCTAAATGTTGGTAGGGAAAAAATGGTTTGGTGAAATGAAATAGTTCATCAAATGTCATTTCTTTCTTTTTTTCTTTACAAATATTGTCTTTGATCTGCTTTACACATATGTGTACAGATACTGTGTAAGGGAACAAAAATGAATTTGTAATGCAGTGCAGTCCTACATGGATGTGTAGGAGATTTTGTCATCTCTTTCCTCATTTTTTTTTTTAGTTTGATTGAAGTAGGATTCAAACTAATGGCATTGTCCTTTTTTAGAATTGTGTGGAATGGATTACCATTGTCACTGATACACAAGATGACATATACATGTATTGTATACTTCTGGAAAAAAGACATACTCTAGAAGTTGTTTTGGGGTGGAATTATAAATTATATAATAGCTCTGATTTCGTCAGTCTTCTGTGTGGGTTTTTGAACCAGAAGCTCAACATGTTTTATTTGTCATCACCAAAGGCTGAGGGTAATGTTTTTGCCTGGTTTGTTGTGTGTTTTGGTGTACCAGATAAGTTGTCAATGACAGCTGGTATGAGTTCAAATTTGGGCCTTCTAGTGGCTTTTTATAGTATTTTTGTGGAGCTTGTGAAATCTTCCGGATTTTGTAGGTTTTTGTTTTAAAGATCATCATCATCATCCTAAATAACCCCAGATGACCCCACAAGGAGCAAAGTAGGGGGGTTTGAGGTCCTGGGTTAGGGCGGGCAGCCCTCCTGCCTGGCACGGAAGCACTCAATGGTGGGAGCATGTACTACCGTGCCGGCAGGGAATTCCACTCTGGAATTGTTCTGGGAAAGCATGAGAATCTGTATGCGGCTGTGCGTGCAAAAACTGGAGATGGTGGCTACCCCGAATCCGCCCGGCGCCCTTGGTTTGGTTTGAGCAAGTTCCATGTACTAGTATCTATGTTGAACCTGTTATAACGAGGTTATAAAAAAGGTGAGGCGGTTGTTCCTCCTCTTTTCAGGGAGAGGGCATCACTGCAGGTCATTGAGTAGATGTTAGTAGTCTTAAAATTGGTAGGCAAGTCTTACTAGTAGATTGACAAATGTTTGGGACTCCTAGCAGCTTGCATGGTAGTTCAGGGGCACGTTTGTATGAAAAATTGAATTTGCAAGACCAGTAATGGGGTTGACAGATTAGCAAGATTTGGGGGTTGTGGGTGATGGTATGGATAAAAGTGTTAATATGCTTCTTTTGCATAAATCATGGTCGAAAGTTAAAGAGAATTGATTTGATGGAAAGTAATGTGTGAAATAAGTGACAGAGCTTTTGTCTTGCCAGCAGCTTTTTCTGGAAGTACAGGGGCGATTTTGTGAAGAAGGTCAACTTGGCAGAATTACGTTCTGATGATTTATGGGTTGTAGGTGGTGACGGGTCAAAATGCGCATAAGTGAAGGTATTAAGGCTGACTTAATTTGCATAAGTAACAAGGAAAAATTTAGCAAACTATCGATTTTTGTATCAACAGTAATAGTTAAGATTTCCTCATCTACATGATATTGAAAGGCTCTACACAGGAAAAAGTTCATATGGTAGTTAATATTTCTTAATCAATATACCTTACTTCTAATTTGTTAATGTGTTTTCCAATACAAGGCATCAACAAGCCTGTCTGCAAATGGAAAAGTGCTCTGACACCTGCAATGTATTCCCTCACTGTCGTGCCGTCTCTTTAGCGTAGACACTATTTGATGTACAAATCAGTGAAATGAGCTTTGACCTCTGACCCGTCATGTGACGGTCCTATGCCAGCTGGAAGAAAGTGTGTGTTTTTTTAATCCCAGAAATGTTGTAAACGCGCGATTATGACTTCTTCAACCTGCCATATGGCATTCCTAGGGTTGATCTGTTGTTGAACGCCTAAATTCTTGCTAAATTTTCTTCACTGGTGCCTGTCACACAGTCCCAGAGGGGACTGGTCGAGTGACACAGTTTTGTGAAACAAACTTTGCCCCCTGAAAAGTTGCCTTCGTCGAGTTTAGCAATTTTGTTTTTGGTAGAGCGAACCCCCCGCCCATGATAATGCCGGTGGCAGGAGAGCCCGAGGTGCGAACTACAGGTGGACAGGTGGACGGTAAGTCTCTTTATCAAACGCGAAACCTAATGTTTTGGCACTTCTGTGTAAAAAGGGAAGTGGGGAGGGGGGCGTTTCTTAATACTTATGTAACAAAGGAGTAGTCCTACCTGTATCTCTTGGCACTTCTCCTTAGGCCTCGGTGATTCTCCGCTTCTCGTAACTTGTCGCGTAATGGCTAAGTCTAACACTACCTACTCTAAGCGTGCACGCTCAACTAACTTCTGGAACTTTCTAACATGAACTCAACTCGAACTCAACATCCGGGGTCTTCTCCTTGACCTCTTTGACCCCTTTTCAACTCCTGATTATCCCGGTTACACTGTTCCCCCCCTTGATGAGACACGTCCTCGTGTCTCGCGTTAAATGTTCAATCTGTCCGGTGGCCTTCCCCGCCTCCTGGACCAGGTAAGCTCTTGAGGAGGTGCTGGTGTGTCACCAACGTTCTGCCCTGGACGTGCCGGTGTGTTACACACATTCTGCCCTGGATCCCCATGCATGTGGCAGAACCACTCCTCCTCAGTGTTTACTGCGGCAGCCTGTTCTTGAGTTAGCTTCCTCCAGGTACCACAGCCATCACACTGTACCCAATCCTGGTGCTCTACCTCCGGCTCCAACTCCTCCTGCACCTCTCTCTCCGCCACCTCTCTCTCCGCCACCTCTCTCTCCGCCACCTCTGCTCCTGCTTCCTCCTCTTCCTCAGGCTGTGCCTTGCAGGCTTTCAGCCTGTTGAAATGCACTATTACACGTTTCCTGCCTCTCTCTTTTTGAATTCTGTATGTCACCAGCGAGAGTTTCTTGACAACCCGGTATGGCCCCTGCCACTTGGGGTAGAACTTCTTGCTTAAACCCCGAGGGGTTGCTGGTGCAGTAAGCCATACTCGATCTCCTACTTCAAACCCTTTTCCATGACTCTGACGGTTGTATACGTCTTTCTGGCGCCTGTGTGCGGCTGTCATGTTTTGCCTCGCTCTATCATAGGCCAGTGCCAGCTCGTCTCTTACCACTTTTGCCTGGCTGTTAACATTGCCTGCCTCTCCCAACCTTGGGACCGGCCACATTATGTCGGCGGGTATTCTTGCCTCCTCGCCGTAGGTTAAGAAGAAAGGGGTATATCCCGTGCTGGTGTGAACACTTGTCCTATAGGCGAACAGCGCGGGTTGCAACCTGGTGTCCCAATTGTTGTGGCTATCATTCACATACATCTTGAGAATCTGACAGACTGTGCGGTTAAATCGTTCTACCATCCCATTCCCCTCCGGATGGTAGGCGGAGGTTCTGCTTTTGTTGATGCCCAACTCTTCACACAAAGCATGAACTATTTTAGAATCAAAATTCCTTCCTTGATCGCTATGCAGCTGGTAGGGAATGCCAAACCTGGTTATCCAGGTATCTATCAGAGCTGCGACTACTACGGGTGCTTCCTGATTTGGGAGGGCAACCGCCTCAACCCACTTGCTTGCATAATCCGATATGACAAGAATGTGCTTGTTTCCCTTTTTCGTCGGTGGAAACGGACCCATGAAATCCATCGCAATTCTCTCCCAGCGAAACCCTGGAGCTGATGGTACCAATGGAGCTCGGCCCCTCTGGCCTCCTGATTTTCTCCTGGCACATTTTTCACACCCTTTGACATGTACTTCCACATCATTGCCCAGTCCGTACCAGTAATATCGTGCTCTCACCCGTAGGAGTGTCCTGTCAACTCCCAGGTGTCCACTAAGTGCTCCCCCATGACATTCTTGGAGCACCCGTCGTTGGAGCTTCCTCGGGACCACTAGTTGTAGCTTGTTCGTGTTATTTGTGGTAAAAAACGTCCTATATAGCACCCCATCATGGACCTCCATCCGGTCCCGGTCGTTCCAGTAGTGAGTAGCCTGCTTACTCAGTGGTGTGGGACGAGCGGTCTCTTCGGTGTCGCCGGCTTCCAATACTCTGAGCACAGGCCCGATGTCTGCATCGGCTAGCTGTAATACTCTAAGATCCTCACCCGCTGCGAGGGGTTCCACTACAGAGTCCGTAGGAGAGGTCTGAACTGACATGACCACAGCTTGCTCGTCTGACAAGCCACACTGCCGGCATGGCAACCGTGATAATGGGTCCGCATTGTTATGACTTCGCCCAGGTCGGTGTTGTACAGTGAAGGGAAAAGACGCCAGCTTTTCCAACCATCTTGCGACTTGACCTTCAGGCTCCTTAAAGGACATAAGCCATTGTAGGGCATGGTGATCTGTTCTGACAGTGAATGGAGTCCCGACTAAATAGTGACGGAAATGCCATACCGAGTCCACGAGGGCGAGCAGTTCTTTTCTGGTTGTGCAGTACTTCCTTTCCGCTTTGGTCAGTGTACGGCTGTAGTAAGCTATAGGATGTTCACACCCATCCACCTCCTGAGATAATACTGCACCAAGCCCCAAGTCGGATGCATCTGTGTCCAGAATGAATGGACGGTGGAAGTCGGGAAAAGTCAATATAGGTGCACTTGTCATAGCTTCCTTGAGCCGCCTGAAGGACTCCATCTCCACTCCAGAGAACACAAAGGGGCCCTCACTGCTGGTCAGTTTGTGAAGTGGGGCGGCAATACTAGAAAAGTCTTTTACAAACCGGCGGTAATAAGAGCAAAATCCCAGAAAAGATCTCACTTCTCTTCTGTCCGATGGAACTGGCCAATTCTTGACCGCCTCTACTTTCTTGGGGTCCGTCCCCACCCCCTTCTCGCTCACAAGGTGACCAAGGAACGACACCCTCTCTCTCAGCAATTGGCACTTAGACGTCTTGACCTTTAGACCAGCAGTCTGTAGTCTCTCTAAGACGGCTTCTAGTCTGTCCCAATGCTCTTCGAACGTTCTCCCAAAAACGATAATGTCGTCTAAATACACCAGACATGACGACCAACATAATCCCGCCAGTACAAGGTCCATGAGACGCTCAAACGATGCTGGCGCGTTGGTTAGTCCCATCGGGAGAGTATTGAACTCGAACAAGCCTAGGTGTGTACTGAATGCTGTCTTCTCCTTATCTTGCTCTTCCAATTCTACCTGGTGATATCCACTGATCAAGTCAAGTGTACTGAAATATTTTGCTCCACCCAGGGCATCTAAGGCATCGTCAATCCTTGGCAAAGGATAAGCATCCTTCAATGTCACATCATTCAATCTTCTGTAGTCTACACAGAACCTAGTAGAGCCGTCAGGTTTCTTTACCAGTACCACGGGTGCTCCCCAGGGCGAAGATGACTCCCGGATGATCCCAACATCCTTCATCCCCTGGATACAACGGGCCATTTCCTCCCGCTGCTGAGGTGAGTAGCGTCGGGGGGGTAGTTTAATTGGTCTGTCACTGCCCGTGTCGATCTTATGCTTGACCCTGTCTGTTCTACCCAGATCCAGTGGACCTCGCGAGAAGACACCCTGGAATTTGCAGACTGACTGGTTCACTCTTCGTCGTTGCTCGGGACTCAAGTCAGTCTTGTCGAGTCCGAGCTCTTGTAAGATTTTCTCCACATCTTCATCTTTAGCTTGGACAGAGGAGACAGGGTTTATGCCCCTCATTCTGAGGACTCTCTCGGCTCTCGGCCGTCGCTTCTTCTTGCTTCTACTCGCCAGCTGTGCCATACCATGCACCACTTCAGTGTCTCCATCCTCTAGCATGGGGATCAGGTGTCCAACTTTAGTTCCCCGGAATAAAGTTACCGGTTCTGGGGACTTGTTGATTAGTCTGACTGGAACAGTCTCTGCTGATGGGCAAACTACTGTTCTCGCCCCTTGAACTTCCCCCTTGTGTACATCCGTGGGTTCAAAGGAGGCCGACAACCTGACATTTTTCCAACTGTCGTTGGCGTCTTGCATACAACCCGGGGCAAGAACCTCGTGACGCCCAGGGATGGTGACATCTTCCATCAGGCCTATCCTACACACATTTGGTTCCACAGACCTGACAGTCAACTTGCACTGTTGACCCCGGACAGAGATGGTTTCACCCACAGTGTCTAACACAGCTTGAACAGAACACATAAAATCTAGGCCCAGGATACATTTCTCCTGCAGTCCATGCACAACAAAATTAAAAAGTCTCTTGCGAACAACTGATCCATCAATCATTAAAGGTGCCACAACAGATCCCAGGACCTTTAACATGCCCCCTCCAGCGGTAACAAATTTTTCCATACACGGTTTGAGAGGTACTTTTCCCGCTTGATCCCACAACGAAATGTCCAGACAGGATGGCCCCGCCCCTGAATCAAGTAAGGCATCAATGTGAAAGTCCCACAATGTGACCGGTAAATATAACATCTGTCGTCTCACAGTCAAATCATCATCAGAGTCTTCATGATCAGGTGTAGTTGGAATGTTGTACTTACTGTTGTTGAAGGATTTTGTGTTATTTCCGAGCGTACGCGCTGGAGGGCCCTTCTCATCTCCAGCGCCGACTAGTTTAAATTCTGCTGGCGCTTGTGTGGGCATTTGGCAACGAAATGCCCCTCCTCATGGCAGAAGAAGCACTTTCCTTTGTTGCTAACCGCGGCTTCGACCCGTGGCTTGTTGGAGACCGCGGCCTCGACTCGTGCCAGGCAAGCTTCCATGCTCCGCATACGAGCTTCCAAACCATCCACGCGAGCCGCCATGGCGTCGGCAGAAGACCTTGCTCCGGCCCCTTCTCCGGTTTCGCGGTTGTTCACCATGTGCACAGGTGGAGGGGGGTAAGTAGTCGCCTGGCTTTGACGGAGGTTATCTCCAGCAGCGAGCTGGGCTGCTGCACGACCGGCATCGGCGATGGTTTCCGGACGGGGAAAGATGTCTCCCAACTTCTCAGCTAGCCGGGGTGGTTTCATTCCGGTGACGAAAAAACTAACTCCCATTTTTTCTCGTTCATCCTTGTCTGTGTTGGGATATCCCGCCAACAACAGTCCCCGGAGACGGACTTCGTAATCGAGAAGGGACTCCGTGCCACCTCTGGTGAAATGAAACAGTTCGTCCAAAGCCCGCTGTTGCTTTATTCCGGCGCCAAATCTTGCCCTCATGGCCGCGGTCAGCGTGGCGTAGTCGGCCGTCGTTGTCTCCCCCAAGCTCTCCGCATACTCCAGAGCTGGACCATCCAGGTGCAGCATGAGGTACGAGGCCTGGTTCTCCGGCTTCCACTTCCGAAGCCTGGCCAGCCGGCCAAACTGCGACAACCACGAATCGAAGTTGGCACTCCGCCCTGAGAATTTGGCCAGAAGAGAATCAACCTTTGCCGCCATTTTTCCTAGAACTTGAACACAACTAGACAGCTTCCCGCTCGCTCGCGTTGACCGTGTCCTCCGCTGTGCCCACCTCTGACACCAGTGTAACAAAGGAGTAGTCCTACCTGTATCTCTTGGCACTTCTCCTTAGGCCTCGGTGATTCTCCGCTTCTCGTAACTTGTCGCGTAATGGCTAAGTCTAACACTACCTACTCTAAGCGTGCACGCTCAACTAACTTCTGGAACTTTCTAACATGAACTCAACTCGAACTCAACATCCGGGGTCTTCTCCTTGACCTCTTTGACCCCTTTTCAACTCCTGATTATCCCGGTTACACTTACACTAAGTTACAGAATATATACACAGTCGCGGGTATATCAATTGATAATATATTCCCACTCACGTTGCCTCAGTGGAGAGTTAAGGACTGGGGTGAGAAGACCGAGGCATCGTGGAATCCGAGATTCCATGCTTACCCGTAAAATACTTAGGGGGTGGGTGGGTGGGGGGGCTAAAAATTTGACTGCACTTCTTTCCCGTGCTCCCCCCATCTACTAATATCCTCTTCAGCAGAAAAGGTGAAGAATTGCTCCGAAACTTGATATCATGTGTTGCGCTCTGTTGTTCAGATATAACACAGAAAAGACACCTACACTTGAACAGAACTTTATTGCCCGACAATTGTACATGATATGGCAACTATTATTACACAAAGTACCAAATGACGGACACTCGGTTTTATTCCGACTGCTGTACCACATGAGAAAGAGCCATACACTCTTTGTGTCTGGCGGTAGGCTGTTCCAGACATTGGGCCCACGGTAGGCTATTGATCTTCTGAAGGTCTCTCGCTTAGGCTTTGGGACAACCAGTTGACTACTTGCTTTGGTTGTTCGTGTACTCTGGTCCCTGCAGTACACAAACATCTAGCGCATGTAGGGTAGTAGTTGCATATAACTTCGGAGCTTTGGATAATCCACACAGATCGGAGATATCCCTCTGGTGAAAAACGGCTACACTGGAAACCTACATTGCCTCTGACCGTGGACTGTAGCTAGACTAGTCTACTCTTGCTAGGCTGTGTCCCTCCCGTCCGGCTCATGATTCACTTGTGAATAGAGGGGGAGTTATATCACATGTCATAAACTCACGCGAGTGGAGATCTCGCGAGAGTTCATTCCATTGTGATATCATTGGGAATCATAATATATTCCCACTCACGTTGCCTCAGTGGAGAGTTAAGGACTGGGGTGAGAAGACCTCGGCACCCGCTTCTCCCGAGTGCCATTATTCCCCTAATTTAAGTTCCTACATTTCCCTTCATTTAATCCTCTCCCAATCCTTATTCTTCTCCATTCCCTTTTCCCAATCCTTATTGTCTTCATTCCCCGAATCCCTTATATTTACTCCCTCACCTCTGTGCCTTTCCGTACAAAACCCTCTACGTATGCATTAAGCCACCTTGACAACACAGCAGCATCCCCTATGGTCTGCTGCGCATGCTTGTTGTTATCAACAGGGTGGGTGTAAGACTATCACAGTCACAGTCATCAGTCTTTAGGTGTTCCTCAGGAATGCAGATTGATCCCTGGTTCTCAGCTAAGTTCCTTGGGCGCCTAAGGTCCGGCTCGAGTGGGACCTGTCCAATCCGAACTCAGTGGAATGGTCGACGACCAGTCCGATTAGATAGAGAACCCTTAGAGATTACCTGAGACCAACCTCTCCCAGGTTTACAGTAGTTCAACTCATCCTGCGTCGTGTTGGAAATCAAACATTGATTTCTCTGCGTATACAAGAACAATATTCCAGCTGCAGAGAAAGCTATCACCACAATGCTTGCTCAGTATCTAACCTGTAACTGTCGACCTTTAGGCTTTACGCACAGTTCTATGTATTTCAGTCTGGACAGGCCCCACTCGCTTCCCGGACCACCAGGCCGAAGCCAGTATGGGTGGCAACAGCTTAAGGGAGCTGAACACGGTCCACGAGTGAGAACTAGGCCAGCTAAAGGTAGCCAATAAACAGGAACACAGAAAATCCAATGGTAGGAAGGAATGTGACACGAGAAACTCGTCATGATCTTTGTCTTTATTCCAAACTTGCATAGCAAGAAACGCAAACACCGGTTCAGTCAACGGTAAAATCACCATCCAACATTACCGTGCAGACGCTGCGGACCTTATCGAAAATTGCATGTCGTCCAAGGTCACAATCTAATTGTGACAAACGAAGTTCCATTGTTCCCATTGTGTCCTCCATTCCTTTGACCTTTACTTCTGACCTGTCCAACAAGGTAGGTCTTCACTGTACTACCGTACGGTTTGTTACCTACCATGGATTTGTTCACCAACCATGCAACAAACCAAACAAAATCTGAGGTTGTCCAACAACCTGTCGTCATATCAAATGAAACACCGACTCAAATCAAACAAAGTTACGATTACCGTCCACCGGCGCCCGTTGTCTTACAGCGAAAATCCACTATACCGTCTGACGCACCCCGCTGTCCAACAACGAATTCTCTACACGATTGTCCAACAATCTCACCACACCGTCCACCGGTGCCGTTGTTCAACAGCGAGTACAATATACAACCATGTACTGCACCCCACCGTCCGACGGTGCCGCTGTCCAACAGCAAATACAACATACAGTCATATACTGCACCACTCCCTCCAACGGTGCCGCTGTCCAACCGCAAATACCAGATAGAACAAAGTACTGTACCACACCGTCCAACAGCGAATACAACATACAACCATGTACTTGTACTACACCGCCCAACGGTGCCGCTGTCCAACGGCGTATACAACATACAACCATGTATGTACCGTGCCACACCGTCCGGCGGTGCCGCTGTCCAACAGCGAATACAACATACAACCATGTACTGTACTACACCGTCCGACGGAGTCCGCTGTCCAACAGCGAATACAACATACAACCATGTATGTACTGTACCACACCGTCCTACAGTGCTGCTGTCCGACAGCGAATACAATATACAACCATGTACTGCTGTACCACACCGTCCAACGGTGCCGCTGTCCAACAGGAAATACAACATACAGTCATATACTATACCACACCGTCCGGCGGCCACGCTGTCCGACAGCAAATGCAATATACAACAAAGTACTGTACCACACCGTTCAACGGTGCCCGCTGTCTGACAGCAAATACAATATGCAACAATTATTGTACCAAACCGTCCGACGGTGCCGCTGTCCAACAGCAAATACAACATACACGATGTATGTACTGTACCACACTGTCCAACGGTGCCCGCTGTCCGACAGCAAATACAATATGCAACAATTACTGTACCAAACCGTCCGACGGTGCCGCTGTCCAACAGCAAATACAACATACAGGATGTATGTACTGTACCACACCGTCCAACGGTGCCCGCTGTCCGACAGCAAATACAATATGCAACAATTACTGTACCAAACCGTCCGACGGTGCCGCTGTCCAACAGCAAATACAACATACACAAATGACTATACCACACCGTCCGACGGTGCCGCTGTCCGACAGCCAATACAATATACAACAATTGCTGTACCAAACCGTTCGACGGTGCCGCTGTCCGACAGCAAATACAATAAACACAAATTACTGTACCACACCGTCCGACGGTGCTGCTGTCCGACAGCGAATACAATATACAACAATTACTTTATTACGTCATCCGACGGTGCCGTTGTCCGACAGCGAATTCTAACCAATTAAAACATTAAATCGATCGACGATCCTCAGTCATACAGAGTCAAAACCTAAAGTTTCCCCACAAAAGTTACGTCCTCGGTACTAAGAAATCAGACCACTGCGCCCCGCTGATCAGCCTGACAGGAGCTGGGGAGGAGAGAATACCGGGTTAGTGCAAAACTGCGACCCACTCCGAAACTACGTTCCGCTGATCAGCCTGACAGGAGCTGGGGAGGAAAGAACGCCGGGTTAGTAACGAACTGCGCCCCGCCAGTCCGCCTGACAGGAGCTGGGGAGGAGAGAACGCCGGGTTAGTGCCGAACTGCTCCCCGCTAGTCAGCCTGACAGGAGCTGGGGAGGAAAGAACGCCGGGTTAGTGCCGAACTGCTCCCCGCCGATCAGCCCGACAGGGGCTGTGGTGGAGAGAACGCCGGTTTAGTGCAGACCTGCGACCCGCCCCGAACTGCGCCCCGCCGATCAGCATGACAGGAGCTGGTAAACTGGAAGAAGGGCACATCACATGTTACGTCATCGCGGCAAAAATTACTGAGAAAACAGAAACATCACGAGTTCACGACGGTTAAAAGATCTCTTACTATCGTACAGGCTGTCCAACAACCTGAAGTGCAAAAACAAACACTTTCAGAAAGGATATCACAGTCAACTTGGAATCACCGCTGCAAATTGTTGACTACTGCCCGAGTAATGAAGTCTTTGAGCCTGGTCCAACCACTTTCCGGGCTGTTGACTGCTCCACAGATTGCAGAAATGCTGGCCTAGCACAGAAAACCATGGCAAAATTGTACGGTAAAACAGACAAGCAACACTGCTAAAACGAGAGCAGCCCAATCAGGCAACTCTACCCGAAACATGGCGCTTCGGCACACACAGAAAAACACTGACCACCACTTTGACGACTGCCCAAAGTTTCCAAAAAATGGCTTAACTCACCCACAGCGGTGTCAGTAATAAGTTTAACCACTACTGTCGTCAGGGGAGGAATGTCAGGTGCTCCTCCAGGCCCTCGGTGATCAGTTCAGTGTTGTTATGCTCTATTAGGCTCCTTGCGCGAGAAAACAAGGATTACGGCAGTCCTGGTGGTGATACAGCCTTGTCTGAATACCTAACTCATGCGAAAAAACAAACAAACAAGGAAATCACAATGCATCCGAAGCCAAGTTAACCACGCTAAGTTGAATCAATCTCACCTGCGCACCCGAACACGTGCGCTCCACATACAGATGCAAATTCCACTCATAAATGACACGAGTATCAGAAGGAACATTTGAAAACTCGAATATGCTCTAAAACACAAGCTGCACGCCTTAGGAAAGGTGAGCAAACAAATTCACAGAATAATAAAACGAAATTCAGACAGCAAAATGTCTCTGCACTGAGAACACTGTCCCGCCAAAGCGCGGGAAACAGACCGCCAAACGAAAATTCCAGAACACGCCATAAGGCGGCAAGGCAATACTGCGTACCTTCTAGGTTAGCGACACTAACGCCAAAGGAAACTACTCAGTCCTTTGCTGCCGGCAAGATACGTTCCCAGAAGTAAAAGATGTCACCGGCTTGCACATGGCTGGTACCGCGCTACAGGAGCTCTGCTTGGCAACGTCCTGTTCGTGCGGCTCATGATTCACTTGTGAATAGAGGGGGAGTTATATCACATGTCATAAACTCACGCGAGTGGAGATCTCGCGAGAGTTCATTCCATTGTGATATCATTGGGAATCCCTGCTCTTGTCAATTGGTGCCTTCTTTTTGCTGCTGTCACATTTTGCTGCATAATCATAAAGTACATTCCCAAAGAGATGACATCTACTACAAGTTTAAATACTACAATAGTAGTAAAATTAAATGTAGTAACGTTACCTATACAGTATGTAAAGTTGATAAAGGTTTTTGCGGGGAAAGAAGCCCACACTGGCATGACAGGTAGTTAAAGCTGCATGCCTGCAATATATTTTCAATACATATAAGATAAGTAGCGCAATGGGTACATGTATAATGTATACTTACTTTGCAATGAAAAAACTATGGAAGACAACCTCTGTGAAAATTCAAGCGTCCGAAACTGCTAAGACGGCGTCTACAAGCGTCCAAAGGCGTCTGAGCGCGTTTCAAACTCTCTGGACGCGTCCATTGCCGTCAGAAACGGCCGGAAACACATCGTGAGCGTCCGGGCCATTCTGTCAGTTTTTTTGTTGGACGCCCAGACGGCTGAAAGACGTCTGAGACGGCCACTGATGGAGCTATAAAATATTTAGGAACCCGACGCCCTCAGACGGCTTGCGTCTGTCCTTATCCCCACGGGAAACATGACGTTTTAACTTCTGCACATGCGCCAATTTCAGCGGGTGAATTCGAATTTCAGACCGTTGAACAATCTGGCGGTTGCAGGACATATGTTCAGAAGGTGACTATTTTTGTGGATTTTATGTCTGTTTGTTAAAATTTTGCTTACTTTTAGACCAAGGACATCACGTCTAGAAGTAGCAGTTGATGTTTCTACGACATTGTGCTGAGGTTGGGTTTACGGCGATGACTTTATTCGTTATTTATACTAAAAAGAATGTACAAAAATTATTTGTCATGCGCCGACAAGGGGGATAAATCATACTACTTACGTGAAGCAACTGTGAAACGTAACGGACAGGAGAAATCACAGATGCCGTCAAAAGAAGCAGCGTCCTTCCGTTAGCTGACTGTCGATACTTTGCTGGCGCCGGTAAGTGAATACTCATTTTATTCTTATTTTTGTACAACATGTTGTTGCAAAGTTTGCCGACGACGGTTGCAAAGTTTCGGTGCCCTCCCCACATACGCAAAGGAATGATAAAATTTAGGATCTTACTTTGATGCCACAAAATAAAAAGACTTATGAACACGTTGTAAAATACTTGTAAAAAATATCTGTGGTTTCGATTAAGAATGATAATGCTGTTAAAATGTAGATTTAGACAACAGATAATGAGATAGCACCTACCGATTTTGCCGTCAATGAAATCGGCCCTCCCAACTACTAGGGGTTGGGAACTTATGAAACGGACGAATTTGTTTCGCTACCGCGAAATAAAAATGACATATGAGCTTTGTAGAAAATGTATTGCACATTTACAATGTATCCAGTCTTTAATTAAGACTATTGTGATTAAAATGTACGATAGAGAATTATAAAACGTCCTGTATTCACCCTTGATAATATGTGGACTCGTCCATTATGATGTAACGTGTGACAGTGCGGGCGGCACGGCGGCACAAAGAGCCGCGGACACGATTGAAGGTCGGATTGAATTTCATACATGTAGCAAAGTTTATCAAACGCCGCGAAGTATGTCTGAATTTACGAAGAAATTTGTTCAAGTTGCGTTTGATTTTAACTAAACCTGACGGCCCGGTCGTGGGTGGTCTTCCACTGCCTGGCTGAATATTTGTTTGTTTGGTAATTTTGTGGCAACGCTTGTCCCAACAGGCCATAAAATTATAGCCGTGACCGGACGGCATCAGAAACGGCGTCCGGGCAGCCGTCTACGCACGTTCCAAATTAAATGCACCGGCCCGTTATGAGTTTCTACCGTACTGCCTGACTAACTAAAACTGTGTCTTGAAGAAAAAATGTTTTGCTAGGAGTTTGGCCCAGATATTAACCTTTAATAATGTAGCGATGACTGCCTCTTGGCCTTTCATTCCATTTTCTGTCGAATTTTACGATCTGTACCCCCCGTGGGAAGGCGTGGTGGAGGCTACCGCCCGTACCAGCTGCCTGGATTACGCCGTTTATGCCCGTCGCAATCGGCGTCCGATCCGTCCCAGCAGCCTGGATTACGTCATTTACGTCCGTCGCAATCGGCGTCTGGTCCGTCCGCAGAGACGTCTGTTCCCAGTGGGGGGCCCGCCCGACGGAGCGCGGGAGCGTCCGGCTGCCCGCTTTCAGACGCCGTCTCGGACGTCCCGAACGTCCGACCGGACGCGTCTAAAGTGCCAATCTAGATGCGTCCAAGCGTTTGTTATGCCGTTCGGACCGTCTTGGACGTTTCGCCGGGCGTTCAAAAGCCCGTCCCATGCCGTCCGCCGCCGTAACCGCCCAAAGCGTCCCAATAATTTAAGACGCCTTGGACGGTTGTCGCAAACGGCGTTTCGCCGTCTGAGACGCTTGAATTTTCACAGAGGAATGACTGCCCGCCTCAGTGATATGCACTGCGGCTATGGTGATGATGAGATGTGCATACTTCAGGGATATTCTTCTTCTTATATATATGATGCATTAGTAATTCTCTTCAACTTCACACTTTTTATAAGCAAAGTGCTCTAATGATATTATAAGGGATCCTGGTGCAATGATCTAAGAGACATCGTATGATCCCATACATATTAACTATTGTCCTATTTTCCCAAGTTATCACGATGGCCCTTATTGACGCTGCCTATGATAAGAACGAGAATGTGCGAGATTTGATTGGCACATCGCTGTATGACCTGGGACGCAAGCAGCCAGTCATGGTGCTGAGTTCCCTGCACTCTTACCTCATCAGACATGCAAAGGTACTGTATGATCTTCATGTGTTGTTTTCTTCTTCAGTTCACTTGTCAATTTCATTAAATTGAAGACTCTGACATGTTTTTTTTTTGGGAGGGGGTACTCTTGGTGTGGAAGGGAAGGTTGCTAGGTTTTGTTAATTGAATTTCTTAGTGTTTGAAAGAGAGAGCCCGCAGCTCCTCAAACTCAGTCAAAGGCAGGGGTGCTACTCCCTTCCCGCCACCCTAAAGTTGGGTGGCGTGATTACCCATAACTGTGATGGAAACTGAAAGTTACAAAAGTTGGGAAGAACAAATGTATGTGGCAGTCTGTACACAAAAAAGAAGGGTGCAAGGCTTGACTGTTTTCTGTGCGCTTTTGTGGGTCTGTATGCATGTGTTTCATATGTGTTAGGAACATAAGGGACACTGACAGGAGGTTAAGTCAAAGATCCCGGAAATTTCCCAGCATAGGTTTTAGGTTATAAATGTTTTGACTTGACTTTCTGACTCAATATAGCTATAGGTGCTAATTAGATACTATGCAACCCCTTCATGGATGGAATGTGTTAGAAGGGACATCAAGGTATGCGGTCTAACGGGTGGACCCACTGGACAGCGTGAAGACTATCCGACTGTTGCCTAACCCTGTGTCAGGGATCCCAGCAGCAGTTTAATCAAATAATGAATACTACTACTGCTTCTTCTGTTAACTGGAGGGTGATTGCAATTTGAAGAATGTTGTTTGGGTGAGAATTAGTCTGCTTTATGTAACATTATTAAGGTTCGTAACGATTGTGACCAGACACCTGTTTGAATCTGCCCCAGCTTGCCCAAGGCCATCGTGTAGTGTTGCTGTCCACCATCGAGAAAATTGTGAAGGACACCATTGACGACATGCCACAGGCTCTGGCTCGCGAGCTCATCGACTTGAGTTTGGACGAAATGACCAGGTCAAAGGTCAGTGCCATTTCCTTTTGTCATATACTTATGATGTAGTCCCAAATGTGAGTATACATCCAACCCCCATCTTTGTTCAGGATTGGTATGAGATTTAATAGGACTAGTGGGAATCAGGGTTATCATCAAAATACCTGTCCTTCTTTCCCAGGAACCCTGTCCAAAAAAATTCCAACCTACATGACATGATATGAATGAAAACATATTCTTATATAAAGTTATAAGCTTAAAATGACAAATTTAACACGGAAAATTAATAACATCAGCTCCCATATAATGATCTTGATGCTTTAGAAAGCCCTGTTTGGAGTACCAGGTAGTAGAGTACATTAAGCCCTGTCAAAGTCTTCAGTAAGATTACCAAAGTGTTGGCAGATATATTCACTTGGTTGTGAAGATAAGTAACCATTTATTATTGACCATGCTGTAACATCTTGACAGGAGATTGTGCCTGACTGGCAGACTGCGGCCAGTAATGTGGTAGTTGCCATGGGAACCAGATTCTGTAACGAGGTGATGGAAGGTCTCCATCAGAAGTTCCAGCCGGGCGTCATGCCTCACTTCTTCGTGGTGCAGACACTGGGCAGTCTGGCCTCAGCCAATGGCAAGTGTCTTTGCCAGGGTTGTAGCCAGCACCTGTCCTTCAGTCCTTTGAAGGAATTTTGCAGCTGGGGACTGAAAAAAAATTTCCCCCATTATGTCCCCTGGGACAGACAAAAATTGATATGTAAAGATATTAAAAAAACTGAAACCCATGTGTTGTTCTTCACCAAAACAGGTGCCATTGAATAGCTTAGTCTACAAGCAAAATTTGCACCTCAAAATGCAGGAAATAGTGTTTCAGAGGGTCTTGATCTAAAAATTTTCTGGGACCCAGACCCCCTAGAAATGATGCTCAACGTCACGCCATGCCTTCAGTGCTCGATAGGATTCCCATTCAAAATCAAGGGGACTGAAAATGATTTCAGGCTGGCTACAACCCTTGTGTTTACTGTTGTCCTTAGGTTAAGACATATTGCATAGAAATAAATTTCTGTTTTTTAATAGTTTGGTTTATAGGGATCTCTATCAGTGATATATCACTTTTCTTCCAGGAGTCCCATTTAAAATGATACAAGGTAAAATTGTGGAATTTGAATAGTCAATAATGTGCCCATTTCATTGTACTTTGTAGTTTAAGTTTGTAGACATCACATAGATTCCTTTAATTAATTAAATCATGTAGATGTATGTGATTAACCTTTGGTACCCTGAGTCAGAGGTAGCCATTTGGCACCCAAATATAAATCTGTATTGTTTACGTGATTACGTATATATATATGTAGCAGGGAAAATGCTAATGATGACTGTTAAGCATTATAAAGTGCCACATGGCAATAAATGTAGCCAGTGAATTACTAGTAAGCCCAAAACAGTATTTCTGTGTGTAACTTAGCATACTATTAGCGGGATGTAACAGTTGCATTTGTATATAGACAGACATTGATATTTCATTGATACTCAAACAGACCCATGCTGCTGGGTGCATCATGACAATGAGATGTTCCAGTCCTATAAAGTGCAGTTGAAGATCCACCTGTTGAAGTTCACTACTGTAACTGTAATGTGTCAATCTATTTCATTAGTACATTCCAGACAAAAATGGCCAGATCATTGCAAAACACATCCACCATCTTGCTACAAACAGAAGGGACTGGAAGACAGATGATAATTGTAATGTGATTCCATCTCTTGTGCAGTGTATGGCATGGTTCCATTCCTGACGGCAGTGTTAGGCACCATGCTGCCCATGCTGGGGATGGCCAAACATGACAACATGAAATGGGTCTTCGCTCATGGTAAGACACTATGTTAAATCACACGATGTTGCCCTCCTAAAATTGTCTGGGTCTGTCCCTATGCCTAACACTTTGCTTTGCAGCCAGATACTGCAATACAAGTGGCTATTGCAAGATGGAGTTCACAAAATGAAACATACATGTACTTTATACCACATTTGTATTCTCCTGCAAGTTCTATTTGGTATATGATTTGAGATCTGATGAATCATTAATATATGAATCAATGCTTCATAAGATTTTTTTACTTATATCAAGCTACATGGTACTACTACATGTATAATACTCTATATAGTACAAATACCCGGTACATGATTAGGGAGTTACTACTACTAGTCTGTGTTCTCCAAATTGTAAATCAACAACTTGATGTTACCTGTACATTGATTAAGCAATCTATCTATCTATGCTTAGTACAATGTACTTCATGGTTTTTATACACCCTTGTCCAGCTATTGGTAAGTTCAGCGAGGCCATCCTAGACTACGTAGCTAACATTGACAAGGCCCCCGACCCCACTGTGAAGAAGGAGGTGTTCTCTGGTGAGATCTACTCTGCCTACGAGACGTTTTTCAAAGTGTGGCTGCAGTCCAAGGAGCCTAAGGTGGGTTAAACATCCATCAGGGCTCTAGCCAGCGTCCGTTTTTCCGTCAATTGCCGGAAATTTGCTGCGTTTGACGGAAAATTTTTAAAACCAATCCGTCAACCTTGACAGACAAAAAATCCTTGGTGGAAGCTACAGGCGGCTTGGGGACGCTGTCCACGGCTGTACAAGCCACACACTGTTTGTTTTGCGATTGCTTTGATTGCTGTCGGCGCTCTTTCGCATACGATGATCTCATTAAAACCCGTTTCTCAAGGTCTCAATGGCAACATTTACTACATTGTAGTGTCATAGGGAAAATAAATTTTCGCGGTTTTCACGACGATTGGAATTAGCTGACGGAAAACAAATTCGAGCTGGCTAGAGCCCTGCATCCATCCCACACTTTTTGGTATATAGGGCAGCACCCATCTCATTTTCTGTAGCCCAGGGGGTTGGTGTATTGGTAGTGGTGTGATTTTAAGTACTAAAAGTGCTTAGCAGAAAAACATTTTTAAAGTCAAACGACAAGTCAAATAAAGTTGAACCCTGTCTTTGATGCCTGCTTGTGGTACCTACTTGAAAATGTATACAGTCAAACCTGCCCGAGCGACCACCTCTTCTCAGCGACCACCTGGCCATTTCGACCGCTTTTTCTCGGTCCCAATTTTTTTCCCATTGACGTAAGCATTAAGCGACCTTTACTCAACAACCACCTGGCCAACGCGACCGCGACCGGCTCAAATTGGGACCCATTCGACCGCATCATTTTCAAAATTGAGGTTTTCACCGATTTTTTTATGATAACTAGCGCGATGTTGTGCTGAAATCGGCCAGTTTGCGTCGGATTTTGACTGTCATTACGATGTTATGTTTAGAATAAAGATGACGGCGGTCAATGGGTGGGTCAATGGGGCAGTCTACTGTAATATGGGAGGAAATTTCGTTGTAAGAAAATCCGAATTTAGTTGTTGCAGAAGTTTTCTTTTAAATCTATAGACTATCATTATAAAGTGAACGCATGCTGAAACGTATATAGCCTCATACTTTTTTAAGAAAGATCTGTGTAGCTCATACCTTTCTAAGAAAGATCTGTGTGAGTGCTTTTGTCCAACTGTACTGTACATTCACCCGTGGTTAAGTTAGTACGCTATTGGGACGTACCAGGCATCGAATTCGAAAGGTGCACCGTAGCTATTTCAGATACGGCGATCAGGAACACAGCGACACATGGCTTGTATGGTAACTGACAGCATCAAAGTTCCCTTACTGTCTAAAACGTTAGGGTACAAATATTGAGCTTTAAAACACTGTATCATATAAAAGCTTGATACAAGCTTGGGGTTAAAATTACAATCTACAGTGTGCGTGTTGTATTTGACATTAAAGACCTTGCTTCTTTGCGTGCGTGCAGTGTGCTTGCTATTTGCCATTAAACACAACGGAAACCATTTATACTTTCCATTGGGCATGTTTTGAGTTGATACTCTTCTCAGCGACCACCTATCCAAATCGACCGCTTTTCTCCGGTCCCCCAGGTGGTCGTCTTGGGCAGGTTTGACTGTAGTGTGAAATTTGACCAGGAAAATATGGCAATGTAAGTGTGCCAACATAGGACAATATACAAGATAATCATAACACACAAAATGTACCTGTGATCACATACTAGTATGCAAAAACACACAAGAACTTAAGGGTAAGGGGGTTCAAACTTGGGATTGTGTTCTCGCCACAAAATCGCCACCTATATTGACTACAAATAGAAGCAGAACTCCTAGAAGATGTCTATTAGACATCGAAACGTCAGCAGTTAAAATTAACTGGCTTTGTAAAAGAAAACTCAGACTACTATCCTTTGACCAACCAACCTGATGAAATTATTTTTGTGTTAACATACACAAAAACACAAAAGAACTGTACCAGTCACATACAACATAAAATTCAGACACGTTTAATGCTGACTTGTCCCCATGTCACAGCTGCGCCTGGCTGTTGTGGAGGCTGTTGGTCACATGAGCCACATCCTGTCTCGGGACAAGCTGGAGGAACAGCTGACTATGCTGGTGCAGGGCATTCTGGGATTGTACAAGAAACAGCCTGAACCCTTCTATGTCACACAGGTCAGATGTCAATGTCATTAAACCACATAGTTCGACAAGGAATTGGTTACTGTAGAGATATAGTTGGATTGTGTATCAAAAACAGAACTTTATATCGGCCTGTCAACTTTTACCTAGGCTATAGTATGTTGTTGTACCTAACAGTACTGGAAATAATTCCAACTTCATACCAACAATATCTATAGTGGCTACTCAAAGCTGGGCAATAGGCTTATTAAGTGCATACATGTATGCATGTGTGCCACAGGAAAATGAAGTACCTTTTGCTTTAAATTACCACACTTTCGTAGCCAGGTATATTTGTAAATGTCTTACTTGTCCCCCCAATGACTACGCCAGGTTGAGGGACTTGAGGCTGGGGATATATAGCCAATGTACACGTACTAGACTTTCATATCACACTATTAGTGACAATGACATTGCACATTATGTACTATATCTCTATACTTAGTTCCTTCATTGTATTCCAGAGTCTGTGCATGATCCTGGATGCAGCAACAGTAGAAGAGAGCACCATTCTTGAGCCACAGCTGGACATGCTACTGAATTCTCTCCATCCCGGGGTATGTTACAATCAATATTCTCTATCCCAGGATACAGTGCAACTGATCTGGTCAAGTTAAATGTAATCTTAAGGAAAGACACTACTTCTTACTTTTGAAAAGCAGACCACAAAAAAGATATACTTAGCAGGCTGTGCTGCTATTCCAATGAGCAGATAATGAGATCTGTTTCCCATGTCAAGGCAATGTTGTGCCTTTCTATACTCTGGCTAATCTGTTATTCTTCATGCACTATCAAGCCATTTTTTGTGATACCCCAGCGTCAATTGTTACTGTAACATAGTATTATTACACACTGTATCATTCTATCAGGTTTGTGCCCAGCCTGACTTCAACAATGCGATGTCTGTGAAGAATCACAATGAACTGCTGAGATGCTTTACAGTAATTGGTAAGCAAGAGATTAGTTTTTTTTCTTTTCTTTGCATGCAATTGGAATATTGGATATATTTTCATATGAACTTTCGAGGTAAAATACCAGATACTGTAAATAGTATGTACTGGGAAATCAAAGTGGTAGCAAAAAACCTTAAAGTTTACTGTAGCACCTTTTCAGCACCAAGGACAGTTGCCGTTCTTAGTAAGTTGTTGACATCTATGCTTATGACTAGTAGGAAAAGTTGTTTCATGCATCAATTCATTGTATAAAAGCCATGATTAACTTTCCTATTATAGTATGTTTAACTATTATGTTTAGGATAGAAAGAATCAATTTCTGTAGCCTGGAGTCCAGCCTAGTTGTGCTTTTAGTTGCTCCCTGAAGGCACATGGGGAGTGACTAAAAGCACAACAAGGCTGGACTCCGGCTACAAGGTCTGTTCCTACAAACATTTCTGCTCTTTGCCCTCCACACAGCTCGGTCATTCTCGGACAGAACTATTGGGTTCCTGATGCAGAAGTTGGAGAGTGGCGGGCTTGTTAACTCGGAGAAGAACAGGATAGGAACTCTGGAGATCATCAAACATCTCATCAACTCAGCAGGTAGACAGCTATGACATGTTCTGACACACCTAACATTACCTAAAAGCTTTGATGTATGTGAGTGTGATTCACTGCAAATCACCCGGATGGAAGGTTGGCATCCTCCATTTCGTATCGACCACATGCTGAATTACATCATTCACCCGGATGGGAGATGCATCCCCCTCTTGTATTAGCTAACACAAGGGTATGTCACCCCGCAAAGCGCGGTATAACCCAAATGATACGTCAACTGTGATGATGATGATGATGGTGTGTGCAGAGATGGGTATACACTCTTGTTTCATTGAAGCTTACTGTCATCATTGTAATCTACTACATAAGATAACTTAATATGTTACTAATATGCTACAGGAGCAGTAATGTTACACTTATAGCAAATTGTATCAAATTTCATAGAGACTTTTTGTAACCAATGAATTGGGTAAAACTTGATCTCTTGAGCTCTTCTTGTATTGCACCAAGGCCCATATATGGAGGACAAGAAACCCCTGGTGGTATCAGGTCTTCAGGCCATCCTGACAGAAAACAACAACAAGGTAAAGGATATGTATGGTCACCATAACTGCACCCAAAATAAAACAGTAATTAACACATTAACATAATGCAATAGGCTAATTATGGTCCATGTACTAGTGTAGGATCTCGATATATCTTGTCACACTCCTTCCACTGCCTTTTACCTCCCCAATGTAAGTTAGGTACCTATTTCTTATACCTGGATGGAGTGAGGAAAGTCGTGTAAAATGTCTTAACCACAACATTTGCAGCATGTCAAAGGATTCAAACCCAGGACCTTTGGGTTCTGGGCCAAACACCCTGACCATTACGCCAACATGATGCCACAAGAATGTTGTCTGTCTCTTAAGCTATGTGACAAAAGCTGCTGATTTTCCCCAGGTGAAGCGGATGTTCAGCCAGGTGATCATCGCCATGGCACACCATGAGTACCTAGAGCTGGAGGGGGGCACACTGATGGTGGAGTTCATCGTCAGACAGTGTACACTTCCCAACAGTCCTCCTGTAAGTCTTAACAACTGTCAGACAGTGTACACTTCCCAACAGTCCTCCTGTAAGTCTTAACAACTGTCAGACAGTGTAAACTTCCTAACAGTCCTCCTGTAAGTTTGAACAACTGTCAGACAGTGTACACTTCCTAACAGTCCTCCTGTAAGTCTTAACAACTGTCAGACAGTGTACACTTCCTAACAGTCCTCCTGTAAGTCTTAACAACTGTCAGGCAGTGTACACTTCCTAACAGTCCTCCTGTAAGTCTTAACAACTGTCAGGCAGTGTACACTTCCTAACAGTCCTCCTGTAAGTCTTAACAACTGTCAGACAGTGTACACTTCCTAACAGTCCTCCTGTAAGTTTGAACAACTGTCAGACAGTGTACACTTCCTAACAGTCCTCCTGTAAGTCTTAACAACTGTCAGACAGTGTACACTTCCTAACAGTCCTCCTGTAAGTTTGAACAACTGTCAGACAGTGTACACTTCCTAACAGTCCTCCTGTAAGTTTGAACAACTGTCAGACAGTGTACACTTCCTAACAGTCCTCCTGTAAGTCTTAACAACTGTCAGACAGTGTACACTTCCTAACAGTCCTCCTGTAAGTCTTAACAACTGTCAGGCAGTGTACACTTCCTAACAGTCCTCCTGTAAGTCTTAACAACTGTCAGACAGTGTACACTTCCTAACAGTCCTCCTGTAAGTTTGAACAACTGTCAGACAGTGTACACTTCCTAACAGTCCTCCTGTAAGTCTTAACAACTGTCAGACAGTGTACACTTCCTAACAGTCCTCCTGTAAGTCTTAACAACTGTCAGACAGTGTACACTTCCTAACAGTCCTCCTGTAAGTTTGAACAACTGTCAGACAGTGTACACTTCCTAACAGTCCTCCTGTAAGTCTTAACAACTGTCAGACAGTGTACACTTCCTAACAGTCCTCCTGTAAGTCTTAACAACTGTCAGACAGTGTACACTTCCTAACAGTCCTCCTGTAAGTTTGAACAACTGTCAGGCAGTGTACACTTCCTAACAGTCCTCCTGTAAGTCTTAACAACTGTCAGACAGTGTACACTTCCTAACAGTCCTCCTGTAAGTCTTAACAACTGTCAGACAGTGTACCCTCCCTAACAGTCCTCCTGTATGTCTCAACAGCTGCACAGAGGACCATATACCATGTCTCAGAATAGTTTTTCTGTATACCTTTACACATAAGTACACCTGCTTTAACTACTTCTTAAGGTTTATGTATCTTGAACTCAGCACAGAACTGGAACAGGTTGGGGTAAATATTGTCGAATACTTACAGAAACGTGAATATGCAAGCGGTATTTCAAAACCTTAAACAGCACCATTTAATAGTCTTTTTTTAATAATTCTGTCCAGGCTGATTCGGAAAGTGCCTGTCCCTGCATGAAACTTGTACATGTATGATATTTCTTGTCTTGAGTTTGTATGACTGCAGGCTTGTTAAGTATAGATATTTACCTCTCCAAGTCTTTTTGAAGAAAACTTTTCTGTTGCCTTGCACAAATGCAGAACTACAATGTATCTCTCACCTTCTTCTCATTTTGCATTCATTCTTAGACTATTTTCTTGACCTGTTTATAATACTGTCTCTCCATCACAACTCTAGAGCTGAATGACATGTGCCAAGTCATCTGTGTGTTCTTTGACAATATTGTGTGAAGGATAGATGCCTGTGTCTCCTTCAAGTCTTGTGTGAAGGATAGATGCTTTACCCATGTTTGAATGCTTTTAAAACTCACCACACTTCTCCAACTCTGCTTTTCCTGGAGGCCCATACCCCAACCAGCCCCACTGGTGACTATGTGAGTATGCCAGGCTTTTCTCTTTTCTCTTTCCAATGATGATGCAAGAAACTGTTGTGTATGCGGGTTTGTGTGGAGCTGCCTGTTTCTTCAGGATTGCATCTTATCCTCTCAAATCTTTCAATAAGCCTGTCTATGGTGACCATGCACTCTTGACTGTAATCATGGCATTCTCGTTTGAAGGATTTAAACAACACTTACAGCTAGATATGCAAAGGTTATGTGTGTAATGTGTAATGTAACCAGCTGCTGCAGCACTGTACTACTACTACTACTACTGTCAGTCTGTCTATGACTATAACTCTCCTATACAGATGCAGATACAGACAAAATGGCCACAGTGGCCACCATAGACAGAATCCTAAATGTCTCTAGAGGCCAGTGGCAAAAATACTTAAAGGGGCATTCCACTCCAGAAGGGAGTCTTGTTTTCCAATAGATATTGTGTCAATGAATACATAATCAGCCGACTTGTGTGGAATTCACCTTGGGATGAATTA
Organism: Branchiostoma floridae x Branchiostoma belcheri; assembly: GCA_019207045.1. Taxonomy (NCBI): domain Eukaryota; kingdom Metazoa; phylum Chordata; class Leptocardii; order Amphioxiformes; family Branchiostomatidae; genus Branchiostoma; species Branchiostoma floridae x Branchiostoma belcheri. Next base: position 17,348,673 of record CM033028.1, on the reverse strand, counting down.
CGTGATGTGTACAATAATGACACTCACTAAACCCATGCAGACCCTACCCATGCATTCCCTATATGCATAGACACTGTGTTTATCGTACATATTTTCGGAATAAATGAGGTACACTAAGCACACCGAGAAAGCAAATTGCTCATAAGATAGCAAAGAATACAAGAACAAGACGAGATTTCTTAGCGAACCTGAAATTAGTTTTGTAACCTTACCTAAAAGTTTTGCATTGTATTCAGCCATAGGATTAATTCAATTAGAGGGTACTTGGGGAGTTTAGTAGAAGACTGAATGCTTTTGAGGCATGTGGAGCAACTGGGTACTTTATCGTATGATGTGAAGTAGTATGCAGTTATCACTTCCTAAAATTAATATCTATCGGAAAATAACACTCCCGTGTGGAGTGGAATGCCCCTTTAAAGGGATTAGATCTACCAAAAGTGTCTGCAATAGCCAGATTGTTCTTTAACAGTCACTACCAGTAGTACAGGTTTGACTGTATTTTGAGGTTGAAATGATTGGATTGTGGAGATTGACCTCTGGTTTGACGTAAAAGTCTTTTTTGTTTTCAGGGCAAGAGGTCCCCAGACCCAGACTTTGTTACAAACGAGATGCTACGTTCTATGTGTGAGAACGTACTTCAGCTGGTGACGACCACAATAGAGTGCATGGAGAGGGTGAGTACATTCTTACCGTGTTTGTAGCAGGAGTTCAATATCATTTCCAAATTTCCAATACAGAAAATTTGGACTTTCTAATAATATATTTAATGTAACAGGACCAGTCTTTGTCAGGAATAACATAGTTGCTGTTCTATCAAAAAGTATGGGTAAGTCCAACTTTTCCACTGAGTTAGAAATTATAGTCAAATCTTGCTACAGGATGAATTTTACCAGCTTGGACATGAACCCAAGATATTATTACTCTCACTGTCTTTCTGTTGAGCTGTGTTTTACACTACTTCGTAAGGATAAGCAAGACATTCAAGATAAGTGCATAAATTGATTGATAGGCATAATATACCTTTCTTAAATTGTGAAGATAAAGACATTCTAATTTCATACTAAGTTAGAGCTAACTGTTATACTTGTAAGTCTTAACCTGAGAGAAATTTTTCATTCTAGGTTCTGTGGCCCTACATATTAGAACTGTTAGGACCACCCCAGTACACCCCAGCATTTGGTTCCATAGCCCGCTGTGCTGCACACCTGGCCAACAAGAAACGGGAGGCAAATGATGAGGATTACATGCTGGACTATGAGATTTCAGGTAGGACACATGGAAATAGGTACCATTTATAAGATTAGTAATAAGTCCTTCCTACAGGGGTATGACATGAATGAAATTTTGGCAGATTAATTTGAAGTTACATAACCTTGTGTAGTACTATTGTGATTTGTAGGAAATTCAAATGGTTTACTGGCATCTTTTTGACCCAAGTAAAAGGCAAGAAGGTCTAGGTATCCATTTCTGTAAAAATCAGATCATTATATGGATGACAATCCATAATGTGTTGATTCACCAAATGTGGAAATTAAAAAAATAATGATTTTTTATTATGTATGCATGTGCATGATTACTTGTCTGCTGTCTTTGTCTTCTGATGATAGTTTTAAGAAATGATGTATCTGATATTTTTCGATAACATTTTAAACTTTTTTAAATTCAAATTCTTGATTACAGTTGTTTATCCTTTCTTATGCTTGAACTTTGCATTGCTCTTGAGAAAAACAAGAGGTCTTGCATCCTTGTATTGTTCTTGCAATGAAAACATCTATTCAGTGCATGATAATTATCAGCATGCTGATTATCATTGATTGTCTCTGTTGTCTCTCCCTGTATGTTCTTCTCCATCTCAATCAAACCAGGTCATAATAAAGGTTTGTGCTGCTTCCAATTGTTGTGTATATCTATGTCTGTACCCCACTTGTTCTTGCTGCCATGTTGCAATCTGTTGGCACAATCAGAAAATTAAAGTTGTTTGTGAGTGTTGGTCCATTGGACTTTGGGTGTCTGTGTATTTAATTTACATCATAAATATGTTGCATGTTGATAGTTTAGTAACACATCACTTATGCAGGATCATTTCAAGTTTTCTAACATCCGCTTGCCTTTTATTTGAAAACAATGTACTTGGTAACATGGTGCATGTATACTCCAATGAAGACTCATCTGGGTTGGTGCATGTGTAGTTTAAGCGTAGTGCTACACTGTTTAACAGGTGGAAGGGAGAATTTAAACTTGAAATCCCTGCTCATATTTTTTCTATTTGTTGCAGTGAACATTCCAAAGCCACCTGCCATGATATCCAGACTTGTGGTAAGTAGCAAAGTTTGTTTTCTTCTCATTTTGCAACCCCAATGGATATGCCAGGGTTGTGATCCAGCATGAACATATAATGACAGGACTAGCTACCATGTGAAGTGGCCACAATAGTTTTTGTTTTTTACTGTTTTTTTTCCCTACAAATTGAAATAGTCATCTGCAAGACCTGTTTTTAAAGTGAATAGGTGAGATAGAGCACAACTAAACTTCATACATAAAAGAATTTCTTCACATATTTTTGTGAGCTTATTGAGAGGCTGGACTGAAATACGATTTGATGCAAACAAAATGGAAATAAGTACTATAACGTTACATGCATATATTTATTAACTATATACTGGGTCTTAGCTACTTGACCAAGGGTATGTTTCAGTAACTTTTCAGCTACTGTTTTCATGGCTCAATCAAGTGACATTGTGATTCAGTGACAAGGATGTAGGCCCAACATGACTGGACTAAATGGAATCATAGTATAAGTTATGACAGAGGAAAATAGCCAAAAGTGTACGAAGAACCCAGTATAGTATAAATTGATACACTACTTACATAATAAAAAGTGTTTTGTAAAATCCTGGTGATTTTGTTATTACCAGGTGATGGCAGGACAGCCCCATGCTGGAGGTGGGCGTGGTCAGCACATCCTGTTATTGATGAAGGGCCTGTCCCCCAACCTGAACCCTGACCTTGTCGACCTGTGGGATGCTGTCATTCCCAAACTCATCCAGTTTCTGGAAGGTACGTAGGTCTTGTAATATGGAAGGACATGGAATAGAATTCTCTTTTTGTAATAAAGCGGTAATTGGAAAGTTTTTTTAAAGAGCTCTGAGCTTCTGGTCTTGAGACTCAACTGGCAAGTTGTTGTGCCTAGTATGTGAAGATTAAACTACATATAATTTTGTATTTAGATAAATTATGCAAAGCTGTATCAGCAAGACCAGTAAGATCGCATGTTTGAGTCAGGAGGGAGAGGTCTCGAGTTCGAATCCCGCAGAGTTACTGATCTTGTGCACTTGGAAAGGCACTTTGCATGTTACGTCTAAAATTTTTGTACTAAGTTTAGTTTACTTTAAATTGCAGACTGTGATGAAGATGAAGAAAAGTGGTCGCAGAAGACCTGGGAAGATTTGATGCTGAAGGTAAAATTTCTTCTTCTCTGAACACATTTGATTCAATACTGGTTGAACAACTTCCATGATATGTGCCCTTAGATGTGTCCTCTATGTTTCTAATACTGTTTTATTGTATTTGTGTATTTGTAACAGGAATAAAGAATATCAAACTCCAGAGAGTACTAATGAAAGCATACAGACTACAGAACAATTTGGAATGTAGTAATGATATATCTATCAAGTTTATGACATTGGTGAAGCATACTGCCCCACCCTTACCCATCCTAACACATATCTTATCGTGTTTTTCTAAATACCCTTGCACATGTGTCGTAGATGCTGTCCAAGAGTATGGAGGTTGTGAATGATGATGACTGGATGGTGGAGTTTGGAACTGAGATGGGGAAACAGATTCCCCTGTACAACAACCATCCTGAGGAGAAGGTAGGCCATGATGCGTGAAAAGTTATAAAATATAGATTATAATATAAGGACTAATACCTTACTATTCTGCTACTGACCTACTGTACGATGCTTAATAGACTTACACCTATTAGTATATACCCCAAGTGTTTTTACTGAAATAAGTTTCCGGACAGGATAATTGTAAATATTTAGTACCCATACCTCTCGCGTGACGGTGAGCCATGTGACCTTAGTTACTTGAGTTCAGGAGACTGGACCAAGCCGGATGACCTAGATCCGCCGAACCAAATTTATTTCATACTTCCTCCACAGCCCCGTCTCCATTTTAGCTTAATAGATAGTTAATTACTGTTGACTTTTAGAACATACTTTGATGGTAACCACATTATGTACGGGTAAGGCAAATTTTTCTTGGAAAAGTCAGGTGATTAAGCTTTTCCTTTCTTAGGTCAAATCTGTGTCCAGTTCTCTTTTGTGAAGATAATTACAGCAAAGATGAAAATCTAGCACTGAAAAAGACACTTGTCTAGTGCTGTACTTGCATTGATGCCAGTGCCCTTTTATCTTCTGTCTCTTGTGCTGGTAACTTCACCTGTTATGTGTCCTGGTGTTACTTTCAGGTACGCAGACGTAGGTGTTAGGGATATTGGACAAAATTGATTTTGTATATAATTTTCCACAGAACTTCCTGTACAAGTGCCTGGGTGTCATCATGAGGTCCTGCAGTAATAAACAGTTTGTCCAGCAGCACCTGGACCTGCTGTTCTCCACTGTGAAACACACCAGTCAGGTGGAGAGGGAGGGGTGTGCCATCGGGGTGGGGTACTGCGCCTCCTCACACCTGGACACTGTTATAGCCAAGCTGGAGGATGTAGCCAAGAAGGACATGGTCAGGAAGTCTACTGGCTTCATGGGGTTGCTCAAGGTAGGTTGATGTTGTCTTATTGTTTTTTTTTTCATTTCTTGCAGGGGTTTGTGGTACTGTAAATCCTGAAATATTTGTGATAGTTTTATTCTTGTGTTTTTTTGTGGTGATTATTCATGATGAAATCATATTTTGTGCTACAGAACTGGCCAAACTGCAAAAACCTCCTTAACACTTCAACTGTAAAATTGAATATCTGAAAAAAATACGTGAATGTACTGTAGTGGATTAAACCATTTCTGTGAATCAGCATTTAAGAAATATTGCAGAAGCCTTTGGACACATGCAACATGAAACATTAGGTTCCAATTTTAATTAAAAAAAAGATTTAAACAATGCATATAAGCACATGTATCTAGTAATTTTGGTCAATAAAAAATATCTCTTGTTCTTCCACAAGGGACAAAGCAAGAAGCGTTTAGCTATGATAAAGTTGTTAATCTTTTTATCTTGGGAGACAACTTAACTCCTTGGTCTCTGTATTTTTCTTCCCTACAGGACAAGTCAGAGGTTGACGTAGAGAGAGTGAAGAGTACAGTGATGCTGTGCCATGGATATCTGACCTTCTATGCTCCCATCACCCTGGTCACCTCTAGGATCGAGTCCAGCATCCTCCGGTCCATGAACCCGCACTTCTCCAATGTCAAGGTGAGGAAATCATCTGTTGAAGTCCCTTTTCTGGACTCAAAGTGTAAAAAAAATCAAACCTTTCATTTCAAGAAAATAGGAAGGTTTTTGACAAGCCAAAATTTTGAGTTTACTCCAACTTTATTCATTAGTTTTTGCCAAATTTATTTATTAGTTTATGCAAACTATGCATTGATTATGATTACACAAACTACTTGTATGTATGTAGATTTAACTCCTTGCTTATAAGTTAATGTCTCTGTCCTTGGTGCTGAAATATTGCTACTATAACACTAGTTCACCTTTATCTGTCAGGTAACCTATATCTGTTGTATCTAGAAACAGGGTATTTAGGGCCAGGTGGAGAGAGGGAATATCAAGTTGACTGATAGTGGTTTTAAGCTGCAATGTTTTGAAAGTATTGCAATTTGGGACCACTGTCTATGGACTGGATATCCCTTAATACCCTGTTACAGGTACAGGTTACCCCATGCATAAAGGTGAACTAGCATTAAGCATACATCGCATCCCTTGTCTATGATAGTGATGGTTCATCACCTTAATCAAAGTGCTTTTCCTTGTTTTCAGGACCCAAGTGTAAAACAGAACCTGATCCGTGCAGTGGAGTTGATCGGCAAGGCCCTGCACCCCTCCCACCTCAACGCAGTGTTTGAATTCAGCAGGAGAGGCGAGCTCATTACGCACATGCAGGTAACAATGCAACAAAATGTTCTGCTGCAGTACCATAGAATGATGCTAGATGTCCCACATGCGATCTTACTGACACCTACTCATACATGTATACCAAAGTTCTTATTAAAAGAGCAGTTCACAGCTATTCAAGTTATGCTCTTCACAAACTCACCCAAGTTTAAGTGTATGAACGCTGATTAAAGAAATGACTGCTCAAATGTCAATTTGTAATCTGCTGTTGTCTCTAGCTTTTCAATCTTCATGGACATCTTTATCATTATTGTTGTAAAAATAAGTGATATTGCACAGATTAACACTGTGTTTGTTGGATGTGATGAAGACTAGCAGTAACTCCAGGACCTATTTTGTTTTGAATCTACAGGAATACATCAAGGTAGAGAGTATGTCAGCCCTGCACAGTGAGACCAGAGCGCTGGCTATGAATGCCTGTTCCACACTGGTGTATCCTTCTGACTGTAACTTTTGCCATTTCTTCATCAACTGTTCAACACCCATATCAATACACATGTTCCACATTCTATGTAGATGTTGAGAGAAACAAAACAAGTAAATTGGGCTTTTATGCAACATTGTGACATATTGTTTTTTTGCTTATTACCAATCTTGAGTGACTTTTAGCAAGATTGCTTTTAAGACAAAAAAGGGTACCTTGATACAAAACAAAAGGTATTGGAAACATTTAAGTTGGTTAAAACATGTGTAAATGATAGAATTTTCCTTGACCTTGGCCTCAGTCAGCTCGATCCCAAGATGAACGAGGCAGACACCTTTGACCTTATCAAGGTCACCACAGACAGTGTGTACGGCCTGCCCGCCCACGGTGGGGTGGGGGGCAAGGGGAAGGAGGACAGTGGAGGGGAGGGAGACAAGGGACTGCAGGTGAGGGGTAGTTGAATGACAGTGTCTGAACACTTTCAATTTTGTAATCATTTATAAGGAACAACAAATGAGAAATGCAAACTTTAAGATACTGTGGATCTCATTATGACCTATTGTACATTTTACTTTTGGTTGATTTTCCAAGAGATGTTTGCTGTTGTTGTTACTGGAAAAATAGTCACCATAGACAGGATTACTCATGTCTGTGTTATTGAAAGCGCAACCCAAATGACCACCAAAAAGTGGCTACATTGGCCAAGGAGGTCTTTATTCATAGGTGGTCGGTTGTGCACATTTGTATTTCTCAAACAGCAACTGGTACTTTGCCCCAGTGTTCAAGTGATAGTAACTGAAATGAGCCTTACACTCTTGGAGGGTTATTTGTTTTTTGTAAGAGTCCCCACAAACTTATTGAGAAAAGTAGGGGTGACCTGTTGTGCTTGGCTGACAACGTGAGGGGTAGAAAATTAAGCTGCACCGCAAAAGTTGCCATACTTTTCCTCAGTCTAAAGTCTGATGTTTTACCAAATAATAAATCCTCCGCCTACTCAGGTGATGATGCAGGAGGCCCTGGACAGCCTGAACAGCCTGCTGAAGGAGATTCTGAAGAAAAGTGTGACTCCAGATGGGCTACAGGAGATCTTCAAGGTATGTGTATGTTAGGCTGGGACTTCTCTAGAATGATGGCATTTCTGACTATATGTTGCAACAGCAACACCTAGAGCTGCAGTACAATGTGAGCCAGTCAGAATTAATGTGAAAAATGGAGTCTCTATATGTTCAGTGACGTACCAACCTGATGCAACTATTCATGAATGATGGCTAAAAACAGTGGCCAAAATAATACTATTAGGTAGATTGGAATAATTGAAGATGGTAATTGCTGACTGAATAGAACACTACCACTCATGGTACAACCATGGCAAAATGTAGTCTAAGAAAACAGTACTTTAAATAACTATGGTTAATTTTTTTCCCCCAACAGCATCTGGAACCTTGGATGGTATCTGCTCAGGACCATGAGAGGGAGAGAGTCATGCACACAGCACTGGAGATCTTCAACTGCTATCTGGAACATCTGGAGTTTGGACCTCTGGTACGTAACTGTATCTCCAAGAGTCCTGTTGTATCATAAACATATTGCGTCAGATGTTACAAGAACGTGTGTTATATGAAGCCATCGGCCACACCAATTTAATTTGTTGGCTCACGAATTTAAAAAAACAAACTTAACTGGAATAACACCATGTAAACAAAGCGCCAGGACCATGTGTATGCCTTGGTGCACTCAGGTTCATGGAGTGGACATGGTCATATTCAATTTTTCCTCCCTGCCTGTTGCATTTATAAAGTCTGCTTGGTATATTTTCACGTAAAAAAATCTGTGATCCAACAAATTAAATTGGTGTGGCCTCAGCTACAATTACAAACAAAATGGCTAAAGTTCCATTGTACACATAAGCTTATGATATAAGCTTCATAATCATATGCATAGTAGAGGTAAACTGATTTTACCTGTTGTGAATGGCCCACAAACAACCGCTTTTTCTGTGTTTTCAGAGTCCAACAGTGTTCAGTAACCATGGTACCCTGCTGGGCAGACTGACCCCCCGCTGTACTGACCCTTCACTCACTGTCAGACAGATGGCCATCGACTGTGTACAGGTTGTTCTCAAGATAGGTCTCAGATATGAAGGTTTGTTTCATCATCTAATTCTTGTTTTCCCAAAGATTCACTATTGGTGTAACATCTGCTTGACTTTAACATTTTGACTGCATATAGATTTCATTGAAACTAGTATGGTGTGCTGGAATGATATAGAACCAAACTGCAAAGTGCTTGTATTTCCTGCATAATACTGTTCTTTTCTATTGCTGCCTCTTTTTATTTTTAGATGGTATCATATCAAAGTACATTTTTGGAACAATATTTCTCTCCTTGGTGCTGAAATGCTGCTGCTATGAATTCCTACAAATTTTTCTTTACCAATATTTAATTGTCTTTTTTTATTGCTGTTCTTTATATGTTACTTACTTGTTTTAAACTGTAAAGTATGGTAGGTAGAAAATCCATGGTAGGGAGCTTTTGGTGTGCTGCAACAAAAATGTGTAGCAGAATTTTCTCATTTCCTCTAACTTTTCTCTTGTTGCATGCCCAGGCCAGCCAGTTGACTACAAGGACCAGATGGTGGAAGCCCTGACCACCCTCAAGGAAAGAGTGGTCAAGGATGACCCACAGGTCCTCTTCAGTGTGGTCAGTGACCTGGCCAAGGTGAGTCATATTCCTGTCATAATTGTTGTGCAATAATAAACTTTCATTGACTTTGACAATGTTCCCTGTTTAGACCTAGTCACTTTTTCTTGACTCCACCACTCAAACTTGTCTTACCATTATGACTTTTTCATGCAATCCTTTTATAGATCACCTGAAACACTTGTTGCATGAATGTAAAATTACTCCTTTTTCTCATGTACCCTTGCTATTACTCAGGTCAATTTGAATAAAGCAGTGGCATGCCTGTTCCTCTGTTGTGGTAGGAAATGGCCTGAAGAAATATGTCTGTACATGATAGCCTTGGAAGTGCTAGTGGGAGTACTGGAACCTCAACATAATCTAAGTAGGATGACACGCTGGCTATGTATGTAGATCAAGTTACATATAGAAAAATATCATTGCCCAGATGAGAAGTACCAACATGGAACATAATTACGTGAAGTCTAGAAGATGGATATTTTGATTTCTGTATTGAGCTGTGTTTAAGATGCTGTATTTTCTAATTCCAGGTTCTTGTGAAGAAGGTTCTGACAGACCAGTTGTTGCCGTTCCTGGATCTGGTACTACAGGGTCTGATTGACGTCCACCCTCACGCCTCCAGTGGGGCGTGTGTCGTACTCAACAGTATGGTCAAGACACGAGGGTCATCACTGCATCAACAGGTCAGACCTTACTGCTCATTTTATTACTTGTGTGCAAGTGTGCAAAGTCCAGTGGTTAGCGGTCCTGACTCTGGAACTATGAGCCACAATTTTGATTCCGGCCGTGTTGCTCAGCTGACATGCACACTACCAGAAATAGTTAATGTCCTGAGGATGGGATGTTAAGCCTTGGTCCATTGTTCATTTTGCTTGTTGAAAAGAGCAGCTGTACAATGAACCTTTGAAAAAATTGTACTTCTCTGTCATTATCAGTGGAATGATAGTTTTTCACTGAGCTACCTTGGATCAATATCACTTTAAAATTCACTTTTTTTATGTTATCATTGTAGGCTATTGATACTGTTACAGTACTGTAGTGGTTTAGTACTCATCATGTGTTTGATAGAACACCCCTGTCATAAAAATCTAGCGGAGCAAACTCTAGCCGAAAAAAAAGAGTGGGAATAAACCCTGCATCATTATGTCAATGTGTGGTAAGACAAGTTAGGTTGCATAAAGGTGGTGTTGCCATTTTGTAGTGCTCTCCATTGATGTTGTGAACTTGTTACAGATGTTAAGTGTTATTACCCTTGAATCTATTCTAAACTGTTAATTAGTGTACTGTTCTGTATCTTCTAGTTTTATGTACCCTGTGTACCTGTTAGAAATGTTGGTACAATAGCAAATGAGAAATGTTTCCAGGTGCGTGATGTGATTGACGCGCTGCACGTGAAGCTGGGTGAGATCACCGTGGAGCAGACGAAGAAGGGCACCCTGCGTACAGTCCGCACCATGGCAACCCACCATCTCGTGGGCGTGGCAAACGCTCTCCTCAACAAACCTTTGCCTTTTGATGAGTAAGTGTTAAAAGTACCTCAACCTCTGGAGTGAACAAATCTATTCTGATACCCAATCAACTTTCATACTTCTATGGTACGATAGGTAAATTTTCATGTTTATTTAAACATATATTAACCTAACTTAAAAGCCTTAGAACAGACAATCCTAGTGGCACAAACATTTTGAAAAAAATGCTCACAGCTAATGCCGTAGCTTTACAGGCATAAGGTTGATCAAGACTTGTTGTGTTCTTTTCTTCTTTCTTCTCTTATATATTCCGTCATTGAATTGGTGTTTTTTTTACCTGATTCTAGCCTTTTTTTTAGATGTTTTAGATGTTAGAACTGCCAGTTTTGTCTGTCAAGATGATGAAATGATGATACTTCACTGTCATTAGCACCAAGATTCTTTAGAATGATGGACACTAGATAATAAAACAGTATCACTAAAAGTATCAGAATTGCCAAAGTGCTTTTAACAGAATGTGGGCCAATCCCTGTATTCAGATCTCTAATATAAGGCCACACCAATTTGATTTGTTGGTTAGCGGATGTTTTACAGTGAGAATATAGCAAGAGGACATCATAAATGCAACGGGCAAGGAGGAAAACATGACTGTATTCACTTGATAAAACTACGTGTATATAGATATTTTTTCTAAATCTGTGAACCAACAAATTGAATTGGTGTGGCCCAACTGTGTAATAAAAGTTTCCTATTATGACTTGCACATCACATAGAAGCCTTGTGGAGTGTTGAACGATCCTGGCAGCCGAATCTGCTTGTAACAGAATGTTGGACCTTTACTGTATCAAGATCTCTACAATAACTGTGTAATGCAGGCTTTAGAAGTTTCCTGACATTGACCCTTATGACTTGCACATGACATAGAAACCTGGTGGAGTGTTGGAAGATCCTGGCAGCCGAATCTGCTTGTAACAGAACGTTGGACCTTTACTGTATCAAGATCTCTACAATAACTGTGTAATGCAGGCTTTAGAAGTTTCCTGACATTGACCCTTATGACTTGCACATCACATAGAAACCTGGTGGAGTGTTGGAAGATCCTGGCGGCAGAACCTCAGCTCACCGCTAACCTGATCGACCACCTGCTGGAGATCATGGCTCGGCACGTTCCCTACGAGGAGAAGGCTGTGAAGGACAGGAAACAACGACCTCCGCGTACTGCCACGGCTCTACCTATGGCTGTGAGTGCACATTTTAAACTCCTGCTACATTATTAGTTAGTTAAACAGCAGAACTAATGTTTTGATGAATGATATCCTCTTAGCACTCAAGATCTGAAGCATGAATGTACAGTGTAGAAACGAAAAAGTTTTGTCCCCAAAAGAAGTTGTTTAGATGTTGAAAATGGAAAGGTGTGAACAGTTTAACTTTTTATCGCATTGCATCTTAAACTTTTTATCACAATGCATCTTCTCTTTTTATCACAATGCATCTGCACTGTAGACATACTCTGTATGATTACCACATTACAAAATTAAAATCATGTGGAAAAAGGTGTATGTGATAAGTGGGACTTAATGAACTAGAATTAGCGAGAAGTACTGTATGAAATACTGTAACTTGTCTGTAAGTTTACTTAGACTTATTTCACAAGGGGAGGAGAAAGAACTTCAAGGTGTTTTCCGTGTTTATGTTCATTGTTGAAACAACCATAATAACACAATGGAGACAGTACATGTTGGCTGTGTGATTATTCACTGTGACAAATCACCATGAAAACCATAAACGTTAAGATACTGTTAAATTCTGATTTACGGTACTTACCAGTAGTTAGTATGAAATAATTTTCATGATTGTTGTCCTGCCCCTGTAGGCCTCCTGTGCCCTTGCTGAGATCTTACAGGTTCCTGAGACAGAGGAAGTTGTCATCAGTAACTACCACAGGCTGTTCTCTGCTGTCATGGTCAGGGTGGGTGCCACTACGGGGGTCAAACCACCACCCAAGGAATCACAGGTATGGGCTCCTGCTTTTTGTTTGTTTATTTGTTTAATATCAAAATTCACCACTCAAGTGGATGGGGCAAGGGAACAGGCTAGGTGTGGGCACCTTTGCTTGCTCTTGCCCCAATGGATACAGATAAGATACTGAATAATGCAAGAATATCTTATGTTTCTTGATTTTTTTTCCCAATGATTTGACATTTAGTTCATAGATTTTGTTATCATAAGGAATAAGGAGGGTAAAAGAGGGGTTATTTCTGCTGAGGTACTTTTTTTAGAATGAAAATGAGAAAGTCATCATACCTGTACATATTCTACGGATGGTTTTTGGTTGAATTTCTTTCATTTTCAATCTTTTCCATGTACAGCAGTTTTACACCATAACGGTGAAAGAAAGATTATAGAGTCTAACTTTTAATGATATCACATTCAACAGGCCGGCTCAGAACAGAAGCCAGCCCCTAAACCCAAGAAGAAAGATGCAGGTGCTGTGTCTCAGAAGAAAGAGCTAGATCCTTGTGGTCAGGCCATCGAAACCCTGCAGGTAGGTTGAGCTACATTTGATCTTCTTTCAGCTAGACTTGATTTTAGGATGAACTGGACTGAATTTTTCCTGTATCCTCTATCCTTACTTAGTGAAGATCTGAGGTGTATAACACCAAGTAGATTAAAATAATATCTCAAAGTTCCAATTGGTAATTAAAACAACAACTCTGTGTTTGAGAAGACTTTACTTTTAAAAGTCCCTCATACATGTAGAGAATTATTCATATCTGTAAAGATGATTTTCATTGGCTACAGATTTTTGCTGTCAGAAATTCTCTCAGCTTGTCTAATCACATGCATCCTCTTAGACATGTGTAGTATGACTGTGTAATTGTTACCATGGTGACTGAAGGTAGAAAACCTCAGTCTTACCCCGATGGCAGTACTTGGAGTTTTGTTTCTCTGTGTGACTTCAAAAGAGATTAGTTTCCACAAGTATAACATTATAACTGTATCTAAATGATTGTCCCCCCACATTTGTGCAGGGCTTCCTGACCAGGAGTAAGAGTGAAGGTATCCTGGAGTTGATGGAAGAGGAGGGAGGCTGGGAGCTGCTGAAGGATGTGGACAAGTTCCAGGATGGGATCATGCTGCTGGCCAGGTCTGGATACATATTAACGTCACATTTATATAGAATACAACACGGTGTATTCCGTAAACCACAGTTGAATCTGCTGCTGATTTAGTTCTAGTCTGAACAAATAGTGGGGCAAGACAGCCGTTACCCTCAAATTAGGCAACAGATTTATCAAGCACTGGTAGTGTTACTTCATGGGATTATGGTAAACTTAATATTTGCAATAAGATGAGATTATATTTCATGCACATTGTCTAGTTTAGTAGAATATACTGTCATGTCAAACAGAAAAGTGCTGAATGATGAGAAATAAGAAAGATGACAAATTCTACCTTACTGTTAAAGATGTGTGATGGTAATTATAAGAATGAACTGAACATGATGTCAATGTTATACAAGGGGTTCTGATCACTAATACATCAGGTTGTAGGGATTGTCAGAAAAATCTAATACCAAAACTTAGTTACAAGCTTTCAAAATCTTAAACAACTACCATGATAGACATTTTTATTACCTTTCTAACACTTAGATGTCAAGAATATGATGTATACTAGTATACTTGATATCTTTACATACATAAACCTGATAAAGAAGATATTTGGGTGCACCCTGTGCACCCATTGAAAAAAATTGGGTGCACAGTTCCAATTTTGGGTGCACCTGGGTGCACATGCACCCAGTATTTCGAGCCCTGGGTTGTAATAAGACTAACATGCACTGTTTACCATTTTCTTACAGGGGACTGGCCACCACCAATGTCCAGCATGTGGCCCAAGTGGTGGCCTGCCTGAACTCCTTCTTGTCCAGTCTTCTTGAGCCACAGAGGGTCGTGGTTGTTGCCTTCTTTGCAGAGGTAAGACCAACCCTTGAATGTTTTCTTTGCATTGGTGACAATCTATTGTCACAGTTGAAGATTCTATGCTAAGATGTGGCAGTGTTATCAATGTTGGATAACAAGCAAAAAGAATTAAAGAAAGTTACTGTATTGAGTTCAAAGAGACCAATGTTGACTGAATGTACACCTAATAGATGTATTTCGTCTGAGTCAAAGTTTTACTGAGACTGATTATGTTCAGGCTACCTGGCTATCTGTGTAATCCTTTAGATATTCAAGAATGATTAAATAAAGTACTTATTTATATTTCAGCCATACCATAGGTATGGTGAAATATATTGTTATATTGCAATCCATACATAGTATGGGATTGCAATATATTGTTTTTCCTTTGTTTCTTCTCCTCCTGTCAAAATCTTCAAATGGATTCAACTTTTTCATTTTTGGGCCAAATGACCTGAAATTTGGCATGGGCATAGAGTTAGCAAATACCCCCAGGTGTTTTTTTCATTTTTTTCACAAAGGCCTTAAAAATCATTTTATTGCGTTTTTTCGGCCATTTTTAGACAAATATGTGTATTTAGGGTCCCTGTGCCCTGGTATTACAACGACAAGAACTGAAATTTGGCACAAGGCTACCTTGGACATATGTCCACAGGGTACCATTCGCATTGGTGATATACACCACTTGTAAATCATTTATTTTTTAGCGTTTTCAACTATATTCCGACCAAAATTTGGCCCTAAACGTCAAAGAAGCTTGTTTAGAATCCAACGCTGTTCGATGTTCGACGTAAGTTCAACGTAATTCGACGATCGAACGCGTGTTCCGCTTTGGGGTTACCTGCGGTCATACGGCATCAATCAGGACCCTTCCCCTGCTTAAAACAAACCAACCCTATTTTTCCACAAATACAAACCACTTTTTGGACAGTACATCTATGCTGACATTTTGTTGTGGACACGTCACATGTGTAAACCAAGCAAGCTTCTGGTATCCTTTGTCATTGAAAATGTTATACTAGTAGTAGTACAAGTTTTACAACCGGTCGAAATTATCGCTCGCAGTTTCATCTGCTAGAACTTCCCAAGTTCGGATTGACAACGGAAACAAATTTACAAACAGCACCGGGTTGGTGGCATCGCACGAGTCGATATCGTAGCCTTTATTCCCTCCAAAACAGGTGGAATCCCTCCGTCTCCGTGATTTCACGGCCCCTTTCAAACCCGGAAGTGACGCACGCATCAACACGTTATTAAAGCTTGTAGGCAACATCAAGGAGTTAATTTATCGATATGACATGAGATCAGTGACTGCTATGTGACATCAATATTTATTTGATATTTTAGTGAATAAAGAGAATCGATATCAACTTCCTAGAACTACTGCCTGATGTTTGAATATTCTTATTAGCGTGTCTGACCGCAACGAAAGGTTCATTTAAATTCATAGAGGTCAGTATAGATAAAGAAATAAATCAAACTGTTTAAAAAAGAAGATAACTTAGTGGTAAAATACGCATATAATTAGTTTAAGATTTAAATTGATACTTTCATAGAATAGACATATATCGAGAGCCGATGTATTAAACTTGTAACTTTCCTATATATCTTTATCCCCCCCTACAATAATTGACTGTTCTATTAACCCCTATTGACCTGATTTAGACGATTTCATTCAAATGTAGGGAGAACATGTCAGTCAAACAGAATAAGCGACGTTTATCTTGCAACAAAAGAGATATTTTGCCAACAACTGTATGTATAATTTCCATAACATTTAGTATTGTGAAATAAATTGGTAAATATCAAAGGAACGCCGCCAACCGTGACCCCTTTTTTTCAACAAAATATAAAGTTCACCCCTATCACCATGTCGGAAGATGGTTTCAGCTTCGAACTTTCGAGCCTGTCAACACGAACCATTTTCAAACGATACGTAAGGAAGATACTCTCATTTTGCAGAATAACTTCTTTACTTCAACTTTTAGCGATAACGTCAAAGAATCTTGACGTTATTTCCCTCAAGATACCTTACTTAATAACGTCCAAAAGGTTTTGAGGCTGTACTGTCGTGATTCTTCGTCAGAAGTTCCGAGCAAGGTAGGTCAAACGTTTTCCCGCTTTAATTCTTCAGTCAAAGAATCGTTCTGTCTTTTGTTTACACCTGGTTCAAATTGATAGAAATGCGATAACGATGATACTAGATTGTGTTGGAAATGTGGGATGACTTCCCCTCCTTGTAGTACATTTCTATTTCTACATCAGTGTCATGAGAATAACTGATTCTGTGTTGTCGAACTACTGGGAAAAATTATGGGACAGAAGTCCAACGGACGTATTCCTTTAGAACAACGACTCGATAGTTTCGGAAAAAAGAACTGGGTTCGGTATACGAATTTTTGATAACGTCACATTCCTATTCTATAGAAACGGAAGTCCATGTGGAACAATAAACCGATCCCGATCGAGTTCTATTCTATTACGAACACCCCCGTCAAAAACAGCCCCAGTGAGACAGAAATTGCCAAAGAAAAATGCTATCATGCTATTCTTTGTTGAAGACTAGACCCACCGAGTACAGTTGTTTTGGGAGGTGACACCAATGAATTATTTGCTTCAATTCAATTATAGATAGAATATTCTTTGAAAAACATTGTCCAAGACCTTTTGACAGGAAACAGACAATTCAGGTCATGTAACATCCATTGGCATAATACCGGCAGGTTTACTGCAATTTCTCAAGCAATACTAATTTGGCAAATGATCATCATTTTCTCCAGTTATATGTTGCTGTTACAGCTTACCTTTGCCACTTCTTATGTGTATATATTTTTGTCTCTCTTGTCCTGCTAAAAACATAATATCGTAATTGGAACACACCGCGGAATTGCACGGAGGACGGGCGCGTGGTTGGAAGGGGGTGCAATAATACCGGCAGAACGAAACACGACACAATTAACTGCCGCTATGTACCTTTATACATCCTCTGTTGTTCCTTCCTTTCCTGTAATTGCACAAAACAAAAACCTGCGCGAGCAAACAAAAAGTCATGAGAAAATGGACGTATACTGACAAGAATTTTCATTTAATTTTGGTCCGTCACAACCGCTATGACGTAAAACTTTACTGCTGGCGTAGCATTGAAAATGGCGGCGCACGTTCAATTTGAACCATTCAGCCGTAGATACGGGCGATAATGCAACGGTTCTTCACACTTTTACACTAGTTGTTGGTCACGAAAAGAAATTCAAGAATGCTGTTGAATCATGCTCGTCTTGTGCCGTGAGCATGTGTGATTATTATCTACAAATCTGGCGATGAACGTGACAGTGTGTTCCTCCCACGACGAGCTTGCCTGCCCCGAAAATGAACTAAAAACTTTTGGCCTTGTTGTCTTCGAATGCACTGTTATCGAAGTCTTTTTGAAAATGTGTGAAATACGTGGATGTCTGAAGTGTGCATACCTCGGAAATTACTGTTGCTGTGCTAGTGGATCACCGAAAATTTATCGTTTATGTCATTTGCCGGTATAAGTATTACTGCCGGTATTATGCCAATGGATGTTAAACTATGGTCTTCAAAACCTTTGTACATTCTGTTAATATTGATTTTCAGGAGAAATGCCAAGGCGTAGAAATAAAACTAACAAATCGCTCCAGAGATTGACTTCATGGAAGCTGGAGCAGGAAAAGAAGGCTGATGAGCAGGGCATAGAGGTAGCAGGGCAGGAGCCAGCTGTAGAGCAGGGAGTAGAAGGAGCAGGACAGGAGCTGGCTGATGAGCAGGAGTGTGAGGTAACAGGGGAGTGGCAGGGTGAAGAGTTCATGTTCAACCCATTCACAGCAAATGATCAATTGCTGCTGGCAGGTCAGTTGAACTTCTCTGTTGAACAATATATCAATATCGAGCAAAGGAATGTTCCTTTGGAGACACCCGTCAATCTCATTAGGATGGAAGGGGATGGGAACTGTTTTTATAGAGCAGTAAGTTTCCATATTTTTGGTACTCAGGAGTATCATGATGTATTCAGGCAGCGTATGATTGAATACATGTCAACAATGCCTGAAGATCTTTGCAGTTTATTGGAACCAGATCAAACCATGGAGAAGTTCCTGTCTGGTGAGTGTCATCCTGAGGGCCCTCCAGCAAATCTTGGTACGTGGGCCACGCAGGTTGAAATAGAGGCAATGTCCTTACTACTGGGAAGATGCATCTTTGTGTACGGTAAGCATGGCAACGATTGGGCATGGATGAAGTACCCATTAAGGGAAAGTACTTGTGATAGAATGTTAGACGGTAGTAATGCTATATACATACAAAATACAAACCTTGATCACTTTGATGTAGTAACAACAGTTTTGAGACGTAGACAGACAAGGAGTATGTCACGGTGCCACAGAGAAGAAGCTACAGAGGTCTCACAAGTTCCCAGTAGCAACAGCAAGCACACACTAATCGACAACGATGATGATGAGGACCGGAAAAGGGCCAGACGGGATCGAGAAAGGACGCGATACCATGAGGATCCCCAGTATGCCAAGGCGCAACGGGATCGAAAGAAGACCAAGTATCACACTGTCCATGAGCATGCAGAGGGTGAGCGGGATCGAAAGAAGACCAAGTATCACACTGACCATGAGCATGCACTGGAGAAGCAAGACTATGAAAGAAATAAATATCACACAGATCCAAATCATAGAGACTTGAAAATAAGAAACGTGCAGATTAACAGAGAAAAGCACCAGAATTTAGCTGATGTTGAGAGGGACATTGAAGAGTTCCAGAGAGAATGCAAAAATGGGCCAGAATATGTCTGCACTGTATGTCATAGGCTTTTGTTTTGCAATCAAGTCGTAATCTGTGACAAAGACAAGTATGTTGAGGCTGTTAAGCACTGTTTAACAGGTACGTATGTACATCAATGCAATGTAGAATGCACCCCACATGCGTGTCCCACAGCAAACTCTTCCAGGGGCCAAGAGTGGATATGTCATTGTTGTCATGAACACTTGTCCAAAAAAAAGACAATTCCATACGAGGCCCAGAGTAACAAGATGAAGCTCCCAGAAATACCTCCTGAGCTAAAGAGTCTCAATACTCTGGAGTCGCAACTCATCGCCAAGAGAATACCATTCATGAAAGTTGCAGCTCTCCCGAAAGGGGGTCAGAAAGGAGTTCTTGGCCCAGTTGTGTGCGTTCCAGCAGATGTGAGCGAAACACATGCAATCCTTCCTAGAATGCCTTCAGAAGCTCAGTTAATCAAAGTCAAACTGAAGAGGAAGCTTCAGTACAACGCATATCACATGTATAGACAAATCAGTCCACTGAAGGTGGATGTTGCACTGAAGTACCTTGTAGAAAATAATGAACATTACAGCGGTACATCTATTGATGCAGACTGGACTTTGTCTTGGAACAATGGAGAAGGGCTTGTTGAACAATCTGATGCTGAACATGGAGGGAATGACGACCTAGAAGTTGGTACAACTGCAGAGCACAGCGAGTCTGTCAATGAGGAGGGCAATGATGTGATAGGACCGACTGGAGATGGCATGGAAGATGATGAAATGGATGACATTCTTCGTCGACTTCGACAGGTGAATTTGGAAGAGGCGATCGAAGAAGCCAGACAGGTGAATGTTGTAGAGACGATCGAAGAAGCCGGACAGGTGAATGTGGAAGAGGTGATCGAAGAAGCTGGACAGGTGAATGTGGAAGAGGTGATCGAAGAAGCCGGACAGGTGAATGTGGAAGAGAGGATCGAAGAAGCCGGACAGGTGAATGTGGAAGAGACGATCGAAGAAGCCGGACAGGTGAATGTGGAAGAGGTTATCGCAGAAGCCGATCTGATTGAGGAAGAGGAACTGGACAGCCTCTTGCGGGGATTGCCACATGACACTTGCCTCCAGCCAGTAGACATAGGTCAGGATTTTCTTGACCACCACGATGAACGCATCATGTGCGTGGCTCCAGGAGAGGGGAATAAGCCTATTTCTGTGTTTCAGGAGGTTGGAGGAGAGGCAATGTCCTTCCCTGTTCAATTCCCTACTGGGAAGTTTTCTTTTAATGATGATCGCGATGTACGGATTACGCCTAGCAAGTACTTCAAGGCGCGCCTCATGGGTGCAGATGCGCGGTTCGCGAGCGACACTAGCTACATATTCTTTGCACAGTATGTAACAGAGCTGCACTTCATACAGTCGAATATTTCCATATCTATGCGCAAAGGTTCGCCGATAGCAAGTGATGGCCGCGAAATATCTGCTGGTATGTTATCAAACAAAGAGGACTTACAGTCCATTCTCAAGTCAGACCAGGGCTATCGCTTTCTTCAGCCAGTCAGGGGTACTCCCCAGTTCTGGGACAAGACGCTAAATGAATTGTTCGCGATGATAAGACAGTTGGGAATTCCAACCTGGTTCGCTACATTTTCTGCGGCAGATTTGCGATGGCCAGAAGTGTTAGAGGCGATTCGACAAGATCATGGCACAGTACCAGTAAGCGAGTTGTCGTGGGAAGAGCGTTGCAACATTTTGAAGAGTAACCCTGTCACTGCCGCTCGCATGTTTGATCACAGAGTCAAGCTGTTGTTTAGACATCTCATTAAATCTCCATCGCAACCGATCGGTGAGGTCGTAGACACGTTCACGAGGACTGAGTTCCAGCAAAGGGGCTCACCTCATATACATTGTTTGTTTTGGGTGAAAGATGCACCAAAATTGGGTGTAAATTCTGAAGAAGAGATCTGCTCTTTTGTGGACAGATATGTGTGCTGTCAGCTGCCAAACTCAGAAACAGATAAGGAGTTATTTGACATAGTTAGCCAAGTTCAAATGCACCGAAAGGGTCATACATCATCATGCAAGAAAGGTGGCAAGGTCTGTAGGTTCGGATTCCCTAAACCCCCAGTGAAGCAGACATTTCTGTGCAGCCCTGTGGCCCAGCAGGACCTGACCGATGAAGAATCGGCATCCAATGCTGAAAGGAAGAAGCAAGCCGAATCCGACCTGAAGAAGTTCTGGGATGTGTTGGACAAGAACAAAGAGCCAGAGAAGTGCTTTACTGACGACGTTCTCAAGGAGGCAAACCTCACCACTGCGCAGTTGTGTGACGCTTTGAACTTGATGGCAACTAGGAGGCAAGTATTCCTCAGACGTGATCCAAAGGACATGTGGGTGAACAATTTTAACCCACATCTGCTCCGGGCTTGGAATGGAAACATGGACATCCAATATATCTTCGATGCGTACAGTTGTGTCAAGTACATTGTATCGTATATAAGCAAAGCTGAAAGAGAAATGGGAAAGCTGCTCAAAGAGGCTCAGAAAGAGGCAAGGGAAGGTAACGAAGATGTGGTGACAGAAATGAGAAAAGTTGGCAATGCCTACCTTCACCATAGGGAAGTGAGTGCTCAGGAGGCGGTCTATCGGGTCTGTAGCCTGAAGTTGAAGGAGTGCTCAAGAGCAGTCACATTCATACCGACAGATGAGCAAGCCAATCGCTTGTCGAAACCTTTGGCAGAGATTCAAAGACTTGCAAGTGAGGGAAACTGTGATGAAACAAGCATCTGGATGCCAAGCATTATGGATCGATACAAGGCAAGGCCACTGGAAGAACCCTTCCGATCAATGTGTGCTGCAGAGTTTGTCTCGGAATATCGCGTCGTTTCTTGTTCGGGCATGCAAGATGATGCCGAGCAGTCGTCCAGAGGAGCAGCAAAACATAACTTGAGGGATAATTTTGGGGTTGTTCAAAAGCGTACAAGATCTCAGCCTGCAGTCATCCGTTACGCAAAGTTTAACAAAATGAAAGAGCCAGAGCGATTCTACTTGACATTGCTCAAGTTGTACTTGCCACACTATCTTGACACGCAGTTGAAACCACCACAGTATGCAAAGTATGAAGAATACTACTCTGATGGGTTTGCTCCTTTGTCAGAGGAGAGAGTTAATGTCATTGTGCATGGGAACAGGTGTAAATTTGAGCAAAATGTCGAGGAAATTGAGCAGGCTCGTAAAGACGTGGAAGAAGGTAACCTAGATGACGCTTGGGCCCAGATCTTCCCTGAAGTGGAGCAAGAAAGACTCGAGTGCCTAGATAAGAGGGGAGAAAACGAGGGGAATGATGATGATGAAGGCACTGAGGACGACATTCCTGACCTAGCAACAACTGACAAATCAAAAGAGAAAAGCTTTGCCATAGAGGCCTGCCAGAAGCAGATCTCAGAAGAAGCTGCGATCCCCATGATGCAGTCACTCAACCCAATGCAACAGAGGGTCTTCTATTTTGTACGGAAGTGGTGTATGGAGACTGCACAGGGAAAACGACCAGATCCCTTTCATATTTTTGTAACGGGTGGTGCGGGGACTGGAAAGAGCCATCTCATCAAATGCATATTTTATGAGGCTACCAAGTTACTGCAACAGACACAAGAAAATCCAGATAATGTCTCTGTCCTTCTTACTGCACCCACAGGAACTGCTGCATTCAACATTGGGGGGAGCACGGTGCACCATGCGTTCCATCTGATGCGTGTCTCGAAGACGTATCAGCCGCTGTCTGAAAGTACCCTTAACACATTGCGTGCGCAATACGAAAGCCTCAGAATTGTGATTGTAGATGAAGTGTCGATGATTGACAAAATGCTCATGTCTTATATTCATGGTAGGTTGGGTCAGCTGAAACAGTCAAGGTCAAGTGCAAACTTTGGAAATGTCAGCATCTTGGCAGTAGGCGACATGTATCAGATACCTCCAGTCAGGGGACAGAGTCTCTACAAGGGAACAGATATTATTGACTTGTGGAATCCAATCTTTGAGGTTGTTGAACTTGAGGAAATCATGAGGCAGAAGGATGATGCTGCTTTTGCAAAGCTTTTGAATAGAATGAGAGTAAAGAAAAAAAAGGAGAAACTTTCAGATGAAGATGACAAAACTCTGTCGTCAAGGGTGCTGTGTCTTGACTTTGAATCAGATGATTATCCTAAAGATGCACTTCACATCTTTTCCACCAAGAAAGCTGTGGGAGACCATAATGACAAGATGTTGAATCTCAGGTGTTCAGATATTAGATGTTTTGAAGCCTCTGATTTTGTCAAAGATCCCACCACAGGTTCAATGAAAAAACGAGATCTCGCTAACGGGGGAAAAGATGATCTGCCCGATAGGGTCCAAGTTGGGGTAGGCGCTCGTGTCATGCTCTGTAGAAATGTCAATGTTAAGGACGGTCTTGTGAATGGTGCATTTGGAACAGTGACCGGTGTAACATGTGGTCAGGATTCAACTGTCTTTGTGCAGTTTGATAACCCAAAGATAGGTGCTCTTGAAAGGCAAAAAAGTGTGGTTCCTAGCAGTCTACCTGGCAATTCAGTGCCGATACGTCAGATCGAGGACAACTTGAGTAACAAAAGTAAAGTTAAACGTTATCAGATTCCCCTCAAGCTAGCTTGGGCTTGTACCGTACACAAAGTACAGGGCATGACTGTTCCCGAAGCGGTTGTCTCCATGAAAAAAGTGTTTGCATCAGGTATGGCATATGTGGCGTTAAGCAGGGTATGTTCCTTAAGTGGTCTCCACATCACAGACTATAAGCAGGAGTCAATCTACTGTGATGAGCATGTAGAGAAGGCAGTCAAAGAGATGATGCACTTGCAGTTTAGATCTGACCCGTTCAAAAATGCCGATGACAGGTCTGAAAGCAATACGGTCTTGAAAATTGTCCATCACAATACTCAAAGTCTAGTAAGGAACTTTGAAAGTCTAAAGTCTACCTGTCTGCTCAAAGCTGATATCATATGCTTGACCGAGACATGGTTATCGGAAGATGTGCAGGATTCTAAGGTGCAGCTAGAAAACTTTGCTGTGTTTCGCAAAGACAGAACACATGTTTGTGAGGAAGAGTCTATGACTAGAAGTTCACCACATGGAGGAGTGGCAGTTTATGTCCGTAATGGATACAGCTGTTATGAAATACCCATTCCAGATGACATTAGCCTGGAATGTGTGGTTATGCTAATGTCTGTTGAGGACATAGAGATTCTCATTGTACCTGTTTACAGGCCACCTAGTGTGAAAAAAGATGCATTCATAGTCAATGTAGAGAGATTGATGCAGTACTTGTTGGCCACAGTGAAGCGAACAACCACAATCTTTCTTGGGGACTTTAATGAGAATTTGTTATCAGGTGAAGACAACAAAAAGATACAGAAGTTCTTTGAGACAAACAATTTCGAACAGTTGGTGGAAGATCCTACAACCATGAAAGGAACTCTTATTGACCATGTTTACATTGCACCACCATCATCAAATGTAAGCTGTGGGGTCATACAGACATTTTACAGTTACCATGATGCTGTGTATTGTACGCTGTATCGGTGATGCTGCAATAAGCCATGAAAAAGGCATTGGAGTAGAAAAATTCCTTCCTTTGTGATGTTGTGTATCATTATATACACCAGCTCTGGCCTTTCATAGTCTGATTGGTCGACCTCATTGTTGACCAAACATGGTATGTGAGGGGGAGGGGTAATGAAGTCGTGGACTCTTACCCGCTCCGCCCTTGCCAACCTCTTACCTCATTGGTGGGTAAGGGGGCTCCTGGTAAAACAGGACCCCCCCTTACCAATCATTGGGGTTTGATGTTGGTAAGGGGGTTCCTGGTAATCATCACCAGCTCTGGTCTTGGTAACCCTGTTTGATCAAAGCTGAACAAACAGGGGATGCGAGAGAGAGGGGTACTGAAGTCGTGGACTCTTACCCGCTCCGCCCTTGCCAACGACTCATCTCATTGGTGGGTAAGGGGGCTCCTGGTAAAACAGGAACCCCCTTTACCAACCATTGGGGTTTGGATTGGTACGGGGGTTCCTGGTATCAGAAATCATCGCCAGCTCTGGCCTTGCATACTCTGATTGGTCGACCTCATTGTTGAACAAACAGGGTATGCGAGGGGGAGGGGTACTGAAGTCGTGGACTCTTACCCGCTCCGCCCTTGCCAACCTCTTACCTCATTGGTGGGTAAGGGGGCTCCTGGTAAAACAGGAACCCCCTTTACCAACTATTGGGGTTTGGTGTTGGTAAGGGGGTTCCTGGTATCAGAAATCATCGCCAGCTCTGGCCTTGCATACTCTGATTGGTTGACCTCATTGTTGAACAAACAGGGTATGCGAGGGGGAGGGGTACTGAAGTCGTGGACTCTTACCCGCTCCGCCCTTGCCAACCTCTTACCTCATTGGTGGGTAAGGGGGCTCCTGGTAAAACAGGAACCCCCTTTACCAACTATTGGGGTTTGGTGTTGGTAAGGGGGTTCCTGGTGTTACAGACTAACGAAGGAAGGAAACAGAACTCCCCTGTGATTGGGGTTGAAGAAGGAAAACTTTCCCTTTTGGTTGGGTTAGATGAGGAAAAAGAGGAAAAAATGTAAATCAAATGCACAACAATTTCTATAAGTACATTTGACAATAAGCTTATCTATTTTTTTCTTTTCCTTTAGGAGGGCATTGGGAAAAAACAGAACTCTTCCCTGTGATTAGGGTAGAGAAAAGGCAGTGAGCTCCCCCGTGATTGGGTGAGAGGAAGGAAACAGAACTCTTCCCTGTGATTAGGGTAGAGAAAAGGCAATGAGCTACCCCGTGATTGGGGTAGAAAAAGGAAACCGCTCCCCGTGCTTGGGGTAGGGGAAGGAATTTGAAACAGAAGTCTTTCCCTAGAGAAAAGGCAAAGAGCTTCCCCGTGATTGGGGTAGAAAGGAACAAGAGGTACCCTTGATTCGGGTAGAGGAAAGAAAAATAGCTCTCCCCATGATTGGGGTTGAGGAAGGAAAAAGGGCTCTCCCCTGTGAGAGGGGCTGAGGAAGAGAAACAATGAGAGAAAAATCTGTTAAATGGAATGCACAATTGTAGCAATAAGCCAATTATCTAATCTCTATCTGTGGTCATTTTATTATAATTTTTCCTAATATTATATTATATATGTTCTGTTTTGTAATGTTGTATGTGTGCACATTATCAGTAACTATGTAGCGTTTTTAAGTCTTATGTTCACCATCACAAACATTGTTTTGATATGGGTTCTAGATGTATAGTTTTGAAGTTTGATTGATGTTTTGTCAAATTTTAATTACTATTTTATTAACATATTCTATGTTTACCTTTGTTTTTAACTTTTATTTTTCCCTCACCGGGATGCCCAAACATTGGCTCCCGATCCTTCCGCCTTGTCGTGGTGTGAGGGCCCGAATGTACCAATTTCCTGGGGTAGGTGCATCACTCCTACTCTGTAACCTCGAATGAGGGGTTGGAAATTGGAAGTCGCTAAAGGGAGGATCACGAGTCTAGCCTATCCAGGCCCTGCTAGCCATAGGTTTGGACTTTTTATATCTTGAAAGCACTTTGCATATAGTTCATTGCACAGCTGTATTATTGTCAGTGATCAATTTTTTTTCCTTTCCGTTTCAAGCGTCAAGCAGTCAAAAGATCATGCTGGAACACATAGCAGGTAAGCTTTTGACAAGATGGAAAAATAATTGTTTTGCGTTGAAACTTGATTACAAATGTAAAATAGTTTTTGATTAACACCAAAGTGTACTCGTGTGGTATGTTTTTGTCACTTTAGAGTGACTAACTTTGTCAAAAACCAGAATGTTTCTGCTTGACTTAAATACCAAATCTCCTGTTTCTGTCCTCCAGATGGAACCCAACTAGAGAAAGAAAAGCCGCACGGGGCCTAGGGAAGAACCAGTCAAACCTGATCTCAGCCAGCTGCAGAAGGACATGGCAGATAGCAGCCAGCTTTGCAAAGTTTTGAAGAAGTTGTTTAAGTTTCAAGTAAAGATTTAAAGTGTATATTATTTCATCTTGCATCATTTTTTCGATTTTCTTTGTATTTACATTTTTGTATTTATAACAGGTAACAAAATTGCAAGACAAGTACAAGGTTTCAAAAATTGTTTAATTAAAGCTGTCCAGAAGATTCAAAAGTGTACATGACTTATGCTTGCATCTTTCTTCTTTGTTACTTAGATTGTAAGAGTTTGTGTAGAGTTAATCATTTTCAACTTTATCCTTGTAGGGGCTAAGAACATCTAAACTACTCAGTCAATGTGACTCTGCATTGTCTCTACAAACTTGTGAATCGTCTAATGCAAGTAATCACATTCCATTTTGCTTGGATTGCAATATGCTGTATTTGCTCGCGAGCAAATGTCGGCCTTTCTAGTATTCGTAATGTTTCTTTCTTTCTTTCTTTCTCCTGTCAAATTTTCAAAGCGATTCATCTCCGCCGTTTCTGGACCAAATGACTTGAAATTTGGCACAAGGGTAGAGTGGGCCAATACCAAAATGTGTTTTTTTTATTTTTTTCATATCTGCTCCTTAAATGATTTTATTGAGGTTTTATTGCAACTTTTGGACCAAGACTGTATATTTTGGCCCCCTGTACCATGGTATTACATCCAAATGACCTGAAATTTGGCACAGAGGTGCCCTAGATACTTATTCAAAGGATCCATGTATAATATGTAGTATAAATCACTTCAAAATGGCTCCTTAAGGAGGTTTTTGTGGGAGAGTTTAGGATAGGTAAGGTTGGAGTGCCGAGGTCAACGACCTCTAGGTCATTCTGGTGTGTCAGGGCCACAGGTGTGCCAGGTAGATCCAATTATCTACCTACCTACCTAGTCCATAGACATCCAGGTGGTTGGTGGACAAGGTGAATCCAATTAATGGCCAGCCAATGAGCGAGCTTATTTTGCTGGAAGAGTCCATTGTTGGACAGGGGGTGTATTTTAAAATTTACTTTTAGACTTTGGTGATAATGCCAATGTTTTTTTTAGCGGAAGTGTTTTCGCACTGATCCACTTGACATAAGACTACTACTGGGACAGTCCATTTTTGCACATAGGGGGGGATTTAAAAAAAATCAGTTTTGGACATGGGTGATGATTCCGAATTCCATTTGTTAAATGGAAGTTTACCCCCACCTGAAGACTGTACATGAGGAGGATTCGGCAGCCAATCAGCAAGCCTTGTTTTATCTGGAAGAGCCCATTCATGCACGGGGGACTTTTTTTAAATTCAGTTTTGGACTGGGTTGCTTCTTATACAAAGGCCATGTACTGTGAGTATTTCTGGACTTGTCTATTGTGCAATTTCAAACAGGGTGAGCTGGGAGATTCCATTCTTCGACGAAGGGGGTATTTTTTAAAATTCATTTTGTGGACTTCGCTGACTATTTTAGCTGATATATTTTTGGATCGCTCCACTTTACATAGGGGTATAACAGGAAGAGTCGATTCTTGCACAGAGGGGGGATTTTTTGCAAATATGGTTTTGGACGGCTGATGATTCCAAATTCCATTTCTTAGCGGAAGTGTTTTTGGAGTCGTCTTTTTTTTTGAGTCCATTCTTGAAGTAGCCTGGGTACCATCCGGAAAGTAGTTCGCTCCGACGTTCATTATATACTATATACAGTCGCTTCTAGCTCTGACATTCATTATACACTATATACAGTCGCTTCTCTGTGTTTCCGTCTGGGAACGCGGACCATCTCAACGTCTGGAATCGTCCAAATTTTGGACGCAGACGCTTATTGGTCCCCACATAGGAGCGAATTATGGAATGGGTTCATGTGATCGTTCGAACCGGTGTTCCAACACCGGAAAAGCCCCACGTCCCCTTGCTTGCGCATGTGGGCGCCGGCCTGTTGTCATCGAACGAGTGCTCTAGAACCCATTCCTTGATTCGCTCATTAACTGATTTTACCACCAAACGGTTTGAATGCGCACATCTCCAGACGGATAGCAGAAGTGAACATAGGAGCGAACTACTATCCGGATGGTACCCAGGCTATTCTTGAAGGGGTTTTTGTAAGATTCATTTTTGCTCATAAGTGTGATTAGTAGTTAGAAGTCATTTTAAGCAGAAGTGTTCCATTTTTGCACATGAGTGATTTTGGAACAGTCTATTGTTACATGAGGAGGGAGATGGCTGAAATATGCTGTATTTGCTCTCAAGCAAATGTCGGCCTTTCTAGTATACCATTTCACACCATAGAAAATGAAAAGACCTAGAAAAGTAAAATAATGAACCTGCCAGTATTACTTGGGTAACGGGAGCATGGTTTTGTCCACCATGGCTGGGCAAGCAGGCTTTCTAGTCAATACCAGTCTCTTTGAAGATAAGTCTGGGGTACATGAGTTTTCTTGAGCAAGTTTGCATGTGTAAAATCCTAACACTAGAGCTAAAGATCAACTTTTGACAATCAGAACATATAAGCTCAAAATCTTTTTTTGGTCATCTTTATTTTCAGCTGATCAACCAAAAGTGTGTGAACGACCTGATGCTGGTGGAGTTGCTGGTGAACAGCATGCTGGGAAGGCTGGTGGACGAGAGCCACATAGTGCGCATGTTGTGCATCCGGGGCCTCGGCAACATCGCAAGTGTTGGAGATGGACAGGTATCTTCCTCATCATTCTTTAATTTGCTGTTCTCTGTTGTTAAAAATCCTTCCCACATCCACCATTGGTGTATAGGGAGGCGCCGTGGGTCACAAAGTTGTGCTAGCACTGTAGTGAAGGGGGCCAGCCTACTGGTTTGTGTTCAAGATCCATATTCTATATCAATAGTTTTGATCATGAGAGGATGTGCAGAAAAACTAAAAGCAGAATGTACCATTCAGTCTTTGGAAGGACCTGGCCAGAGTCTTGGCAGACTGCAAATAAATCAAGCACTCTGTCCAGTGGGTTATTGTTCTGTTGCCATTTTAGAACACTGTGTGCTCTTTCTGGTTCACAAGTATTGCTGTAGAATTCTCTTCCAAACCAAAGCTAGGTACTAGTTTCCACCTGAGTGAGTGAGGAAGTTCATTGTAGGTGCCTTTTCCAATGGCACAACATCATGGCCTGCTAGAGATTCTAATACCAAGAAACTAGGTACCATAGTAAACTCAACAGCAGATCTATAGAGCTTTCTCCAGCTTTGAATTTTTTGTCCCTCTCATTGTTTGGGGGCCAATGTTGTTGATTCTCCTTGAAAAATCTGTCATTTTAGGCTTCTGAAAACACATTTTCATGAATCTTTATAATGTACTGAAGTTCAGATTTTGGGGACGGATGGGATGAAATTTTTGTCCGTTCCAACGAGCAAAGTTCCATCCCAGGATGGAGGGACGGGTCCTGGAGACAGCCCTGTTCAACAGCCTTAGACGTGATGCCACAACACGGTGTATAACACTCTGGATTTTTTTCAGGTTCATAAGTACTCCACGACAGTTCTGTCCGCCATGATGGCGGGAATGGACGACAAGGAGGACCCTGAGGATGACATCACGCTGGAGGCCATGGCGGGCCTCTCCAAAATCCTCGCTGAGATCGACGAGGGAAATGTGCGCGCCATTCTCATCAACATCACACTCAGGATACGGCCCTGTTTTGAGAAGGTGGGAAGAGAAAATGTGTCTCAAGGTTTTGCTTGCAGTGATAAGTCTCCAGAGTTCAATATACTCTTTTCTGTAATCTTGTAAGCTGTTAGATTGTGTATAAATTAGGCTTATAGCTAAACAGCCAACATGGTTTTACCTTTGAGTCAGTGTGACTTCCCTTCACTGAACTCTAGAACTATAACTATCAATTTGAAAACATTGGCAGATAGAATCCTGTTTTTGCCAAATAGCAAGTAACGCTACTCAAGGTCACTGGCAAAAGATAAAGGAAAGCTATCTGAAATTGCTGACGGTTTCCAAAATCATATCCAATTGCTTGTGAGTAATTGCTATGTGGCATATCACAACCCAGTTGTGTTGGTTTACCAACTTGACGGAGCTATTCAAAGTAATGGAAAGTAGTGATCTTCCTTCTGTATCTGTATCTGCAAATGTATCAATATAGCCGGTATAACTGCCCTACGGCGTAACACACCAGCTTAAAGATTCCTTATCCTTTTTTACATTTTCCCTCTCCAGGAGAAGTCCTCTGTGCGAGCAGAGGCCTTTAAGCTGTTTGGTAACCTGTCCCGGTTTGGAGACGGCCCCTCCAAGGCCCCGTTCCTGGAGCAGATTCACACCAACTTCATCTCACTCCTTCTGCATCTCAATGACGAGGATGATGAAGTCAAGAAGGTTGGGGAGGCCTTTTTATTTTGTGTTTTGCAATATTGTAGTAATCAGAATATTTGGTACCAGGGCTTCTTCCAGCTATGAACTTTTTTTCCGTCCCACTCATTGTTTGGGAGCCCATGTTAATTTTCCTTGAAAATAGTGTATATTTAAGCCAGGGAAAATACATTTTCAACACTTTCATGTTATAAAGTGGGGACAGATGATGTAAAATTATTTCAGTCCCAACAAGCAAATTTTCATCCCAGACTGGAGACAGCCCTGTTTGGTACACATCTCCATATCCTCGTATCGTGGTATTCAATATAAAATGCCACTTTGCAGCTTTTACTTTTTACCTGAATGAAAACAGAGATTTTTTAAGTAGTGGTTATTTCATATTATTTTTAGTCCGTTAAAGTTTGTTCCCAGGCTGAGTTGTAACTAGAGACTGGCAGGATGCAAAGGTTGAGCTTGCCTGCATCCAGATTTCTTGGGCAGGCTGGCAGGAAGTGCATTGTTTATACTGTATATATGTATCACATAGTGCATTCCCAGAAATCAGGAAGAATGGCATGTGCTTGAGGTTGAAGCATGTTGTGGGACATGGCCGTAATTGTGTTATATTTTGTCAATAATTTCACAAGGATTCTGAGGCATTTTACTTAGGAATGAGTTACTAGTATTTGATTCCCTGTTACAGTCTGTGTTGGATTTGGTTTTCTTCCTCTTCCTCAGGGTTGTAAGTCAGCTCTGCGTCAGCTCGGCCCTCTGATCGGCTCAGACGTGATAAACGACATGTTCCAGAAGCACCTGCTGGAAGAGGCCAACCTGCACTACGGGGAGTTCATGAACAACCTGGCCAAGGCTCTGGTACTCAGACATTGTTTGTTGTAGTTAGGCCATTTGTTAGAAAAAATATTCAGCTACAATTGCTCAGCCAGTCGCATTCTAAAGCCTGAGTATATACCATTTTCAGGGTTGGAGCCATTGCAAAGCTACCGGGTAATGTTTCTTTAACAAGGGTAAACATATTTACTAGTATCCAAACAAAGAGCTTTTTTCATAAAATTACTATGATTAAAATCTACTTTTCAAATAGTTACTGTATCTTATCTCCTATCTGGCCTTCCGATCTATGTTCAGAGCCTTATAAGTGATTTAAATTTGTTCTATTTCTTCTTGTGTATAATTGTAAGTCTTATTACTGTTCAAGCTTTCCAGGGAAATCACATACTGGATACCAAATCAATAGTGTAGTCTGCAATTGGGATGATAAATGTTGAAGTACTTAAAAGGAAGTATTAATTCAAAAGTAGAAATTTACACTCAAAACTACATGTATGATCATGTTGTTGGAATGCATATGTTCAAACATTGCATTTTCTGTTCTTCACTTGATGAATCTCTACTACTAATCAGAGGGATTTTGCTACCTTGATTTCTGTGCAAACTAATCTGATCCACCTTCAAATCACAAACTTTGTGCTGCTGATTCTGTGTTCTAGCTACAGAAAAATTCACGCCGAGATGATGATGATCCTTATGTGAGTATGAAGCAAATTGCAGCACATGTGGCTCTCCTTTCTGTCCTTAGATTTTCCTTCTCAAATGTAGACATGTAGTAGACTGGTTTCCATCTTATTCTAGCTCTTACACGCTCCTATGATCAGTCCCTTGTGGAATAGACTGGCACCCAAGAAATATTACTTTTGTGTACGCCAAAAAGCATTTACTCAAGCAACTGGACATGATTTTGGAAACGGTCAGATGTTTCAAACAACATCCGTTGACATTGACGAAAAACAACAGATGTTGTTTGAAACATTTGACCATTTCCAAAATCATATCCAGTTGCTTGAGTAACTGCTTTTTGGCGTATTTTACTGGATGTCTAATCTTCATCGACGTATTGCTTATATCGCAAAACTGTAACATAAATGCCAAACATTAGAATGGGGACGAGTGCAAGACTATTTAGCAGGGGAAGAATCTAAGGAGCAAACTGTAGCTAGAATAGGATGAATACTAGGAGTATAGACATGATGGTTTCATACTGGTCTAACCACACACATTTATCTGTATTTCCCACTATAGCTAGCTGACAAGGAGTCTTCCAACAGAGAAAACTATGCACACTTTTGTTAAGCAATTCATAGCTTTCCAATGTTTTGCATATTTTCATACGTTCTCCCCAAGTCTATCAGCCTTTCTTAAAAGTCTAGGTATTCATACCTGTGAAATAAGCACTGGGACATGCATTAGGTCTGTTTTATGTTGAATACAGATCACAGACTTCTCTGACAAGATCAACTTCTATGTTATGGGCTGTGTGTCCTTCTTCAAGAGTACATGGGAGACTGTCAAGGGGAATGCTGCAATGTTTATAGGTAAGGAGTGCACATAAAGTTGTTTCTTTTACCACGGTAGTTTTGTGTGTAGTTGTGACCCTACTACAGAGCTAAGAGATTGGGTACTAGTTTATTTCCCAGCTGTTTGTGCCCACCCCACTGGAAAAGGTTCCAATACTGTTCAGTGTGCTTATCAGAAAAACTAGCTGGATTTTCCCAGTTTAGCTGTATAAACTGTACATAAAAACTGTCCTACCTTAGCCTGGGTACCATCCGGAAAGTAGTTCGCTCCGGCGTTCATTATAAACTATAAACAGTTGCTTCTAGCTCTGACATTCATTGTACACTATATACAGTCACTTCTCTGTGTTTCCGTCTGGGAACTCGGGCCATCTCAACGTCTGGAATCGTACAAAAAGTGGAAGCACGTGCTGATTGGTCCCTACTCATGAGCGAATTATGGAATGGGTTCAAACGCTCGTTCGAACCGGTGTTCCAACACCGGAAAAGCCCTGCGTCCCCTAGCGCATGCAGGCGCCGGGCTGTTGTCATCGAACGAGTGCTCTAGAACCCATTCCTTACTTCGCTTATCAACTGACGTAACCACCAAATGGTTTGAATGCGCAAGTCTCCAGACTGATAGCAGAAGCGAACATAGGAGCGAACTACTATCCGGATGGTACCCAGGCTAGTCCTACCTGTCATGACCAATGGCTGTTCAGTAAGCTAAACAGAGATTTTCACTTTTTTTGTAACAGATTTGAAAAGACAGGTTTGTCTTTGGATATCTCTCATTGTATTTGTCCTCATCTCTGTGCAAATTAAGTAAAGTAAATTTGAACTATGACTTTTTTTTGTTCTGCAGGGTTCTTGCTAGGAAACCTTCCCCAGGATAAGCACATGGCCATCAGTAAGGAACATGTTTGTGGAGGTAAGTTTCAAACTTGTCTTATCTGTGGTACCAAGAAAATATAATTTTGATAAGAGGATTAAAATATTTCTCAATCTTTTGTATATACATTTGTATGTCAAACCATCATGATAATTGTCAAATATGTATTACTTTTGTTATCATCTTTTGAAGTAGGTTTGTGCTGTATAAAAAGATAATTCAAAATCATTTAGGGTAAGTAGATGTGTTGCTTACTGTTGCAGCCCTGATGCAGCTCTTGAAGGACCCCTCCCCCCATGTCAGGATACGGGCAGCTGAGGCCATGAGTCTGCTCCACGAGTACTGATCATGTCTCATCATTATCATTCCATAGCTGTGGAGTAGTCAAACATACATCTCATACAGGCTTGTTAATCAGAAGCCATGTACACAGGTGCAATATCATGTGACAAGCCTTACCAATGCACTGGGAAAACATCTGATGACATCTTCTTTTGAGCACGTTCATGATTCTGAGTACATGTGTGGTGACAGGATTTGTGGATAATATGTCAAAGATAAAGGGCCCAGAATTATAAACAAAACACATCTAGACATTGTTATGCAAATGACAATGGTGGAGAGGATAACTGTTTACAAGTCATGGTCCTTCACCTTTGACATATTAACCACAATTCCTATCGCTACACATGCATTCTTGGAAACGAGTGAAGGTACTTATTTTGCAGTATTTTTGAGACTTTAACACTCAGCAGCCCAAATTTCAATTTAGGAATAAGACCGCCTTTTTATGAAGCTCTTTTACGAAATGATGTAATACAGATTTGTCAGTCTCATACACAATCAATTATAAGTCAGTGCCATGTACTTCTGTTTGTCGCTGTTCTAATGCTGACTTGAATGTGTATAACCTTCAGTATGCCAAGGAAGCTGTTTGGCATCAAATTGTGGGGTTAGGCAGCAGGTTAAGTCAAGTTCTTTTTGAATGGCCATAGGAATTTGGTATAAGATATAACTTAGTATAGCATTGTAAATCTTATTGTTTAATTGAGTTCATATTTGTCCCTACATCACAGAAGATGTTTTGGCCTCTTTTGTGGTATTAGTTTTTGGATAATTTACAGTTAATTAGAGCTGCAAAAAACCAACAATAATCAAATGAGCTACATTGTAGTTTGGAATAGGAATTCAGACGCAGCTCTTATTATTGTAAGGTGAATTACTGGTTTGTGTAAGATGGTATAAATCTAATGATTCTTTTTTAACACCAGACAAGACCGTAAAAATTACATAATGTACATGTACTCAAATACATGTGTTACTATTTCTGTTGATTAGAAGCTGCTATTATGATATTTGTATTAATGATCATTGATATTTTGTAAGAAGTGTTGAGCATATGAATTGCCTAATATGAATATGCTGCATTCAGTATAGTAGATTTGAAGTATGGTATTTTATTTATATTTGAAATAATGTAGTCCATATGAACAAATAGATATTTGCGATTGGCTCTTGGGCTAAACAGCGATTATTCAATAGTGGATGTAAGGGTGGATACAATTGTGTATATTGATTATGATACAATGATATGTATTATGAAAACGATCAGGATTAAGCTGATATGACAAAGATTATTGTTCAAATTTTGTTTTTCTATTATCAAGAATTAAGATTTTGTGTAACCTCATATGCTGTAGAATACCGGAATTGATTAACAAATGTTATTAATATGTATTGAGATTAAAATCTTGAAGAATTATGAAATTGCAGTTTTATATTCATGCAACTTACAATCATATTTGGTGATTTTAGTTACATAATAGCTTTCCCTGAACTACATAATTGCCAGAAATGCAATAAGTAATGGATGCTTGAACGTCAAATCTTAATTAGGTGAACTGTTCAAATTTGAAATTGCCATTAAAGTGTTTCTGACACCAATGACATCAAAGTGTAACATTTGTCTCATTACATTCTCTAGGGCGTACACTTGGTGTCTGTGGATGGATTAGTAGGGCAGACAGAAAAAGTACTAACCCATATTTCAATGTTAAAAATTCTTCTTCACCAGAAAGTCACCTGGGTCTAGTCTATAACCATTGAAAGAAAACAGCGGGTTGTTCTGCTTATTCTCCGAGAAAAGCTCGCTCTATAGAAGAAACCTCACCATTCACCCCAGTTCCCTCCTGATACAACCGGTAGCATCTTACAACTAGAGTTCCATGAACACATACCTTTGCCAAATAAACCAGGTTTGTTATGTAGAATGATGTCTGCAGACAAATGCGTTACTCATTTCATTTTCTTTATAATTATATGCTTGGAGTTGGTTTATAAAATTTCGGCATTCATTATGCAAATTAGATCCCAAGTTACAATTAATTGATGATGATCCTTTGATCCATTCTCTTTCAAAGTCTTTAAATACACCTCTTACTCTCTTCCCTCTTTCTCTGTTACATATGTGACAACTTTGATGAAAGTACTATAATGGAATGCAGTGGATTTATTAACTTTTCCTAATCAATTATGCAAATTACCTGTTTTTTTGCATAATAAGTATCACATTATATAAGTCTTCACTTGGGCTATCTACATGCCAAAAATCATGACGATCCGTCAACACGTTCATATTTTCTCATTAATTATGCAAATGAGATCATCATTTGCATGATAAATATGTATTGACATTTCTCTCTTTCTCAGCTACATATGTGACAAGTTTTAAAGTCCTATCATGGAATGCAGTGGATTTATGAATTTTCCTCATTAATTATGCAAATTAGCTGTTGATTTGCATAATTAGCATACCATTATGTAAGTCATCACTCATTCTATCTACATACCAAAAATCTTGACGATCCGTCAACACGTTCTCGAGTAATTCTCGTCCAAAGTTTGAAAGGAAACCGGCGACTGCAGTTCCAAACAAGCCGCTAGGGGGCCCAAACTTACAGCACTTACTCTCTACCACAAGGGCTATCTACCACTCAAAAATCACAACCACAGCACGTCCAGAACACGAGATATCAAAAATTGAGGTTCTACTGCAGTACCTTAGCAAGCCGCTAGGGGGCCCATTATCGAACTTGACCTTCGTTTTCCCGACCCCTACCCACCTACCAAATATCATCGGGATCCATCCAAGGCTTCTCGAGTTATGCTGTTAACACACAGACACACACACAGACACACACACAGACTCACAAGCCCAAAACATAACCTTTATAGCCATTCTGGCAAAGGTAACTAAAACTTGTCCTTACACCAACTAAACTGCTACTCTGAACAAATTTTGGCCCAAACAGGAAAGCTTAGACCCTACATGTCCCTTCTAACTCAAAAAGTCTCCAGATTGGGCAAATATTTTCAAGGAAAATGAGGATTTTCAAGGATTTTAAGTCACACCCAAATCGTCAGCCCTAGTACCAGGGGGAGCCATGGGAGTCCTCTCAGTTTAGATGTATTCCACTGGCGTGGACTTGTCAGGGGTGAACACCACAGGCGTGTGTAGATTAGTACCAGCGAGATCCATGCCCCTTTTAGCTTAGGTGTATTCCAGCATGGCATGGACTTTTCAGGGGTGAAGTCCAACGGTTGAACAACTTCGTGTCTCTATAAACGGGCGCAAAACTACAAAAGCTTTACCCTCCCTCTGACCGGCGTCAGCACTGGAAACCACAGGGGGAGGCAGACACGCTACTGTAAAAGCCTTCTAGTTCCTCCTGTGAAATGTAATTTGTATAACGAGATGCTCTCTTCAAGATTCAAGAAGTCCCAGCAACTTATACAATTCAACTACACGAGTTGCTATTAGGAACTAGACAGTCTAATTCAAGAATGATAATAATATAAACATTATCTGGAACATTATGTTGATAACAGTATGTTGCTTCAGTAAAGTAATACTGGCATTGTCTCGTTTTTGAAAGGAAGTATAATATAACGTTATAAATTGACCGACATAGGTAGAATGTAACGTTATATCATAAAAGTTTAGATCACTCCATTTGGAAGAAGTTGTTGGGGGGGGGGGGACTTTCATGGATGGACCAAATATCTTAGAAGGGCCGTGAAAGTCTACCTGCCCTGCTATAATCGTTCCACAACCATTCTGAAACATGTTAAAGTCATTTTTCTGCTTGCTAATGAAGCGGGTAATATATAAGTTGAAGGAATTGGAACCCTGGTTTGAGCAGCACGTCACCGGAACGTACTGCGCCTGCGCGAAAAGTATAGACATGCTAAACCTTGCTAAACCCCCGGTTTACTAAAAGGGCCGCATTTAAGAAAGTACGTGCGTATATAAGGGTAAAATCCCGTGTACGTTTTACATGAAACTATGTCTCTAACATATACTGTGCAACAAGCGGGATTTCAATGCAACGTTGACCAAACCAAGCCCCAAACCACCAGGGTTCGCGCAGGCGCAGTACGTTCCGGTGACGTGCTGGTTTGAGCTATTCTCTCCTCTCTTGTCCAGGTTAGATTATCACGCAGTGTCCTGGGTACGAGACTTGGAAATTTCCAAGATGGTCGACGATCAGAACACACCGACGTTGCGTTGTTTTGATAATCGCATTAGTTTGCTCATTTTAGCTTCAAAATTGGATTCAGCTTGCAGTCGAGGAAGGGGACACTTTTTGTGGACTTATAAGATATATCTGGGTTTCCTTTATTGAATTCGAGCACGTGGTACCGTGACCAGGACTATTTTCGTCACTTGAACAAGAATCGTGTGGGCTGAGGGCACGGCTGGCCGCCAGGTGCTACAAAAATGTCTGAGGTGGGTGTCTTCCTCGTTGTAATTTGTTTAAACATGAAATTATCTACGTAAATTCAGAAACAAAATCAGCATTTCAAAATATAATAAAAATACACGTAGCTATTCAGTTTAAGTCACTATTGTATACATTTTTGTGAAGTTTCGTAAATGATCATCGTATTGCAAGCCAAGGGAAACATCTTTTAGCCTTTTTGTCTTAAAATGAGCGCGGCCATATAATTCTTAATCGCGTCATCATGAAGTCATACTAATTTGCATGGGTTATCTTTAATCGGTGACGTACAACAGAAAACAACGTCCATAACTGCCCATACATTAATTAAAGTGGTATGTTTGAAACACCAAAAACACACCCCAAAACTCATCAGCGACCACTCCTGAGTACCTTAACGCTGATAATAACACATACGTTAGCTGTCTATTATATATATTTAGAAATCTACATTTAACATTGAATTAGATAATTATGGTACTTTACCAGTATCGTGAGCAGTGTATGTTCGAATTATTCGATGGAAGCCTGTGTGATACAACTTCGAAGCCTGTGTGGTACACCCGGAACACCTGCATCGAACGTTATCGCGGCCCAGGTATGACATAAAACATATTACATGTAACGATAGTTCACCTTTATCCGCGGGGTAACCTATATCCGTTGTATTTGAAAGCAAGGAATTTGGGGATGTCAAGTAGGTGGTTGGTATCTTCAAACTTCATTATCTGAAAAGGAAAAAAAAAATTTAAACGTAGACTTGACGTCCTTAGATACCCAGTTTTTTTTAATACAACGGATATAGGTTACCCAACGGATAAAGGCGAACTAGCGTTACATGCTGCATGTAGACTTGACAAACATTTTCAAGTTCAGTCCAATATTCCAGTCAGATCTTCAGATGGTCAAACCAAATATTCAATCCGACCTCACAATTTTTTAAATGGAGGGATCTAAGTCATGCCAATCAGTTTTATAAATACGGACATCTCTACTAGTCTTGACATTGCGATTCAGGATGTTTAAGAGGAACGATAGTGCAATCTAATTTAAAGTCGTCAGTGTCTTATCTGTATGCGAGTGTATGTGTCTGTGCTGACATATCTACCACAGTCTTGTACATGTCTTAAAACGTCGGAACAATCCTCATGGTGGTCTTGAAGCGAGATCAACCTGGTAGAAAGCAATCTAGACGGCCGTAGTTTGGTAGGTTTGAAAGGTTTCATTGGTAAGGGCAAACAACTATTATTATGCAATTAATAAGAAAATGTATCATATTTGATTCTATATCTACAAGCTATGTATCACCTCCCTTTCGGGCGGGCATTTAAACTCTATAATTGCAGAACCCACAAATAGTAGAAAAGGTGGGGCTCCCTCTGCTTCCAAAAAAGAAGCCAAACCCAACCTGTCTAGAAATAGCCAACACTAGTATTAGAGTAGAATATTGTTCATTGTCACTTGTATATCTCCTATGTTTATACCATGCACTTACAACTAGCCCTCGGGCATAAACTTGCAAATAAACTTCTCACATAATCATCGCTAATGGTGCAAAATAACATAGCAAGGTATTGCAGGGAAACATTGTACGTGTGGGCCTTCGAAGTTTTAGGCTCCAAATATGGTTATCCGCATTGAAGGTTCCGGTTCGAAATTTGATATGACCAGATGGCAAAGTAATCCTTGAAAATAAGACGCAAATCATAGGTCACCACCTTAGTTCTGAGTCTCAATTTCTCGGTGGCGCAGATTTCGCGGTGCTGTCAACACTTCCTGGTATTAGTGCGCGATAGCGGTAACGCGGTTTCGTCGCCTGATCACCAAGATCGTACTATTTATGTGCGTTGTAGCTGCTTCGGTAACCGCAAAGTGACCCCATACGATGGAACTTTCAGAATCGTCAACAAAGTGTGCGTTACTTTCATGACTTGAATTGCATAGTGCAACACGTGGCGGAGGTATATCCAAGGACCGTGGATTGATGAACTCCACAGCTGTGGAGTTCATAACTATGTTGATGAAATCCACAGCTGTGGATTTCATCGGTAGAAGGATGATGAACTCCACAGCTGTGGATTTCATCGATATGTAACGTTAGTGATGAAATCCACGTGCATTCCGCCGCTAATACTGACATTTGGCTGTGGACTTCATCAGTATGTAGTGATGAAATCCACGGGCATTCTGTCGCTAATACTGACATTTGGCTGTGAACTTCATCAGTATGTAGTGATGAAATCCACGGGCATTCCGTCGCTAATACTGACATTTGGCTGTGGACTTCATCAGTATGTAGTGATGAAATCCACGGGCATTCCGTCGCTAATACTGACATTTGGCTGTAGACTTCATCAGTATGTAGTGATGAAATCAACGGGCATTCCGCCGCTAATACTGACATTTGGCTGTGGACTTCATCAGTATGTAGTGATGAAATCCACGGGCATTCCGCCGCTAATACTGACATTTGGCTGTGGACTTCATCAGTATGTAGTGATGAAATCCACGGGCATTCCGTCGCTAATACTGACATTTGGCTGTAGACTTCATCAGTATGTAGTGATGAAATCAACGGGCATTCCGCCGCTAATACTGACATTTGGCTGTGGACTTCATCAGTATGTAGTGATGAAATCCACGGGCATTCCGTCGCTAATACTGACATTTGGCTGTGGACTTCATCAGTATGTAGTGATGAAATCCACGGGCATTCTGCCGCTAATACTGACATTTGGCTGTGGACTTCATCAGTATGTAGTGATGAAATCCACGGGCATTCCGTCGCTAATACTGACATTTGGCTGTAGACTTCATCAGTATGTAGTGATGAAATCCACGGGCATTCCGCCGCTAATACTGACATTTGGCTGTGGACTTTATCAGTATGTAGTGATGAAATCCACGGGCATTCCGCCGCTAATACTGACATTTGGCTGTGGACTTCATCAGTATGTAGTGATGAAATCCACGGGCATTCCGTCGCTAATACTGACATTTGGCTGTGGACTTCATCAGTATGTAGTGATGAAATCCACGGGCATTCCGCCGCTAATACTGACATTTGGCTGTGGACTTCATCAGTATGTAGTGATGAAATCCACGGGCATTCTGTCGCTAATACTGACATTTGGTTGTGGACTTCATCTGTATGTAGTGATGAAATCCACGGACATTCTGCCGCTAATATTGACATTTGGTTGGCTGTGGATTTCATCAATATGTAGGGGTGAAATCCACGGGCATTCCGTCGCTAATACTGACATTTGGCTGTGGATAGTAAAACGCCCTTTCACTAATACTTTTACACAGAGTAATCTATTTTAGCTGATTTATGTCAATCGATTGTGTGATACAATATTAATACAGATACCATTTGTAACAATTTGAATTGATTGACTATACAGAGCTAGAAGTACGAAAATGTTACTTTGAAAGTGATTTGCACAAAGCTAGAATGGCTTTATTGGATTGTGGAGTATATTATTTGACAATACTAGTAAACACAACAGACAGAGCCTCCAACAGACTCTAACCAGAACAACACAATGTCATGTAAAATATTTCTGGTACATTTCTAAGTTAAGCTGGATTCAAAAGACAAACACCTTTACTTTGTGCATCATATATTTTAGTCGCATGTTTGTGACTAGTGACCTTCTGTTTAATGATCGACGTGCAGTCTAATAACTGTTATCAGACTGCACGTCGATTAGCAAATGAAATGCAACCCCTTTATACTCTTGTAGACAATTAGAACCTGGGCCAAAATACAATTGTAAGTCATAATCGTAAACCCTTACCACCCAAGCCACAAAGCACAACATTGGGAAGCAGTGCAGTTCTGATGTATACAGTCTGTTGGTTTAGTATTGTTTGTGATTGATTGAAGAACAAAAGAGCATAATAAGCAATTGGCCTTCTCTGGCTGGGAAAGTTGTCTTGCTAAGCAAGAAGCTTTTATCAATCTTGATAAAAGCTCCTTATGCTAAGGGACCAAGAACCCGATTTCCACCTTCCTGAAATCATACAAGGCACACATTCGTAACTTCTTTTCATTTGTCGATGAAACACAATTAGAACAAACAAGTAGCGTAAGAGGAAAGTTACATGGCTGGAATAAATGTGTAAACATTACAAAGTTTGGACATGACTTTACAGGCGGTCTCACAGCGCCACCTATCTACACTGGTTGGTATTGCAACATGTCCTTCAAGTCGTACACAGTGTGATA
This sequence comes from Branchiostoma floridae x Branchiostoma belcheri, assembly GCA_019207045.1. Taxonomy (NCBI): domain Eukaryota; kingdom Metazoa; phylum Chordata; class Leptocardii; order Amphioxiformes; family Branchiostomatidae; genus Branchiostoma; species Branchiostoma floridae x Branchiostoma belcheri. The sequence goes on along the minus strand of CM033028.1, from coordinate 17,304,644 downwards.
CTGTGCTGGCCGGATGTTTGCGGCATTTTTAGCATCTTTCTTGAGAGAGTCAATACACTCCAAGCAACGCTGATTTGCAGGGAGTAAGTGCGTCTTTATTCATTAGAATATTTCTTTTATATGTCTTTCTTTTCTTTTGTATTCAAAGACGAATTTTGTACATAAAGATGTATTTCTTGTTTGGACAAGCCTTTTTGTCGCAAGAATGAGGATCTAGGAACAAGAAAGTTTTGTGTATCCTTTAGGCTGGTGTATCTTAAGAAGAAAAGCGCCGTTAAACGGCTGAAATCATCATTGCAGGTAAACCCGCATCCACAGGAAGGTTTTCTTTGTAACAGGGTAAATAACTAACCTCAAGAAGGTTTTCAACCTCCTTGCTAACCTTAAGTTTAATTGGACATCAAACGCTGGTCAACTATAATTATGCCATGGTTAGATTGATATAGTGGAAGATTCATACCACCACACCCATACCCCGCGTCCCAGACAGGTGATGGAGGGATAAGGAGTGCGGAAAGTCTCCATCCCTGAGCAGAGAGCGAGGCGAGTACTTTTCCCAAGCCATAAGAGATTAGAGAGGATGGTTGGGTGTTTAGGGTAAAGATACCTTCTTCTTTATATCTCAACACCCTCATACCCTTCCTACTGTCCCTAATTGACCCGACTTTAATTTTCGCCTGTTTCTGCCAACCACCTTTTTATCTTCCTCCCCAAAGTCAAACTGTGCGCCTTTTTTGTGATAATATCTTTCCCTTTTATACCCCTGCACTCATTAGCATACGTGTACATTTGCATAACTCCTCTGATTGGTTACCCTCCAAAATTGAGTTAACTGACCACCTGTCTGTGGCGCGCGGGGACAGGTGTGACGCTGTGAATAGTACACAAAGATTATTCTGTCTCTTTGCATGCAGTTCTGGTCACCACTGGCTGAGCTTGTCCAGGTAGACCCACGGGCCAGAGCTGACACATCGTCTTGTTGGGAGACTCGTGCAGTAGTTTCTAACACCACAGCTTATGATGGGCACCAACCTCTTCTGTACTGCTGTTCACGGGACATGGAAATACAATGTCAGCAAGGCCACGGCAGGTAAGTTTTATGGATGACGACATCATTAATTTTAAACATGTAGCCATGACCGTAGTTGTAGAAGGGAAACTAGTTCGATGTACATGTAGTAGTCAACTTGTTGAATGATACCAGTCTTCCAGACTTTGTGCATCGATCTTGTATGGCCTGTTTGATGTGATACCATCCAAGTTAGTTTTGACCATGACGGATGCGGGTTTTCCTGCAATGATAATTTTAACCGTTGGGCGGCGCTTTTCTTGTCTTTGCCATAGGATGCACTCCCTTGGCGAAGCCATCTTGATGCTGTTTCACGGTCCACTCTGCAATGACGAGAAGACATATCCAAACCAGGTAACATCGTTATTGTCTGAAGAGTCAAATTAACCTGATGATATCCCTACTAACTGCTATAATCCAAGTTTATTTCTAGTTGAAAAGACGCCCTCTTTAGAGTATCAATCTATTCATGTAAAACTACAATCCATACGTTAACAGTTGCAGAAGCTTTATTCTTTGAATCAACGTTTGAACCTCATTAATAAAATAGAACCATAGACATTATTAACAAAGGGGCACAACCTTAGAAGATGAGCAACACGTATAGACAGCGGAAGTTGTAACATTCTATTACAATCTGGGTTCGTATGATTATCTTAGAGACGTAGAAGTGACGGCCCAGAATTGCATGGAATGGCGCAGGATGGTCCACAAGAGACGTTGCCTTGATGCAGACCACTTGACACAACGATGAAGAGACCTTATCAAGTATCAAGTAAGTCAGTATGATTATCTTACGGTTATCTGACGATTTTTTTTTTGTTGCGAGTTACTGTGTGAAGGAAAGACAAAGTTATGTTTTAGATAATTGATGTGACGTGTCATAAAAGCGCGACTTGAGCCCCTAACGTTTTTCTGCATCAAAAACCAGGATCATCCCCAGTCCATTCTACTCCACAGCTGCATAACAGTCGAGCCTAACGATTTTCTCATCGCATCAATGTGCGCAGTTACAATAAACCTGCTTCCATCAAACATAAATCATGTGTTGAGCTATAACTTGTTATGCTACGTGTTATTCAACCATATTTTATCCAATGTGATATCCTAGTCTGTTTTATCAAGCCCCATCCTATGGAATTCCAGTCTTGTGCCTCACGCTAATGTGCCTAGTGCCTCATGCTAGTTTTTGCCATCGGAATCACAGCATATAGCCCTCTTCACCGCATGGATGCCACACACTTAGTCTTCTAGCGAAGTGGCATCATGACTCGCCACATTGTTCCCGAATTTTCCAATAGCATTGATACATTACATCCTTTACAAACATTATGTGTCATAGAAAGAAAGAGTGTTACTTCCATATTGACGCACTAGCTGCAATTAGGTTGGAATTTGATCTCCCATTTTTTAGTTGTAACTGCGTTTAAGTTGTGGACCTGGAAGATGTATGTCAATACACAGCTGTAAACCCTTTCAAATCCTTCTATGAATGCAAATCCTTTTGACAGTTAGGTATCTATAGATTACATCAAATAGCTGGGTGATTTCGGTTGTAAATGACGTTATAAAGCCCTCTTGAGATAGGATGTCCCCATTGACGTACTTGGGTGTTTATCTCTTGCGCTATATAATGGGGAATCTTGGTCTTTATTGCGCTGCATTGTCTAGACCTAAGTCGCATTGGCTTTAAGAGAGATGGCTAAAAGCACCTCATTTGAGCATGCAGATTATGGCCATTGGTCATAAATTAAGAAACAAGGACTCTCATCACTAATGAGTTGTCGTGGCTGGTTAAGACTATATTTCCCTAAAACAAAACACGAACATATTTCAATATATACTATGTACAATATGATATGTACTATGTACATACAGTAATATATGTATAGATCTGGTATCTACAAGGCTGTCCTGATGAACCCGTATATATACGGGATGCACATATATGATTCCTGTAGGTGGGTCCAGTAAATACAGGTTTGTGGCATTTCTTACCACAGGAAACCGCATTGATCTAGAAGTCTGCAGCAGCAGCACAGAATAGGTCACGTTTTACTGATCAGATTAAACAACCAGCTTAGGAGGGTTAAATTGACAAAAAAAGTCTGAGCAGGACAAAGGATCACAAAGGTCATAAACTTAGAACATGCGAGGGCAAGAGAAGTAGTATGGGGATTACGACCCCTATATCCACCTACCAAATATCATCAGGCAGGATCAATCAAAGGCGCTTTTCGAGTGATGCTGTTCACAGACAGACAGAAAGACAGACAGACAGACAGACAGACGTAACATAACCTTGCCATTCTGGCAAAGGTAATAAATATATCTACCTTCGAAACGCACTTTGAATACGCACAAAGCTCGCTCCAGGCGCGTAGGAAAACGCCAGGTCAAGGTTTCGGGTCAAAGTTCAAATCTGACCGGATATCTGTAATCCGCACTGAAGGCCTCGTTCCGGTATTACTCCGCGGGTGGGCACTCAGAAGTATTCCCTCCGAAATATGAATGGGGCCCCAAAATCGTGTGTTTATGTAGACTATAAATTGCCTTTTATCGCTCCCATGTCATATCGAAGGATTTGAGATGAAAGGTTGTGTATTTCTGACAGGATCGGGTGGAAAAGTTTTGGCATTCGGGCGATTCTCGGATGTGTACGTTTGTTTGTCCTGAGTAATGTAGTCAGCGGGTCACTGAAGGAAAGCCCCACTTTCTGGATAGTATTTATGTGCAGTTATAGATGTTATCAAAATCGATCCACCGGTCAGATTTTGGGGAATTTTTTTTATTGAATACTGGATGAGTGCTTTTTCAATAGCAATTAAAACATCTCCAGTAGAGCTGTTTCTTTATTGGATTTTCGCCCATTAAAGTTGCATATTTAAGCACTATTGTAAATGAGGCAAAAAGTCCGGTATGAGGCCTTAAGGTTCCGGTTCGAATACGAAGTAATCCGTGAATATAAGACGCAAACCATAGTAAAACCCGAAAATACGAATGAAAGCTTACGATTGGACTTCCGAAATTTCAAACATAATGTGCGTTACTTTCAACACTTGAATATCAAAGTAAAACCCGTGGGCAAAATGTAAAAAGTGACTGGAGTACCCAAAATTATTTTGTAACTTTTCTACATACGAATGAAAGCTCACCTGGGGGATAACCGCTAACCGCTAAGCGAACCCTTCGGTAACCGCAAAAAAGCGACCCCTTACGATTGGACTTCCGAAATTTCAAACATAATGTGCGTTACTTTCAACACTTGAATATCAAAGTAAAACCCGTGGGCAAAATGTAAAAAGTGACTGGAGTACCCAAAATTATTTTGTAACTTTTCTACATACGAATGAAAGCTCACCTGGGGGATAACCGCTAACCGCTAAGCGAACCCTTCGGTAACCGCAAAAAAGCGACCCCTTACGATTGGACTTCCGAAATTTCAAACATAATGTGCGTTACTTTCAACACTTGAATATCAAAGTAAAACCCGTGGGCAAAATGTAAAAAGTGACTGGAGTACCCAAAATTATTTTGTAACTTTTCTACATACGAATGAAAGCTCACCTGGGGGATAACCGCTAACCGCTAAGCGAACCCTTCGGTAACCGCAAAAAAGCGACCCCTTACGATTGGACTTCCGAAATTTCAAACATAATGTGCGTTACTTTCAACACTTGAATATCAAAGTAAAACCCGTGGGCAAAATGTAAAAAGTGACTGGAGTACCCAAAATTATTTTGTAACTTTTCTACATACGAATGAAAGCTCACCTGGGGGATAACCGCTAACCGCTAAGCGAACCCTTCGGTAACCGCAAAAAAGCGACCCCTTACGATTGGACTTCCGAAATTTCAAACATAATGTGCGTTACTTTCAACACTTGAATATCAAAGTAAAACCCGTGGGCAAAATGTAAAAAGTGACTGGAGTACCCAAAATTATTTTGTAACTTTTCTACATACGAATGAAAGCTCACCTGGGGGATAACCGCTAACCGCTAAGCGAACCCTTCGGTAACCGCAAAAAAGCGACCCCTTACGATTGGACTTCCGAAATTTCAAACATAATGTGCGTTACTTTCAACACTTGAATATCAAAGTAAAACCCGTGGGCAAAATGTAAAAAGTGACTGGAGTACCCAAAATTATTTTGTAACTTTTCTACATACGAATGAAAGCTCACCTGGGGGATAACCGCTAACCGCTAAGCGAACCCTTCGGTAACCGCAAAAAAGCGACCCCTTACGATTGGACTTCCGAAATTTCAAACATAATGTGCGTTACTTTCAACACTTGAATATCAAAGTAAAACCCGTGGGCAAAATGTAAAAAGTGACTGGAGTACCCAAAATTATTTTGTAACTTTTCTACATACGAATGAAAGCTCACCTGGGGGATAACCGCTAACCGCTAAGCGAACCCTTCGGTAACCGCAAAAAAGCGACCCCTTACGATTGGACTTCCGAAATTTCAAACATAATGTGCGTTACTTTCAACACTTGAATATCAAAGTAAAACCCGTGGGCAAAATGTAAAAAGTGACTGGAGTACCCAAAATTATTTTGTAACTTTTCTACATACGAATGAAAGCTCACCTGGGGGATAACCGCTAACCGCTAAGCGAACCCTTCGGTAACCGCAAAAAAGCGACCCCTTACGATTGGACTTCCGAAATTTCAAACATAATGTGCGTTACTTTCAACACTTGAATATCAAAGTAAAACCCGTGGGCAAAATGTAAAAAGTGACTGGAGTACCCAAAATTATTTTGTAACTTTTCTACATACGAATGAAAGCTCACCTGGGGGATAACCGCTAACCGCTAAGCGAACCCTTCGGTAACCGCAAAAAAGCGACCCCTTACGATTGGACTTCCGAAATTTCAAACATAATGTGCGTTACTTTCAACACTTGAATATCAAAGTAAAACCCGTGGGCAAAATGTAAAAAGTGACTGGAGTACCCAAAATTATTTTGTAACTTTTCTACATACGAATGAAAGCTCACCTGGGGGATAACCGCTAACCGCTAAGCGAACCCTTCGGTAACCGCAAAAAAGCGACCCCTTACGATTGGACTTCCGAAATTTCAAACATAATGTGCGTTACTTTCAACACTTGAATATCAAAGTAAAACCCGTGGGCAAAATGTAAAAAGTGACTGGAGTACCCAAAATTATTTTGTAACTTTTCTACATACGAATGAAAGCTCACCTGGGGGATAACCGCTAACCGCTAAGCGAACCCTTCGGTAACCGCAAAAAAGCGACCCCTTACGATTGGACTTCCGAAATTTCAAACATAATGTGCGTTACTTTCAACACTTGAATATCAAAGTAAAACCCGTGGGCAAAATGTAAAAAGTGACTGGAGTACCCAAAATTATTTTGTAACTTTTCTACATACGAATGAAAGCTCACCTGGGGGATAACCGCTAACCGCTAAGCGAACCCTTCGGTAACCGCAAAAAAGCGACCCCTTACGATTGGACTTCCGAAATTTCAAACATAATGTGCGTTACTTTCAACACTTGAATATCAAAGTAAAACCCGTGGGCAAAATGTAAAAAGTGACTGGAGTACCCAAAATTATTTTGTAACTTTTCTACATACGAATGAAAGCTCACCTGGGGGATAACCGCTAACCGCTAAGCGAACCCTTCGGTAACCGCAAAAAAGCGACCCCTTACGATTGGACTTCCGAAATTTCAAACATAATGTGCGTTACTTTCAACACTTGAATATCAAAGTAAAACCCGTGGGCAAAATGTAAAAAGTGACTGGAGTACCCAAAATTATTTTGTAACTTTTCTACATACGAATGAAAGCTCACCTGGGGGATAACCGCTAACCGCTAAGCGAACCCTTCGGTAACCGCAAAAAAGCGACCCCTTACGATTGGACTTCCGAAATTTCAAACATAATGTGCGTTACTTTCAACACTTGAATATCAAAGTAAAACCCGTGGGCAAAATGTAAAAAGTGACTGGAGTACCCAAAATTATTTTGTAACTTTTCTACATACGAATGAAAGCTCACCTGGGGGATAACCGCTAACCGCTAAGCGAACCCTTCGGTAACCGCAAAAAAGCGACCCCTTACGATTGGACTTCCGAAATTTCAAACATAATGTGCGTTACTTTCAACACTTGAATATCAAAGTAAAACCCGTGGGCAAAATGTAAAAAGTGACTGGAGTACCCAAAATTATTTTGTAACTTTTCTACATACGAATGAAAGCTCACCTGGGGGATAACCGCTAACCGCTAAGCGAACCCTTCGGTAACCGCAAAAAAGCGACCCCTTACGATTGGACTTCCGAAATTTCAAACATAATGTGCGTTACTTTCAACACTTGAATATCAAAGTAAAACCCGTGGGCAAAATGTAAAAAGTGACTGGAGTACCCAAAATTATTTTGTAACTTTTCTACATACGAATGAAAGCTCACCTGGGGGATAACCGCTAACCGCTAAGCGAACCCTTCGGTAACCGCAAAAAAGCGACCCCTTACGATTGGACTTCCGAAATTTCAAACATAATGTGCGTTACTTTCAACACTTGAATATCAAAGTAAAACCCGTGGGCAAAATGTAAAAAGTGACTGGAGTACCCAAAATTATTTTGTAACTTTTCTACATACGAATGAAAGCTCACCTGGGGGATAACCGCTAACCGCTAAGCGAACCCTTCGGTAACCGCAAAAAAGCGACCCCTTACGATTGGACTTCCGAAATTTCAAACATAATGTGCGTTACTTTCAACACTTGAATATCAAAGTAAAACCCGTGGGCAAAATGTAAAAAGTGACTGGAGTACCCAAAATTATTTTGTAACTTTTCTACATACGAATGAAAGCTCACCTGGGGGATAACCGCTAACCGCTAAGCGAACCCTTCGGTAACCGCAAAAAAGCGACCCCTTACGATTGGACTTCCGAAATTTCAAACATAATGTGCGTTACTTTCAACACTTGAATATCAAAGTAAAACCCGTGGGCAAAATGTAAAAAGTGACTGGAGTACCCAAAATTATTTTGTAACTTTTCTACATACGAATGAAAGCTCACCTGGGGGATAACCGCTAACCGCTAAGCGAACCCTTCGGTAACCGCAAAAAAGCGACCCCTTACGATTGGACTTCCGAAATTTCAAACATAATGTGCGTTACTTTCAACACTTGAATATCAAAGTAAAACCCGTGGGCAAAATGTAAAAAGTGACTGGAGTACCCAAAATTATTTTGTAACTTTTCTACATACGAATGAAAGCTCACCTGGGGGATAACCGCTAACCGCTAAGCGAACCCTTCGGTAACCGCAAAAAAGCGACCCCTTACGATTGGACTTCCGAAATTTCAAACATAATGTGCGTTACTTTCAACACTTGAATATCAAAGTAAAACCCGTGGGCAAAATGTAAAAAGTGACTGGAGTACCCAAAATTATTTTGTAACTTTTCTACATACGAATGAAAGCTCACCTGGGGGATAACCGCTAACCGCTAAGCGAACCCTTCGGTAACCGCAAAAAAGCGACCCCTTACGATTGGACTTCCGAAATTTCAAACATAATGTGCGTTACTTTCAACACTTGAATATCAAAGTAAAACCCGTGGGCAAAATGTAAAAAGTGACTGGAGTACCCAAAATTATTTTGTAACTTTTCTACATACGAATGAAAGCTCACCTGGGGGATAACCGCTAACCGCTAAGCGAACCCTTCGGTAACCGCAAAAAAGCGACCCCTTACGATTGGACTTCCGAAATTTCAAACATAATGTGCGTTACTTTCAACACTTGAATATCAAAGTAAAACCCGTGGGCAAAATGTAAAAAGTGACTGGAGTACCCAAAATTATTTTGTAACTTTTCTACATACGAATGAAAGCTCACCTGGGGGATAACCGCTAACCGCTAAGCGAACCCTTCGGTAACCGCAAAAAAGCGACCCCTTACGATTGGACTTCCGAAATTTCAAACATAATGTGCGTTACTTTCAACACTTGAATATCAAAGTAAAACCCGTGGGCAAAATGTAAAAAGTGACTGGAGTACCCAAAATTATTTTGTAACTTTTCTACATACGAATGAAAGCTCACCTGGGGGATAACCGCTAACCGCTAAGCGAACCCTTCGGTAACCGCAAAAAAGCGACCCCTTACGATTGGACTTCCGAAATTTCAAACATAATGTGCGTTACTTTCAACACTTGAATATCAAAGTAAAACCCGTGGGCAAAATGTAAAAAGTGACTGGAGTACCCAAAATTATTTTGTAACTTTTCTACATACGAATGAAAGCTCACCTGGGGGATAACCGCTAACCGCTAAGCGAACCCTTCGGTAACCGCAAAAAAGCGACCCCTTACGATTGGACTTCCGAAATTTCAAACATAATGTGCGTTACTTTCAACACTTGAATATCAAAGTAAAACCCGTGGGCAAAATGTAAAAAGTGACTGGAGTACCCAAAATTATTTTGTAACTTTTCTACATACGAATGAAAGCTCACCTGGGGGATAACCGCTAACCGCTAAGCGAACCCTTCGGTAACCGCAAAAAAGCGACCCCTTACGATTGGACTTCCGAAATTTCAAACATAATGTGCGTTACTTTCAACACTTGAATATCAAAGTAAAACCCGTGGGCAAAATGTAAAAAGTGACTGGAGTACCCAAAATTATTTTGTAACTTTTCTACATACGAATGAAAGCTCACCTGGGGGATAACCGCTAACCGCTAAGCGAACCCTTCGGTAACCGCAAAAAAGCGACCCCTTACGATTGGACTTCCGAAATTTCAAACATAATGTGCGTTACTTTCAACACTTGAATATCAAAGTAAAACCCGTGGGCAAAATGTAAAAAGTGACTGGAGTACCCAAAATTATTTTGTAACTTTTCTACATACGAATGAAAGCTCACCTGGGGGATAACCGCTAACCGCTAAGCGAACCCTTCGGTAACCGCAAAAAAGCGACCCCTTACGATTGGACTTCCGAAATTTCAAACATAATGTGCGTTACTTTCAACACTTGAATATCAAAGTAAAACCCGTGGGCAAAATGTAAAAAGTGACTGGAGTACCCAAAATTATTTTGTAACTTTTCTACATACGAATGAAAGCTCACCTGGGGGATAACCGCTAACCGCTAAGCGAACCCTTCGGTAACCGCAAAAAAGCGACCCCTTACGATTGGACTTCCGAAATTTCAAACATAATGTGCGTTACTTTCAACACTTGAATATCAAAGTAAAACCCGTGGGCAAAATGTAAAAAGTGACTGGAGTACCCAAAATTATTTTGTAACTTTTCTACATACGAATGAAAGCTCACCTGGGGGATAACCGCTAACCGCTAAGCGAACCCTTCGGTAACCGCAAAAAAGCGACCCCTTACGATTGGACTTCCGAAATTTCAAACATAATGTGCGTTACTTTCAACACTTGAATATCAAAGTAAAACCCGTGGGCAAAATGTAAAAAGTGACTGGAGTACCCAAAATTATTTTGTAACTTTTCTACATACGAATGAAAGCTCACCTGGGGGATAACCGCTAACCGCTAAGCGAACCCTTCGGTAACCGCAAAAAAGCGACCCCTTACGATTGGACTTCCGAAATTTCAAACATAATGTGCGTTACTTTCAACACTTGAATATCAAAGTAAAACCCGTGGGCAAAATGTAAAAAGTGACTGGAGTACCCAAAATTATTTTGTAACTTTTCTACATACGAATGAAAGCTCACCTGGGGGATAACCGCTAACCGCTAAGCGAACCCTTCGGTAACCGCAAAAAAGCGACCCCTTACGATTGGACTTCCGAAATTTCAAACATAATGTGCGTTACTTTCAACACTTGAATATCAAAGTAAAACCCGTGGGCAAAATGTAAAAAGTGACTGGAGTACCCAAAATTATTTTGTAACTTTTCTACATACGAATGAAAGCTCACCTGGGGGATAACCGCTAACCGCTAAGCGAACCCTTCGGTAACCGCAAAAAAGCGACCCCTTACGATTGGACTTCCGAAATTTCAAACATAATGTGCGTTACTTTCAACACTTGAATATCAAAGTAAAACCCGTGGGCAAAATGTAAAAAGTGACTGGAGTACCCAAAATTATTTTGTAACTTTTCTACATACGAATGAAAGCTCACCTGGGGGATAACCGCTAACCGCTAAGCGAACCCTTCGGTAACCGCAAAAAAGCGACCCCTTACGATTGGACTTCCGAAATTTCAAACATAATGTGCGTTACTTTCAACACTTGAATATCAAAGTAAAACCCGTGGGCAAAATGTAAAAAGTGACTGGAGTACCCAAAATTATTTTGTAACTTTTCTACATACGAATGAAAGCTCACCTGGGGGATAACCGCTAACCGCTAAGCGAACCCTTCGGTAACCGCAAAAAAGCGACCCCTTACGATTGGACTTCCGAAATTTCAAACATAATGTGCGTTACTTTCAACACTTGAATATCAAAGTAAAACCCGTGGGCAAAATGTAAAAAGTGACTGGAGTACCCAAAATTATTTTGTAACTTTTCTACATACGAATGAAAGCTCACCTGGGGGATAACCGCTAACCGCTAAGCGAACCCTTCGGTAACCGCAAAAAAGCGACCCCTTACGATTGGACTTCCGAAATTTCAAACATAATGTGCGTTACTTTCAACACTTGAATATCAAAGTAAAACCCGTGGGCAAAATGTAAAAAGTGACTGGAGTACCCAAAATTATTTTGTAACTTTTCTACATACGAATGAAAGCTCACCTGGGGGATAACCGCTAACCGCTAAGCGAACCCTTCGGTAACCGCAAAAAAGCGACCCCTTACGATTGGACTTCCGAAATTTCAAACATAATGTGCGTTACTTTCAACACTTGAATATCAAAGTAAAACCCGTGGGCAAAATGTAAAAAGTGACTGGAGTACCCAAAATTATTTTGTAACTTTTCTACATACGAATGAAAGCTCACCTGGGGGATAACCGCTAACCGCTAAGCGAACCCTTCGGTAACCGCAAAAAAGCGACCCCTTACGATTGGACTTCCGAAATTTCAAACATAATGTGCGTTACTTTCAACACTTGAATATCAAAGTAAAACCCGTGGGCAAAATGTAAAAAGTGACTGGAGTACCCAAAATTATTTTGTAACTTTTCTACATACGAATGAAAGCTCACCTGGGGGATAACCGCTAACCGCTAAGCGAACCCTTCGGTAACCGCAAAAAAGCGACCCCTTACGATTGGACTTCCGAAATTTCAAACATAATGTGCGTTACTTTCAACACTTGAATATCAAAGTAAAACCCGTGGGCAAAATGTAAAAAGTGACTGGAGTACCCAAAATTATTTTGTAACTTTTCTACATACGAATGAAAGCTCACCTGGGGGATAACCGCTAACCGCTAAGCGAACCCTTCGGTAACCGCAAAAAAGCGACCCCTTACGATTGGACTTCCGAAATTTCAAACATAATGTGCGTTACTTTCAACACTTGAATATCAAAGTAAAACCCGTGGGCAAAATGTAAAAAGTGACTGGAGTACCCAAAATTATTTTGTAACTTTTCTACATACGAATGAAAGCTCACCTGGGGGATAACCGCTAACCGCTAAGCGAACCCTTCGGTAACCGCAAAAAAGCGACCCCTTACGATTGGACTTCCGAAATTTCAAACATAATGTGCGTTACTTTCAACACTTGAATATCAAAGTAAAACCCGTGGGCAAAATGTAAAAAGTGACTGGAGTACCCAAAATTATTTTGTAACTTTTCTACATACGAATGAAAGCTCACCTGGGGGATAACCGCTAACCGCTAAGCGAACCCTTCGGTAACCGCAAAAAAGCGACCCCTTACGATTGGACTTCCGAAATTTCAAACATAATGTGCGTTACTTTCAACACTTGAATATCAAAGTAAAACCCGTGGGCAAAATGTAAAAAGTGACTGGAGTACCCAAAATTATTTTGTAACTTTTCTACATACGAATGAAAGCTCACCTGGGGGATAACCGCTAACCGCTAAGCGAACCCTTCGGTAACCGCAAAAAAGCGACCCCTTACGATTGGACTTCCGAAATTTCAAACATAATGTGCGTTACTTTCAACACTTGAATATCAAAGTAAAACCCGTGGGCAAAATGTAAAAAGTGACTGGAGTACCCAAAATTATTTTGTAACTTTTCTACATACGAATGAAAGCTCACCTGGGGGATAACCGCTAACCGCTAAGCGAACCCTTCGGTAACCGCAAAAAAGCGACCCCTTACGATTGGACTTCCGAAATTTCAAACATAATGTGCGTTACTTTCAACACTTGAATATCAAAGTAAAACCCGTGGGCAAAATGTAAAAAGTGACTGGAGTACCCAAAATTATTTTGTAACTTTTCTACATACGAATGAAAGCTCACCTGGGGGATAACCGCTAACCGCTAAGCGAACCCTTCGGTAACCGCAAAAAAGCGACCCCTTACGATTGGACTTCCGAAATTTCAAACATAATGTGCGTTACTTTCAACACTTGAATATCAAAGTAAAACCCGTGGGCAAAATGTAAAAAGTGACTGGAGTACCCAAAATTATTTTGTAACTTTTCTACATACGAATGAAAGCTCACCTGGGGGATAACCGCTAACCGCTAAGCGAACCCTTCGGTAACCGCAAAAAAGCGACCCCTTACGATTGGACTTCCGAAATTTCAAACATAATGTGCGTTACTTTCAACACTTGAATATCAAAGTAAAACCCGTGGGCAAAATGTAAAAAGTGACTGGAGTACCCAAAATTATTTTGTAACTTTTCTACATACGAATGAAAGCTCACCTGGGGGATAACCGCTAACCGCTAAGCGAACCCTTCGGTAACCGCAAAAAAGCGACCCCTTACGATTGGACTTCCGAAATTTCAAACATAATGTGCGTTACTTTCAACACTTGAATATCAAAGTAAAACCCGTGGGCAAAATGTAAAAAGTGACTGGAGTACCCAAAATTATTTTGTAACTTTTCTACATACGAATGAAAGCTCACCTGGGGGATAACCGCTAACCGCTAAGCGAACCCTTCGGTAACCGCAAAAAAGCGACCCCTTACGATTGGACTTCCGAAATTTCAAACATAATGTGCGTTACTTTCAACACTTGAATATCAAAGTAAAACCCGTGGGCAAAATGTAAAAAGTGACTGGAGTACCCAAAATTATTTTGTAACTTTTCTACATACGAATGAAAGCTCACCTGGGGGATAACCGCTAACCGCTAAGCGAACCCTTCGGTAACCGCAAAAAAGCGACCCCTTACGATTGGACTTCCGAAATTTCAAACATAATGTGCGTTACTTTCAACACTTGAATATCAAAGTAAAACCCGTGGGCAAAATGTAAAAAGTGACTGGAGTACCCAAAATTATTTTGTAACTTTTCTACATACGAATGAAAGCTCACCTGGGGGATAACCGCTAACCGCTAAGCGAACCCTTCGGTAACCGCAAAAAAGCGACCCCTTACGATTGGACTTCCGAAATTTCAAACATAATGTGCGTTACTTTCAACACTTGAATATCAAAGTAAAACCCGTGGGCAAAATGTAAAAAGTGACTGGAGTACCCAAAATTATTTTGTAACTTTTCTACATACGAATGAAAGCTCACCTGGGGGATAACCGCTAACCGCTAAGCGAACCCTTCGGTAACCGCAAAAAAGCGACCCCTTACGATTGGACTTCCGAAATTTCAAACATAATGTGCGTTACTTTCAACACTTGAATATCAAAGTAAAACCCGTGGGCAAAATGTAAAAAGTGACTGGAGTACCCAAAATTATTTTGTAACTTTTCTACATACGAATGAAAGCTCACCTGGGGGATAACCGCTAACCGCTAAGCGAACCCTTCGGTAACCGCAAAAAAGCGACCCCTTACGATTGGACTTCCGAAATTTCAAACATAATGTGCGTTACTTTCAACACTTGAATATCAAAGTAAAACCCGTGGGCAAAATGTAAAAAGTGACTGGAGTACCCAAAATTATTTTGTAACTTTTCTACATACGAATGAAAGCTCACCTGGGGGATAACCGCTAACCGCTAAGCGAACCCTTCGGTAACCGCAAAAAAGCGACCCCTTACGATTGGACTTCCGAAATTTCAAACATAATGTGCGTTACTTTCAACACTTGAATATCAAAGTAAAACCCGTGGGCAAAATGTAAAAAGTGACTGGAGTACCCAAAATTATTTTGTAACTTTTCTACATACGAATGAAAGCTCACCTGGGGGATAACCGCTAACCGCTAAGCGAACCCTTCGGTAACCGCAAAAAAGCGACCCCTTACGATTGGACTTCCGAAATTTCAAACATAATGTGCGTTACTTTCAACACTTGAATATCAAAGTAAAACCCGTGGGCAAAATGTAAAAAGTGACTGGAGTACCCAAAATTATTTTGTAACTTTTCTACATACGAATGAAAGCTCACCTGGGGGATAACCGCTAACCGCTAAGCGAACCCTTCGGTAACCGCAAAAAAGCGACCCCTTACGATTGGACTTCCGAAATTTCAAACATAATGTGCGTTACTTTCAACACTTGAATATCAAAGTAAAACCCGTGGGCAAAATGTAAAAAGTGACTGGAGTACCCAAAATTATTTTGTAACTTTTCTACATACGAATGAAAGCTCACCTGGGGGATAACCGCTAACCGCTAAGCGAACCCTTCGGTAACCGCAAAAAAGCGACCCCTTACGATTGGACTTCCGAAATTTCAAACATAATGTGCGTTACTTTCAACACTTGAATATCAAAGTAAAACCCGTGGGCAAAATGTAAAAAGTGACTGGAGTACCCAAAATTATTTTGTAACTTTTCTACATACGAATGAAAGCTCACCTGGGGGATAACCGCTAACCGCTAAGCGAACCCTTCGGTAACCGCAAAAAAGCGACCCCTTACGATTGGACTTCCGAAATTTCAAACATAATGTGCGTTACTTTCAACACTTGAATATCAAAGTAAAACCCGTGGGCAAAATGTAAAAAGTGACTGGAGTACCCAAAATTATTTTGTAACTTTTCTACATACGAATGAAAGCTCACCTGGGGGATAACCGCTAACCGCTAAGCGAACCCTTCGGTAACCGCAAAAAAGCGACCCCTTACGATTGGACTTCCGAAATTTCAAACATAATGTGCGTTACTTTCAACACTTGAATATCAAAGTAAAACCCGTGGGCAAAATGTAAAAAGTGACTGGAGTACCCAAAATTATTTTGTAACTTTTCTACATACGAATGAAAGCTCACCTGGGGGATAACCGCTAACCGCTAAGCGAACCCTTCGGTAACCGCAAAAAAGCGACCCCTTACGATTGGACTTCCGAAATTTCAAACATAATGTGCGTTACTTTCAACACTTGAATATCAAAGTAAAACCCGTGGGCAAAATGTAAAAAGTGACTGGAGTACCCAAAATTATTTTGTAACTTTTCTACATACGAATGAAAGCTCACCTGGGGGATAACCGCTAACCGCTAAGCGAACCCTTCGGTAACCGCAAAAAAGCGACCCCTTACGATTGGACTTCCGAAATTTCAAACATAATGTGCGTTACTTTCAACACTTGAATATCAAAGTAAAACCCGTGGGCAAAATGTAAAAAGTGACTGGAGTACCCAAAATTATTTTGTAACTTTTCTACATACGAATGAAAGCTCACCTGGGGGATAACCGCTAACCGCTAAGCGAACCCTTCGGTAACCGCAAAAAAGCGACCCCTTACGATTGGACTTCCGAAATTTCAAACATAATGTGCGTTACTTTCAACACTTGAATATCAAAGTAAAACCCGTGGGCAAAATGTAAAAAGTGACTGGAGTACCCAAAATTATTTTGTAACTTTTCTACATACGAATGAAAGCTCACCTGGGGGATAACCGCTAACCGCTAAGCGAACCCTTCGGTAACCGCAAAAAAGCGACCCCTTACGATTGGACTTCCGAAATTTCAAACATAATGTGCGTTACTTTCAACACTTGAATATCAAAGTAAAACCCGTGGGCAAAATGTAAAAAGTGACTGGAGTACCCAAAATTATTTTGTAACTTTTCTACATACGAATGAAAGCTCACCTGGGGGATAACCGCTAACCGCTAAGCGAACCCTTCGGTAACCGCAAAAAAGCGACCCCTTACGATTGGACTTCCGAAATTTCAAACATAATGTGCGTTACTTTCAACACTTGAATATCAAAGTAAAACCCGTGGGCAAAATGTAAAAAGTGACTGGAGTACCCAAAATTATTTTGTAACTTTTCTACATACGAATGAAAGCTCACCTGGGGGATAACCGCTAACCGCTAAGCGAACCCTTCGGTAACCGCAAAAAAGCGACCCCTTACGATTGGACTTCCGAAATTTCAAACATAATGTGCGTTACTTTCAACACTTGAATATCAAAGTAAAACCCGTGGGCAAAATGTAAAAAGTGACTGGAGTACCCAAAATTATTTTGTAACTTTTCTACATACGAATGAAAGCTCACCTGGGGGATAACCGCTAACCGCTAAGCGAACCCTTCGGTAACCGCAAAAAAGCGACCCCTTACGATTGGACTTCCGAAATTTCAAACATAATGTGCGTTACTTTCAACACTTGAATATCAAAGTAAAACCCGTGGGCAAAATGTAAAAAGTGACTGGAGTACCCAAAATTATTTTGTAACTTTTCTACATACGAATGAAAGCTCACCTGGGGGATAACCGCTAACCGCTAAGCGAACCCTTCGGTAACCGCAAAAAAGCGACCCCTTACGATTGGACTTCCGAAATTTCAAACATAATGTGCGTTACTTTCAACACTTGAATATCAAAGTAAAACCCGTGGGCAAAATGTAAAAAGTGACTGGAGTACCCAAAATTATTTTGTAACTTTTCTACATACGAATGAAAGCTCACCTGGGGGATAACCGCTAACCGCTAAGCGAACCCTTCGGTAACCGCAAAAAAGCGACCCCTTACGATTGGACTTCCGAAATTTCAAACATAATGTGCGTTACTTTCAACACTTGAATATCAAAGTAAAACCCGTGGGCAAAATGTAAAAAGTGACTGGAGTACCCAAAATTATTTTGTAACTTTTCTACATACGAATGAAAGCTCACCTGGGGGATAACCGCTAACCGCTAAGCGAACCCTTCGGTAACCGCAAAAAAGCGACCCCTTACGATTGGACTTCCGAAATTTCAAACATAATGTGCGTTACTTTCAACACTTGAATATCAAAGTAAAACCCGTGGGCAAAATGTAAAAAGTGACTGGAGTACCCAAAATTATTTTGTAACTTTTCTACATACGAATGAAAGCTCACCTGGGGGATAACCGCTAACCGCTAAGCGAACCCTTCGGTAACCGCAAAAAAGCGACCCCTTACGATTGGACTTCCGAAATTTCAAACATAATGTGCGTTACTTTCAACACTTGAATATCAAAGTAAAACCCGTGGGCAAAATGTAAAAAGTGACTGGAGTACCCAAAATTATTTTGTAACTTTTCTACATACGAATGAAAGCTCACCTGGGGGATAACCGCTAACCGCTAAGCGAACCCTTCGGTAACCGCAAAAAAGCGACCCCTTACGATTGGACTTCCGAAATTTCAAACATAATGTGCGTTACTTTCAACACTTGAATATCAAAGTAAAACCCGTGGGCAAAATGTAAAAAGTGACTGGAGTACCCAAAATTATTTTGTAACTTTTCTACATACGAATGAAAGCTCACCTGGGGGATAACCGCTAACCGCTAAGCGAACCCTTCGGTAACCGCAAAAAAGCGACCCCTTACGATTGGACTTCCGAAATTTCAAACATAATGTGCGTTACTTTCAACACTTGAATATCAAAGTAAAACCCGTGGGCAAAATGTAAAAAGTGACTGGAGTACCCAAAATTATTTTGTAACTTTTCTACATACGAATGAAAGCTCACCTGGGGGATAACCGCTAACCGCTAAGCGAACCCTTCGGTAACCGCAAAAAAGCGACCCCTTACGATTGGACTTCCGAAATTTCAAACATAATGTGCGTTACTTTCAACACTTGAATATCAAAGTAAAACCCGTGGGCAAAATGTAAAAAGTGACTGGAGTACCCAAAATTATTTTGTAACTTTTCTACATACGAATGAAAGCTCACCTGGGGGATAACCGCTAACCGCTAAGCGAACCCTTCGGTAACCGCAAAAAAGCGACCCCTTACGATTGGACTTCCGAAATTTCAAACATAATGTGCGTTACTTTCAACACTTGAATATCAAAGTAAAACCCGTGGGCAAAATGTAAAAAGTGACTGGAGTACCCAAAATTATTTTGTAACTTTTCTACATACGAATGAAAGCTCACCTGGGGGATAACCGCTAACCGCTAAGCGAACCCTTCGGTAACCGCAAAAAAGCGACCCCTTACGATTGGACTTCCGAAATTTCAAACATAATGTGCGTTACTTTCAACACTTGAATATCAAAGTAAAACCCGTGGGCAAAATGTAAAAAGTGACTGGAGTACCCAAAATTATTTTGTAACTTTTCTACATACGAATGAAAGCTCACCTGGGGGATAACCGCTAACCGCTAAGCGAACCCTTCGGTAACCGCAAAAAAGCGACCCCTTACGATTGGACTTCCGAAATTTCAAACATAATGTGCGTTACTTTCAACACTTGAATATCAAAGTAAAACCCGTGGGCAAAATGTAAAAAGTGACTGGAGTACCCAAAATTATTTTGTAACTTTTCTACATACGAATGAAAGCTCACCTGGGGGATAACCGCTAACCGCTAAGCGAACCCTTCGGTAACCGCAAAAAAGCGACCCCTTACGATTGGACTTCCGAAATTTCAAACATAATGTGCGTTACTTTCAACACTTGAATATCAAAGTAAAACCCGTGGGCAAAATGTAAAAAGTGACTGGAGTACCCAAAATTATTTTGTAACTTTTCTACATACGAATGAAAGCTCACCTGGGGGATAACCGCTAACCGCTAAGCGAACCCTTCGGTAACCGCAAAAAAGCGACCCCTTACGATTGGACTTCCGAAATTTCAAACATAATGTGCGTTACTTTCAACACTTGAATATCAAAGTAAAACCCGTGGGCAAAATGTAAAAAGTGACTGGAGTACCCAAAATTATTTTGTAACTTTTCTACATACGAATGAAAGCTCACCTGGGGGATAACCGCTAACCGCTAAGCGAACCCTTCGGTAACCGCAAAAAAGCGACCCCTTACGATTGGACTTCCGAAATTTCAAACATAATGTGCGTTACTTTCAACACTTGAATATCAAAGTAAAACCCGTGGGCAAAATGTAAAAAGTGACTGGAGTACCCAAAATTATTTTGTAACTTTTCTACATACGAATGAAAGCTCACCTGGGGGATAACCGCTAACCGCTAAGCGAACCCTTCGGTAACCGCAAAAAAGCGACCCCTTACGATTGGACTTCCGAAATTTCAAACATAATGTGCGTTACTTTCAACACTTGAATATCAAAGTAAAACCCGTGGGCAAAATGTAAAAAGTGACTGGAGTACCCAAAATTATTTTGTAACTTTTCTACATACGAATGAAAGCTCACCTGGGGGATAACCGCTAACCGCTAAGCGAACCCTTCGGTAACCGCAAAAAAGCGACCCCTTACGATTGGACTTCCGAAATTTCAAACATAATGTGCGTTACTTTCAACACTTGAATATCAAAGTAAAACCCGTGGGCAAAATGTAAAAAGTGACTGGAGTACCCAAAATTATTTTGTAACTTTTCTACATACGAATGAAAGCTCACCTGGGGGATAACCGCTAACCGCTAAGCGAACCCTTCGGTAACCGCAAAAAAGCGACCCCTTACGATTGGACTTCCGAAATTTCAAACATAATGTGCGTTACTTTCAACACTTGAATATCAAAGTAAAACCCGTGGGCAAAATGTAAAAAGTGACTGGAGTACCCAAAATTATTTTGTAACTTTTCTACATACGAATGAAAGCTCACCTGGGGGATAACCGCTAACCGCTAAGCGAACCCTTCGGTAACCGCAAAAAAGCGACCCCTTACGATTGGACTTCCGAAATTTCAAACATAATGTGCGTTACTTTCAACACTTGAATATCAAAGTAAAACCCGTGGGCAAAATGTAAAAAGTGACTGGAGTACCCAAAATTATTTTGTAACTTTTCTACATACGAATGAAAGCTCACCTGGGGGATAACCGCTAACCGCTAAGCGAACCCTTCGGTAACCGCAAAAAAGCGACCCCTTACGATTGGACTTCCGAAATTTCAAACATAATGTGCGTTACTTTCAACACTTGAATATCAAAGTAAAACCCGTGGGCAAAATGTAAAAAGTGACTGGAGTACCCAAAATTATTTTGTAACTTTTCTACATACGAATGAAAGCTCACCTGGGGGATAACCGCTAACCGCTAAGCGAACCCTTCGGTAACCGCAAAAAAGCGACCCCTTACGATTGGACTTCCGAAATTTCAAACATAATGTGCGTTACTTTCAACACTTGAATATCAAAGTAAAACCCGTGGGCAAAATGTAAAAAGTGACTGGAGTACCCAAAATTATTTTGTAACTTTTCTACATACGAATGAAAGCTCACCTGGGGGATAACCGCTAACCGCTAAGCGAACCCTTCGGTAACCGCAAAAAAGCGACCCCTTACGATTGGACTTCCGAAATTTCAAACATAATGTGCGTTACTTTCAACACTTGAATATCAAAGTAAAACCCGTGGGCAAAATGTAAAAAGTGACTGGAGTACCCAAAATTATTTTGTAACTTTTCTACATACGAATGAAAGCTCACCTGGGGGATAACCGCTAACCGCTAAGCGAACCCTTCGGTAACCGCAAAAAAGCGACCCCTTACGATTGGACTTCCGAAATTTCAAACATAATGTGCGTTACTTTCAACACTTGAATATCAAAGTAAAACCCGTGGGCAAAATGTAAAAAGTGACTGGAGTACCCAAAATTATTTTGTAACTTTTCTACATACGAATGAAAGCTCACCTGGGGGATAACCGCTAACCGCTAAGCGAACCCTTCGGTAACCGCAAAAAAGCGACCCCTTACGATTGGACTTCCGAAATTTCAAACATAATGTGCGTTACTTTCAACACTTGAATATCAAAGTAAAACCCGTGGGCAAAATGTAAAAAGTGACTGGAGTACCCAAAATTATTTTGTAACTTTTCTACATACGAATGAAAGCTCACCTGGGGGATAACCGCTAACCGCTAAGCGAACCCTTCGGTAACCGCAAAAAAGCGACCCCTTACGATTGGACTTCCGAAATTTCAAACATAATGTGCGTTACTTTCAACACTTGAATATCAAAGTAAAACCCGTGGGCAAAATGTAAAAAGTGACTGGAGTACCCAAAATTATTTTGTAACTTTTCTACATACGAATGAAAGCTCACCTGGGGGATAACCGCTAACCGCTAAGCGAACCCTTCGGTAACCGCAAAAAAGCGACCCCTTACGATTGGACTTCCGAAATTTCAAACATAATGTGCGTTACTTTCAACACTTGAATATCAAAGTAAAACCCGTGGGCAAAATGTAAAAAGTGACTGGAGTACCCAAAATTATTTTGTAACTTTTCTACATACGAATGAAAGCTCACCTGGGGGATAACCGCTAACCGCTAAGCGAACCCTTCGGTAACCGCAAAAAAGCGACCCCTTACGATTGGACTTCCGAAATTTCAAACATAATGTGCGTTACTTTCAACACTTGAATATCAAAGTAAAACCCGTGGGCAAAATGTAAAAAGTGACTGGAGTACCCAAAATTATTTTGTAACTTTTCTACATACGAATGAAAGCTCACCTGGGGGATAACCGCTAACCGCTAAGCGAACCCTTCGGTAACCGCAAAAAAGCGACCCCTTACGATTGGACTTCCGAAATTTCAAACATAATGTGCGTTACTTTCAACACTTGAATATCAAAGTAAAACCCGTGGGCAAAATGTAAAAAGTGACTGGAGTACCCAAAATTATTTTGTAACTTTTCTACATACGAATGAAAGCTCACCTGGGGGATAACCGCTAACCGCTAAGCGAACCCTTCGGTAACCGCAAAAAAGCGACCCCTTACGATTGGACTTCCGAAATTTCAAACATAATGTGCGTTACTTTCAACACTTGAATATCAAAGTAAAACCCGTGGGCAAAATGTAAAAAGTGACTGGAGTACCCAAAATTATTTTGTAACTTTTCTACATACGAATGAAAGCTCACCTGGGGGATAACCGCTAACCGCTAAGCGAACCCTTCGGTAACCGCAAAAAAGCGACCCCTTACGATTGGACTTCCGAAATTTCAAACATAATGTGCGTTACTTTCAACACTTGAATATCAAAGTAAAACCCGTGGGCAAAATGTAAAAAGTGACTGGAGTACCCAAAATTATTTTGTAACTTTTCTACATACGAATGAAAGCTCACCTGGGGGATAACCGCTAACCGCTAAGCGAACCCTTCGGTAACCGCAAAAAAGCGACCCCTTACGATTGGACTTCCGAAATTTCAAACATAATGTGCGTTACTTTCAACACTTGAATATCAAAGTAAAACCCGTGGGCAAAATGTAAAAAGTGACTGGAGTACCCAAAATTATTTTGTAACTTTTCTACATACGAATGAAAGCTCACCTGGGGGATAACCGCTAACCGCTAAGCGAACCCTTCGGTAACCGCAAAAAAGCGACCCCTTACGATTGGACTTCCGAAATTTCAAACATAATGTGCGTTACTTTCAACACTTGAATATCAAAGTAAAACCCGTGGGCAAAATGTAAAAAGTGACTGGAGTACCCAAAATTATTTTGTAACTTTTCTACATACGAATGAAAGCTCACCTGGGGGATAACCGCTAACCGCTAAGCGAACCCTTCGGTAACCGCAAAAAAGCGACCCCTTACGATTGGACTTCCGAAATTTCAAACATAATGTGCGTTACTTTCAACACTTGAATATCAAAGTAAAACCCGTGGGCAAAATGTAAAAAGTGACTGGAGTACCCAAAATTATTTTGTAACTTTTCTACATACGAATGAAAGCTCACCTGGGGGATAACCGCTAACCGCTAAGCGAACCCTTCGGTAACCGCAAAAAAGCGACCCCTTACGATTGGACTTCCGAAATTTCAAACATAATGTGCGTTACTTTCAACACTTGAATATCAAAGTAAAACCCGTGGGCAAAATGTAAAAAGTGACTGGAGTACCCAAAATTATTTTGTAACTTTTCTACATACGAATGAAAGCTCACCTGGGGGATAACCGCTAACCGCTAAGCGAACCCTTCGGTAACCGCAAAAAAGCGACCCCTTACGATTGGACTTCCGAAATTTCAAACATAATGTGCGTTACTTTCAACACTTGAATATCAAAGTAAAACCCGTGGGCAAAATGTAAAAAGTGACTGGAGTACCCAAAATTATTTTGTAACTTTTCTACATACGAATGAAAGCTCACCTGGGGGATAACCGCTAACCGCTAAGCGAACCCTTCGGTAACCGCAAAAAAGCGACCCCTTACGATTGGACTTCCGAAATTTCAAACATAATGTGCGTTACTTTCAACACTTGAATATCAAAGTAAAACCCGTGGGCAAAATGTAAAAAGTGACTGGAGTACCCAAAATTATTTTGTAACTTTTCTACATACGAATGAAAGCTCACCTGGGGGATAACCGCTAACCGCTAAGCGAACCCTTCGGTAACCGCAAAAAAGCGACCCCTTACGATTGGACTTCCGAAATTTCAAACATAATGTGCGTTACTTTCAACACTTGAATATCAAAGTAAAACCCGTGGGCAAAATGTAAAAAGTGACTGGAGTACCCAAAATTATTTTGTAACTTTTCTACATACGAATGAAAGCTCACCTGGGGGATAACCGCTAACCGCTAAGCGAACCCTTCGGTAACCGCAAAAAAGCGACCCCTTACGATTGGACTTCCGAAATTTCAAACATAATGTGCGTTACTTTCAACACTTGAATATCAAAGTAAAACCCGTGGGCAAAATGTAAAAAGTGACTGGAGTACCCAAAATTATTTTGTAACTTTTCTACATACGAATGAAAGCTCACCTGGGGGATAACCGCTAACCGCTAAGCGAACCCTTCGGTAACCGCAAAAAAGCGACCCCTTACGATTGGACTTCCGAAATTTCAAACATAATGTGCGTTACTTTCAACACTTGAATATCAAAGTAAAACCCGTGGGCAAAATGTAAAAAGTGACTGGAGTACCCAAAATTATTTTGTAACTTTTCTACATACGAATGAAAGCTCACCTGGGGGATAACCGCTAACCGCTAAGCGAACCCTTCGGTAACCGCAAAAAAGCGACCCCTTACGATTGGACTTCCGAAATTTCAAACATAATGTGCGTTACTTTCAACACTTGAATATCAAAGTAAAACCCGTGGGCAAAATGTAAAAAGTGACTGGAGTACCCAAAATTATTTTGTAACTTTTCTACATACGAATGAAAGCTCACCTGGGGGATAACCGCTAACCGCTAAGCGAACCCTTCGGTAACCGCAAAAAAGCGACCCCTTACGATTGGACTTCCGAAATTTCAAACATAATGTGCGTTACTTTCAACACTTGAATATCAAAGTAAAACCCGTGGGCAAAATGTAAAAAGTGACTGGAGTACCCAAAATTATTTTGTAACTTTTCTACATACGAATGAAAGCTCACCTGGGGGATAACCGCTAACCGCTAAGCGAACCCTTCGGTAACCGCAAAAAAGCGACCCCTTACGATTGGACTTCCGAAATTTCAAACATAATGTGCGTTACTTTCAACACTTGAATATCAAAGTAAAACCCGTGGGCAAAATGTAAAAAGTGACTGGAGTACCCAAAATTATTTTGTAACTTTTCTACATACGAATGAAAGCTCACCTGGGGGATAACCGCTAACCGCTAAGCGAACCCTTCGGTAACCGCAAAAAAGCGACCCCTTACGATTGGACTTCCGAAATTTCAAACATAATGTGCGTTACTTTCAACACTTGAATATCAAAGTAAAACCCGTGGGCAAAATGTAAAAAGTGACTGGAGTACCCAAAATTATTTTGTAACTTTTCTACATACGAATGAAAGCTCACCTGGGGGATAACCGCTAACCGCTAAGCGAACCCTTCGGTAACCGCAAAAAAGCGACCCCTTACGATTGGACTTCCGAAATTTCAAACATAATGTGCGTTACTTTCAACACTTGAATATCAAAGTAAAACCCGTGGGCAAAATGTAAAAAGTGACTGGAGTACCCAAAATTATTTTGTAACTTTTCTACATACGAATGAAAGCTCACCTGGGGGATAACCGCTAACCGCTAAGCGAACCCTTCGGTAACCGCAAAAAAGCGACCCCTTACGATTGGACTTCCGAAATTTCAAACATAATGTGCGTTACTTTCAACACTTGAATATCAAAGTAAAACCCGTGGGCAAAATGTAAAAAGTGACTGGAGTACCCAAAATTATTTTGTAACTTTTCTACATACGAATGAAAGCTCACCTGGGGGATAACCGCTAACCGCTAAGCGAACCCTTCGGTAACCGCAAAAAAGCGACCCCTTACGATTGGACTTCCGAAATTTCAAACATAATGTGCGTTACTTTCAACACTTGAATATCAAAGTAAAACCCGTGGGCAAAATGTAAAAAGTGACTGGAGTACCCAAAATTATTTTGTAACTTTTCTACATACGAATGAAAGCTCACCTGGGGGATAACCGCTAACCGCTAAGCGAACCCTTCGGTAACCGCAAAAAAGCGACCCCTTACGATTGGACTTCCGAAATTTCAAACATAATGTGCGTTACTTTCAACACTTGAATATCAAAGTAAAACCCGTGGGCAAAATGTAAAAAGTGACTGGAGTACCCAAAATTATTTTGTAACTTTTCTACATACGAATGAAAGCTCACCTGGGGGATAACCGCTAACCGCTAAGCGAACCCTTCGGTAACCGCAAAAAAGCGACCCCTTACGATTGGACTTCCGAAATTTCAAACATAATGTGCGTTACTTTCAACACTTGAATATCAAAGTAAAACCCGTGGGCAAAATGTAAAAAGTGACTGGAGTACCCAAAATTATTTTGTAACTTTTCTACATACGAATGAAAGCTCACCTGGGGGATAACCGCTAACCGCTAAGCGAACCCTTCGGTAACCGCAAAAAAGCGACCCCTTACGATTGGACTTCCGAAATTTCAAACATAATGTGCGTTACTTTCAACACTTGAATATCAAAGTAAAACCCGTGGGCAAAATGTAAAAAGTGACTGGAGTACCCAAAATTATTTTGTAACTTTTCTACATACGAATGAAAGCTCACCTGGGGGATAACCGCTAACCGCTAAGCGAACCCTTCGGTAACCGCAAAAAAGCGACCCCTTACGATTGGACTTCCGAAATTTCAAACATAATGTGCGTTACTTTCAACACTTGAATATCAAAGTAAAACCCGTGGGCAAAATGTAAAAAGTGACTGGAGTACCCAAAATTATTTTGTAACTTTTCTACATACGAATGAAAGCTCACCTGGGGGATAACCGCTAACCGCTAAGCGAACCCTTCGGTAACCGCAAAAAAGCGACCCCTTACGATTGGACTTCCGAAATTTCAAACATAATGTGCGTTACTTTCAACACTTGAATATCAAAGTAAAACCCGTGGGCAAAATGTAAAAAGTGACTGGAGTACCCAAAATTATTTTGTAACTTTTCTACATACGAATGAAAGCTCACCTGGGGGATAACCGCTAACCGCTAAGCGAACCCTTCGGTAACCGCAAAAAAGCGACCCCTTACGATTGGACTTCCGAAATTTCAAACATAATGTGCGTTACTTTCAACACTTGAATATCAAAGTAAAACCCGTGGGCAAAATGTAAAAAGTGACTGGAGTACCCAAAATTATTTTGTAACTTTTCTACATACGAATGAAAGCTCACCTGGGGGATAACCGCTAACCGCTAAGCGAACCCTTCGGTAACCGCAAAAAAGCGACCCCTTACGATTGGACTTCCGAAATTTCAAACATAATGTGCGTTACTTTCAACACTTGAATATCAAAGTAAAACCCGTGGGCAAAATGTAAAAAGTGACTGGAGTACCCAAAATTATTTTGTAACTTTTCTACATACGAATGAAAGCTCACCTGGGGGATAACCGCTAACCGCTAAGCGAACCCTTCGGTAACCGCAAAAAAGCGACCCCTTACGATTGGACTTCCGAAATTTCAAACATAATGTGCGTTACTTTCAACACTTGAATATCAAAGTAAAACCCGTGGGCAAAATGTAAAAAGTGACTGGAGTACCCAAAATTATTTTGTAACTTTTCTACATACGAATGAAAGCTCACCTGGGGGATAACCGCTAACCGCTAAGCGAACCCTTCGGTAACCGCAAAAAAGCGACCCCTTA
The DNA here is from genome assembly GCA_019207045.1 of Branchiostoma floridae x Branchiostoma belcheri. Classification (NCBI taxonomy): domain Eukaryota; kingdom Metazoa; phylum Chordata; class Leptocardii; order Amphioxiformes; family Branchiostomatidae; genus Branchiostoma; species Branchiostoma floridae x Branchiostoma belcheri. The sequence goes on along the minus strand of CM033028.1, from coordinate 17,276,050 downwards.
CGATTGGACTTCCGAAATTTCAAACATAATGTGCGTTACTTTCAACACTTGAATATCAAAGTAAAACCCGTGGGCAAAATGTAAAAAGTGACTGGAGTACCCAAAATTATTTTGTAACTTTTCTACATACGAATGAAAGCTCACCTGGGGGATAACCGCTAACCGCTAAGCGAACCCTTCGGTAACCGCAAAAAAGCGACCCCTTACGATTGGACTTCCGAAATTTCAAACATAATGTGCGTTACTTTCAACACTTGAATATCAAAGTAAAACCCGTGGGCAAAATGTAAAAAGTGACTGGAGTACCCAAAATTATTTTGTAACTTTTCTACATACGAATGAAAGCTCACCTGGGGGATAACCGCTAACCGCTAAGCGAACCCTTCGGTAACCGCAAAAAAGCGACCCCTTACGATTGGACTTCCGAAATTTCAAACATAATGTGCGTTACTTTCAACACTTGAATATCAAAGTAAAACCCGTGGGCAAAATGTAAAAAGTGACTGGAGTACCCAAAATTATTTTGTAACTTTTCTACATACGAATGAAAGCTCACCTGGGGGATAACCGCTAACCGCTAAGCGAACCCTTCGGTAACCGCAAAAAAGCGACCCCTTACGATTGGACTTCCGAAATTTCAAACATAATGTGCGTTACTTTCAACACTTGAATATCAAAGTAAAACCCGTGGGCAAAATGTAAAAAGTGACTTGAGTACCCAAAATTATTTTGTAACTTTTCTACATACGAATGAAAGCTCACCTGGGGGATAACCGCTAACCGCTAAGCGAACCCTTCGGTAACCGCAAAAAAGCGACCCCTTACGATTGGACTTCCGAAATTTCAAACATAATGTGCGTTACTTTCAACACTTGAATATCAAAGTAAAACCCGTGGGCAAAATGTAAAAAGTGACTTGAGTACCCAAAATTATTTTGTAACTTTTCTACATACGAATGAAAGCTCACCTGGGGGATAACCGCTAACCGCTAAGCGAACCCTTCGGTAACCGCAAAAAAGCGACCCCTTACGATTGGACTTCCGAAATTTCAAACATAATGTGCGTTACTTTCAACACTTGAATATCAAAGTAAAACCCGTGGGCAAAAGGTAAAAAGTGACTTGAGTACCCAAAATTACTTTGTAACTTTTCTACATACGAATGAAAGCTCACCTGGGGGATAACCGCTAACCGCTAAGCGAACCCTTCGGTAACCGCAAAAAAGCGACCCCTTACGATTGGACTTCCGAAATTTCAAACATAATGTGCGTTACTTTCAACACTTGAATATCAAAGTAAAACCCGTGGGCAAAATGTAAAAAGTGACTTGAGTACCCAAAATTATTTTGTAACTTTTCTACATACGAATGAAAGCTCACCTGGGGGATAACCGCTAACCGCTAAGCGAACCCTTCGGTAACCGCAAAAAAGCGACCCCTTACGATTGGACTTCCGAAATTTCAAACATAATGTGCGTTACTTTCAACACTTGAATATCAAAGTAAAACCCGTGGGCAAAATGTAAAAAGTGACTTGAGTACCCAAAATTATTTTGTAACTTTTCTACATACGAATGAAAGCTCACCTGGGGGATAACCGCTAACCGCTAAGCGAACCCTTCGGTAACCGCAAAAAAGCGACCCCTTACGATCGGACTTCCGAAATTTCAAACATGTGCGTTACTTTCAACACTTGAATATCAAAGTAAAACCCGTGGGCAAAAGGTAAAAAGTGATTTGAGTACCCAAAATTACTTTGTAACTTTTCTACATACGAATGAAAGCTCACCTGGGGGATAACCGCTAACCGCTAAGCGAACCCTTCGGTAACCGCAAAAAAGCGACCCCTTACGATCGGACTTGCGAAATTTCAAACATAATGTGCGTTACTTTCAACACTTGAATATCAAAGTAAAACCCGTGGGCAAAATGTAAAAAGTGATTTGAGTACCCGTACTTTTCTACATACGAATGAAAGCTCACCTGAGGGATAACCGCTAAGCGAACCCTTCGGTAACCGCAAAAAAACGACCCCTTACGATCGGACTTCCGAAATTTCAAACATAATGTGCGTTACTTTCAACACTTGAATATCAAAGTAAAACCCGTGGGCAAAAGGTAAAAAGTGATTTGAGTACCCAAAATTACTTTGTAACTTTTCTACATACGAATGAAAGCTCACCTGGGGGATAACCGCTAACCGCTAAGCGAACCCATCGGTAACCGCAAAAAAGCGACCCCTTACGATCGGACTTCCGAAATTTCAAACATAATGTGCATTACTTTCAACACTTGAATATCAAAGTAAAACCCGTGGGCAAAAGGTAAAAAGTGATTTGAGTACCCAAAATTACTTTGTAACATTGCTAAGAGTGTATTCTAGGCGGTCAAACTTGGTATCATTACAAAGGTATGTTGGTACAGATGTGTAATCTGCAAACCGTTTTGAAATAGGGTGCTTACTTGCCGAGATATGACTTAAGCACTAACCGCTAGGGTTAGGGTTAGGCTAGTGCGTCATTTGTTATCATTCAGAAAAGATTTGAGAAACTTTATAATACATCTTGATAATATATCATTCGATATCATAAACATAATTTGGCAAAGGCATGAAGTAGTGGGACTTTAAAAAGTGCTAGGGATAAGGTACTATTTTATACCATCAGGCCCATGGTATACTATTCTACGAAATCTCTGTCAGTGTGTATTCTAGCAGTGCTTTAAGAAATTATGACCTCATAAAATTCTCTTACAGGACATCTCGGACCAGCAGTTTGCGCTCAAATGGGACGGAATTTCGGAGCCATGTTCAGAAGCTATTTGAGAAACAAAAACCAGGGTGCTACCTATCATCCTCAAATGGCAAGGTCTCCAAAGACAACAAAGGAGAAGGGAAAAATACGACTTTTGGAACGGTGACTGCAACTGGGTACAAAACCTTCCAAAGTATGTCAGACTGCATAACACTTCACCACACTAAGTCTTTAAATTTTTGCGCGACACCTCAGAGGCTAGCCTAATAGTAAGGAGGTCTCAGGTCAATTTTCCACCCAAGAAGGCATGTATGGCCATAAACACCTATCTGCTTCACAGCCAAATGAATGTAATCAACTACTCAAGGCCCAAAAGGTAACATATTGACATTAAAGCAAATTAA